>JAMXBC010000004.1:77502860-78709860 GCA_024138005.1 Lumnitzera racemosa | reverse complement strand
CACAATGAACCTAATAACATTGTGCGATATTTCAATTGATTAATTGGATTACATTTCATTACAATTAATGACCTTGTTTGTGATTATATGGTTTTCTTTTAACTCTATCCCGCTTATTGCGCTAGTTGTGCTCACATCCGTATAGATTCTTTTGCAAGTGACGAGTGAAAGTACAAGATGTACAGATATCACCACCCTTAGGTTAATGCGAAATCAGCTAGGAAAGTGAGAAAAGGATAATCCATTGAATTTAAGCTTTTGACTTTTCTTTTTGGTTTTGAGGAAACTAATTAGGAATCCCTCATAATGCCCACTAGTTTTCTATCTCATTGTAAATAGACTTTAAGACCTGTGATTTTTATAAACTCTTAGTGTAAATTATAACTCTGTATGTGAAATCCTTATACAAGCACTATTGTATTATCAAACAACAGGTCGTCTTGGATAGGTATTGTTGAAAAATTCTACCATAAGTTTGATTATTGACAAGTGCTAGATTGGATGCTTTAAGTTGGTTAAATTGTGTATACCTTGTATAGATTGTATCTACGACAGCAATTATGAGCTCAGCTTCTATCTTAGATTGATTTACATTGCGAGGTTGTTATGACTTTTCTTTTTTAGGGTGTGACATTAATTTTGATTGAATTGTGTGAAGACTATAAAAAAAAAAAAAAAAGCTCAAACACATGCCATAGAGAGGGAAAAGGAGTTGGGATTGGGCTTCAATCTGTGAAGCAAGTGCAACAACAAGTGTGTGGTCATATGTTGTATACGTACCACGTGCCCCTAATGCAAGCGCATTGTGGAAAAAGAATGGGCAACTTTGACCTTCAAATGCTGGGCTTCAAGCTTAGTAACAAAACTATGCTTACCCTCTTTTTTTTTCTTTTTCTTCTTATCAAGCCTTGTTTTTCACTCCTGGTTTTTATAAATTAGTTTTCCTTAAATCGATCATTATTAAACCCTACCTATTACTAGAGTTTAAAGAAAACTGGTTCTTTAATTTTAAAAAAGCTTTGGAGTCGTTACTGGATTGAAGTTGGGAAAAAGAGTTAAGTTATAACTAATTTGGTAGATTGGTTATAATTTAGCTACTGATCTAATGATAAAACCAGTTTTATAAAACGATTTTAAGAACCAGAAAAATGGGTCTAGGGTTAGGATTTTTAAACCCTTTATGGGTACTATAGACACCTAATTTTTGCCCCTCCATAATCTTAATTTTTATTTTTTACAAAAAGGGTCCTAATTCAAAGATAACAAAAAAAAATTAATAAAAATAATAAACATTAACAAGTAATGAAAATACCAAAAAAAACAAAAAAATAAGAAAAGGAAAAATCATAAAAATCTCGTAGATTTTTAGGAAGTAATTTATATTAAGAATAATTAGTTTAATGTTAGTTTTAGTTTTAGTTTAGTTAAAAATTTTAGTTTAGGGATTTAGATAGTTTAAATATAATTTAATTGTAATGAATGTTAAGACACAGACCAACAGTCTAACGGATAAATAACGGAGTATTTGGGTGGATTTAGTTGGAGGTCACAGGTTCAAGTCTCAACAAGCATCTATGTCTTTATTTTTTTAACTTTGCAGAAGCGAGACGAAAATCAGTTTCATATCTAATCAAATCATATGAATATTAGTTAAATCAGATTTAAAAATCTGATTTAATTAACGAATCAGATATGATTACATAAGATATGATATGATGTGATTGAGATTATATAAACATCCATACGCCTCCAGCAACCAAAAGAATTAAACCCATTTGCAGCCTGCTGTTCAACCTCCACACGCTTACAGCAGTAGAAACAGTAGCACACGCTCGCAACAGCCCTTGACCGTTAGCACTTGCTTGCGCTAATGGTAGTCCCCTATAATGCAACACCCCTGGACAGTCTAAACTCTATTGCACATCTCAATACACTATACCGAACAAGTCCACTGCACAATCCGCTGTCCATGTCCTCACGTCCTTGCACTGTCCATGCACACACGAACACACCATAATCTGCTGTCCATGTCCTCACGTCCTTACATTGTCCATGCACATACAAGCATGTCGCAATCTATTATCTACGTTCTCACGTCTTTGCACTGATCGTGCTCTGCCATGCCGCAAGATCCAAAGGCTTTTATACAATCCAATTTAGGCGAAACTCCAGATGAACATAACTCTAGAACAGCAAGCCCCAACGTTGAATTGTACACTCCACAGTCCGATATCGTCGCTGCTTCGTTTACGCTATTATTGTGCAAGAATAAGTCCGGTTCAGTTTTTCCAAATCTTAATTTTCTTATTTTATTTCATTTACTTCATTATTTTATTTATTTATTATTATTATCATTATATTATTAGTTCCTTAGTTATTTGATGCGACATATGTGTATATCACTATATTAGTTTAGGTGACTTATTAGTATTAGTTTTTCATATATTAAGTAAGTTACGTAACATTACTAATCTATTTAGGTAGATAAGTGTTTAATAATAATAGAATATATATATATATATATGTATATTAGTCTAAGAATTTTTAAGATTAGGATTTCTTGCTTAGAAAACCAAATTTTTTTTTAGAAGTAAAAATTAACAAAAATTCAATAAATTATTTAGGTTGTTACGTCTTAAGACCCTTTACTTTTTTTTTGTTTGTTTTTTAAAATAAACTAAATCAATTAAAACGTAAACTTGGACGGTTTTCAAAATTGAAATAAATCAACACACTAAATTTTTTGGAAAGAACTACGATCGTCTGATCCCGGTTAGCGGGTACGTAGACACTTTCAGGGCGACGATAAAATATGTTAAACTTAGGTTCTTTTTTTCTTTTAATTTTTCTTTATTTTTTAAATTATAATTAGAAAAATAATCCTAATTTCGGCAAATAAATAGTGGTATCCGTTAGGGTTTAATAGGTTAGCTCTCGAATTCGAAACCTTCTGGTTCTTTATTAAATTTGAAATAAAAAACCGGTAGCTAAATGGGTTAGGGTTTAGTATTAATCAAGAAATGAGAAATCAATTTTAAATAATTAGAAAATCGAAAAATTAGACTCGACAGTTTGGTGACTCCATTGGGGACCCTGGAGGGCTAGCCACTAGAAGTTGCCGAAAATAGGATTATTTTTCAAAGAAATTAAAAAAAATAAAAAGATGAAATAAACACAATTATAAGAAAAAAAAAGAACTTAGGTATGTTATTTTATGTATTTGTTTATTTTATTGCTAACATTTTTTTTTGTTGCAGTTTATTTAGGGGGATAATTTTGGGGGTTTACTTTATTTTTATTTCTTTGTATCATAAATGCATGATAGATACGGTCAGAATCAGGCCGTCTTAAGACCTTAAGAAGGGGGCCATTGTGTAAGTTTCGGATGTTGTGGGGCAACCACCTTCTAGAGTCGATCAGGCTACCTCACTCAAGTTCAAATGCGACTAAGATTTGAAAAAACACGGTAATTGCAGAACTTGAGAAGCTTTACAATCCACCTGTTGCATCACGTGAAATCATTAAAAAAAAATCACAAGAACCTATGATGTGGCGAATTTAAATAGATAAGGGCAGTTCTGAAGTTGTAATTGTAATATTTCCTTGTACATAATTTGTAATAATCTTATGTAAAGTTTAGATTACATTGTAATTGTAATTTTAATTTTGATTTTGATTTTTATCAGTCATAGCTAGATCGAGTCAAATGGCTTTCAAACAAATCCACATCTACCCACTTCATTGGCCTTAAAAGATACTCTAGATATGGATACAACTTTTTAGCCCAAATAAGTAAAAATTCATTAAGAACAAGATTGGGCTCATCTTACCCCTATAGAAGAGCCCTATAAATATTACTATAGTAAGGGCTTTAGTACATCTATTAGGGCTCGAATCTATCACTTTAGGCCCACATTAATTGAGCCCAACCCTCACGAAGTAAATAAAAGACAAAATAATAAAAATAAATAAAGGAAACAAAACAAAAAGAATCAAACCTGTAAAATAATAGGTAGTTATCATTGTGCTTAGTATTCTACCAATCAAAAGCATTCATTCTTTTAGGTAAATTCAACATTTTGCAAATAGCTTTTTTCATTTGGAATAAATAAGATTTAGATATTTTCTTTGTTTAGTCTTTTTTTTTTCTTCAGAATTCCTCATTTGTAAATAGACCCTCGGTAATGTTGTTCTAGGTCTATATATAAAATTCTAGTAAAGCAACCCTCCATTTACAATTCCATCACTCAGTCTTTGTAACATAAAAGCCCTAACTTTTTCTCTCTCTCTTTCAAAAAAAAAAAAAAAAAACAAAGAAAGAAAGAGAAAAGAAAGAAAAAAGAAGGAAAGGAAAGAAAAGAAAAAGAAAGAAATTTTGCTAATGGTTACAAATCTTTATAAGGTTCGGGACAAACACAATTACTTGGCTTTTTAAGGCAGCTAACCTAAATAGATCCACTTGGCCTGAGAAAATAACCAACCAAACTCGAACCCTAGCCCATCAAGATGATTCAACCAACTCAATGCCCCTGAGCCATCAAGTCCAACTATGAACCGAACCAAAACACAAAGCCATAAAACACTATCCTAAGCTTGATCTTCGATACAAACAAAAAGGGCAATTCATTAGTCCCTTCTACTTCAAAAGTTGTCAGTTCTAGCCCATTCGAACTCTAAAGAACCTAACCCAAAGTCACATATGGAAGCTTAAGGGCGTTAAGACCTATAAGTCTGGGGTATAGGGCATTTAGTCTTTGAAATTTCACAACTGGGGCATGTTCCAAGGAATTGGAGAGTAGGTTCTGTCATCACCTTAAGTTCAATCCATCCTTATGTAAGGAATTAGTAACTCACTTTTAAAAAGTTTTGAATAAAAAGAGGCAAGCTATATCTTATACATTAACCCTTAAACACTTTGAAATTTAAGAGACATCATGGTGAGGATATTTTGGATTAATCCCTTAAAGGAGGTCCATTTTGAATTTGATACGCAAATCGAAATGAAGTTAGGCATTCATTTTTAAATCCCAAACACAATTATCCTTTGATAACCCCATTGAACTGTTTTGGAGTCATTTCAAATGTAAACCCTATCAAGAACCACCCCCACAGTGGTGCAATTCAGAGGTTAGGGTCATTGATTAGGAGAAAAAGATAAAATTGATTTGTGTTTACCCCAGTAATAACAATTCAAGGATAATTTTTATTTTTAATAAATTGTTCCCTTTGAAGAGGAGCTAACCTTTTTTCCAAATACCCCAAAGGCCACATATACCTTACCTAAGCCAATGCACTCTGAACCTATACTTATGGATTTAGGGCCTTGATTCATCCAAAGACAAAAACTTGACAAAAGAGATAGTTTTTTTTTTTTGAGAGAAAAAAATTAAATGAAACGAAATTAAAAAAATAAAAAAAAAAGAAGAAAAAAAAGAAAAGAAAAAGAAAAAGAGAAAAAAAGAAAAAGAAAAAAACTAGGAAAAAGGAAAATGAAGAGATACCCAAATATCCGGCTTGAGCAAATCCCCAATCAAAGAAGGCCCAAGCTGCTCAAAAAACACAAGGGTGCCTCTTGTGCAAATCCCCAATCGAAATGGAAGATGTTCTTCAATGGGGTAGCTAATGTATCCAAGCGTAGAATTAGGGCAATATTGATATCTCTTGAAGATACACAGTACCCTGTAGTTGTAAGGCTCATTTTCTCATACACCAATAACATTGTTGAATTTGAAGCATGCATCATGGGACTCAAAATGGCTTTAGATAAAGATATTCAAGAATTAGAAGTGTATGGGAACTCTTTACTCATTATCGACCACGTTCAGGGAGAGTATAAGACGAAAGATTCTAAACTGGTACCTTATCATCGGCATTTGACTGAATTGATGGGGAAATTCAAAGAAATCACTTTTAGTCACGTATTGAGGACTTATAATCAATTTGCTAATGCCTTAACCACTCTAGCATTTATGGTCCAAATATCCAGAGCAGTTGAGATTCAGCTCCTCATTATTGAAATTGAAGACAAGCCTGTTGTTTGTTTGGCAATTGAGGGTATGAATGACCAAAAGCCTTGTTACCATAATATTAAAATGTTCCTACAACAAGGTACATACCTTGAAGAGGTTGAGAAAAAGGATAAAATGATGATAAGAAGATTGGCTACCCAATTCTTAGTAAGCGAGTCCACTTTGTATCGGCAATCTTTTAATGGTACACTTTTAAGGTATGTGGTCGATAAGGAGGTTGAGATGTTAATGAAAGAAGTACATAAAGGAACATATGACCCTTACATGAACAGTTAAATGTTGGCTAAGAAAGTTATGAGGCTAGGGTACTGCTGATCAACAATGGAAAGCAATTGCATCAAATACGTCAAGCATTATCACTTATGCGAAGTTTATGCAAATAAGATAAATTCTTTGTTTCAAGAATTACACACACTCTTGGCACCATGGCATTTTTCAATGTAGGAAATAGATATCATCGGCCTAATTACTCTAAAAGGATCTAATGGGCATCAATTTATACTGGTTGCCATCAATTACTTCAACAAATGGGTTGAGGCCTAATCCGACTCAAGTGTTACTAAAGGGGTTGTAGTTACATTCATCAAAAGAGATATCTTAACTTGATATAGGGCTTTAGATAAGATCAACACCAACAATTGCACTAACCTCAACAATAAGCTTGTGTCAAAGTTGTGCCTCATTTCAAGATCATTCATAGAAACGTCACCCCTTATCGACTCTAAATGAATGGAGCCGTCGAAGCAGCCGACAAAAACCTTAAGAGAATCATCGAAAAAATGGTTGTTACATATAAGGACCGGCATGAGATGCACTTATGGCCTATCAAACTTCCATCAGAACATCGATTGGGCTGACACTCTACTCTTTGGTATATAGAATTGAAGCGATGTTACCAATAGAGGTAAAAATCTTGTCACTCAGAGTACTATTAGATACCCAATTAGACAAAGCCGATTGGGTAAAGAAATGCATCGAACAATTGAATTTGATTGATGAGAGGAGATTGACAGCCTTGTATCATAATCATTGTTATCAACAAAGAATGGCTCGAGCTTTCAATAAAAGGGTACAACCCTGAAACTTCAATGAGAGTAACATGGTGTTGAGAAAGGCTCTCCCTAATGCACAAGACTCTAAAGAGAAATTTGCTCCCAATGATGGAGGCTCTTACGTCGTGAAGCAAGTATTATTAAGAAGGGATTTAATTTTTTCTTAAATGGATGGTCTAGGTTTGAGAGACCCTGCAAATGCTAACGCTGTAAAGTTGTACCATCCATGAGAAGTGAGTGGAAATTTTGACTTAGAACATGAAAATGCCAGTCATTTTAAGTGGTCTAATTTCCATTATTTGCAAGCAAAGTTGGTATCCTTGGTAGTTGTTGACATTGGAATAATCACCCTCTCCATTGAAAAGTTTGACTCCCCTTACTCCATTTAATTGAACCTGTAAACTAAAAACACGAGTGAAGTTGAGAAGTGAGATCTAGGATATTGGTAATTAACAAAACTCTCTAAAATACTTTATTACGGATTGATCCTCTTCTATGGGGAGTTTTATTATCTTTTTTTTTTTTTAGGGAAATGTGAAATCTAGATAAGCAATCACCTTACGACAAATATTTTTTAGTCAGGAATAAGGGGTTCGATTCGTAAAAGTTCCAAAAAGATAAAAATAGTAGGTGGCACTCTGTATCGAGTTAATTTTCATGATTTCTCTAAAAGAGTTAGTGAAGTCTCAAAGGTTCCGTATTAAGATTATTTAGGTTGACAACAATGGATCAAAGTGTGAGCTAGTCAATTTTGATGGGACTTTTCAAGAAAAGGTTTGACAGTTTGGGTACTATTAACAAAAATTACGTAAGTACTTCTACACGATGTTAACACATCGATTTTTGAACATTGCATTTGCATTTAGACTATAACCAATTTTTACTCTTAACAGTCTTTTTAGCTGGCCCATAAGGCACTTACCTTAGCATTAGGTGCTTAGCCAGCTTGTGAAGGCATGATCTTAACTCAGCTTTTTTTTTTTTTTTTTATCTCTTTTATCAAACCCATAGGGTACTTCTGTTCACTAAGTTCTTTCAGTGAGCCCATAGGGTACTTCTTTTAACTAAGTTCTCTTAACGAGCCCGTAGAATGCTTCTCTTCATTAATTCCCTTTAGCAAGTGTCACGCCTTGAAAAGGTGAAATTGTAACAGTCCTGCCATGTGAACCATCTTAAGATAGAAACTATTATCACAACTACTATCTTAGACCTAATTCACACAAGGCGTACTCAACTCTACCCCTTTGAAGGGTCCAATTTGATACCTGTTTGATATAAACTTGTAGAGTAATCCTGTGAAATAATTTGTAATAATAAACTTATCATTTAAGCTTATAAAAAAAAAGTAGTAAATCCTACAGGTACCTGTCATTTTATATACAGACCAAAATATTGAAAACTACTAAACCCCTTTGAGGAGTCTTGTATAGTTTTTTCTTAAAAGATAAAAAGTTAATACTAAGGGCAATAACCGGCCATTTCTTGTTGTATCTTGCTCCTTGTCCCAATTTACTAGGGTTCTGGTGTTAGATAGGCACTTATAAGCCATTTGGAACCTGCAAAACAAACTATAGGGGAATGAGCGACAACTTACTCTGTAAGTGGGAGTGGAGATAGAAGTATGCATTTAACACATCAAAACCGGGGTTTTCAATCAAGTTAGTTAAATACAATGTATGTACAAGCAAATGCCATCGCACGATGTTATCCGGTTCATCGTGAGATCAAAGAAATTTTACTCGCTCTAATCCGGGTTGAGGAGATTGACATCATATACTTACGGATCAAAACCAAACCGAGGCTTATACAATGGAGAACACCCTCCTCCCATGACTCCCATTGAACCACTGCCCCTAATCTTGCCATAACCTTCTTTCCTGTCACTTAGTTCAGGTAAGGGTAGGGAAAGAACAATTTTAGCTATCCTCATTGAAGGAAATCCGTATTTAGCCCGAGAATCCTAGTCATTACCCCTAGTGAGTTGCAATCCATATCAAATTAGATATTAAGCTAAGTTTGAGTTAGTTCATCCTTTTTAGGGTGATCAACCAAGTTCAAACAATTTAATAATAATATTTACAGAACAATTATATCATGGAGCTTAACTCCCATCACAGCAAATCGAAACCCAACCACAAGCATTGCATACACATAAACAACTAACTATATTCACAAGCCAATGCATACTAAAGTCTCCAGATATTTTGAAATAATATCCAAAAATGTGGTAAAGTATTGATCCCACTTACTTGTCTTGGCGCTTACTTCGGAAAACTTGTACGTCAATGGTTTGATCATTGGGAGGCCCTATATATACAAAACCTAAATTCAATTTTCGTAATGGTTATGAAAACATTAGGGTCTTATTTAAAGCAGCTATATATATATATATATAAAGTATATTATCATTTTTTATTATATAATAATATATAGTTTCATTATATCGATTGAGTTAAGTTATTAAGTATTAATAATACACGCAATTATACTATTACGTATAATATGTCATTCCGATTGTATCAAAACGTACTTTTAGTCATTTAAATCACGTTTCGATTACGGTAGAGTTATAATAGTACGTAAATTAGTAATGTTGTAGAGATATAGGTTATATTATCTAGGTTTATCCAATTTTAGTAAAAATAGTGTCGTTGGACTTGTATAGACTTAACGACACGTATTACAAGTCTTAATTTCTAGAGATGATTTTTAATGGGTAATTTGAGTTCTTAACATAGTTATACGTATCTAATCAAATATTATCATACTATATGTAATTTATGTTATTAAACCATATTTTACCTAGTTTGTCAATATAACCTATAATATATGAATTATTTAACCCTAACACCTCTATAACGTATCCCGTTATTAAAATATCATTAAATATATTAAAAATATAATTTTTATCCAATTTGACCATTACACAAATAGATAGTTTTTATTCACCTATTTATTATATTTTAACCTATTATTATTAAAATTGGATATTGGTTCGTTATTTAAGCTATTTTACAATGTAAATTCATAATAAATAGCTCGGGTTACCAAATAATTTTTTGAAAATTTTTAAACTCCTAAAAATATGTGGAATTCAGCTAGTACTTGGTTTCTAGTTTTTGATTTATCTCTTATATATTTATATTTACAATTTTACCCTTGAATTATCCTAAATTAGCTAATTAATATCCTTTTTGCACTAAATTGATTTCAACCTATCCCAACATTATTATTATTCACTAGAAATAATTACATGTCCATTTCATCATTTAATTTCATAATTTCCTATTTATTTGACAATTTCAACCTATTTTCAAGCTATTTTTAGGCCAAAAATACAATAAATATTAAAAATATTCAAATAAAAAATTGGGCTACATATAAATTATCTATATATCATAAGTGTCTTACAAAAAAATTTAGAGCTAGAAACTACATCATTTAGTGTATTTATTTTAAATTTTAAATTTCGAATGAATAGTACATTTGTTAAGGAAGTACATTAAATATTCATAATTTTTTAAAAATAAATTTATGAAATGAAATTAAATCTAAAATAACCTAGAAATTGATTTTTCCATATTTTCCCTAATTAATTTAATAACTTTTCAAAAATAAAGAAAACATGGCAGAAGCTTAGAACTTGAGTTCATTGGAGCTCCGGCTACTATTGGCTGAAGAGAGGTTGTCGGCCAGCCTAGTCGGTGGTGGCTCCACTAGGTAGCTGTGAAGCTTGACGTCAGGTTATCGAATGGTCTGGGAACTAGCTATACTCGGTCTTTGCTCTTTTTTTTTTCCTATTTTTTGTTAAATTTTCCTTATTTTTTCCAAATTTTTCTTAGGTTTTCTTGGTTGCCAAAATGTTAAATTTGAGTCCTAGGATCCTATTTATAGTAGTTTAGGTCAGTTGGATTTTTTTCTTAATTATCAAGTAATTTATTTTAATATTTTTCTTGAAAAATGCGTAATAAAAAGTATTAATTTTTATAAATTTGCTTTTGACACAGTTGCTTATTCTTTTTAAGCTGCTCAACATTTAATCCAATCATATTTCAGGTCATTTTTTATTTTTTTATTATAATTTTTAGATAATATATTAGGGTATTTTGGTATTTTATATTAGTATTTAATAATTTTTATTAATATATGGATATATATCCTATATATATCATACACGTAATGAGTAATTATATACGTGTAATCATGTTTCTAGCATATCTTTTATTTTTAAGATACTTTTTTTTATTTAATTTGCAATTCTATTGCTTATTATGCATAATTATATTATTTTAGCTTAATTTATGAGTATATTTATTATATATACCGGGTATACTCATAAAAATATGTGTATACTCATATAGTATATTATGCTATATTATTTTCTTTTATTGCCCAATTATCTTATTTCTTAGTCCTCTTCGCATTCTGAGCTTAGTTTTAAGGGTTTCGAGCAATTTTGGACTATATTAAGTAATCATACTTTTAGGGGGAAAATTGAGATTTTGGGTAATTATTTCAAAATCTAACTTCACTAAATTACTTCAACTAACTTTTCTATTTTAATTGTAAAGTTTGGGTTCGATCAAATAATTTTTCCCGAAAACTTTAAATTTGCCCTAAACTCGACTTTAGGGTCTTATATGGAGCAAATTCTCTCTATTTTGATTATATTCTTGATAGTTTATTATATTTTTGACTTCCACGTGTACAAGGATTCCTTAATTAGGGTTATCGTGTTTTTTGTACACTTTTAGCTTACTCAATTTACTTTCCTAAATGCCTTAGATCAATTATCGATCCTAATCATATAAGGACAGGGTTTTGTCGTAATACTCAAATGTTTATGCCTAGATTGCTAATTTATGGGTTATTACAGCAAGCCCATAGGGCGCTTCTTTTAAGTTTAGCTTAGAGTTGTTAGTTCCCGAAAGATGCATTCACTTAGGTTAGTGAGTCCAGAAGGACATGATCAAATTGTCCATATCGATTCTAGTTAAGGTTGCTAGTCTCGAGAGACGCTTTTGCTTAGATTAGTGAATTAGAAGGGTACGACTAGGTTTTCCAAATCAATTCTAGCTTAGGGTTGCTAGTCCCCGAAAGACTTACTCGCTTAGGTTAATGAGCCCATAAAGGCACAACCAGATTCTCCAGATCGATTCTAATTTAGGTTGTTAATCCACGAGAGATGCTCTCGCTTACGTTAGTGAGTTTAGAAGGGTACGACTAGGTTTTCGAAATTGATTCCAACTTAGGGTTGCTAGTCTCTTAAAGACGCTCCTACCTAGGTTAATGAGCCTAGAAAGGCATGACTGGGTTCTTCAAATCAATCCTAACTTAGGGTTGCTAATCCTTAAGAGACACTCCTATCTAGGTTAGTGAGCTCAAAAGAGCATGACTAGGTCTTCCAAAATGATTCAAAAAGTTAAGGTTGCTAGTCCCCAAGAGATATTCTCGCCTTGGTTAGTTAGCTCATTATGGCATGATTAATTTTTCTCATTCTTTTAGGTTCTTAGCCAGCTTAAGGAATGCTTTGCCTGCCTTGGTTAGTTAGCTCATTAGGGTATGACCAAGTTTTTAATATTTCTTTAGAGTCTTGGCTAGTTTAAGGATTACTTCACCTACTTTGGTTAGTTAGTTTGTAGGGGTACTGCTAAGTTTTCAATATATTTTAGAGTCTTAACTAGCTTAAAGAATGCTTACTCATTCACCTTGGTTCATCAGCTCATAAGGGCATGACTAGGGTTCAATCTTTCGACCAACTCTTGGAGTATCTCCTCTCTTTTTCACTATTCACCAAAATCCCCGGTGGACCAACCCTAGGATAGCTAGCTAGCTAACTTTAGCAATTCTCAGGACAAAATCTACCCTTAAGGCAAAAATAGTATCTCTTTTGTTTTTGTAGTAAAGTTTTACTTAAATTTTACCACAAAGAAGGACAGCTGTAAATGTCTTATTTTTGTTTTTCAAAATTTTTTAATATAGATTAAAGGGTATTAAATTAGGAAAAATACAAAAAAATAAAATAAAATTAAAGAAAACAAAAAATAATAAAAAAATAGAAAAAATAAGAAATTTTAGAAAAAAAAAAACCAGAAAGATAGGAAAAAGCATGAAAAAAATATGAAATTTAAAAGAATATAACAAATGGAAAAATTTAGAAAAATATATAGAAAATTGAAAAGTCATAAAAAATAAAAAAAATGGAGGATTTAAGAATATAATAATTTTTTTAGATAATTTAATAGAATAGATTTTTTAATTCAAATAAAAATAAGGAGAGAACCATTAGACTTGGGGTTAGATTTGAATCCAACTTAGGCTGATCTAGTCCATACGTACAATTTGGATAAGGCACAGACTAATGGTCTAACGGATAAGTATTAGAGTATAGCATTGCATTAAGCTAGAGGTTTGAAGTTCGAACTTGACCGAGTACAAAGTACTTTTCCTTTTTGAAAGGAAAAAGTGTGTTATAGTAATGATGCTTTAAACTAGGGCTTTACAATAAGTATTTAAATTTTAATTTTTTGCTTATTTATTTATTTATTAAAAAAGTATATATATTAGTTTGGACCATAAATTGGTTCGCAACATTTGAAGCAGGGCCTAGCCCTGATTAAGGGAACGAGAGTAGAAGGCGTACTGTTGTACGCCCTTCATTTTTGGATCGCACGCGAGCATGGCACATACCTTGCACGTGACCAGTGCTTCCATCTTCTTCTAACTCTTGTGATTTCAGCTTTAATTTTTCATTTGTTTCCATTTCTTAGGTGCTATGTTTGGGATCATTTTTTCCCCCCATATATTATACAATTTCACCAAATTAATGGTGAAATCATGTAATATGCATCACCTACTTTTGAATCTACCTCAAAACCCATCCAAATTTGGTTGTTTGTGTAATTAAAATTGAGCTCAAAATGGAAAAAAAAAATTCAATTTTCTGGTTAAAACCTATTAATGGAGTTCGACGAATTAATTTAAATTTCCTAATTGTCCTAGCTTAAGCCTTGTGCTTATAGTATAAACAGCCCTTTTTTCTTCACTTTCAAGACACAACAAAACCTTAAAAACATTCTAGGTAAGCAAAATAAGAGCATTCTCTCTTTAGCTTGAACCCTTTCTCTCTTTAGGATAGTTTCCTCTACGGTGGTTTTTAGTGAAAACCACTACCACTATCGGATTCCTTACACCTAAAAACCCCAGGTTAAACACTCTAATTCAACTCTTTAGGTCAATCCAAATCGATCAAGTCGACCTAAGTTGACTGAACTGACTTAAGTTGACTTAGTTTGCACATTTTTACTTATTTGTTTACTTATTTATTTATTTCATATTTTTATTTTTTTTTTGTTTTCCAAGTAAGTGTAATAATAAAAAAAAATAAAAAGGAAAAGAAAAAAGAGAGGAGAAAAGCAAGAAAAAAAAAGAACAGTCCATTTTTATTTGTATTTTTTTAGAAATAGATAAAATAAATAAATAAATAAATAATAAGTAAATAAATGAATAGATAGAATTTTGCCACAAAAAAAAAACAGTTTTTTTAATAAATAAAATAAATGGATTTTTTTCAAAATTAGGATCTTATTTAGAATTTTCAAAAAATAAACTTCGATTAAGACCTTTTAAAATAATTTCCTTAAATAAACTTAAAAATGGATAAAAATGTAAACCCAATCGTTTTTTAAAAGTTAAAATAAATCAACCCGCTAATATTTTTGGAAAAGAACTATGTATGTCTAATCTCGAATAGTGGGTATGTAACACTTACAGGGTGACAGTAAAAAACGAAATACCTTTTTTTTTTTTCTGATTTTATAGATTATTTAAATTATTCAGTTCATTTAACCAATAAATTGATTTTTGCTTGGTAGAATAGTCTTTTTTAAAAAGTGATTTTAAGATTAAGATTAAATTTGGAAAGTTAATGGTACTAGTAAAGATTTAAAAATCCTAACCACCGGATCCATTTCTCTGGTTTCTAGAACCATTTTTTTTTCTTTTTTATCATTAGACTAGTAGTTAAGTTATAATCAATCCACCAAATTGATTATAACTTAACTTTTTTTCCTAACTCCACTCGGGTGACAACTCTAAGGTGTTTTCAAAATTTAAAAAATCAATTTTTTTTAAACATTAGTCGAAAGTCCGTATTAAACGATAGGGTTTAATATTAATCGATTTAGAAAAGCTTAATTTATAAAAATCGGGAGAAAAAAAAAAAAAAACCAAGCTCAATAGTTATTAACCAAGACGTCAATATGGGGCAAAGAGAAATTATCTTTAGGGGTTGCTTAGTTAAGGTCTAAAAAATCCACGTGTACTCTAACTTTTCTATTCTTTTTCATTACTGGCGCAATGTTGGCTATCCACTCAAGATAATCAGATACTTCAATATAACTAACCTCCATTAACTTTCTAACTTCTTCCTTAATTTTCAAGAAGATATCTGGTCGGAATCTCCTTAGCTTTGTTTCTTAGGTTTGACATCTTCTCTTGTCGGTAAGCAATGGATCATGATTAATGGATCTAATTTAGGCATATTTTCATAAGACCATGTAAATACATCTTAGTATTTAGATAGTAATGTGGCTATTTCTACTTTCCATTTCAAATTCCCTCCAATTTTCAATATTTTGGGGTTGTCATCGGTTTCAACATTAACTATCTCAATTGGCTTGTTAATGGAAATTTTACTCATTTCATGTTTTTGCTAGCTTTTTTGTACGTCATTGTGGTAATTGACATCATTCCCGACAAATAACCCAGTAGGGCCAAAAGTGATATCAATATTTTAATCACCTATCTATGTGAATTATCCATGGCCTTTATTCAAAGCATTAGATCTAGGGAAAAGAAAAGTATGTAAAGGAAAGAGTGTAAGGAAGAAGTGAAGAGAAAAAAGATTAATGCTTATTTAGAGGAAATTCTTTTGAGTACAAAATTGTAGAATAAAGGTAAATTTTACAAAACTCTATAAAATACTAAACTACGATTCATTCTTTACTCTAGGGAAGACTTATTGCTATTTATAAGGATAGAGAACCAATTATTCAGGTGTTAAGACTTGTTAGAAGGGCCAGCTATTTTACTTCTACTAGAGGTATCCTCTTTGGTAGTCTTTAAATTTTAGAGATTGGCTTAGATGAAAGTTTTTGATAATGGTGGGAAGGTCATTAGGGCGTAATATAACCCGTTACCTCTTCTGCCCTTAGCTTACATTTTTTGTAACTTTTCCATCAGAGTTGGGATGTAACCGAACCTATAGGTGCCAACTTGGCCCTCCTTGAATTTTGACCTTTCATCCTTCTTTTGATCAATAATCATACATACCTCTTCAAACATTTAGAGCCCAAAGTTCTCTTGCTCCTCAATGCTAATATAGAGTATGGCCGTTTCCTTATATATTTTGTAATCCTAGTCACCCAAAATTGTGATAACCTGGCCATTTGTAATGAACTTCACCTTTTGATGTAGGCTTGAAGGTATGGCCCCTACTGAATGTGTCAACGGTTTTCACAATAATAGGTTGAAGGTTCTTAGAATGTCTAGGACCTAGAACCAAATGTTGAAAGTCCATAGGCCAACATCAACTAGTAAGTCTATCTCTCCTATAATTTCCCTTCAGGACCCGTTAGAAGCCCTGCCCATTGTCGAACTTAGCTTGATGATGGTCGTGTGGATGCCTAATATATCTACAGTAGCAAAAGGGCAAACATTTAAGGATAACCCGTTGTTGATGAAGACTCTTGTTGTGATGATGTTATTTACCCTCACTATTACGAAGAGAGGTTTGGTGTGTTGATTACCTTCTTCACCCAAGTCTTCAATGGACAAAGAAATCTAGTCCATGGTAAGGATAAAGTTAGTGATAGGCCCTATTCTTTCAATTAGTACTTCGCGAGGGACTTTGACTTCCTTCAAAGTTCTGAATAAAGCTTCTCGATGTGGTTTTAATACGATTAATAAACTCATGAGAGATATTTGTGTTGGAGTCTTAGCGAGATAATTCATTATTTAATACTCACTAGACTTGATTATTTTGGTGAAGACAAGCAATCCTTCTTTATATTCAACTAGTTCATTGTTTGTCCTTTCCAATACAGTTTTCTTTTTCGAGTTCTTATTTAGGTCATAAATTTTATCAGAGCAAGTAATCCCCCCCACAAGTGGCACGATTGCCCTTAATTTACTACCTGGTAGCTGAGAAGGATAGTTTTATAATTTTCAGGGGCTAAAGGCACATGGAAGGTGTACCTTTTGGTTTATGGATTGCGCTTCTCCCGTTATTTATAGAATCTATAGACCTTAGGCTTTCGGTTGGAACTGATCATGTTGATGGTAAGATCTAAGTCGTCAAATATCATATTGATGATGTGCCTATGGTTAGGCAATAGGTTGTTATTGACATTTGGAACTGGAGCCTCTATGAAGTCTAGATGGACTATGCCTTCATCAATTAAATCCTGAATTTTATTTCTTAATCTCCAGCATGAGTCTGTTGAGTGGCCTACTTGCTTTTGATGATACCGACATGTTGCATTGGGATAAAAAAAATCTTGGCATGTATTTTTCATTGGATGGCTTAGAATGGAGCTGATTATCCTTTCTTAGCTTTTTGAGTATCTGATTAAGAGGGACGGGTATTTTAGTGAATTACCTTAGGGCCTTGCTAACTTGCAGTTGGCATCAAAACTATTGTTGAGCTAGCATAGGATTTGCCCTGAAAGAGACCTAAGCATTAGGCCTGGTATTTGAATTAACCATGTTGACAGTAGCTTCTCTAAGCTTGCTGGTGGTGGGTTTAGCAGAAGGTGGTCTTTTGCCTGATGGTTCTTATAACTTGCCAGAGGAGATGGCACTTTCAATCCAATACCCTATTGCTACTATTTCTATAAAACTAGAAGAGGCTTACTTAATTAGGTGAGAGAAGTAGGGTCTCTTAAGAGTGTTGATAAAAGCCGAAGTTAGCTCTTTCACAATCATGGGGGTGGATACCCTTACAGTTAGGGACCTTTACCTTTGAGCATATTCTTTAAAAGATTCATTGTGCCTTTTCCTCGAGGTAAGTAAATCCATCATGGTCGGCACAACTTCAACATTGAACCTATATTGCTCATAAAACACCTTAGCTACCTTTTCCCGTATATTTACCTGATTCAGATCCAATTGGGCGTACCGGGTTAAAGTAAGGCCAGTTTGGTTGTCCTGATATGTTTAGACCATAAGTTAGTTATATTGTACATATTTGCCTATCTTTTGTACATATAGCTTGGTATGTAACTTACGGTACCTAGTTCCATTGTACTTCTCAAAGTTAGGTACTTTAAATTTCTCTATGAGGCTTCCATAATCATAAGTAGAGAAGTCTACTATACTTAAATGTGTATACATGGGCTTTGGCCTACGGGTTAGCCCGTTTAACTCACTTTTAAAACAAGTTTGGGCTAAGGTTTTTTTATCCATTTAAAAGCAAGCCAAATGAGCCCAGCCCGTTTAACCCATGGGTTAAAATGGGTTGGCTCGTTTAATACATTTATGCTTTTAACCCTTGGGTTGACTCGTTTAACCCGCTTTATAAATGGGTTAAGGCCAAGGTTTTTTGGCTTATTTAAAAGTGGGTCGAATGAGCTAGGCTCGTTTAACCTGTAGACGAAAGTGGGTTGGGCTAGATTAGCCCATTTAACTCGTTTACATACCTCTAGTTATACCAGCTTACTCGAATCCGTCATATCCTTTGAGTTTTTTAATCATTTCAGTAATATGTTGGGTCAAAACTCTCTTAAGCTCTTTCAATTTGTCTTGATTAGCTTTGGGCTTTGGGTTGACTGGAAATTAGTAAGTGTTTGGCTCAAAAGTTGGGCTGACCTTCTGATAAACCCCTTCTATCTCAAAGGATTCAAAGGCCTGGTTGATTTTTGGATAGGCTTCCTTTGCTTTGAGAGGTGGTGCTTCATCATTCTTTCCATATTAGGCTTTGGAGTTTTCTTCATTTGATGGAGTCGTGAACCTGAGTAAGGTGATGCTGTCAACAAGGAAGCTTAGTTGATCATCCATCTTCCCCATTGTTTGTTCCAAAGAGTGGAACCTCAGCTCAGTGGGATCAACAATTTTAGGGTTGACATTGCCATTGTTGGTGTTGTTGTTTCCTTGGCTAGCCATTTTGGTTTGAGAGTGAGTTTAGTTAGGACTTCTCTAGAAGGTTTGACGCTTGAGAGCTATCTTAATGACCTAATTTAAGATCACTTCTCCATAAGTTAGCATATGAATATTTTAATTTTTGAAGATATGGAATTGAAATAAATGGGTGAAATGTAAGTGTGCCATACAGATGAAAAGGAGGGGATCAATGATTAACTAACAAAATGATAAGTTTATTTATTATTCTTCAACTCCCGAAGTTTTATTACATAAAAAAAAATACAAATTCATTTAGACTAATCTTCTTTTCTTCTATGAGTTAGATGACATTTTCTTCCTTTGGTCGCTTGGTTTGAAGGCTATTACTTTACTCTGCTTTTGACCATGCTTAGTTGCTTCATCGAATTCTTAGATTCTCTTCTGGGCCATCTTCAACTAGTGTTCTAAGGCACACAATCTTTGCCTAGACTCCCAAAAGAGGTTTTCTTACTTGTCTTTTTCATCGTAGATGACTTCCACACGAGCTTTTACCTAGCCCATGTAAGCTACCATTTCAGAGCTAGGATTTGTAAGGGAAGGTTAAAGGACCTTTGGTGCTCGATACTACGTCATGCTTGTTTTGTGAAGTTTACCATATAAGTACTCTTTGGTAACCCAGTATTCGCCTACTCCTCCTATGAATTCGCTCAAATCGATGTTAAGGCTTATGGTCTTGGTATCCCACTAAGCTTTGATCTTGTGAAGCTTGGATACTTTTTTTGTAGAGTGAGGCTCTTTAAGGTTAAGGGTAAATGGCTCCAATGAAGGCTTGTGAACTATGTCCTAAATGCCCCCAAATTGCCTCACCATGTTGTTTGGATAGTAGCTTATACAACAACTCATTCCGATCAATGGTACAGCATGATAATCTTTACAAACCAATATGACCTTTGTGTAATTGCTTCATCTGGCGATTCATAGTTTGTCTTTGACCCGAAAATCTTATAGAACTTTTATCCAATGAAGGGTAGGGATATCTTCTGGTAATTTGATCTTATCAATCAAAGAATCAATAAGATTGATCTTATTGGCTAATGTACCCCTTATCAAGTCTAACTCGAAACATTTGATGTAGCTAACAAACCATACCATTAATAGTGCCATGCTTGACCTGAGATCTCCACAACCTCTTTTTTTAAGGAAATTAAGGTTCCTTATTTGTTCAGTAAGTGGGGTAGGAATATAAGACTTTCTTTCCCAAAACCGAGCCACTAATTCTGCCACCCTAAAGTGTATAAAAAAAATATCTGCTTAGAGATAAGATAGTGGAAAATATTGCTAATATATAAGCCTTGATTCAATTCTCCCTCCAATTACCAAGAAACAGAGTCCGTTTGTTGGATCTAGGCTCAATCTGGAACCAATGGATTGGATCCTATATCTTGATAACGTATTTGTTGCAATCATTTAAGGACTCATTCATCTCAGTCTTACGGATCCCTAAGAATTTTGAAAAAATGTAAGCCAGGCCAAAGATGAGCTCTAAAACGTATATTTTTTCCAAGGGAGGGGCTTGAAGCAGTTGGGTGTATTTTTCCAGAGTTAGGCTGATTAGGTGTGGCCCAAAACAGAATGTAACTTCCTTAGGCTCCTAGAAATGAACCAAGGCCTTTACTAGTGTAATGTTAACATTTACCTTAGATAGTGAGAGTATGGGCTTAATCTTATTAGTAATGAACTCTTGTTCTCTTGGGTGAAGATTTGAAACCATTGATTGAGTATGGGCTTTGGGTTTGTGGCCTTATGGACATGAATCTCTTTGGTGAAGACTTTGGCGTTTGATGAGTTGGCCATTTTTGAAAGATTACAAGGAAAACATAAATTACAAAGGAAAGAATATTTACACCAAAAGAAATTACAAAAGATTTCCTATGTACATGAATTCTAGGAAAAATATAGGGAAAGAAAATTTAGGTTTGTCATTTTTTTTTCTTTTATACCAATGCCACCTTGTTAGCTAATCGTTAACCTCGAAAAATGTATGTAAGAAGGGTGAGTTTTAGAAGTCCTTACATTTTGTAACCTTATGTGTTTTTGAAAAGACGGTTTCTTAGTCACATCGAAGTTTAAGTGGGGTAGCCTAATCAGTCTCGAGTAGTGGTTGCCTCACTATACCCAGAACTTACACACTGGTTACCTATCCTAAGATGACCTTGATTTGACTGTGTCTATCATGTATTCATGGTACATAAAATAAATCCCCTGCTACCCCCTTAAACAATCAAACAATTAAAACTAAACTTGGAAAAAAAATGTTACTGCAGTTGTGATACAAATAATAACAAATGAACAAGTAATTAAATGGTACTTTGGTAAGGTAATTTTTTAAAGATTAATTTTAATTTTGAAAAGTTGAATGGCTAACCCTCTTGACGGTCCTTAGTAGAGTCACCAAGCTATTGGGCTTGTTTTTTTTTACTTTCGGTTTTTATAAATTAGTCATCTTTAATTTAAACCGATCAATATTAAACCTTACTCGCAAGAATGGTGAGTTCTAGAAGTCCTTACATTTTGTAACCTCGCATGTTTTTGAAAAAATAATCTGTTGGTCACATTAAAGTTTAAATGGGGTAGCTTAATCGACCTTGAGTAGTGGTTGCCCCACTATACCTAGAACTTACACAATTGTTACTTGTCCTAAGACAGCTTTGATTTGACTGTGTCTATCATGAATTCATGGTACATAAAATAAATCCACCCCTTCCCCTCAAACAGTTAAACAATTAAAACTAAACCTAGAAAAAAAATATTAGTACAGTTATGATACAAATAATAACAAATGGATAAGTAATTAAATGGAACTTTGGTAAGGTAATTTGTTAGAGATTAATTTTAATTTTGGAAAGTTGAATGGCTAACCCTCTTGATGGCCTTTAGTGGAGTCGCTAAGTTGTTGAGGCTTTTTACTCTCAGTTTTTATAAATTAGTCTTCTCTAAACCGATTAAATTAAACTCTACTCTTTTAATCTTGACTCTCGACTTGGGCTTAAAGAAAATTGGTTCTTTAACTTTGAAAACGCTTAGAGTTGCCACCCGATCGGAGTTAGGAAAAAGAGTTAAGTTATAATCAATTGAGTGAATTGATTATAACTTAATTATCGGTCTAACGATAAAACTAATTTTATAAAACGGTTTTAAGAATTAGAAAAACAAGTCCATGGATTAGGATTTTTAAACCTTTTATGGGTACCATTGACTTTCTAATTTTAAACTTACTCCCTTAAAATCACCTTTCAATAATTATCTTAGAAAATGAAATTTAATCATTGATTAACAAATTTGAATAATTAAAACTAAAGTGGAAAAATAGGTATTTTCGTTTTTTTTTCGTTGCCCTGTAGGTACCTATGTATCCACTATTCGAGATTAGTTGTATATAGTTCTTTTTCAAAAATATTAATGAGTTGATTTATTTTAACTTTTGAAAACAGTTGGCTTTATGTTTTTTAACCCCATTTAATTTATTTAAAGAAATTTTTAAAAGGTCCTAAATCGGGAATTTCATTTTTAGAAATATCCTAAAAGGCCCTAATTTAAAAAAAATGTTTATTTTTATTTTAGAAAACCAATTTTCTAAGTGGTAAAATGGTTTTTATCCATTAACTTATTTTTATCTTATTTTTATTAGTATTGCTATTATTCATCATTATTTCTTCCAATTTTAAATCTCAACCGAAAAAAAAGGACATATTCGAGCTTTTCTCTTTTCCTTTTTCCCCTTTTTTCTTTTATCTTTTTTATTATCACACTAGCATGGATAATAAATTAAATAAATAAATAATGCAGACTAGTTGGCTTGGGTTGGCTTAGGGTCAGCGATCAAGGTCAACTTCGGGTTGGCTTAAGGTCGACTTGGATTGGTTCCAATTCTCAACTATAATAACTAATCGGGGTGGTTTCGGATGGTTATCGACGTCAAAATGAATGGGAAATAGGTGATTTGTGTCTTTCATATTGGACTTAAGGATCGGGGGGATAGGCTCGATGCCTTGATGTTCGGTGGTCATTTGAGTGGTGGTTGAAGTTGGTAGCTTGTGGTGGTTGGGCACGATGGTTGCTAAAAGTGAATTACCTTGGGTCTTTATTTTTTTAACACCATGAAGTCAGTCGTGATGGTAGTTTTAGAATAGGATGCTTAGAGAGAGAGAACCCTAGAAAGAAAGAGAGAAGGAGGGGGAGTGGATTGAAAATCAAGAGAGAGAGGTGATTTCTAATCTTTAGTGTCCTTTGGGATGGATTAGAGAACTCTATTTATACTAAATTAACATCAAACAACTTGGAAAAGTTCAAAAATTGGATTAAATGTGTTAATGAATTTTGACCTGAAAATTCAATTTTTTCTAATTTTGTACTTCTATTTTAAATGAGTTTTCAATTGAATCTGGACTAGTTTTGGGGTGAATTGAAAACTAAGCCTTGTATAATATGCAACTTTATCAAAAAAATGGTTGTTAATGTGCAATAAATGCCCACAAATTGTCCTTGAACACAACTCCGCACGTTTAGAAATGAAAAGGAAGAAAATTGGAAATCGGGTAGGAATTAGAGGAAGGAGAAAGATTTGGGGAGGCAGTTAAGTCCAGGGCACGTGCTACGCGACCCCACATATGCATGCAATGTACGCTTGTGTTTGGAAATAGCGTACCCCTTGTTGCGTCCAAACTGAATAGGGCTTTGCCTTGCTTAACCTTTGAATATCATAGGCTAGTTTCTGGTTCGCACCAAATAATTTTTTTTTATAAATAAAACAAACTAGAAACTAAAATTTAAATATCTATTGTAAAAGTCCTATTTTAGTTGCACATTAAGGTCTAATTACTATTATATATATATATATTTTTTCCTTTAAAAAAGAAAAATGCACTTTGTGGTGAAGTTTGAGTAAAACTTTGCTATAAAGACAAAAAAGACAACATTTTTGGTCAGGGATGAATTTTCCCCAAGAGGCATTATAACTAACTAGTTGTCTTAAACTTGATCCATTAGGGATTTCGTAAAAAGAGAAAGATGAAAGAGAGAGAAAGCACTCTAAGAGCTAATTGAGACATTTAAGTGAGTTTTAGAAAGGTCTAGCACCTAAGGAGCTAGCTATAACTCTAAAAGATATCAAAAAGAAGATAACGCCTCCATATGCTAACAAGAACCCTAAATGAAAATCAATTTATAAACTTAGTTGTGCCTCTCTAAGTTGACTAACCTAGGTAGGAGTGTCTCTAAGAGACTAACAATCCCAAATTGTAATCGATTTAGAAAGCCTAATCATGCTACTTTAAGCTGACTAACCTAGGTGGGAGCATCTTTAGGGGCCTAGTAACCGAAATTGGAATTGATTTAGAAAACCCAACCATGCTACTCTGAGTTGACTAACCTAGGCGAGAGTGTTTCTAAGGAATTAGCAACCCTAAATTGGAATCGATTTAGAAAACCTGGTCGTGCTACTTTGAGCTGATTAACTTAGGTGGGAACATCTTTAGGGGACTAACAACCTTAAATTGGGATCGATTTAGAAAACTTAGTCGTGCTACTCTAAGTTGACTAACCTAGGCGGGAGCGTCTCTAAGAAATGAGCAACCCTAATTTAGAATCGATTTAGAAAACCCGGTTGTGTTATTCTAAGATTACTAACCTAAGTGGGAATGTCTCTAAGGGACTAGCAACCTTAAATTGAAATCAATTTAGAAAACCTAGTCATACCACTTTGAGCTAACTAACTTAGTTGGGAATGTTTTTAGGGGACTAACAACCCTAAATTGGAATCGATTTAGAAAACCTAGTCATGCTGCTTTGAGTTGACTAACTTAGGTAGGAGTATCTCTAAGGAACTAACAACGCTAAATTGGAATTGATTTAGAAAACCTAGTTATGCTATTCTAAGTTGATTAACCTAGGTATGAGTGTCTCTGAGAGACTAGTAACCCTAAGTAGAAATTGATTTAGAAAACTTGGTTGTGCTACTTTGAGTTGACTAAACTAGGTGGAAGCATCTCTAAGGGATTAGCAACTCTAAATTGGAATCAATTTAGAAAATCCGGTTGTACTACTCTAAGCTGACTAACTTAATCATGGGCATCTCTAAGGGACTAGTAAATTTAGAAAACTAGGAATCAATTTAGAAAACTTGGAAGTGCTCTTCATTAAATCTTAAAAGTTAGTTAGAAATGGGGAAGCGCCTTATGGGTTTGTTAAAACCTTAAGAGAAATTAATGAAGGGGAAGCACCCTATGGACTCGCTAAAACACTAAAGAGAGATTGGTGATGGGAAGCACTTTATGGGTTTACTAAAACACTAAAGAGAGATTGATGATAGGAAGTGCCCTATGGGCTCGCTAAAACCTTAACGACTTGTTCACTTCATGAAATAGAATGAGAGGGAATAGAATTGGAGTTCTTTAAGGAATGGAATAAGGTTATAATACATATTACTTTATTTAGTTAATATACATTACTTTTTTTAATTAGATTTATAAGCAATTTAAAAATAGATATGTAATATAACTTTAGTGACTAAATTATTTTCGGTCCATTTTCTTTCTCAACTAATCCTAAAGTAATAGATGGTAGTGGTGGTAGTGGTAGTGATGACGGTAGTGGTGGTAGTGGCGGCGGCGACGGTAGTGGTGGTGGTGGTGGTGGTGATAGTGGTAGTAATGAGAAATTGTGATTCCTTAATTGAATT
Organism: Lumnitzera racemosa; assembly: GCA_024138005.1. Classification (NCBI taxonomy): domain Eukaryota; kingdom Viridiplantae; phylum Streptophyta; class Magnoliopsida; order Myrtales; family Combretaceae; genus Lumnitzera; species Lumnitzera racemosa. Next base: position 78,683,923 of record JAMXBC010000004.1, on the reverse strand, counting down.
AAAGAATCCTTATTACTTAATTTCAAGTAATAAGGGTTTTTATGGAATTATGATTTCATAATAAAAAACCAAGTGAACGTCGTAATAAGGAATAATGAGGGAATGAAATTCCAATTCCCTCTAAGTGAACGTGCTATAAGTAAAATTGGTAAAGAGAAGCACCCTAGGGGCTTGCTAAAATATTAGAGAGATTAGTGATGAGAAGCTTCTTACGAGCTTGTTAAAATACTAAAGAAATTGATGAAAGGAAGTGTCATATGGGCTAGCTAAAACCTTAAGAGAATTGGTGAAGGGAAGTGTCCTACGGACTTGCTTAAAACCTTAAAGAGATTAACCAAAGGGAAAGAGCACTATGGGCTAGCCAAGGTGATAGGAATCAACTTCTTACACCGATCACAAGAAGCTGAGCTATAGGATTTTGAGGGCTCGCATGGAAAATACTAACTCTAAGCCATAGCCGAAACGGGGACTCATATCCCGATTCGACCTCTTGCTGACCCTTCTTTCAAATCCTCACATGTGTTAATATGCTCTTGCCCAACAGTGAAGTCCTAATCCAGAAGACAGCCTGCAACTAGTCGAACCGAGCTACCAACCTGACCTATTAGAGTCCGACTTCAAGACAGTAGACCTTTTGCTAAGATAATTGGCTCCCAACCTGATCTAGATCAGGTTGGCCCCTCATTGTGACTCATTCTTGCTTCCACTTACGTTGTATCATATCCTAGATGTTTAACCACTAAGCGACACGTGTCTTCTAATATAATGTTCTAGAATGATTCTTTCTTTTTTTGTATTGTATATTCTTTCTCTTTTACCCCTTTTAGTATGTCTTATGTAACCTAATGTAGAATACCTTTTGTCTTTTCATACACGTAAAGCAATCCTAGTGAACGGTTATATAAACCCATACTTTCCTTGTACATAAAGTGAATTCAACTTTTAAGACAGAGTTATATATTTGAGTAACCCTAGTGTTTTTATTATCTCTTAACTCTTATCTATTCCCTTTAGTAAGAAGTAGTGGCGACTGACCCTTCAGTTAAGACCAGTGTATCATATTCGGCAAATTGTAGGCCGAGTAGGATCGAGTGGCGAGTCATATCCATTTGATAGCTACCTAAGTTTTGCTAGTTTTCCTTTTTGTCTCCTTTTTGATTCATTTGTTGTGGTGCTTCTCCATGTGTATGACCTTGGAGATACATCACAAGGCATTAAGAGAGATTAGTGAATGGGAAGTAGCCTACGATGTTGCGAACAATAGCTAAGAATAAACAAGGTTGGTTGCTAAATGGGTTTGAGCTTGCAAAAAGCTCGAAAAGAGTCAATGGGGAAAGGTACGAAAGGATGAAAGCAAAAGATGAAAACAATAAGCAAAACCCACAATAAGCAAAACCCACAAATAGCTTTAGAGGATATGATGCACTAATGAAATTTCCGAGAACTCATGACATAATTCGATGTGGTGCACAAATTGGTCCAATGAGGTTATCACCACCTAATCTTGCTTAAGAGAAAAGATAAGAATGATGCCTAGAGTAAATAATAGTGTTTACGTAGGAAAGAAGGTACTCAAAAGTGTATTGAAGATTATTTGATGTATTACAACTATGAGTACAAAGGTATTTATACCCGCAAACTATGGTAACTTGCCTAAAAGGAAAAAGACAAAAAGAACATTTCCAAAGGGGGGCAATGTACATGTTATAAAGGGGCAAAAATGAATATACTAGGAAAATAATCATTGGTGCTATAGATTCTACATGTAATACTGTACACTTAGCAATGCGGCATTGGCAAGGTCGTTAGGAGATGTAGAAAAAAAAGTACGGACATATGGGCTTGTCCCAGTAATGATGGCTTAATCAATCCGAATTCTCTCTTTCAGCTTCTCGGCAAAGGTGATGCCAAGTGATTGTATGGCTAGACACCGGAGATTTCTCATCTACTTAGTAAACCACAGAATAATGGGTTGTCATATGGCACGACATTAGAGGTGATTTGGTAAGAAAGTACTCGACTTCGGTAAGGGTTAGTTGGAACATAAGGATTTGAAGGTACTAACCCCTCTAGTTTGCAGGCTTAGCCATTAGTCGGGGGTCTCGCAGCTTAATTCCCATCATTCCCTCCGGGTTGTTTTGGATTTGGAATCAAATCCAAATGGTGTTCGCTCAGTCCTCCGTCAGGGTGATATGGGTTGAGGTCAGCAATATTAAGGGCATTAGAAACTCCATAGCTCTCAAGTAGCTCTAACTTGTAGGTGTTGTCACTGATTTTCTAGAGGACTTTGAAAGGTCCTTCTACTATTGTAGATAGCTTGTTCTTCCTTTTGTTCGGGAACCGTTCCTTGCTGAGGTGTAACCATACCAAGTCTATCGGCTGAAACTGTTTGGCCGATCAACCTTTAGTCTTTTCACACATTTTCTTGGTAGCTTAGTCGATGTGTCGAGTGACTTTGTCGTAGATGTGCTGAGAGATCATGCTCTAGCTAAAGCGTCAGGGTCCTCTTGCATGGGTGCTAGTATAGGGGCGTGGTCGACGGGCAACTCGGAATTGAATCCATAGACCACCTCAAAGCGAATCTGCTTAGTGGTGTCATATAGGTTCAGTTATAGGAGAATTTGACCACTGGCAGGCAGACGTCCCAATTAGCCATGTTCTTGCCTACTACAGCTTGAAGTTATGACCCCAAAGTATGATTAACCACCTCTGTTTAGCCATTGGTCTAGGGGTGACATGAGATATTGAAGAGCAATTTGGTTCCTAGTTGACACCATAAGGTTCTCCAAAAATGGCTCAAGAACTTTGGGTCTTTGTCGGAGACTACACTTCTCTACACGCCGTGTATTCGCACAACCTCCTGTAAGAAAAGAAAAGCAATAACTGAAGTGTTGTTAGTTTTGGTACAGGGCATGAAGTGTGCCATCTTGTTGAACTGATCCACAACGACCATTATAGAATCTTTCCTTGGGCAGTTCTCGGCAGTTCGAGAACGAAGTTCATACTTAGTGCAATCTACAGTCTCGTCAGAACAGGTAAGGGCATTACTTTCCCTTGTACGGCTCAACGATTGGCCCTTTTGCACACAACAAAGCCTTCAACCACTCGGTGCACATCCCTTCACATTTTTAGCCAAAAGAATCAGCCATTTATTAGTTCACAGGTTCTCCATTCTCCAAAGTGTTCGAAGAGTTCGCCATTGTAGGCTTCTTTGATTAATGTTTCCTACAGGGAACAAGTCGGCATGTATAGTTTGCTGCCCTGGAACAGATAGCCATCCTCCACATAATACTCATTTGTTGTCCTCCCATCTACGCATAGCAAAATTATTGGCTTAAAGTGTAGATCCTTGGAGTACTGTTCTAGGATATTTGCAAAAGCAAATAGTCTAATCTGTAGTTTTGACAAAAGTGTATGCGTCCTTGAAAAAGCATCTGCAGCTACATTGCTCTTTCCTTACTTGTATTTAATCACAAAATTGAATCTCTCAAGGAATTTAACCCATCTCGCTTACCGCTTGGACAATTTAGTCTAACTTCGGAGGTGTCGCAGTGACTTGTGATCAGTATATAGGACAAATTCTCTCTGCAATAGATAGTGTTGCTACACTTACAATGCTCGGATTAGTGCCAAGAGTTCTTTGTCATATACAGAGTAATTTAATTGGGGTCCTCTGAGTTTCTCACTGTGGTAGGCAAGTTGTCTTTGCTGCATCAGGATAGCGCCTATTCCAATGCTTGACGTGTTGCACTCTAGCTCAAAATTTTTGTCGAAGTTGAGGAGTACAGACACTGGGGCGGAGGTCAACTTCTCCTTTACCTCAGCTAAACTCCTCTCTTCCCTTTCTCCTCATCGAAAGTCGGTGTTTTTCTTTGTTAATTCAGTAAGTAGTGCAGCGAGGGTACAGAAGTTCTTGATGAACCTTTTGTAAAACAAAGCCAATTCATGAAAACTTCTCATGTCAGTACAAATAGTAGGGGTCGACCATTCAACAATTGCTCAAATCTTCTCATTATCAACTTGCAAGCCTTCTTTACTGATTACATAGCCTAAGAATACCACTTCATGTTGGCAAAAACAACATTCCTTTAGGTTGCCGAATAATCTCTCGATACGGAGATTATCTAAAACTGCTTTCATGTGTTCATAGTGATTCGGCATGTCGGCATTGTAGATCAGGATGTAGTCGAAGTACACTATGACACACTTCCCGATGAGATATCTTAGCACATAGTTCATAGCCTCATGAAGGTGCTTAGGGCATTCGAGAAGTCGAAGGGCATGACCATCCACTCGTAAAGTCTATGTCGAGTTTTAAACGTAGTCTTCCACTCGTCTCCTGGCTTCATGTGGATTTGATGGCAGCCGAACTTGAGATTAATCTTGCTGAAAATTTTGGCTCCGCTTAGTTTATCCAACATGTCTTATAGTTTCGAGATCGAATACCTGTATTTAATCGTGATTTTGTTCAAGGCTCGACTGTCAACACACATTCGCCAGGTTTCATAGAAGTACAGGTACAGCACAAGGGCTGAGACTTTCTCTCATGTATCCTTTTTCTAGCAATTCATTGACTTGACACTGAAACTGAAAAGCCTGCTCGAGATTCATGCAATAAGCTGGCTTGTTCGACAGTGTAGTGTTGAGTATTAAGTCAATATAATGTTTTATGCCTCGGGTCGAAGGCAACCCTTCAGGTAATTGTTTTGGGAACAGGTCGGCATATTTATATAATAGTACCTTCACCTCTTAGGGTAATTCATGCTGTCCCTTCATTTCCAGTAGTTGCCTGACCAAAAGGAGGGTCGATTCATCGACATAAATGGCCTTTCGGAGCTCGGCTTTACTCATCACTAGAGCCTTCTTCAATCCCCGAGAAAGTTTCATCTGCAACTTGTAAACCTCTCTTGGTGGCATTAGATTTAATGTGATCTTCCGATCATCCTTCTCAAACATGTAGGTATTCTTACAACCATTGTGGATGACGCTCCTATCAAATAGCTACGGTCTTCCTATCAACATATGGGAAGCACACATGTCGTAGAGAATCTAATCGGAGTAATTGCTGATAGTGAGCAGCAGTAGTACTTGCCGAGTGACGTGTAATACTCCCTTATCACTTAACCATTGCAACTTGTATGGCTTTAGATGCTCAATAGTTGGCAACCTCAGTTTTGAGACGAGGTTGACTGACGTCACATTGGTGCAACTTCCACTGTCCACAATAAGGGTGTATGTCTATTCATTCACCTTGCAAGTGATATAAAATAAGTTCTCTCTTTGCTCCTCCTCTCGTGAGGGTTCCACCTCATAGTGCGTCGGACAACCATGAGTAGCTGGTCCAAGTCTTCAGCATACATGTCTTCTTCGATCAATTCTTTCTCGGTAGGAACCTTCTCCTCCTCGGGTTCCTCATCCGTACTTACTACGTCTAACTTCAGGATATCTTCCTTAATGACCATTGTCCTTTGGTTCGGGCACTATATAGCCATATGTTTGAACCCCTGGCACTTAAAGCATTTGACTTGGCTAGTCTTCCTACCAGACCCTTACCCTTTCTTATACGTTTGGGTTAGCACTACATCTTCGAGCCGATTTTTCTACTCGGCTTGGTATTTGATAGCGTACTGTGACTTACCTATCCCCATTGGCCGATCGGCTAGTCGGCACTCTTGTCGCTACTTAGCTTTTTCTTTGCCTCTCTACTTGCTAAGCAATCTTAATAGCTTCATCCATTGTGTCAAATCGTTGGAGTTCTACAATGTCTCGGATGTCTCCTCTCAACCTAATGACAAACCTTGAAATAGTTCGGGCAGGTGGTTCCTCCACTTCGCATCTTATCATAAGAATTTGGAATTCTTGAACATATTATATCAACAGCTCGGCCTACTTATCTCATCTCTTGAAGCCGTATGAAGGTATCATGGAGATATGTTTCCTGCACAAATCTATTTCTAAGCACCCTCTTCATCTCGGGCCAAGTATTAATCTCTCGGTACCCCTCTCTTCTTCTCATGGCTTAAAAATTCTTCCACCACATGATAGCATATCTAGAAAATTCAACAGCAACAGTCCTCTCTTTCTCGTAATCCTCATACTAGTAACAATCAAACACAAGCTCTACCTTTTCTTCCCAATCTAGGTACTCGTCAACATTCCCAAACCCATTGAAACTTGGAATCTGAAGCTTTACATGGTCGGATGCTTTAGGGATTCGCACACGCTCCTCTTCAAAATACTCTTCTTCCTCTTCATCAAGCTCTCTCAGGTCTATCTTTCGCCTTACTTATCCGCTAACTCTTCTACCTCGAAATGGTTGAGTTGTGTTCTGACCTCTAACAAGTTGAGTAGCCTGTGGAGTGTTTTATGTGACCTCACTAGGTTGGTATGACAATGTATGAATACCTCAGGTCAGATCTACCAGGAGTTTAGCTATCTCATCGAGTCTCTCATCAGTGCTTGTAGAAGTTCCTTGAGACTGAGGCTTATGGTAGATAACTCCACTATTATCATTGGTACTAACATTCATATTTGGGTTTGTCATTTTTCCTCATAGATTCAGAATTTAAACAAACACTTTAGAAAGTAAACAACTAATAATACCGTAGTCAAATGAACTCAAAATTGACTCTGTTTCAAACAGGAAAAAACAGAGTATAATAGAAATTCAAGAAGAGTTAACTATAGTTTACACAAAACCTTTGCTTTGATAGCAAGATGTTGCGAACTGTAGCTAAGAACAAATAAGCTTGGTCACCGAATGGGTTCGAGATTACAAAAAGCTCGAAAAGAGTCAATGGGAAAAGGTATGAAAGGGTGAAAGCAAAGGATGAAAATAGTAAGCAAAACCTACGAACAGCTCCAAAGGATATGACACACTAATGGAACTTCCAAGGACTTATGGCACAATTCGATGTGATGCATAAATTGATCTAATGAGGTTACTCGCTACCTAACCTTACTTAAGGGAAAAAATAAAAGTGATGCCGAGAGTAAATAACAGTGTTTACATAAGGAAGAAGGTACTCAAAAGTGTGTTGAAGATTATTTGATGTCTTACAACTACAAGTACAAGGGTATTTATATCCGCAAACTAAGGCAACTTGCCTAAAAGAGAAAAGACAAAAAAGACATTTCCAAAGGGGGGCAATGTACATGTTATAAAGGGGAAAAATGAATATATAAGGAAAATAATTATTAGTGCTACAGATTCTATATGTGATACTGTACACGTGGCGATGTGGCATTGGCGAGGTCGTTAGGAGACACGGACAAAAAAGTACGGACAGATGGGCTTGTTCGAGTAAGGATGGCTTAATCAATCTAGATTCTTTCTTTCAACTTCTCGGCAAAGATGATGCCGAGTGATTGTATGGCTCGGTACTAGAGCATTCTCATCTACTCAGCAAACCATAAAATAATGGGCTACCATATGGCACAGCATTAAAGATGATTCGGCAAGAAAGTATTCAGCTTCAACAGGGATTGGTTGGAAAATAAGAATTTGACACACTAGCCCCTCTAGTTTGTGGGCTCGGTTACGAGTCAGGGGTCCCGTAGCTTAATTCCCATCATTCGGGCTTGTTAAAACACTAACGAGAGGTTGGTAAAGGGAAGCGCCCTATGAGCTTGGTAAAACCCTAAGATAAATTTGTAAAGGAAAGCGCCCTATGGGCTTGCTAAAATACTAAAGAGATATTAGTGATGGGAAGTATCTTATAAGCTCGTTAAAACCCTAAGAGAAATTGGTAAAAAGAAGTACCCTATGAGCTCACTAAAATGCTAAAGAGAGATTGATGATGGGAAGCGCCCTATGAGCTTACTAAAACTCTAAAGAAGGTGTAAGACAGGACAACGTTCTATACGCTTGCTAATACCCTGAAGGAAATATGAGTTGGGACAACGCTTTATAAGTTCGCTAGAACCTTAAAAATTAATTGAAGATGGGAGAACGCTCTAAAAGTTGACTATAACCTTGAAGGGAATGTGAGTTAGGATAACGCTTTATAAGCTGGCTAGGACACCAAAGTAAATTTGAGCTGAGATAGCACTCTATAAGCTAGCTAAGACCTTAAAGGAAATGTGAGTTGGGACAACGTTCTATAAGCTGGCTAGGACCCTAAAAATGAATTGAAGATGGGACAATACTCTCAAAGCTGGCCATAACCCTGAAGGAAAATTGATAAAGGATTAAAGAAGTAAGGTAAGGAATGTAACTAGTTTGAAAAACTTCTTGACTTGAAAATTTTTACAAACAAATAATTTGGTGAAAGCCATTTATAACAAAAAGAAACAAAAAGGTATTAGGGATTAGGTCCCTTAATTTGAAAAAGAGTTAATAAGCATTAATCATGAGGACAACTATATTAGGGAGAATGAATAAGACTATTATGGTTAACTTAAAAGGTTTAACCATATTGGAAGGAATTCAATGGATTTGAAAATGGATGGAAAAAACTTGTATCAAGCCTTTACTTTTTCTTTCTTCTTTTGTCTCTTTTTTTTTCTTCGTTTTTTTTTTTGAAATATTGCTAATGAGTATGAATTCTTATTTAAGAAGAAAGTGTTATAAAATCTCCTTCTTTGATACCTACATAGGGCCTCTTATATTCTTCTTAGTCTTTGAAATTGTCTTCTGACCCTAATGTTGAGCTTCCTGGTGGGACTTTGTGATTTTGAACATTCTTTTTCTAAGGAAAAAGTAACTTATGACTAGTCTAGTCGAAGATGACTTCTTTGCACATTTTCGATCTAAATTACATTCTCAATCTAAATTACAATCTAGACTATTATTCCAAAAATTATAGTCTATTTTTTAGGTGACACGCTTTGATCAATCTGTTAGGTATTTTTCAATCCAATATTATGAATTAGGCTTTTAATCAATATTTAAAAAAAAAAAAACTAATGAAGAGGCCTATTTGAAAGAAATACTTTTATTCAACCCAGGTGTATAAGTCAGGAACCTTTAAGAAAAAACTAGAAGTGTGCTTACTCTAATTTTAAAAATAATTTTTATATAGGATAAATTATACCTTATGATCAAAAGAACTTTTATTAAGTTTAGTTACTATTGTGAGTAGTAAGGTCTTGTGTTTGTAATTTAGGATGGGTAAGGGGGTTTTGTGTCTATGATTTAGGATAGAAATGTAAGGTTTATGTTTTTAGGCTTGGAATGTAATTTAAGGCCTTACATCTTCTAAGCCTTCTTTGGTTAAGGCTTTTCCCAATTTTCAAGCCTTTTTCTTTTTCTCTTTTTTTTTCTTCTTTTTTTTTTATTTGTTAATTTTCCCTATTATTTCTCTCTTTTTTCTTTTCTTTAGCTCTAGTAGCAATCATCTCGATTGTCAAGTTTTTATCTTTAAGAGATTCAAGACCTTAAATCCATATGGGCTTTTATGAGGTATGTATAAGCTTAAGGTGTTTGAAAAGGTGTCGACTCTTCTTCATTTCAAAGAAAAAATAAATTATCAAAAATAAAAGTCATCTTTGAATTAATGTTACTAAAGCAAGCATAAATAAATTTTATTCTTCTATCCTAATCAATGACCATAACCTTCAAATTGCACCTTGTGGGGTTGTTCTTGATAGGGTATAAATTTAAAGATTCTCTAAATTGGTCCAACAGGGTTAATAAATGATAATTGTGTTTGGGATTTGAAAATGAATGTCTAACTTCATTTTAATCTATGTATCAAATTCAAAATGGACTTCCTTTAAGGAATGAGCTCAAAATATCCTCACCATGATGTCACTCAACTCTCAAAGTATTTAAGGTTTAGTGTATAGGATATAGCTTATCTCTTTTCATCTTAAACCTTTTAAAAGTGAGTTACAAATTTCTTATGCATGAATCTATATTCATTTATCCCAAGGTAGAGATTGACTTTGCCCCCTAATTTCTAAAAACATGCCCTAGTGTGAAACAATACTTTTTATTCAATTGTATTTTGATTTGGTTTATGGTTAGGCTTAGTTTTCTTAATGGACTAAGGTTGTGGTTTGATTTGGCTACTTTAATAGGTCAGGGTTTGTATTTAGGTCAGCTATCTTGATGGGCTGGTTCGTGTTTTGGGTTAACTACCTTAATAGGTCGAGGGGCTTGTGTTTGGGTTGGTTACGTTAACAAACCAAGGGGCTTATGTTTAGGTTGGCTTCCTTATTGGGCCAAGTGGCTTTGTTTGTCAATATCTCATAAGAATTTGTAACCATTAACAATTTTTATTTCTTTATTAATTTTTTATTTTTATCCTTTATTTTTTTGTGAGAAAGAAACATAAGGCTTTATCTTATAAAAACCGAGAAATCTAATTACAAAAATGGTGATTTTGGGGTTTTATTTACAAGTCTATGGAATTTGTTTCCCTAAGTGAAGGAGAACAATAGTTAGATGAAAGACTATTTACAAAAGGGGAATACCAAAGAATGAAGAATGGTAAGCTAAAGGAAACTTTTACTATTTTGGAAAATTGGAGTAGAAAAAACAAAGGAAGAGGGCCTAACATTTATTCTCGACTATTATTCAACGAAACTTGACATTTATGCTAGGCCCTGTAGCTATAATTTGTAAAAGCTTTAAACTAAGTCTTGCAAACAAGCTTTAAGGTCTTCTAACATTTCATGAGCTAATAAATTGTCCAAGAAGGGCTTTTAAGGCCTGATTGTGAGCTTTAGAGTATTCGAGCTTCTCCTTTAAATAGGCAATTTCAGCTTCCAGTAGTTGCTTGCAAAACCTAGAGACGTCTTGCAGCCTATTAGTCCTCTAATTGTTCACTTAGTCAATTGCTCTTATCTTTAGGCCTAAACATTTCATGGATAATAATTAGTTACTAATGAAACAAAAGAATGTATATGGAAACATGCATATGCTAGTTACATCGGATCATTACATCATTCCTTAAGTTGTAACCTTGCTGTTGAAAAAAATGACTGAGTTTCTAAAACACTTCAATATTAGTAGGATTGCAACTTTTAAGAGTAGTGTATTAACTCAAGATTTAAGAGAAGTATATATAATTAGGGTAGGTTCTAAAGGGCCTTAAGCTCTATGACCTTAAGAATTCTTGAGGAAACAGTTCACTAGTTACATCGAAGCTTAAGAAGGGTAAACTATTCAGCTCTGAGCAGTGGTTACCCCACTATGCCCAAAACTTACACAATGGTTCCTCATTCTAAGATCCTAAAACGGCCTAGGTTTGATCGTATCTACCTTACATCCTTGAAACAATCTTTCCCCCTAATATCTTAATTACGATACATGAAAAATGAATATAGCAATTAAAATAAAGTATATTTACATGAAATGAATCATAACGATAAATGAATAAATAAACAACATGGGTATTGAGAAAGACAAATTTAATTTTGGAAAGTTTTTAACTGGCTAGCCTTCTTGATGTTCCTAATGGAGTCGCTAAGTTGTCCAACTTGAATTTTTCCTGGTTTTTATTGTTTTCCTTAACTCAATTAGTATTAAACCATAACTCACTTAATACTAACACTCATCTTAAAGTTAAGAAAAACTTGGTTTTCTATTTTTGAAAGTTTGGAGTTGTTGTAACGCCCTGAAGTGGCAGAGTCGTAACAGCCCCGCCGTGTAAACCATCCTAAGATAGAAGTTGGCCTTACAACCGCTATCTTAGACCTAATCTACACAAGGCGTCCACGACTAACCCGCTTTGAAGTAAACAGTTTGTAATTTAAATAAATCATTTACCTAAGAAAGTAAGAAAATATATATATATATACTATAATTCAATTATTGAAATTAAAGTTAATAATAATTCTCTGTAACATATTTCCTAGTTTACATTATTCGGAAACAAAAAGTAATAAAATATGTGTTGATTCTTCAATGTTTTTCCTCAGTCCCTAGGATCCAGCAGTTGCTAACTTCAGAGTAATTGTTGCCGCTTCTTAGCCAGCACCTGCACGACGTCTATAGGGATGTGAGCAACCACAGCTCGGTAAGTTAGGATGGAGGACTTAAAACTATACCATAAACACAACAAGGTTTTCAATCAACTTATTAGGTATAATGCATGTGCAAGTAAATGCCATCGCACGACGTTGTCCGGCCCATCGTAAGATTAGAGAAATTGCGCCCTCTATAATCCGGGTTGAGGAGTTGCCATTAATGCAACAGCTCACGACCAAACCCAGGCTTGTGTAATGAAGACCTTGCTCCTCCCGTGACTACCTTCGAACCATTGTCTTCACCCTTGCCGCGACCTCCTCTCCTATCACTTAGTTCGATTAAGGATGAAGAAGGGACCATTTTGCAATCCTGCGCTATCCCTTTTGAAGGGGTCAGTATTTGGCCGGAGAGTCCTAAGTTCCCCTAACGGGTTGCCATGCATGTTCGATTATGAATACTGGTTGTATATTTGATTAAGTCCAGTTTAGGGTGATCAATTGTTTCATACAAATCATACAATATATGCTAGAGCAATAAACAGAATTATAGCATCACTCATAATCAAGCACATGCACACATCCAATTATCTAATAAGCACAACCAAGCATAATCTCAAGCCTCCCAAACTGCAGCATTGTATTAATCCCAACTTACCTCAACTCCTCACTCACTCACTCGAGGTCCAACTTACTTAGGCCATCGCCGATCATCCCTATAACACAAATATGGTTTCAGTTTTTCATATAACTATTATAGGTTCATTTTATCCTATAACGCTTATTGTTATATGTTGTTTAAGATTTAATATGCCAATTATCTAGGTCTTAAGTCTTTTACAATTATTCTAGGTTTAGGGTTAGATTCGAGTTCGGTTTTCGCATCAATTTCTAAATTAGGTTTTGGTTCGATTTCTAAGTAGTATTTTATACTCCAACCCTAGAAATTCGTTTCAACTCATAATGTGAAATTAATCACATTACTTCTCGATTTCCTAAATACCATCATTACCTCTAATTAGTATTTTATTTTATCCATGACACTTAAATCGGTATTAGTATACCAAATTCACTTCTAATGTAAGAAATTTTTACATTTTTTATATAATTACATAAATTAAAGTTTCGTATCAGATTTATTGTACATTTTTATTATTATCAAAATATCAATTTTTATTATAATATTTTCTATTTATTATGTTTTAATAATTACATAATATGTATTATTACCTTTTATGTATATAATACACTTCTAATATTTATATCACTCTAATTATTGTCTCTAAACACCAATTATCATTTCAAAATGTCTAAATTCATCCTAAATCAGATTTTACTCCTAATTACCCTAATTTCCAAAAGTAACTTATAATTTACCATTTTCCCCTATTACTCATTTACTACATAATTAACCTAATAATTACATCTACCACCCTAAATGCTACGAGTATCATACTCCATCAGATTTCAACATCTTAAAACATTTACTTATTCACTAAATCAGTAATTAACTATCTAATTACTTTATTAACCATAAATTACCCATTTATGCCTTATTTTAAGGCCTAAAAATTATCTAAAATTTTTGAAAATTAATTTTTGAAAACGGGGTTCATAGTACTATTCTATATCAGCTAAGTCATCTACACAAAAATTTTGGGCTCGAAACTACACTCCTAAAGTCATTTATTTCTAAATCGAAACATGCTCGATTTTACACGATTTCTTAAGGACCCTATATCATGAGACATATTTTCATCAAAATACTATTTTTCCTAAAAACTACATACAAAAATATTTTAGAATAACAAAATTCATAATTTTCTAATAATATTTACTATTTTTACAAAATTACACAAAATCTGGCTGGAAATCGAACTTACCGATTTGGGTGGCTCCGGCCACCGTCGGTGGCCATGGGTGAGTCGGCCCACCTGGACATTGCCACCACCGTGTGGTGGTGGTGGCTGTCCACTCCCAGGTGCTTGTCGCATTTGAGTTCTCCTTTGTGGCCCTAACTGCACAGTTTTCCTTTTCTTTTTTTTTCTTTGGTTTTTCTCTCAATTTTCGACTCTCCCTAATTTTATCTTATTTCTAACTGTCCAAATGAGCTTCTGAATTTTTCTTGCTATGTATAGAGCTTTAGTGTAATTATTGTGCATTAATTAGACATGACTTTGCCCAAGTTCCTTGATTTTTGGCTTTTGTGTTGTCTAATTTTAATTGGTTGATTTTTATTTCATAGATCCTGACTTGCCACGACCTGATTTGGATCATTCCTAATTTTTATTGATTTTTCTTAATTAATTATGAATTTTTTTAAGTATTTAATATTATTTTAGCACATTTCGCGTATTTTAAGTAATTACGTGCATTTATATTTATATGTAAATTCATATATAGTACAAATAAATATTCCTAAATATTATTTAGGTTATTTTATGATTTTTAGTATACATATAATTTATATCGAGCGATTCGTTAATTATCAGAATGCATTTTACGCATTTTCAATAAATAACGAGTTATATACTTAAAATTTGGAATTTTTATATTCTTTTATTTTATTGCTTATTTTCTTAAATTTAAACTTACGGGATCATTTTTCTAATATTTCTAGTTTTACTTTATAATTTAGGCTCGATCGGGTCTTTCAGCCGATCGAAACCTTAAATTGCTAGTTTTAGGGCTTACAGTTGTTACTCAACCGAGGTTGGGAAAAAATGGATTAGGTTAAATCGATTGGATAAATCGATTTTAACCAAGCCACTAGTTTATTGGGAAAACAAAATTTTAAAAATGGTTTTTGAAAACTAGAGGTTTTGGATCCATAAGTTATTTTATGAAACCATAATCGAGTACCACTTTTTAATTTCTTGAAATTAAGTTTATTTTTCAAATTATTCTTCTTAACTAATTCTATATTCATAAAAGTATATATATCAAATCGAAATTATTTACAAAAAAGAAAATAAAAAGATTTCCTTATTTTAAGTCACCGTATAGTTACCTATGTATCCTTTAGTAGGGATCAAACTTTTCATTAGTCATTCCCAAAATTTATGTGCATTGTTTTATTTTTATTTTTCAAAAGTAGTCAAGTTTACATCTTTTAACCATTTTATTTCATTTTGAGAAAAAAATCTAAAAATGGGTCCTAAATTGGTATTTTTATCCTTAGAAAATTTTAAAATGTCTTAGTTTTGAAAATGATTGATTTTATTTTATTTTTGTTGGAAAAATGAATTTTCTAAGTGATAAAGCGTTTTTTTTATTATTTATTTTATTTAATTTTTTGAACAAAGCATAAATAAATAAAACTAAACTTTTACTTCTTTTTTAACTTTTTTTTTGTTATAACTAAATAACACATTAGAGAGGGAAAAAAAAATTCAATGAAAAGCATAGGAAAGGATCAAACCAAGTTGTCTCATACGGGTGGATCGAGTTGGAGCAAGGGGCATGAATTGAATTGGATCTCGGATCCCTCAACCTAAGGCATGTGCACTGCAAGTGTGAAGCTAGGAGAGGAAGAAGGCGGCTGTGTGGGGCAGCTTTGGCCATTTTGAGCCCCTAATCAACAAGGGAAGAGTGTTTTTATGGGTGCTCTATTGAGGATTGGGTGGAGAGGGGGTTAAGCCAAGTACCGCGGCCTACTATGGTCATTTCGTAGTGGTTAAAAACCACCTTACTGTGGTGGTGGTGGTTGCCACTTAGGGTAGTTGTTGGAGGTGAACGGAGTGTTGGATCTTAGGTTTTAGATGGAAATGGTCGTGATGGTGTAGCTCTTTTTTAGGGAAGACATGTAGTGGTGGCAATTTAGGTGTTAGATAGTAGTGAAAGAGAGAGAAGGAGTTCATGAGCTTTACGTAGTAGCTTATTGGATTAAAAGAAGGGTAGGGTCTTCAGCTTTTGGCTACGGTAAGTTTAGCCATGCGTTTAGTTTTGCATAAGGAGCAGCTATGAGGTGGTTTTGAAGAAGGAGGTTAGGGTTTTATGGTGGCTAATCCTAAAGAGAGAAAGCTCAAATTTGAGCCTATATGGAGTGTTTTGATGGTTACTTCATCTTGAAAACAGGTCAACAAGTCCCTATTTATACTAATTGAAGCTTGCTTAAGCTTAGAAAGTCCAAAAATCCATTAATTCAAAGATTTAAAAAATTGCATTTTGACCCACAATGATTTTTTTTCCATTTTCTAGCTTAATTTTGTCCACATAATCGCATGAAAATGGATAACTTCTTAGTTTTAATCTAAATAGGCCATATGTGACACACGATTCCATCATTAATTTTGATGAAATTGTGTGAAGACCATACAAAAAAAAAAAAAAGCTTAAACACATGCTACTAAGAGGGAAAAGGAGTTAGGAATTAGGTTTTAATTTGTGAAGTAGATGCAGTAACAAGTGCATGGTTATGTGGATGTACTGCAACCCCCATAAAAATGATTGTGTGCACTTAGACATTATTTAACCCTTAAAAATGAATTTTCCTAATTTTTTTTATTTTTCCTTTTAATTTTTTTTTTCTAATTTTTTTTTATATTTTTGAATTAGGACCCATTTTAAAACTATAGGGATGATAAAAATAAGATGTCTACAATTACAACTTAAACTCAACATAGTATCATCTTGATTTGATTCATCTCTTTTATTGCCTTAGATGTCAAGAAAGCTTTACTTAGTTTTATTTCTTTAGAGAATAATAAATGGAGATAGAAATACAAATAATTCCATCTTTTAAAATTAGCACTAAATTTAGGAGTAGGGTTGGATCTATAGACACAATTCTATCTCACATCTATTCCTACATAGTACTTAATTTTCATTTCTTAGCCACATATGATGCGTTTTCCGATGATAGTCATCTAAATGGCAAGTATAAAGTGTTTTCATGTGGGAAATTAAATGGTTAAAGAAAGATAGTTATCAATAAAAAAAGATTCAATAGGTATTGCACGCTATGTATTATTTACACGTAGTGTATAAATACTAATAAGATATTGACACAAATTATAATGAAAGAAATAATTATCAAATTAATTGCTATGTGTAATTTGCACACATCATATATATTAATATTTAAGTAGTATTTACACACTATACGTACATAACACGTACTGTATATTACCCATTGAATCTATTCTCATTATCAATAGTCTAAAACCTTTTTAATGGGGATTATTTTAAGTGAGTCATTTATATCCTCTTTGTATATGCTAAAATTTTATTAAGTCCTTTATCTTTGTATTGAGTCATTTAACTATTTCATATTTATATTGTTATACCATTTAAGTCCTTTATACATGATAAAAACAATGTTATTGCTCCTTTCTAATACAACATGAGTTCCTTCTCATTCAATATTACTCGCTCTTATATGTCTTCCTTAAGATTATGATGAGCAAACCCTATAATTGCTATTATATTGTAATAGGTAGTTTGCGTATAATTCGATCTTCTCTTGGTATGTAATATCAATTGGAGGAGGATTCTATATTCATTTACTTTTCTTTGCATCTTTATGCTATAAAACCCATAAACACTATTGTCGTGAAGATTGTAATGAGATCCTAACTATCTTTGACTTTAGTCTCCAATTTAGGCACATCATATTTCGTATCGAAACAAAGGTTCCGACAAAAAGGGTTGGAGTGGTGTTATTTTGTTGCAATGTAATTAGTGGTCATAGGTTTTGTTAGAAAAAATATATAGATTTGTAAGGGAAGATGTCTAAAGATAATACATATGATGGAGAAGGCAATGGCCATAAGAGGACAAATAATGTGGTAGATAGGGTTATAAACGAACCAAGCTACTGGCAAGCTACTTGAGTTTGACTTAAGCTCGATTAATAAACAAACTGAGTTCAAGCTTAAGATAAAGCTCATTTATCTAAATGAAATAAGCTTGAGCTCCAGTTCAAACTTACGTACCTATTCACTTGAGCCCTAAAATAGCTTATTTAGGCTCATGAGTAGATTCATGTGTTTTATATCTATTAAAAATATCATATATTATTAAAATCTTAAAACTAATATGCATATGATATATAGAAATGTATAATATGTTGTGAGATAATATATAATATAAACCCTATTTACTATTTGTTAGGCTGTTTATTTATATATTTATTTATTTTGTATATTTAAATTCATGAGTTGGCTTAATAAAAGTTTGCTTTAAGCTTGGCTCAACTCAACTCGAGCTCGAGCTTGATTAGTAAATGAGCCAACTCGAGTTTGAATTTATAGGCATGATAAAAGCTTAGCTCAAACTCAAGCTTGATTATTTTGTAAACAAGTCAAGCCTAAGCCTTCGAAGGCTCAACTCCAATTGGGTCATTTACAGTCATAGTATCGGAAATCACCATTAAAAATACTTTATCAGACTTAGCAAAGTCCATCAGAGCTATGAACATGAAATTAGACAATTTGGAGGGATAGAGAAGAGGACATGGCTAAGTTGGATAGGTGGTCAAAGAGTATGATAAGAGTCATGAGATAACTTTAAGGTGGAGAGTAGTAATAGAGACAATCAATAGATGCGAAGAATGGAGAACATCAAGATGAAAGTTCCACTTTTTGAATGGTGTAAATGTGTAGAAACATATTTTGATTAAGATTATGAAGTGTAGAAGATATTTGACCACCATAATTATGATGAAGCAAAGGTTATGTCAGTAAAACTGGAGTTTAGTAAGTATGCTGTTTTATGGTGGAAGAATATAAAGTCTCAAAAGTTAAGAAAAGGAGAAGGGGAGTAGAGAGATAAAAATGTATGAAGTGCCCTATCACATGCATATAAGTAGGGAATATGTGTGTGTGTATGTGTATTGCATACGTGCACGGGCTCGTGGGTGCATGTACATATATATATATATATACATATATATTACTTCAAACTCTAAAACAAGGGAGCTTTAATGTTAAAGAGCATGTCAAGGAATTCAAGATGCTTATGAACAGGTATGAGGTCATAGGACCTATGGAGCATACTACTTTCACTTCATAGTAGGGTCATAATATGATATTATAAAGGTATTTTAATAGTAGAGGTTTAATGCTTTGGAAAGAAGAAGGAGCTATTCAAATGGCCTTAAAGCTAGACAAATAGTTGATTAGAAATCCCTAAAGAGTATTAGTTACTTGCAAATCAAGTAAGTTATAGTAAGCATGGGAAGAGTGAAGAGAGGGGAAGTGAGAAAAGTAAGAGTGAAGAAAAAAGGATTGAGAAGAAGTAAGATGTTAAATGCAAGGCTTCTGCTAGTTTAGAAGTTAGAAGAGATGAACAGAGGTTGGTTAGAAAGCATAATAGTCAGTTTAAATGTTTTAAGTGTCTTAGATTTGGGTATGTGATTGCACAATGTCCAATTAGAAGAATAATGTAGTGATGTGTGAGGGAGATGATATGATAAGATGGTGATTCTAGGGAGATCTTTAAGTAGTATGATGAAGAAGTTGATGGAACTAAAGGTGTAGAAGGAAATGTAGTCATTAGTAATGAGGAAAGCTCTAAGCATAGTTATTCCTAAAGTACAGTAGATAAATAATTCATTCCATATCAAGTGTCGATTAAGGATCATACCTATGCCATGATCATTGATGAAGGAAGTTATATCATTGTATTACTGCTACTATAGTGGAAAAGCTGAAGTTACCCACTTCTATCTGTCTTAAATCATATAAGCTTCATTGACTTGGTGATAAGGGCAATGTATATATTATTAAGAGGGTCAAAATTTTCATCTACATTCCTAATTATTATAGGGAGGAGGTAAAGTGTGATGTTGTTCCTATGCTTCTCATATTTTGCTAGGGATGTCATGGTTGTTTTATCAAAAAGTAGTGCTTGATAAATATAGAAACACTTATGCATTCAATGGAGATGGTAAGAAGATATTGTTGCTACTTATGAGACATTTTGAAATGAAGAATACTGAGATGATGTTGGCTAGAGTTAAGAAGGAGTTGTCAATGACTCAAGGAGAAGTTAAGAATGTTTTCAAGTCTTATAGGCTTATGAATGTGCTATGCATTAGGTAGAAGTTCAAAATCAAATCTTAAAAGCTATTTAGAAGCTATTGAAGGAGTTTGAGGATGTTTTCCTAAAAGAGTTGCCTAAAGGATTACCTCTTATCAGGGGCAATGAGTACAATAATGATCTTATATCTGGAGTAGTATTGACAAATAAACTAGTTTATTGAACAAATACAAAAGAGGTAAATGAACTTATGAGGTTGGTGGATGAGTAGATTAATAGAGGTTATGTCAGCAAAAACAGGAGTCCTTATGTTATACTTGCACTATTGGTTCCAAATATGGATTATTCATAGAGTATGTCTATGGATAATTGAGCTATTAATAAAATTATTTTTAAGTACAAATATCGTATTCTATGCCTATGCTTGATCAAATATATGTTACTAGGATATTTTCAAAGATAGATTTGACAGGTGGTTATCATCATACTTGTATGAGGCATGAAGATGAGTGGAAGACTACATTAAAGACAAAGTATGGTCTCTGTATATGGATGGTAATGCCATTTTGCTTAGCGAATACACCAATACCTCATTCACTAAAGAGAAATTGGAATTCCATTCCCCCCTTATTTCTTATTATGACATTCACTTTGTTTTCTGTCTTTAAATTGCAATTTGGTAGGAATCCTTATTACTTGATTTCAAGTAATAGAGATTCCTTTATTCAACTAAAGAATCACAATTCCTTAGAAAATTTCACATTTTTTCTAAAAATGACCTTATCTAAATTTGACGATTACCATCATTACCACTACCGCTATCACCACTATTGTTGCCACTATCATTACCATTGTCACCACCGTTGTTACTACTGACCACCACTACCGATCACCCCCACCATGGTTGCCATCACCACCACCACAGTAAGTGTCACTAGTACTACCCATGCCACCTCCAATCGCCACCACTACCGCCATCGCCACCACTACCGCCATCGCCACCACCAACCACCACTATTGCCACCATTACCACCTATTACTTTATTTTAAGGTTAGTTGAGAAAGAAGATGGACCAAGGGTAAGGATGGGCATTTTTTTATTCGGTATGGTTCGCTGTCCTTTATCGAATAGAACCTAATATAACCATTTAGTTTTTTGATTTTTATTTTTTTTTAAATTGAACTTAGCCTTATGGTTTAGTTGGGTCCAATTCAAACTATTTATATCAAATTTTCTCTAAATAATTTTATCTCCAATAAAATATTTTCATTTCCATTTAAGTTCTCATATAATTATCATTTGTAACAATACTTAGTATATAGTTACTTACAATCTTAACAAACGCAACTCAATTGCATGAAGACAAGAGGCTCTATTTCAATGAACAACAATAAGGGGAGAGATTAGAGTTACCTATCTAAAAGAGATATGAAGAAAACAAAAGAAACACATTAAAAATTGAAATAAAGATGAGAGACAACTAAAAAGTAAAAAGGTCTGACCTTTAATCTGAAAACATATAAGAAAAGGAAAATTTAGAAAAAGAAAGTTTCTAAATGTGAAATTTTAGATGAAACTCACTCGACCTAAACTTAGTAATTAATCTAGAAATAAGACAAATAAGAACAAAATATGAAAAATTTGATCATTTCCATAAAGATTGATAGAAAAAAAAAATAAAAGAAGTACAAAACAATTGTATGAATTTTTTAAAAAACCAAATGGTTTAATTTGATTTGCTTCTGCAAACGGAACTACAAACCGTTGATATATAGCCAAATTGAACCATGAACCAAGCGGCTTGTAAAAAATAAATTTTTAGATTCGATTTGGTTCAGTTTATGGTTCGATCCATGGTTCGCCTTTTTTTTTTAGCCCAACACTAATCGAGAGTGATTTAGTTATTAAAATTTTATTACGTATCTATTTTTAAATTACTTATAAATCCAATTAAACAATCTAATACGTATTATACCCTTATTGCATTCCATGAATTCCAATTCCATTCTCCCCTTATTTCATTTAGTGAAGTGAATTGGCTATTTTTAAGTACATTTGTGATGCTTATGAACCATGTTCAAGACAATATACTAACAAGCTTGTTGTGATCTATTTTGATGATATCCTTATCTAGAGTCAGGAAATTGATACTCATTAGAAGCTTTGTATTCTGTAATCTTAGTTCTAAGGAATGAGAAGTTGTACAAAAACCTAAAGAAGTATACATTCTATCAATTTGAAGTTGTATTTTTAGGGTTTGTAGTATCTAAAGGGAGGCTTAGAGCAGATGATAGGAATCAACCTCCAATTATATCCAAAACGAGGCCGACCTATCCTAAGTTAAGGTCGATCAACTCTTGTCGAAGTCAAGTAGATGACGGAAGGATGAAAGGAATAAAAGGGTTCACTCAGCATCAAGTCTATCATCTGTTGAAAAGCCAAGAGACCACATGGCCAAGCATTTAAGACCAAAGAACCATTCGGTACGGCCTGGAGAGTCTAGTGTTGACTAATTCTAGTACTCAGCAATTATGGGTCGACCTTTTAGGTATTTAGACCAAGCACTGCGAAACTTCAGAGACTCTTCCTTGGAACCAGACATCTAATTGCCGCCCCCATCTAGTTCGGATCATGCTCCTTCCAAGATAAGCTGAATGACTGCATGCTAACTTCTTTTATTAAAAGCCTAATTTTGTATTCTTGTATATGTTTTCTTTATTTTATTTAGGGGCCCATTCTTTAGGGTTTAAGGCCTTGTACATTATTCACAGTTTTGCCACTAAGGTTTAGGACTTGCTATAAATAGCAACTTTTGTAATTAACAGAGGAGGATCATGTATTGGGAACTTTCTTCTTTTGAACAAGGTTAAACATAGCTCTTAGAGTTTACATTTGCTAGATTATCAAGTATTGAGTAACTCTTTAATCTTTCTTGTGTTCTTATCGATCTTGATCTTAAGATTGTGGTAAACCCTTCATTTGAGCTAGTTGGTGAGTTACATCTAACCCTCATTTGAATTTCAAGTAACATTTAGTGTTTATGAGTTGTATCGAACCTTATTTCGAGCTCAGACCCTACATGATATCCATACATATTCACTATTAAAACCTGCATTTCATTCCCTCTTCTTCATTCCTACTCGAACCTTGACTACCCATTATAGGTTCGTAACTTGTTGCTATAACAATAGATCTTGAAAAGATTAAAGCCATTACAAAATGACTCTCCTCGAAGTTTGTGGCCAATGTATCAAGTTTTTATGGACTTACATCTTTCCATAGGAGGTTTGCTAGGAACTTTAGTACAATAGCTCCGTAATAGAGCTTATAAAGAAGAATGTGGAGTTTAGATGGAGTGAGAATGCATAGAAAAGCTCTGAGGAAATTAGGTAGAGATTTACTTTTTCTTCTATATTAATTTAACCTAATTTCAAGAAAACATTTAAGTTGGAGTGTGATGCAATAGCTATAGGTGTTGGAGTAGTTGTGATGTAGGAGAAGTAGCCTATTACATACTTTAGTGAGAAGTTGAGTGGAGTTGTAATTAACTATTTAGTACATAATAGGGATCACGGATTAATCACATGCTCTTGAGCACGAGGACTTGCTTATATGGTTTGTAGAGTTGTTTGAGGAGAGTTGAACTTAGAAGAGCAGTACATTCTCTAATTCGACTTATCAAGTTACTTTTCTCTCCACATCATACAAGAAACTACCAAAGTAACTGACTTGTGTGCCAAGTCAAACTCTCTACAATACAATTATCCAAGACTAAGTATTAAATCATTATATTGTCGACCTAATAAGTATTGAGGTTAAGTCAACCTGGTCCAAATTCGACCACCTATGGCCAACCTCAACAATGAACAACCTTCTCAACTAAGCCTTACCCAACCCCGAACATTCGAGTTATCAAACTGTTGACCCTAACCTAATTTTTTCAAAACCTACTCTACTTGGCCAACATTATCATTGGGACCATCGAATGGATAGTTGACATGCCCCTTATCTTTCTTAACATTCGCACCATCTTTTTTTGTCACCGGATATTCTTTCTTCTTGTTTATTACATTACCCTTGTAAATTATTCCTTTTCTTTTACTAGTAGAAATCCTTTTTTGTAATTTGCACTATCTTAGGACTAATCCTAATTGGATTATATAAATACTTATATATTATAATAGTTGTAATGGAGAATACAACTTAGAATATTCAGATGTACTCTTGTGAGTTAAGTGTTTTTTGCTTGTTCTCGACTATTCTTATTTAGCCTATTGAGCCTAGGCTAGTAAGGAGTGACCTTTGGCCATACTTGTGCATAATATCAATTGTGACCCAAGCTTGTGTGAAATATTGGTGCATTATATCCTTCATTAATGCACGGGGACCCGTACTTAACCTTCTACAATCATTTATTCTTTAGAGCGTCTCGAGATTCGAACCCATTCCGTTAGTTCACGTAATACTGGACATCGTTTGTTCATCCAGTTCAAATTGTGCCACCTTAATATCAGAGCCTGGATAAGTTTGAAGCTAGTTTCTGTTATTTTGTTCTCTAAGTGACTTATTACTACTTTCACATATATTAAAAGTTATGTTGTAAGCATAAGAGTTTAAATAGGTGGGTAGTGTTAAAGAAATTTTATAGCTTGTTTCCCCCTATTTCTTGTATGCAAAATAAAGTGTTAGTATCTACTTGTTTGTTACGTATAATTGACATGGCGATAGGAGTGTTAGGTATTGTTCTACTATATTATTTGTGGAGAGAACATTGAGTGGTTTTTTTAACTATTAATTAAGTGAGATAGTTAACAATGTCCAATTCTAGTGTTTAAGAAAATCCGGGTAATAAAGAGAAGGGCACTTAGAATGGCTAAGGCTAATGAGGAAGCTTCACACCCTAGTCAATAAGTGATTGGCTGAGAGGAATCAGGCTACTAGGTCTTTGACCTACAGTTGAGCTTGAGGATTGGAAGGCTTGGCAAGACGGATTCTCTTAGTCTAGTCGATTTTAGCCAAAGTCGAGTACTTCTTTGTTGAACCACTCTTTATACTAAGTCGAATGACTACCCATCTCTTTGTAGTACGCCAAGTTGTAGATTTTTCACTCGTGCTCGAGCCGACCAATGACTTAGCATCTCCTCTGCTAAGAAGCTGAGATAGAGAGAGTCCAGACTAACTAAGCCATCCTTACTCAAACAAGTAAGCTGACCGTAGTTTTGTTCGCATCTTCCAACAGCATCATCAATATAGCATTGCCATGTATATAGAATCATGTGTAGAATTCGTTACACCAATAATTATTTTCCTTGAATATTCATTTTTACCCTTTTATATCTTATACATTACTTCCTTAGGAAATATCCTTTTTGTCTTTTCCCTTTTAGGCATATTGCCTTAAATTCTCGAGTATAAATACCTTTTGTACTTGTAGCTGTAAACATTAGATTGAATATTAATATATTGGACATTTTATCTCTCGTAAACATTACTTGTTTACACTCATTGTCACTTTTATCCTAACCCTTAAGTAAGGCTAAGTGGCGAGTAACCTCACTGGTTCTTCTCGTACGTCATATCGAGTTATGCTATTAATCTTTGGAAGTTTCATTAGTGTATCATATCTATTGGAGTTGTTCATGGGTTTTTGCTCACTTTTTCATTCACAACTGTTCTTTTGTATATTCCTCATCATTTCCTTTTCAAGCTTTCGGTAAGCCTGGACCAATTCAATGATCGACCTTATTTGTCTTTGGTTATGGTTGGCAATATCTTGGTATCAAAGCAGAGGTTTTATTTGAGTTGTGGTTTGTGTTTGAAGTTCTATTTACACTCTGTTTTGCGTTTGTGAAACAAAGCAAGTTATTGTGTTCGTTTAATTATTGTGTTTGTTAGCGGTTACTTTTTTTTGTTTGTGGAAGTGTTTGCTATATCACCTATTTGAAGAGTTTGAGCTTTGAATCTATGGAGAAAATGGCTGACCAAAGTGTAAACATTGATATTGGAGATGACAACAGTGGAGTTGTCCACTATGGATGACAGTCTCAGGGAACCCCTAAAAGTATTGATGAGAGACTAGATGAGGTGGCTAACCTCTTGATTGATCTGACTTGAGCTGTTTACACGTTGGCTTACTGACTGACTGAAGCTGTGCAAAATACTCCATAAGTTGCTCAACCTATTAGAGGTTAGAACCTAGCTCAACCAGTTCGAGGTGGAGGAGTAGGTGGACGAGTAAGGTGAAGGATAAACCTGAGAGAACTAGATGAAGAGGACAAGAAAGAGTATTTTGAAGAAGAGTGAGCTACAGTCTTCAAAGCATCTGACCATGTAAAGCTTTGGATTTTGAGCTTCGAATTTTGAGCTTCAATGTATTTATGAGTGCTAATGAATATTTAGAATGGGAAGAGAGAGTGGAGTGTGTTTTTGAATATTATTAGTATGAGGATTACGAGAAAGTGAGGACTGTTGTTGTTGAGTTCTCTGAATATGCCGCCATGTGGTGGAAAAATTTATAGGTTATGAGGAGGTGTGAGGGCTACCAAGAGATGAATACTTAGCTCGAGATAAAGAGAATACTTAACAACTGGTCATACTAGAAACTTATCTACAAGACACGTTTACTTAGCTTTAGGAGCTGAGACAAAGAGGCCGAATAGTTGACGAGTATGTCCAGGAATTCCAAATGCTCACGATCTGATGTGAAGTGGAGAAGCCCCCAACGTGAACAATCTCTAGGTTCATCACAGGATTGAGAAGTGATATTCGAAACATTGTATAACTCCAACAATTCACAACAATGGATGAAGCCATCTGAATAGCTCAATGAATGGAGAGGTAAAGAAGAAGTCGAGTACTTACCTCAACTATCGAGCCAACTAGAAAGGCCAACTTGATAGTAACGTACTGACCTGAACCTACGAGAAGGGGTAAGGGTCAAGGGTCAGGTAGAAAGATGAGCCAGATCAAATGCTTTAAGTGCTAAGGGTTTGGACATATGGCCGCTCAGTACTTGAACCGAAGAACTATGGTGATAAAGGGAGACGTTATGAAGTTAAAGGTAGAGAGTACTAATGAGAAACCTAAGGAAGAGGAGATCATTGTCAAGAAAGAAGCGGTTAAGAAAGAGCTTAGATCAGTTGGTCCTTGTTATTTCACGCGCAATGAACATGGAACTCTCAAGAGAAGAAGAGTAGAAGGAGAATTTGTTTCATACCACCTGTATGGTGAATAACCAGGTGTGAGCATTAATTGTAGATAGTAGAAGTTGCACTAATATGACATCAGTCGAAATGGTCACACAGTTAAAGTTGCTGACCATTGCATACCTGAAGCCGTACAAGTTGCATTAGCTAAATGATAAGGGAACACTACATGTTACCCAGCAAGTATTGCTACCGATCGCAATTGGAACAAGGTGCTATCTATGTATGCCTCACATGTGTTGCTTGATCGACCATGGCTGTTTGACAATAGATTTATCCATGATAGATACAAGAACATGTATGTGTTCGAAAAGGATGGCTAGAAAATTATATTGAACCCAATGTCGCTGAGAGAAGTTAATAAGTTGTAGAAAAAACTCACTCATGGATCGAATAAGGCTCTGGTGATGAGTAGAGTTGAGCTTCGAGAGACCCTTGAAATTGATACGTCGACCTTCATGTTGGTCAGGTACCTATTGGAGATGAAGGAGCGAGGTGAACTACCCTAGGAAATAAAAGAGTTGCTGGACGAATATGTTGACTTGTTTCTAGAAATGTTACCTGAGGGGTTACCCCCAATTCGCGACATTGAACACTACATTGATTTAATACCCAGCACCATACTGTTAAATAAGCCTGCTTATCAAATGAGTCTTGAATAAGCTTCTCAGCTTCAACGTCAAGTCATTAAGTTATTAGAGAGAGGACATGTTAAAGAAAGTCTTAGCCCTTGTACTGTGCTGGTGCTTTTACTACCAAAAAAGGATGGAACCTAATAGATGTGTTGTCAAGCCTGATTTTTTGGTTTTCTAATTATTTAAAATTGATTTCTCATTTCTTGATTAATACTAAACATTAACCCATTTAATATTAATCCTCGATAAAAGAAATTGAGAAATTTCGATTTTTTATTAAAAATAATTTTTCGAGTCGCCACTTGACCGAAGTCGGGAAAAGAAAAAGAAACCGTAACCAATTGGGTGGATTGGTTACGATTTAGCTACCGGTCTTTGATTTCAATTTTAACAAAAAACCAGAGGGTTCCGAATTCGGGGGCTAACCTATTAAACCCTAACGGGTACTACTATTTATTTACCGAAATTAGGATTATTTTTCTAATTATAATATTTTAAAAAATAAATAAATAAAATGAAAAGGAAAAAAAACCTAAGTTTCTACGTATTTTATCGTCGCTCCGAAGGTGCTTATGTACCCGCTAGTCGGGATCAGACGATCGTAGTTCTTTCCGAAAACTTAAATGTGTTGGTTCTTTTTATAAAAAAACATGATTGGTTGAATTTGCGTTTTTATTAACCATTTTATTTTTATTAAGAAAACTCTCTAGAAGCCTAATTTTTATTCCTAATTATAGAAAAAAAAAACTAAAAACCTAATTTTTGAAAAGTGCCAAATTAAAATTTTTATTTAAAAATAACTAAGTGATAATTTTTTTATTTTCAAGAAAAACCCTAAAAATTTTATGAAATGTGCAATGTTCTACATGATGAAACTTTTATATAAAAAGATGCTTGAAACATTAAAAAAGAAAGAAAGAAAGAAAAAAAAAATTTCCTAATCATAGAAAAAAAATCTGAATCATAGAAAAGATGTTTGAATTATAAAAAAGAAACCTAAATTATGGAAAAGACATCTAAACTATTAAAAAGACATCTAAACTATGGAAAAGACATCTAAACTATGAAAAATATATCTAAACTATGAAAAAGACACCTAAACTATGAAAAAGATGTCTAACCATAGAAAAGAAGTCAATTAAAGATTTTTTTCTATTTTATCAACATCAAAATGATTTTTTTTAATTTAGAAAAATTACATATTTTATCGTCGTCCCGAAAGTGCTTACGTACCCGCTAACCGGGATCAGACGATCGTAGTTCTTTAAAAAACTTTAATTTGTTGGTTGATTTTAATTTTGAAAACTGACTGAGTTTACGTTTTAATTTATTTCGGTTTATTTAAAAAAAATTAATGGAGTCTTAACTCTTAAATGTTATTGCTTTATAAAAAAAACTCTCCAAAAATCCTATTTAAAAAAAATATGATTATTATTTTCTTTTTAAAATAAATCAATTTTCTAAGTGAGGAAATCATGAAAAACTTAAAAAAAAAAAACCTAAGTTAATATATATATCTATATTGTTATTAGCAAACAACTAGCTATAGTGGAATATAATACATTTAACCTATAAAACTAATACTTAAAAGAATCTACTAGGCCATTATACATAACTACTTATATATTAACATAAATAAATAAGGATCTAATAAGATAATAATCATACGGTAATAATAATAATAATAATAATAATAATAATAATAATAATAATAATAATAATAATAATAATAATAATAATAATAATAATAATAATAATAATAATAATAAATAAATCAATCAATCAACAGTAATGAAATAAAGTAAAAATTAAGCAACCGAACCTGAGTTGATGTTTTGGCTGTAGCGTTGGGTCTGCTGCGTGGAATGGCCTGCTGCGTAGACCAATCTGCTATTGTTGTTGTTGGCCGTGGGGCGTCGAGGATCTGCTGCTGCGTGGATTGGAACTCAGACGTGCAGCAGGCGTGGATCTGCTGCTGTTGCTGTTGGCCGTGGGGCGTCGAGGATCTGCTGCTCCGTAGAATGGAACTCAAACATACAGCAGGCGTGGTAGACGATGGACTGATGACTGTCGCGTGTGCGGACGAGAGAGAGAGGGCGCTTTCGTAGCTGCTACGTGAATTTTTCAATCCGTATCGTCTAGGGGATGCTGTCGTGGATTTCTCCAGTTGATCAGGCTATAGCAGCTGTCGGGGATACATAAATTTTTCAAGCCCTGTCGTCCAGGGGATGTTGAAGCAGGTTTTTGGATTTTTGATGCTGATCCCCTGGTCTTTCGTTGTAGTTCTCTTTTTATAAATCCCAAATCAAATCTTATTATACCGATTAAACTAGGTTCAAATCTCATTCAAATCTGATTTAGCTAAACCCATATGATTTAATTAGATATGATTCTTTTGCAAAGATAGAAAAATAAAGACATTAGTGCCTGCAGAGACTCGAACTTGTGACCTCCAACTAAATCCACTCAAGTGCTTCGCTACTTATCCGTTACGCTGTTGACCTGTTTCTTAATATTCATTACAATTAAATTATATTTAAACTATCTAAATCCCTAAACTAAAAATTTTTAACTAAGCTAAAATTAACCCCAACATTAAACTAATTATTCCTAATATAAATTACTTTTCTAAAAATCTACAAAATCTTTATAATTTTTCCTTTTCTTATTTTTTTTGGTATTTTCATTATTTGTTAATTTTTATTTTATTATTATTATTATTATTTTGAATTAGGACCCTTTTTTGTAAAAATAAAAACTAAGACTACGGAAGGGCAAAAATTAGGTGTCTACATGTGTGAAAATAGCCGAGTTGTGAACAAGATCACAATCAAATACAAGTATCTCATTCCTAGACTGGAGGACATGTTGGATGAATTGAGCGGAGCCAAGATCTTCAGTAAGATTGATTTAAAATTTGGCTACCAGCAAATTCGCATAAGGCTTAGAGATGAGCAGAAAACTGCATTTAAAACTTGACATGGATTTTATGAGTAGATGGTCATGCCATTTAGCTTGTCAAATGCCTTGAATACTTTTATGAGGCTGATGAACCATGTGTTGAGACATCTAATAAGAAAGTGTATCATGGTATACTTTGATGACATCTTAGTCTATAGTGCCAACATGTCGAGTCATTGTGAGCAGCTTTGAACCGTATTGGATATTCTCCGTACAGAGAGATTATTTGGCAATTTTAAAAAATGTTACTTTTGCTAAGAAGAGGTGGTATTCTTGAGCTATGTAGTAAGTGGATAGGCTTATGAGTAGACCACGAGAAGATTCAAGCAATCATCAAGTGGCCGACTCCTACTACTTATGCCGATGTAAGAAATTTCCATGGATAGTCTTCATTCTATAGATTATTCATTAGGAATTTGAGTACCTTCGTCACACCCCTTACTGAGCTAATGAAGAAAAACACAGACTTCCGATGGGGAAAAAGGGAAGAGAGGAGCTTTGACAACATAAAGGAGAGATTGACCTCTGACTTGATGTTAATTCTATCTAACTTTGAGAAGATATTTGAGCTGGAATGTGATGCATCATGCATTGGAATAGGCGTTATCCTAATGTAGGAAGGCCGACCAATTGCCTTCCATAGTAAGAACCTTAGAGGACCTCGGTTAAATTACTTTGTATATGACAAAGAACTCTTGGCATTGATCCAAGTACTGCAAGTATGGCAGTACTATTTACTGCCAAGAGAACTTATCATATATACTAACCATGAGTTGCTGAGGTACCTCCAAAGTTAGACTAAGTTATCGAAGCGGCGGGCGGGATGGATTGAATTCCTTGAAGGATTCAATTTTGTAATAAAATACAAAGAAGGAAAGAGTAATTTAGTTGTAGATGCTCTCTCAAGAAGACGTGCAATCCTAAGTGTTCTACAGACTTGATTATCTAGGTTTGCAAGCATCAAAGAGCAGCACTATCGGGATTCATACTTTGGACCCATATTTGCGCGATCTGTTGATAGAAGAATAGTGGATGAGTATCATGTGAAAGATGGTTACTTGTTCTGAGGTGGAAAATTATGCATACGAACTTGTTTACTATGAAAATTACTAATTAAGGAAGCCTATAGTAGAGGACTGTTTGGACATTTTGGAGAGAAAAATGATGTATGAGTTGCTTAGTGGTCAATTCTTTTGTCCTAGGATGAGACGAGATGTGCACCAAATTGTTGAAAGCTATGCTGTGTGTAAAAGGGCTAAGTGCCGAGCTGAAAAAGGGAAAACAATGCCTTTACTTGGTCCAATGAAACCATAGATTGAGTTGAGCATGGACTTTGTCCTCGAATTACCACGAACTGCCTGAGGCAAAGATTCTGTAATGGTTGTAGTAGGTTGGTTCAATAAGATGGTGCACTTTGTGCCTTATGCCAAAACTAACGATGCTTCGGCTATTGCTTCTCTTTTCTTGTAGGAGATTGTACAGTTACGTGATGTGCAGAGAAGTGTAGTCTTTGATAGAGATCCAAAGTTCTTAAGCCATTTTTAGAAGACCTTATAGTGTCGGATGGGGGCCAAAATATTATTCAATACTTCCTATCACCCCTAAACTAATAGCTAAACCGAGGTGGTCAATAGCACTTTAGGATTAGTACTTTGAGTTACAGTAGGCAAGAACTTGGCCGATTAGGACATTCGCTTACTATTAGTAAAATTCGCTTACAACCGAATAGTGCATGACACTACCAAGCAGACCCCCTTTGAGGTTGTCTATGGTTTCAATCTCAAGTTGCCCCTCGATCACACCTTTATACCTGTGCCTGTATAAGAAGACCCAAACACAAGAGCTAAAGCATAATCTCTTTAGCATATCTATGACAAAGCCACTTGGTACATCGACCAAGTTGCTAGAAGAATGTAATAGAAGTCTAAAGGTAGGACGGCTAAACAATTCCAACAAAGAGACTTGGTATGACTACACTTTAGTAAGGAACGGTTCCCCAACAAAAAGAGGAACAAATGATTTATAAGAGCTTAAGGAATTTTTAGAATCCTCTATAAGATCAATGATAATGCCTATAGATTAGAGCTATTTGAGGACTATGGGGTTTTTGAAACCTTCAACATTGCCAACCTTAGTCCATATAACACCGACGAAGAACTAATCAAAGACCATTCGGATTTGATCCTAAATCCAAATCAACCTGGAGGGAATAATCAGAATCAAGCTACTAAGCCTTTGACCCGCAGCCAAGCTTAAAGATTGGAAGGCCTAGTAAGGTGAATTCTCTTACTCCTACCGAGGCCGAATACTTCTTTACTGAACCACTCTTTATGCTAAGCTGAATGATTGCCCATATCTTTGTATTACGCCGAGTAGTAGATTACTCACTCATGCCCCAGTCAACCAATGACTTGACATCTCCCTTATTGTGAAGCCAAGATAGAAAGACTCCAGACTGACTAAGCCACTCCTTATCGGATAAGCAAGATAACTACACTTTTGTTCACATCTTCCAATGGCATTACCAATACAACATTGCCACATGAACAGCATCATGTGTAAAATCTATTATACCAATTATTGTTTTCCTTAAATATACATTTTTACCTTTTTATATCTTGTACATTATTTCCTTAAAAAATGTCCTTTTTGACTTTTCCCTTTTAGGCATGTTGCCCTAAATTCTCGGGTATAAAGACCTTTATACTTATAGCTATAAACATTAGATTAAACATTAATACACTGGATATTTTGTCTCTTGTAAACATTATTTGTTTACATTCATTGTCACTCTTATCTTAACCCTTAAGAAAGGCTAGATAGCAAATAACCTCATTGGTCCTACTTGTGCGTCATATCGAGTTATGCAATGAGTTATTGGAAGTTCCATTAGTGTATCATATCTATTGGAGCTGTTCATGGGTTTTTGCTTACTTTTTCATTCGTATCTATTCTTTCACACATTCCTTATCGTTTCCTTTTTGAGCTTTCGGTAAGCTTGGAGCCATTCATTGACCAACTTTATCTATCTTTGATTACGGTTCGTAACATAGAAGAACAAGGAATTTCAAGCAGGTAATTTGGGCTGGATCTACCTTAGTAAGGAGTGGTTTCAAACTTAAGTAAGAGCAAGTTATCTCCTGTAACTGACGAACCATTCAAAGTAATTAAAAAGATCAACCCTAATGCCTACAAGATTGAACTACCAGAAGAGTATGGAGTCTCAGACTCCTTTAACTTTGCTGACCTCTACTTACATATTCTTTAAGATAAGCCACATGGAGCCAAACTAGATTTGATCCCAAATATCAAACAATCTAGCAGGGATGATAGGGATTACGGACCAATCACGTGCTCCCGAGCTTGAGTACTTGCTCATGTGGTTTGCTAAGTTGTTCGATAAGAGTTAAGCTTAGAATAATGATGCACTCCCCAGTCCGACTTGTCAATTTACTTTGCTCTTCACATCATACAAAAAGCTGTTGAAGTGACCAACTTATGTGCCAAGCCAACCTTTCAGCAATAGAACTGTCTAAGGCTAAGTATTGAACTAGTATACAATAAACCTGATACGTACTGAGGTCGAGCTGACCCTGTCTAAAGTCAACCACTTGAGGTCAACCCCGACAATGAATAACCTTCTAAACTAACCTTTTCTTAGCCCCAAACATTCGAGCTATCGAATTGCTGGCTCTGACTTGATTTGTTTAGAACTTGCTTTACTTGGCCAGCAATGTCATTAGGACCACCGAATGGACAGCTGACATGCACCTTATCTTTCTTGACATCTATACCATCCTTTTTTGTCACCAGATATTATTTTTGCTTATTTACAACATTATCCTTATAAAATTTTTCTTTTTTCTTTTTTCTTTGCTAGTAGGAATTGTTTTTGTAATTTACACTAACCCATGATTTACCCTAATTGGGTCATATAAATACTTATGTATTGTAATAGCTACAATGAAGAATGCATCTTGGAATATTCAAATATACTCTTGTAAGTTAAGTGTTTTCTAATTTCTCTTGACTACTCTTAACTAGCCCATTGAGTGTGGACTAGTGGTGAGTGACCTCTAGCAGCACTTGATGTTTGACCAGACTTGTACATAATGTTAAATGTGACCTAAGCTTGAGTGAGGTATTGGTGCATCATATCCTTTATTCGTACATGAAGACTCCTACTTAACCTTTGACTATCACTTATTATTCGGGCTATCTTGAGGTTTAGACCCATCCCCCTGGTTCGTGCGATGTCAGACGTCGTGTATTCATCCACGTCAAACCGTATCAGTACATGATAATGAATCCTATTCTTTGATTATCAAGCTTATATTTTGGTATCATTACTTGCTTCCTAAAGAGTTTATTATCTATATTGACCATCAATAATTAAAGCATCTAAAAGGTCAGTAGAAGTCATCTCAAAGACAAGCAAAGTGGGTAGAGTTTCTTGAGAGTTTTGCTTATATGGTCAAGTAGAAGAAGGATAATGCTAATATAGATGTTGGTGCCTTGTCAAGAGGTATGTATTGATCATTATTCTATAATCTATGTTGCTTGATTTTAGCTTTCTAAAAGAATAGTATATTAGAGATTTGTTCTTTGGTCCAATAGTGGCAAGATGTAATGGTAAAGTGGCTGCAAATGCATATTACATGATAGATGGTTAATTGTTTAGAAAAGGTCTGCTATGTATACCACTAAGTTCAGTAAGGGAGTTTTTAGTAGAGGAAGCAAATTTTGGATGATTGTTTAGTCATTTTAAAGGGAAAAAAAAATCTTGTAAGTTGTTGAAGGAGCATTATCACTAACCAAAGAAAGTTGAAGAATGTACATTCAGTAGAGAAGTGTGTGGTTTGTTTGAAGGCTAAGAGTAAATAAGAAATTTCTAGAGAAAATGTGCCTTTGCCCATATCATCTAAGCTATGGGTAGACATCAATATAGACTTTGTCTTAAGGTTGCTAATTATGGTTTGCGGAAAGGATTCAGTATTGGTAGTGGTTGATAACAATATGACATACTTTATTCCATGTCACAAGGCTTAAATGTAGAGTATATTTCTAATCTCTTTTTGTATGAGGTTGTTAGATTGCATAAAGTCCCATAGCATTGTTTCTCATCAGGATGTTAAACATCTAAGTTACTTTTGGGAGAATTTACGGAAAAAGTTGATTGATATTTAATATTTTATGCTATCTTTAGATCGATGGGCAAATAGGGCTTATCAATTGCATGCTTTGACCTTTTATTTTTAGAGCAACTTCACAAAAGAACTTATCAAATTAGGATCAATGTTTAACTGTTTATGGAGCTTGCTTAAAGTAGGTCAACTAATAGTTCTATAAGGAACTCGCCATTTGAAGTTGCACATAGGTACAATCTGACCATTCCTTTGGATTTGGTATTTGTATCAACTTTTAAGGAGGAAAGTTTAAGCATAATAGAAAGGGATAAAGAAATTTAGAAATTACATCAGAAGGAGACTAAACAACTTAAGAAGATAGTGGCTAAATAGAAGTAATATGAAGATAAGGATAGAAGGAATTTTATCTAGGAGATATAGTGTGGTTATATTTAAGGAAAGAGATATTTTCTAATCAGAGACAGCAAAAGTTAACATCTAGGGTTGATGGACCATTTAAAATCCTAGGGCTAAATAGAAGTAATATGGAGATAATAGTAGGTAGAGAAAGAAATTTTAACTAAGAGATTTAATGTGATTGCATTTAAGGAAAGGGAGGCTTTCTAATGAGAGACAACAAAAGTTAACACTTAAGGTTGATGGTACATTCAAATCCCTCAAGAAGATTGATGACAATGCTCATGAGATGGAGCTGCCAAATGGATTCGGAAGTAATTCTACTATATTCAATGTTGTTGATTTGTCAACTTAAGTTCCATATTAGGAAGAAAACTTTATAGATAAGTCATCAAGTTTTGAGGGTAAATCTTCATCAGCCTTAGGGAAATAATGGGAATTAGGTTTTGAACCGACCAATAACTAAGGTGGACCAACGAGTTAAGTAAGGATAAGGGGGTTAAAGCATTTAGTAGAACAAATTCTAAACAAATTTTGCTTTTTAACAAGAACGAAAGTATTTAGAAGGTTTCCAAGCTTAAAACATTATCTTAGCATAAGTTTAGTACAGTCATAAAGAGACACATGTTTAGATGTTATTACTTCTAATTAGAAGGTCATGAGTGATTTTGACTCTAAGTTGGCTTGCATACAACTATTTCTAAAGGATGATAAGTTTTTGGTTTGATTGAGGAAGTTACTAAAGGATAGATTTTAGCTAGAATATTCCTTCAATGAGTTATAAAAGTTATTTTCATTATATGAAGGAATCAATAAGAAGTTATCTAGGAGATAATAGAAGATGATAGAAGATATCATTAGTTTTTTCTTTCTTAAAATAGTTGCAATTGTTTTCTTTTTCGGTGATTAATTGCTTTAGACAAGATATGTTTTCTTTTGCAGTTATTGTCTATCCTCATAATTATATCGATATAAATATCCTATGTAACCCCTTAAGGTAGAAAACTAGTGAGTGAATGTTATTACTCTTTTTTGATATTGCCTGAGTTCCTTCTTATTCAATATTACCTAATTTTATTAGTTTTCGTTAAGACTATAGCAAGTAAACCAACACAATAGCTTATCCATCATATCAATACTTAATGTCTACTCAATTTTCCCTTAACGTATAATAACCATCGGAGGAGTTGTCCTTATCTCTTTAATTTCTTTGCATTTTTATATTCTAAAACCCATAAATACTGTTGTCCTTTAATCTAGTGGTTAAATTCTCCCTAGTTTCCGTTTCTAATCTCTTGATCATATTTTTCTTAATGATTGTTCAGTCTTAAGTCCACCCTTAACAAAATTTTGATTTTGTTTGGATTTGGTCTCAAATTTAGGTATACTACATTGATGTAAAAGCAATCCCGCATACATGTTAACAGATACTCTTTATATTGCTAATTTATCAAAATTTGAAAGTTTAAGGTATATTAACACCAAGTCAAATTTTAAAAGAGTCATCTGTAACATTAAAAGGTTTGGAGGTATTATTGGCATTTAGGTCAAAATCTAAGATATCATTTATAATTAAAAAAATTATTATTACATACTAAAATATGTGATAGGATGGTATCTGATTGAATTAAACTTTGTTTGAAAGAAATTCATAAATTTTGGACGTTTTATAGTAACGCTATCAATATAACATTACTACAATACTAATTAAGATAACTTGTTATAGAAAATTAACACGTTACTTTTCTTTTCCCTTTTTTTTTTCCTTTTAATTAATTATTTATAAAAGTTATTGACTTGTTATTCAGATAATAAGTTAGCTCATAACTCATTTTAATATGATAAAAGATGAAAATTAAAATTTTTAATATTATCGTTGAAACCCGAGCTTTTAACCAATTCAAAGTAAAAAAGCTACCCATCAAGGCAGCTGTTAGGATCTTATAGCCCAACTGATACAAACACTATTCTCCTTTTAACAATAAAACGGATCCGGGTATCCCTTGATATCAATTATGCAATATGTAATTGGCTGAAAAAACCATCAAATAGCTAGCCTGTAAAAGAATATTCGTAATGACTTCAAGCCGTGCGGGCATCGTGTCGTTTTCCATGCCATAGTTTTTCGAATTGAATGCGTTCTCTTTGTTTTTATGTATATTGGTATTGTCTTGTCAGTTGTCACTTTGTCAGTACGTACTTGATGTAAAATAGAATAATTTCTCTTTAACATGAACGTAATGGAGTATGTCCATTCGTTTATTCGACAATGTTTTTCTCAACTGGATAGTGCAGATTAGAATAGCAAAATAATAGCTGGAGATGATTCCACAAAAATAATCCTTTCAAAAGCATTTGAAAAGCTGCGTTTGACCTTGACTGATTCGTAGCTATTCCCAATGAATTAAACAAATATTTATAATGATTTACTTCAACTGTGTATAACTGGCTAACAGGTAGAGGAATTCGTCCTTATGCTTTTGATGCCATGAAAAGATGTCCAGTTTTGGGGAAACTTTCAATTCTATATTCCATCAAAAGGCTGAGTCATTTAATACAAGCACTGAAAGTTAACTACATTTGTATTGTGTTCCCTTTTATTTCTAGTAAACGAACTTTTTCCTTTTTGTTTTTTATTTTAAATTCAATATCGCTAATTACACAGTTTTTCCTAACAACTTGACTAACATATTTGATTTATTAATTAAAACATAGTACTTTATAAGAGCTTGGAATCTAAATAAGTAGTAGACAAAAGGAATCCAATTTCAAGGAAGGCTACCAATGAGTTATTATTTCTTTTTTATCATTTGATATAGTTGGTCCAAATTAACCTCCTATCATAGTAGTAACTTATTGAATTTTTTACAATTTTTAAATAAGACTAATGTAGATGATATATTATCACATATAAAACGAGTATCGCCAACTTTAAAAAAATCTTGAGTTGACGATATATATAGTAATATAATTAAAAAGAAGCACAACAAAAAGAATAAACAAATTCAATTTGTTAGAGCATATGAACAATAGATTAAGTCTTATGTTTTTACTTGATTTAATCAGGTAATCCAACTTAAATAACTATAAGGTTTTAAAGTAAAATTAAAAATTTATTCTAAAACCTCAATAAGAATTACCTTATAAGGTAATGTTAGGTTTGGTGAATTTAATACCTTATAAGGATCCACCTACTTTCATTCCTAATTACATCTAAATTATATATAAGAAATTTAGTAATATCTATTTGGAGCTTTCTCTTCAAGGTTTTTGGATTAGCTGACTAAAATTTTTTCCTTTCTTTTACCTTAGATATTTGAGATTTATTTAATAATTTTATTATAGGATGCCATGAATTATAGGATCCTATTTTTATCATTCTTAGTATATATATGTGTGTGCACTCGATATATATTAGGAAAACGTTGAATTAGGTCTATTACTAATTTAAGAATATACGAGCGGCTACATTTTAATTTTTCCCCATGTTCCAAATTATGTACATAAGAGTACACCGTTGAGTGAAGAAATGATATATATAAGATAATATATCTTCATATATTTGATTTTTCTTGCATGTTTATCCCCCTTTTCTTAAGTGTTTAAGACTTTCAAATTTTAAAAAATGGACTTTCAAACACCTGTATCATTATTTTATCCTTGATGAAATAATGAAAAGATTTATTTAAATTAAAAAATATATATACACAAAATTGAAGGAAAAAGACGATTCCGATCTTCTTCTTTTTTTTTTTAATGATCGGAAATTTTTTTTTCATATTTAATGATAACTTTTATTGTTTGTTTTTACTTTTTACTTTTTTTTTTTTTTATTAAGAACAAAATGATAATGCTGAAATCTAAAACAATGCTTTGTAGAATTTGAAGATGTTAAAGTTCAATTTCAAATATATAGAATTACATATATTTAGATCAAATATGAAAAAGTTATCTTTACGATTATTATATACAATCGTCTATGAAATTTGAATGAGGTGATAGTGGGAATGTGCCTTTTTCATCTTTAGCCTCATAAGTCATAGGGAAAACATCATTAGGAGCATTTTAGAGATGGACATATATTTTCATCCTCTGTTGGAATCCTAGGAGCAGTGCTTTCACGTTTGCTTACGTGCTTCACTCTTGTTTGGTTCATATATAAAAAAGGTCTGTCAGTGAAATCAATCCATTTAAAAAGCTTCCCCAACACGACAATATCAAGTGGCACACTCTGTTTTTCAATCATCGTTTTTTCTGGCTCTACAAGACACAAACGAAGCACACGAATTATATTTTTTGAATGAACACCAGAGAAAGACCAAAACCAACAGTTACTAGAGGTCAATATCTACAAACGCACAATCCTGAATGTTTGTAGCAAAAATAGATTATTGGTCAATTTTGTCATATTTGATGGTTGGAAAGAGAATGCTATATTTTGGATGCAAGTGGGAAATGTTTTACTTTCCTCGATTGAAAGTGGGAAAGGTTTTATCTCTGAAAAGGCATTTCAAGATCACGGGTCATTCTAGACACAAGCCGAAATTGGGCCAAAGTTCTTGTCCAACTAACATCGAAATGTCCGTCGGTTCTTCAATAACGAATTCAGTGGGGAAATTTTGTGTTGGGTAATCTTTTGAAATTAAAATGGACTTTCGGTTTTTCAAAACTCGCAGAAATGCACGTGGACCCCACTTTTAATATATGTTTGCTAATTAAACGGAACTACTTGCTGATGTGTCATAAAATATAGGAAAAATATATGCCATGTCAGATTTTAATGTTGATATGGCAAATTTAACCCAATTTTCCTAAAAGACTAGATTTTGATTTTACAGATTTTTTTTTTTTTTTTTAGGGAGGGGAAAGAAACCCAATATAACTTAATAAATCACGCATTATAAAGATGGGTTCAATTTCCTAATTGCAAATATAACAAATAGAAACCCTCATCATTAAAACTTTGGCTCGTAAATTCTCTCATATTCTTCAATCAAATTCTAAAAACTGACAATGCCATCTTGCCATG
Organism: Lumnitzera racemosa; assembly: GCA_024138005.1. Taxonomy (NCBI): domain Eukaryota; kingdom Viridiplantae; phylum Streptophyta; class Magnoliopsida; order Myrtales; family Combretaceae; genus Lumnitzera; species Lumnitzera racemosa. Next base: position 78,642,653 of record JAMXBC010000004.1, on the reverse strand, counting down.
CCTTCACATGAAAAGTGTGTGTTTCTACTAACTAAAACAATTTATTGAAGAATGAGATTCAACAGGGGAAGTAGAAAACAACAGAAAAAGGCTTGCTTGAATGTTTAATTCCTAATTGTAAGGATGAGGTTTGGATGGGTAGATACAACAGGAGAGGAGAAAATGGGTAATTAGTCTTTTTTTCCTTTTTTTTTTTTTTATTCAGAGAAAGTATTTTAGGATTTTCTCCATTGGGTTAGATTCAATAACGTGAGGTTTGACCATTGAGAGGGAAAAACGTTTCTTTTTTTCTTTTCGCGTCAACCTAAATAATTGAAGTGGTATCTATTTTTATCATTTTTTTAGCCATATTAGCTACAAGAGACACGTAAGCAGCCTACACATATTAGAAGTGGGGCCCACATGCAATTTGGGAGTCTAAGTGTTAAATTTGGAAAAATCGGAAGGTCCATGTAATTTTAGAAGATTTGAGGAGGTATTCATGCAATTTATCTTTTTGTGTTTGTATTAAGTAGAAAGCTTTATAAATAAAGAGAAATAAGTGGAAATATTTCTCTTTTAGAAACCAATTTGTTTCTTTTCACTTTTAGAGAGAAAATGATGGGAATTAAATACAATTACAATATTATTTGTAAGAGCAAAGTCAAATATATAAAGTGAAGATTCTATTTACAACATAAAAAGCAAATTTTTCTCTGATTTCTTTCAATATCTTCATTAATAAACTAAACAATAAGCAAACACTATATTTTTTCGTTTTCTTTCTTTTCTTTTTTATTCATTTCCATTCATTTTTACTTTCTTTAAAATTGTCAAACATAGTGTATATCCAAAAAGAAAGATAATGAAAGAAATAAAAGGAATGAAAATGTTTGGTTGAAGGCCCAGTTTGAGGTATTTAATCAGATGATATGGTTGAAGGATGAAGTACGAAATGTTAGGATTTTATAGATGGCTCCATGACCATTTGCATTGAAATTATATTAATTTTGTATACTGATATGGTCTTTTCATATTTTATATTTAAAACTCCTCATTAATTGTTGTTTCAGGCTTTTGATTAAAGGTCATTAAATTGGACAGCTTAAATCAATAAAGATGATAATTCTTGCCTTTTTTTTTTTGGAATAAATTTTAGCCTTTGCTAATTTGTAATTCGTGGCTCTAAACATGGCTTGTATATGATAACATTTTGTTTGTTAAAATAAACTATTCGGAACTAGCGAATGAATGCCATTTGTTTTTTATATGTTTTACATTTTATCTCTTTTTTTTTTTCCATTTTAAATCAAAACTTAAAGCTGCACATTATTTCAACAATATATTTGGTTCGTTTCCTTAGGTTAAGAGTTTCCGGTATAGTGATTGGTGTATTAATCTTTTTGGGATAGGAAAAAGCGGTTTATGCAATTTATTTATTTTAAAAATACGCTGAACAAAACTAATTGTACTTTTTTTCATTCAAATATTAAAAAAAAATGTTAAAAAAGGTGCATCATTCAAGAATTACTTTTAAATAAATCTAAATTGCGTTTTTCTTTCTTTTCGTGTGACGATATATTATATGATATATTTATAGTTTGAATCAATAAAATCTATTGCATCTTATTAAGCGAGGGGCTTGATGCAATCATCTTATAACAAATCGGGACAGTATATTCCTGTCTTTATTACATTTCTCTGTACTTATATTGGGATTTTCAACGTCTGCGCAGCCATGAAAGTAGTGCACTAAATATTAGAAAATATAATAATGGATCAAACAAGTATTGGTCAATATGAAGCCTTCTCATGGCGATTGGTAAAACTTATCCAAACATGGCTTATTAAAGCGAAGCATCGGAAAGTAATGGAAAAAATGAAGGGATAGCGATCTCAGAGTAGGAGAGATTGTTGTCATGACATGGAGAACAGCATAATTACCCCAGTACGAATGTGTATGTTGGGCAGTGGTAAGATTTGTGGGAGATGCTTTCTTTGAGCAAGGCATTTTTTTTTTTTTTTTTGCATTTTTCTTTTCCTTTTCCCCCACGTATAAGAGGAGATCACCTATAAATGGTGATAAAATCATATCCAAATTCACAAAGGACACCTAACGTTACAATCCCATTTAAGGTAAAACTAGCAAACCACATCTAACCTATGGACTCCTTTGCTCCGTGAGATTTGACTAAGTTATGCTAGAGCATTCGTTTGCTTAGAAGAGTAGAAACAGCAAATAAAACTTGGAAATTCCACATGTCGTTTGCTGGTCCGTGGAAATGAATCGCAACAAAAACAAATGAAGGGGCACTAATATGAGTTATGGAAACAAACACCTAAGCTAGGGACTAAAACATGACCATGGTGGCTTGTGTTCTATTCGACATTATAAGCATGCATTCTCATATTACACCAATTGACCGGCAGAAAAGCTAGAGAAATTATTGTTACTTGTAATTAAAATGAAATAAGATATGAAATATGCATGGGACACATCAAGAACAAAGGAAAAGAATTGTATAAGCAAGAAGAAAGCAACTAGCCCCGGCCTTTTCATTGCTCCTAGTGCCACCAACACTTGAGCCGTCAAACATCATCAGTCAAACTACACACCATTGCTACCACAACCATCCATAACCAAGTAAAAACCACCATATTTGGTTGCAAAAATGAAGGGAAAATATCAGTTGAGACGGCAGCAATTTGTTGATATATTGTTGCTGCATATCCATTGTGTGATGTTCGTGAGGTTCCAGGGAGTTTCTTGGAATAAAACGAGCTGGTCGAGGCGAGTTTCTAATGAATAACCCATGCATGTTGAATGTAACACATGATTGCGATATTTCCTTTGGTAAATGCAGATAGAATCACCGATATATTGATGAATTTGGAGGCTTGAACTACCATATTTATTGTCTTGGGTATATGATCGTGCTAGATAAATGCTTTAAAAAAAAAATTATCCGATTCTAGTTTTTTGAGATAAAAAATCGAGATTTCCTAAAAATGGAGCTAACGGGTATTGAAATGCGCAATAAAATGAGTTTTTATCTGGTTTTGCACTTGTATGGCCGAGAGATCCAAATAACATGAGGTAAATAATGACAATGATATATATCTTGCTGAGCACGATATTGTAGGCCCTGGGCAAAACTCAAATTAAGTTGAAGCAGGTGCTGAGCGAAACCACATAAGATTAAGTGCCAACTGGATTTGTAACAAGTGGTGGCTGGGGGTGGTTGCTCTGTTTTTGGGCTAATATTGCTGCCATCTATGGTTCAAAACATATTAAGATCATACTAGCAAACCCAGGATAAAGTTCATGTTGAAATATGCCAAAACGTGGTAGTTGAGACTTAGAAATCTAAGGGGTTAGTTAAAAAAAGTTCTGCAGATTTTTACAATCAAATTCTTTTGCTATTTTAATATATTTGAATGGTTCTTGGAAAAACAATCGAGAGGATATACAGATCACTAAAATCTAGTAAGAAATGAGAAATTATGGACCGTAGAATTTATCAACCTAATATGCTTTGCTATATTTGAGAATGAGTATATATGTATATATATATATATATTATATGAATGTAATAAGTGAATGTAAACGTATCAAATAATGAAATAGTAATAGCCATCATAAAATATCTAGGACCCACACCCCCCCGGTCTTGTTGAAATCATGAACCATAGATGTTCATGTCTCTTTTATTGCTGGTCTATTATTGTGTATGCATGGTTGGTTGCATATTGAGATTCGTATTTGGTTTAGTATTGCGATAAATGGATCTTGCTGGAAATGAGTTGGTGTAGTTTGTGTATTCATGCATCACATTTAGGTCTTAGATATTTTGTTCTTATCGAATTTCACCTAAGTAAACTCTAAACGAGATTATTATTTGATACCTTCTAACTATGTAAGTGTTTGATTGGTTGATATTATGCTGGTCTATTGTTTTGGATATAAGCTATCTCTTCATTACTTAGATATGTGCTGAGGAAGCGAATGGTTGCTGTAACACCTCGGGACCTAAAGAAGACCACAATTTGCCACGTATGCCCACTAGTCAGGAATATGCTAAAGCTCTAAAACTCCATCAATGACTTAAGAACCTGCAAATACTTCCTTTAAGCAAATGAAATGAAGTAACCACTCATACATCAACCACAATAACCTATAAACAAGTCTAATAATAACAAGATATAGGAGGTAACTTGCCTAGACCACAGATGTACATCAAATCTCCAAGGAGTCTAATACGCTCTGAGAATCAAAAGTAAAAATCACAATCCCTAAGGAGTCTATCATGCTCTTACAACAACCTTAACAAAGCAAAAAAAAAAAAAAAAAAAACCTTCAAACTCAACAAAAGATGGTCTCTAAGTCAACTCAACTCAAGTCACTAGTCGTCCTAATAATATAAGTACTCTACCTCGTTCTCTTCCTGGATCCTAACATACTCCTCATCAACTATGCTTGGAAAAGGTAAAAGAATGAGCTGAAGCTAAATACATAGTGCACATGTACACATGGATACCAAATTAGTCATTTACATGCATTTAATGAAAGAATATAACAAATAATAGGTTAATTATCTTAAATTTAAGCCTGTATATATTAAAGGGGTACTCATAACCCTACCACACTATGATTTCTTATGTAAATAGGTAAATAGAATAAAATATAAGTCTTTTTAATTTACTACTATTTACTAGGTGAAGGTTATATAACCAGAACGTAGGAATCGAGAAATATTAGATTTAGCTACGTTGTCTCATATAAAAGCCCATTAGGGAAATCTTATATATAATTAGCGGTTACCTCTTTATATAGAAGGATGGGTTATGATAAGCATAATTAATAAGCAACATTTTAAATCAGATATGAATTAGTCCGATTATTTCTCACTACCTTAATAAGTACAAACAACAAGTATGCACTACATACTTAGGAGTAGAACCAAAATCAAACTATACTTAATAAGAGAGAATAGGAGAGTCCAAGTGAAAGAAACTTGATATAAGAATCAATACATCCATCTTAGATGCCAAACAAAGCCAAGGCTATATTATAACTACCCTTATAACAATCACCTCTATTATCCTCATTAGTCTCCATCTTAACTTCAAGCTATCTCCTCACAAATTCTCCATTTCCTCCTTTGTTGACCAATCCATAACCAAATAGGTTGAAATCTCTCAAACAAGCTTAAAACAACTCCTTAACATGCTTGCTTAACACTAACTACAATGTGCTAAGGTTTAAGTCTATCTAAGCTTCTATCGGTTCCCATGCTAGGAAAAGATTGAGTTTTGGTAAGATTAGGGTAGTAAAGTGCTCATATGAGAAAGGTTTAGAAAGAATCTAACTTGAAAAACATTAAATATTATACTAAATTTGCCAAAAAGGGATAATAGTTCATTAAAATCGATTAAAATATCACTCAAAAGTCAAAAGTGTTTAAAATTAATCAAAATGCTAAATTAAGCCAAGCCTAAAGAACATGGAAATTCTAAGGTGAACTTTCATAAAAAAAAAGGCTTAGTGGAACTCAATATTAGTGTTTAGGAAAAAGTTTGATTGAGTTTGGTTAAAATAAACGAGAAGAAAATGTTTCACATGAAGCTTTTAGTTTGACATGGTTAACAATGTGACCAAGTTATTTAGCTGTATCAAAATCTAACTATTTTACAAAAGTAGGTTTGGTGGAACCAAATATTAAGGGTAGGAAATTTTTTTATTAAGTTTGGACAAGAAGAACATAAGGGAAAGGTTTCACATAAAGTTATAGCTCGATGTAGTTGGTGACATGACCATGTCACTTAGTTGTGTGAAAATCCGACCATCTTGCAAAAGTTAAAATTTTTTTTGTAAAAGAAAGTTATTTGGAACTATATTTTAAGGGGAGAAAAAGATTTTATTAAGTTTGGTTAAGAAAAACATAAGAAAAGAATGATTGGAGTTCATCACACGACATGACCAATGACATGATCATGTTGTTCGATTGTGTCATAATCTATCCAAATTTCCCTTTACGGGATACGATTAGTGATAGTTGCATTCAAGACATTCACGAAAAGACTGAATGGTCATACTTTGAGGAACTTGTTTATTGGATAATAAAACATGCTTGGCTTACATAACTTGCCTTTATAACATATAGATTATATTTGCTTAGTTTATTGCTTAGATAAAGTGGCTTAGTGCCACTCTCTACTTACCTAGTTAATACTCGATTTGTTGCTCTATCTAAGCTGCTAAGTGCTGCTTATATAAGATACTAGATAGTTTATAACACATGCATTAGCATGACATTCATATATTGCAAGAACATATGAGTTTGTACTTGGATTTGGTTGTATATTTCGAGTTCTATTTCTTAGCTTTACTAATGTTGTTTTGTTTGTAGTTATACTCTTTCAACTCAAAATATGATCTAAAGGGTTAATTTTCTAAACTTTGGTACTGAAGATCAAATTTGGAGAATAGTTCAAATGGAAAGGAGAGTGCTCAAAGCCACTTTTGATGCACTTTAGGTTACAGTGTTTGGATTATGTATATATGTATATAGAGCTCCAGATTATATCATATAATACTTTGCTAAGGGATACATATTTGTTTAAATGTACTATGTAGAGTCATCAAACTGGTTTCAAGTATGTAAGACTATGATATAGGCTTGTATGTGAAGCATCATGACAACTCTTGAAGCAGGATGAAGTATAATCTTATATGGTGACTATTGTATCTATTGAATGGGTAGAACATTAATAATATAGGTAATGTTATAGACTAAATAATCCTATTCTATGTCATATGATACTTACAAAGGTAAGGAACATGTTGTGAATAAATGATGAGTTAAGGCAATTTATGAAGGAAAACCTTAGTATACTATGATGGTCAAAATAGGTATGTGTAAAAAGAAACTACGGATGGGATATGAAGTATATTTATAGGTAAAGGCTTAAATCTTACAAAAACTTACTAAAGGAAATGGTTAAACGATTTCCACAATGACCTTGTGTGTTAACGATGAATTATTGAGGTGTGAATTTAAAGTTAAGTAAAGTAAAATGCTTGTTACAAGTAAAGACTTATCTTTAATTTAAGAACACCATCACATCCTACCTCTAAGAGCATGGTTAACGTGTATAGCTTAGTGCACACCTCAATGCTCTAGTAATGTATTTTAAATGGAAATAGATCATCTCAATTTATTTATTTATTTATTTTTTACATTTTTCTCAATTCACTCTCTTAAGACTTTATCACATGTAATTAACTATTGAGATCATACAGAAGAGAATAATATTATGATGACATACCAGGGTATTTCAAAATTATAGACAATTTCAATCATTAATTTATAAATTGAGGGAAATTAAGATATGAAAAATTAAGAGGATTCAAATTCATTTCAAATACCTTCACTATTATCATGCGTTTCTTAGTCAAGCAACGTTCCTTATTGGAGGAATGTTGTAAAGGTTTTCTTTTTCTTTTTCTTTTTAATTCTAAACAAACATAATATTTTATATTTAATATTTGTTATTAATATTAAGGAACTTTTAGAGTTACTTAGGAATAATATACAAAATTTCCTAAGAGAGAAAATTTCTTAAGAAGTTGATGTAACATAGTTCTTACATGATAAAGATGATCTTGCCAATGGTTAATGTGACAAGTTAAAATAGACACCTGGAGAGGTAGGATGTGACATACATTTCTAGATATATATATTCATTGCTCCCTCAATTGACCTAACAAAAAAAAAAAAAAAACCCACATCCCTTTCTCCTTCATGCATGATTATTCTAAAAAAAAAAAAAGAATAAAAAAGAAAAGCAAAGAAACCTCTCCCCTTCCTCTCCCTATTCCCCTTTTTTCCCTCTCTTCATGTTACTCTATTTCTTAAAAAATAAAAAAAGGCAGAAAAATATCATCTTTCTATCTCTCTTACACATGGTTTGCACCTTACTCTACAAAAGCACCAAAAAAAAAAAAAAAAAATTTCTTTTTCAACATCATCATATAGTAAGGTACATTAAAGTGATCAATGGTAAAGATTTCTAACCACTCTTTAATTATTTTCATTTATCTCCTGTACCCATTTGTCACGAGACTCATCTATTACTTACTAATATTTAATTTGGAGTTTCCAATTTTTTGTTTGAAATTTATTTACACATACCAATTCATTTGGTTCTTCAATGCTTGAAATTATATAATTTGTTTCCAATGAAGAATGTAGATTGTAAGAAGTAAATACTAAAAATTTCCATTCTACTCTCATTATAATGAAGTGAAACTAGAAAAACCTTTTATATTTTGATTTTCTTTTTTCCCTCTAGATAATACTTAAAATCAAAAGCGTTACATCCTTTTACGTTAAAACTATAGTTTGCATTTGTTTTATGATAATAATGTAGGTTTTAGGAAGTGAATAACTAAAAATTTTGTTATCCTCTCATAGTAGCGAGGTAAAAATAAGAATAGTCTTTCTTTTTTGGTTTTTTCTCTATGTAATAATTTGCATTAAATGTGTTACTTGTTTCTGTGTTAAAAAATCAATTTAGATTTTCTTTGTCCGAAACATGTTGTTTGAACAAGGCTTGGTGGATATGGTAGTATATTGGAACCTTGAAGAGAAGCTTTGATTTAAAATGGTTTATTATTTCTTTTATTGCTATTCGGTTTAAGAGCATTATTTCTAATGTATATTAAAGGGTTAGCATCTTTTATTTTTCATTTTTTTTTTCCTATGGTAGTTATATACTCATGATTCTACCTATTCCTTGAAAAAAGAATTGTATTTCCTTTTTCCCAAATAACCTGCAATAAATTCCATCAAACCTACTACTCATGTTTTAACTAAAGTTATTTCTCCTACTAAAACCCCGCTCTCATTGTACCATTTCGTAAAATCTGTGCCTCTTCGTGACACAAAATGGGCCGATTAATTTTTTTTTTCCAAAATAAGGTGTAATACTAATGTCACCGGACCAAGCACTAAATCTAGGCTCAAATCAACATCGTGCAGCACTGATTTTTTTGGGGATTTTATGATAAAATGAAAAGAAAAAAGAAGAAGAAAGATACTTGTGAGGGTTGGGGTTGGGATGTTTATATTTTACTAATAAATACTCGTACCAATTTTACGGGCGCTAAAAATTATATTCAAATTCCTATTTTAATGAAGAGTAAATATATATTTTTATGTAACTATTATAAATAAGTTTTCTTCATTATTTTGCTTATCTAACAAAATAATTATTTTATAGAGAATCTTTAATATGTTACTATTTTTAGGTTTATACTTTTAGTTGTGTGGTCGTCCATGCATAACCAGCGACATAGTAAGTATTAATAGAAATGGGTAATGTAAGAAGATGTAGGAGTTAATCATAAAGTAATTATAACAGATATTATAAGAAATGGGTTAATAGGTTAAAGTGGTTATTATTAAGGGAGAGCGAGTAATCCTACTATACAAGGTACTTACCTAAACCCTATTCCATCAAGTAGATTTTGGATGGATAAAAAAAATTATATGGTAGGTTCTAAATAGTAATTTCTCATAACATGTTTCTATAAGATAGAGTATAGGTATAATATTAAGGTATCCTATACTTCCTTTGCAACCTATACTTTAAAGTACATATGATGTAAATTTTATGATATCCTATTCCAATCTATAATAAAATCCTAAGATTACACGCTCTTATATTTACTGTCTTATTTCTCTCTCTTATTCTTTTTCCATTCTTACGTAAAATCTTGTTTTTTCATTCTATATATAATGATTTTATGATTTGATAAAAATTTATTTTGATGATTTAAAAAGAAAAGATAAAATAAATAATTTAGCATGACTCAACTAAAAGTTAAACGTTTTCAATTATAAAGATTATTCTCTATTCTATTTACTAAAGTTTTATATTATTAGGGTTAGATGTATTGTAAATATAAGAACTTTTAAGATATTACTATTTGGTCAATTAATATAGTTACAAGTTAAATATTAATTATATGGCTATATAATATTTAAAAGAAGATGAAGTTAAAAAAAAAAATACAAGTTTCATAGTGTACCCTATACTCTATAAAATTTACAGGTTATAGGATTATTCCTAAGTACCATAGAGTAGATTCTAGGTATAAAAATTTTGGAACTTATACTTATAGGATAATATATAAGTAAAGTATTATATCCTACTCACTTTATACGCACTCACTCCTAGTTATTAGAAATTTACTTTGGTAGTTAATTTTTATAATATTGATAAATATATCTTTATTAAATTAATTGATAGTTAATATAAAAGTTTATTTTGTTGTTATTTATTATAAATTGAGGATTAAATAGTAATTTTAAAATATAGTGGTTACTTAAGAATTTTCTAGCTTTAATAATATAAATATAATGAAACAAAGAAGATTCTTAAGTAACCACCATTATTGAATTAGGAATTATCGAATTTTATTTAGGTAAACTTGCGAGAATAGAACTCGATAAACAATAAATAGACTATCCAATGTACTTGAGGAATAATCTAAGAAATCCATCTCATTGAATTATACTCATAACAACCAAGGTTCACAACCATAAATACTGAAAACAGCCTATCTCTTATTGCAACGGAGAGTAAGTCCTTAAATACTAATAGAAAGAAACCCTAACATGATGGCAATATTATAAAAGAAATATACACGGTGTGTCAGTGACCTACACGGCGTGCATGTGTTTGCTTTGTATGGGCAACATGGAGTCTAATCAATACTTGGCATGAATCTCCTTTTCTAGCTGTGTACATCTTCTACGGTCGACGTCCTCATCATAGACTCCTTATTAGGAAAGATCTGACTCGAATCTTGAATTGACAACTCTACTAGATCAAACACCAGCCTGTAAAAGCCAAAATGAAACAAAACCCAACACCCCAAATCTTTCCCGTTAGCGACCACTTTTCTTCTTCCCTTCATTGCCGAATCATTTCTCCTTTGCTGACTCGACCTCATTTCCAGCCCGACTTGATCATTACTGACTTGATCCAAGCTCATTTTGGCTTCTCAGAGCTCAATTTTGATCGACTTGAGCAGGTTTTGATTGAGCCAAAAGAACATTTTGACCAAGCCATGCGCTTGATTTGGCTCCGATTTGATTTTTGTTTTATGCTTCTAGCAGCATGCCCACTTCTAACTCACAAGTCTGGTTCTTCTCCATCCATATATCATGGTGTTTTATTTTATTATTTGTGATTATTACATGTATATTCCTTTTTTAAAAAAGCAAGAAAATATGGTTTTCGTTTATTATATAAATATATAATAAAGTTTTCCTTTCCAATTTTTTTTTTTACTTATTTAATAAAGTTTTCTTCTCTTATACATACAACAGACTCTCACACCTATATATTTATTTATCACTTAGTTATTTTCCAAAATATCAAAAAAAAAAAAAATTCATTAAATGAGGTTTTCCAAAAATCAGGATTTCTCAATAGATTTTCAAAAATAAACAACAAGTCTAGGCTTTTCTAGAACTTTTTTAAAAAATGAAAAAAATAGAGAAAAATGTGAAAATGGCTTCATTTTGTAAGTTAAAATTAACCAAAAAATTAAAGTTTTTACGAAATCAAAAGAATTATGGTGGCTTGATTTCAAATAACGGATCTATAGGTACTTATAGGTGGTCATAAAAAAAGCAAAAAAAAAATGTCTTTCCATAATTTTTCCATAAAAAAAATGTAAAAAAAGTTTCTCTTTAATGAAAAAAGTTTTTATCCAAAAGTAAAATTTTTTCAAATTACTTAACGTGTTCTCAATAAATAAGAAGATCTTTTTTATATAAAAAATATTTTTAAGTAACTCTTGTGAGTTTTGATATTGAAGTCCTTGAGCCTAGTATTTTTTTTTTTAACAAATGAGTGGTGCTTAGTTAAAAGACGGTCCAATACTTCATTCTTAACCAATCCTCTTCTACCTACTGCAATGGATTGATGACTCGGAAAAATTAATTGTTGAAAAGCCTTTAATTTTTTATTGAGTATTCCATATTAAATGGGATAGATTTAATATTGATCGAAATCAAGAAAAAGGTTTAATTTTCGAACTTAATTGGTTAAAATCATTATTTATTTGGAACTTGAATATTAAGTTTCAATATATAACAAGATGTTAAAAATAATTTAAGTAAATTATAAAATCAATATTTACTAGTGAAAAATGTCACTATAGTGTAACAATGGGTTGAATACATATCATAGGAAATATGTTTATGCATATGTATTATATTATTTAAATAACAATAAGCAAATTAATCTAAATTTTGAAATTAATTAAATAACTAAATTCAGAAGCAACTGAGTTGTTTTGTGGAGTGTCGGCCAGTTGGAGAATTGATGCAAGTCCAACTAACAATATATAGTTAAAGCAAGGGGAAAGCAAAATAAGATAGAAGGAAAAATCAAAATAACATATACATGAAAAACCCAAACAATGGAAATGCTCTCAAACCTCTCACTTCCAGCGACCCACAACCAAGCAAATATTTCCAAATTTAATTCATTGCAAGCTTAGGAAGAGCGTCTCAGTAAGTATCCAAGGAGAATTCAATTGAATTTTACAGGCATTTTTTAGAAAATAGGAAAATAAGAAGGGGCGGCTTAGTGGTGGTTTAATTAGTTCGGGTGTGTTTGCCCCTGAGGGTTTTAGGTGGCCAAAGGTGGGGCTGGCAAGGAGAGCTGCCGCTAAGTGTTGGCCACCAAAGCTCTGGCCTCTTTCTCTGCTCAATTTCATATCATTTCCTAGAAATATTAAGTCCTATTAAATAATTACAGAAAAATTTGTTGTATGCTTAGTTTTAGTGTAATTTGATGTAATATTTTTCGTTTTGTCAAATTCATGATATTTACAATAGGTCCTTAAGAAATTGCAATGTTTGAAACTAAATTCGAACTTATTTTCAAAACCCTCAATGATGTATTTTCAAGATAATTTTTGGTTCATAGGCTCCTAATGGGTTATATTTAATCATCAATAAAGAAATCTTGACAATCTTTACATTAAATAATTCTAATAATTATTTTATCATAATCTGCTCTGTTTTTGAATTATAAGAGATTATGGATTTTTATGGAGTTAACTATTGAATCCGATTCACGAGAGATTTTGGAGCATCAGTGTGATGTTATAGGCATTTAGCTTTGATTTGGTGGGGGAGTTTGATTGATTGGGTAAAAGGTGATTTTTAAGTGATTTAAGGTTAAAATTGTAATTTTCTTTGGGGAAGGTCCATATATTATTTATTACAAAATTTAATTAATATCTTGCTATATATTGACCAAATTGATAATTTGTGATCGGTTTAGTAAGAATTTGGGATAATTGCGCGACTTCAAATAGATATCTTCATAAGTATATAAGCAGATTGATTTTTAAATGAAAGGAAAATATTGGTGCTTGACTGACATTAAGCGAAATTCAAACTTAACATATGCCAAAAACGTGAATATAATCACTTGGGAATAAATGGATGCCATTGAAAGGGGTAATTTGATTAATTTGGACAGATTCGGGCGGAACTTATATTTGGACATTCCTTTAATAAAGATCATGTAGAATGCTAAAGAAATGAGAAATAAGGAAATTAAGCTCATTAAAGGGTAATAAGGGATAATAAGCTATGTTGTGTGTTTTGCAATAGGTACCAATTTTGTGAGTTTTAAGTGCGGTTAGGTTATCTGGTACGAAGTTTATACGAACTTTGAAGAAACTGTTCTTGAATGTGCTTCTGATCTTGCTTCTCTCTCATCTTTGCTTTTGGTTCAAAAGTATCTAGCAGATTTCGACTTTATTTGCATAATTTTGAGTCTTGCTTCTGGATGGAACTCAGTCCAGTATCACTTTTGCTACTGGAAGCTTTTGAAGTTTGATGATTGCCTCTGGTTTGATTCAACTGAAGCTTTTGATCACATGTTTGCGGAGCTGTTGATTTTGAATACAACTTCCAATTCTTCTATTGAGCTTCTGGTTTAAGTTGTATTTCCAAAGTTGAGCTTTTGATTATTATGCCTTCTGATCCTGGTTGCTTATTTATCAACCTTGGTTCTGATTATGGCTTCAGAGACAGGGATCAAGAGATTTTAATTAATGATGCTGTTGATTTGTGATCCTGCCCGGATGGCTTCTGCTATGGAATATTTGTTCCAATTATTCCATCAATATTATTTACAGTTATTATTAGTTATATTTTATGATTACGTCAATAAGATTAGTATTCAGTTTTTATAACTATTAAATATTATTAGTTCTCAAGGGTTTTCATTTATGCATTTTCCCTTTAGAATATATTTGAATAACTATTATAAGGACAGTTAATATTCTAGACACTATAATATTTATTTGTTTCGTTTCTTCTGAGATATGTTTTTTGCCTATATAAAGGCTATGGGTTGTATTGAATTATCAAGTCACAATGGATCATTTTGCTTGAGATTAATCTCAAAATCTTCTTTGCTCTTATTTGTCTATTCTATAGATTGTGGCTAACATCTTTCGATTAGTTTCTAATATAGTGTATCATATCTATAAACCCCGTAATTTCACGAAACTGTTTGAATGAATAATTTAGGGTACCAATGAAATTTATCCGAATAACCTAAAAATTTACGAGTAGACTCAAGATATTAGATAAAGACACCTCGTAAACTTGGATATTAAAAATATAATAAAATAAGGATAATATAGCCAAAATAGTGAAAATTAAATGCCAACCCTATAATCGGCAAATAGGAATTGAATGGATAAATTTAGGATATTAATGAAATTAGCTTGATTACTCTAAAAATTTTTGTATAGGCTCAAGATATCAGATAAAGAGGTCCTATAGGCCTAGATATAAAAAAATATAATAAAATGATAATAATTTAACTAAAATAGTACAATTTAATTTTATAAGTATTATTTGCAATAATCGCATAAAATAGGTTTCGTTAGTTTATAAATTTCTAGAGATAAGTTATATAAAAAATAAAATTTATATGAGACATAAAATAACATATATAATATATACATATGTGTTGTGTCTAATTTTTAAGTATGTACATATACCTGTATTTATTAAAAATTCCTTAATATAAGTAATTTAGCCTTAAATGGCTTAAGAAAATTAATAAAAAATAACTAAAAATCATAAAGAAGGGGGTGGGGTTGGGGTTGTGCAATTATTGGTAACCAAAGGTCTAATTTTCGATGGGTGTCCATTCTTATCCGATTTTAAGAAAATTATTAAAAATATTAAATATGCTTAGAAAAATATGAAAAAAAATTATTATTACATATTTTTATGTATAAAATCTTAGAAAAATATCAATTTGGGTAAATTTAATAGTTAATATATACGTCCTTAAGAAATCAGTTGATTTCCAAAGTTAAAATAAATTGGGCAAATGATGTACTTTCTATCTCAAATTACTATGTCAAAGTTTTTGTAATACTAATTTTCATATTTTTATTTGATTTTTGAGCTTAAAATGATTTTTAAAAGGATATTTTAGTGAAGAATATTGTGTTTTCTTATATAATTTCATTTAGCTACTAGGATTGAATCATATTTTGGAATGTGTAGACTGATTTGAAGTGGTTAGATTGGTTGTTGAAGTGAGAAGTGATGAGAAGTTGGTGGTTGGCAGTTGGCCTTAAATATGAAAGTTGGTATTTAACTAATCTAGTGTATTTGAAACAATTGATGAATTATGATTGGATTGGGGAAGAAATGAAGTTAAGGAAGGTTTGTTCAGGTGGTACTTGTTGTTTAAAAATTGATTTCATAACTGTAAGTTGGAAAAAAAAATAGTAAATAAACTAAATTTAGGATATTGTTAAAAGGTAGAGGATAATTCAGAGGTTTTTTGTAACGAACAATGTACTAAATGGATGCTCAAAGGGTAAGTCAAAGACAAAAATATTAAGTAAATGTGAAAAATAGAGGAAGAAGAGGATTAGTCAGAGAATGATGTTATTATAATATTCTTAAGATATTCGAGTGTTTAATATTTGAAATAAGATTCCAACGGAGTAAGTTGTTGCTTATTCTCTTATAGCTGTTTTATAGGTTATCTAGTAGACTCACCGGTATTACACCAAGTCTCAAGAAAACTAGGTAACGAGGTCAAAGAGTGAGATTCAAAACTAATGGACCATGTTCTTAATTATTTTTCAAAATACTAATTTGTACAAAAACTAATAGAGTCTCTATTAATTACTTTGTAGTTTTCAATTATGGATATTGTTACTATGCTCTATTAACTCGTGATCTTTTAAAAGCTCCATTATTATTCACTTTATTCCCTTAACTCAAATTGCTTTCAAAGCTTTTTATTGAGATTGAGATTTTATATTTTAAATGATTTGTAAAGCTTAATTTTCTTAATTATTTGAGTCACAATTTTATTTTCTAGAGTTATTTGAAAAATTATATCATAAGTTGATATTTATTTAAACTCATAATTAGATGGCATGAAGTAGGAAAGTAGTAAATACCTTATGTAAATTATATCTACATTAGTGGCTAAATGGCTTGCTAAATGGCTAGCTTCTAACTTAAGTTGGTTTACATAGTAAGACTGTTAAAACTCTCTACTTTAGGGCATGACAATATCAATATTGGAAATTAATCAAATCGGTTTGTTTCTTGTATTGGTGCATCATATCCAATATCAAGAAGTGTCCATATCCCATTTATTTTCTTATTCCATAAATTTATAAAAACTCATAAAATTATTTCCTTTACACTATCTTAAAATTCCTATATTTCCTTTGCATTATCTTAAAATTATAAAATCTATAAAAAACATATTTCTTATTTAGTGATTTTTTTTTTGCTAAATTTAATTGTTAGTTACTCTTTAGATTATTTAAAAGTCTAGTGTTTATTTCCTTATATTTCCGAAATTCTCGATTGAGGAGCATAAATTTCTAATCTCTGATTAGTTGTGCAATTTTGGAACTTATGCTCATAACTCTTCCAAGACTAAAGCATATTGGTTTGTAGGTTATATTGTGGGATTTTGGTTTATCTGGTTGTGTATATTCTTTTAACTTAACTAATTATGTTACTTGTGGCTGCTAATGTAGATCATTAGCTTAATAGGCATAAAAACCTATATAATTACTACCTGTAACCATCACAATAAGACTTAGAGCAGGATCTAACATTTGTTGTTGACTTGAAAACTTTGTTATGGTGTTTGAAATATTTTACTATTGAATTGGTTTTTTGAGAATTATAGGATGGATATCAATGTACCAAATGTGTAAGATAATTTGAAAAGACATTAATATTTCCAACCAAATTTAATGCTTTTGTAAATTTAATTCAATTGGTTTCTTAACCTAATATTTTTGCTAACCACAATATTTATTCTTTACTAAAATATCAATATAGTTTTTGTATTCATATCCATACCATGTTTTAGGGAATATGGCTTATATAATAAGACCAACTTAAGAGGAAAGTGGTAAGGTATGTTAATAATACATATTAAGCGTTTAACGTTGAATAATAACAACTTATTGTGAAGATATTCATGGTGTAAATAAATTGGACCAATTTATTATTTAGTTTTGTAGAGTTTATAAGTTTTAGAAGTATTCTTGTTGGACTAACAGGGATGTGACATAACAACTTAGATCTATAAGAAAATTGTAGGCTAGTTTTAGTGATTCGATCAAAGAAAAAATAAATTTGGAGCAAAATGTTTCCTTGATTAAGTTAAAAAATTGTGAAACTAAGATGTTTCTTAGGTTAAGGAAAATTTAGGAATCTCATTTGTTATATAAGTAATTTTTTAGATAACATTTGTAATGAGAAAAATGTTATTGGATATGATAGTAGAAATAAAAGAAAAAAAATACTAATGACTCATTATTTGCTTTTGCAATAGATTCAAAAACTACTTATCTAACAAAAGAATAATTTGCTACGGGAATGGATGGTAAATGTAGCAAAAATATGGGATAACTTGGGAAGATAAATAAATTTGATGTTTTATAAATATGATTTCGTTGGATTTTCATTCTTTCTCTGTGATATTATATTAATACAATTTTTGTTCTTACCCAAAAATAGGCAAAGTGCATCCATATCACCATGTTCTTGTAATACATTGTTGATGCTACTAAAACAACTTGAGAGTATAGTAGCAAAATGTTGGTTCAAGTTTATATGGAGCTACTAAGTGTCTAACCGTCGATCACAATAACATTTGTGAAGATTCCACTATTATACATATATTCCGTTTGTTTTTCCTTTTATTTTTTTTCTTAAGGAAGTATGGAAATGCCAAAAGTATACATGATAAAAAGATAAGGATTGTGACACATTAACCGCAAAATATATATATTAAAACATTATGTTATGGTAATAATTATTATATGGTAGAAGTTTTAAATCTAATGCAAAATGTTACTTGAATTGGTTTAAGGGGAAAAAAAAATGTTAGATGCTTAGTTAAGAACTAGCAAACCCATTAATTATATAAGTAGCTATTAGACCAAACCTCTTGATTATTAGGAAGTGATTGATTATGTTAGTGGACATATGTACAATAAAATACAAACTATGTTTGAAATAGCTACATTGTTTGCTTCCTTAATCGATTCACAGCATACTTGATAACAAAGATTTTATGTTATTAAAGATTATAAGATAGATTATAAATATAACACATGATGTATAAAATAATTCAAGAGGATAATTATAGTTATAAATTTGATTTTTTTATAAGGTTGATTCCATGGTAAATTATAAAGAGGTAACGTGTGCATAAAAATTTATTAAAGATACATAAATTAAATAACAAAGAAAAACTAAAAACAGCTATATGCATACATCAGTTTAAAAGATAAAATCAAGTTTGAAAGAAATGAGATAAATCAAACACCTAAAACCTCAAACTTTAATCTTTGAAAAATAACCCTTCTCCATTAAAAACTATTAATTTACTCAAACACCCATAAAAGAAGTGTAATTCTTCACTTATTAATCATGAAAAGAAGTTGATAACTTAAAATTAGAGCTCCATATGTCCATTATGTATACATTATACAAAAAAAAAAAAACACAAGTTAGGTATTTATCAAAAAAATTAAGCATAGGTTACCACTTTGCAAGACACTCGACACACATCTCTATGTAATTTAATGTGCTACTGATTGCAACGAGTACACGGTATTCTTTAGTAAAAAGCAAAAGAACAGTTTATTATGTGCTCATTGTGCAACTCCCATCTCTTTGTAATTTATTTTGTTTTTCTTTTTTTTTTTACCTAATATTTTGCTAATTAGAAGTTTTTATTTTTATTGAATAGTAAGTGAAGTGTATGCATTTATATTCACATTTCATACCATTAGTCTAACTAGAGAGGAAAGTAGGAAGGTAGGAAGGTATTGTACATAATATATTGTTAATCCAAGTGAATATGGAAATATAGACCTTTTAACCTCCAATTATAACAACTTATTGTGAAGATTTCATAATGTAAATAAATTTGATCCATTTATTTTTTAGTTTCATGGAGTTTGTTAGAGGTAGGATTAATGGGGTGTGACATATCAATAACGATCTATAAGAATTTTGCGAGTTAGTTTTAGTGATGCTATCTCATAAATATTAAATTTGAAACAAAATGTTTTCCTAGTTGTGTTAGAAAAATGTAAAGTGTGAATAGGTTTGTTAGATTAAGAAGAAATAAGGAATATTATTTATTATATAGGCAGTTATTTTATAACATTTCCAGTAATAAGGACAGTGCTACTGGATATGATAGTAGAAATAAAAGTAAAGAAATACAATCAAATATCAAGAGGGAACTTGCTTTTTACTTTTGCAATAGAAGTAAAACCAGCTTATCTAACTCAAGAATAAAGAGCTTCTTCAGCTAAGAATTGGAGGAATGTATAATGCCCTACAATGGAGCTTGGTAGTTTTTTCCCTAAAATCTTCATATCACGTGTACATCTATAATATAAAGAATGTTTTGCAAGTTAGAGGTTTCAAAACTCTAACTAATAGGTTTCTAAGGGTACTTATTCATTTTACTTGCATTTACTTATTTATACAAGCAACTAGGGTAACCTAACAATCCAATAATCTACAATCCACTAAGATCGCAGAGAATTAGAATTACCTTCAAAACAATAAGATATGATAATTAAACTTCTTCGACATCGAGAGTTACTAAATATTATAAAAATCTAACTTAACTAATATAGTATACTAGAGTAATCTCATCCATCTAATCTAGCTGCTTAATGAATACTCTACACTTTGATCTTAGCCCATTCCCAACTTTTGGTTACCTATAAAATGGAAATGTTGGGGGCTAAGCATGCCACAATTCAGTGAATTCGTTTGTCGCTATTATTGTTCAAGTAAGTTATCAAGCATTATTAACAAATATGTAGTTTAGCTACATACTAAATGAATGCACATACGTTAAATGCAAGCAATACATCTATTGAGCTCTAGAACCATAGAAGGAGTAAATTTACATCGTCTACACATCAATTATCCTCTATACTTAACCGTATGAGTCACCTCACTCTACCCGTATGAGGTTGCTGTATGTATTATCCTAATAGATAGAACTCGATTATCACCCTAGTCGATAATACCATACTAATCAATTAGGTGGACTCTATCTAGAGTTATCTACTATCAATAATCAATACAATGCCTCACTGGCTCATTATCAACAAATCCATATAATGCCCCATGGGCTAAACCATACGAGTCCCAATTCAGGCTACTTGCTATCAATTAGTTGAAGATGGTCTACTAGCTTTGCCTTAATAAGTAAAATGTCATGGGAGACTACTATGAGTACTCACTAAGTTGATAAATATTTGTTTGAATTGTAAAGCATTTCAAAATGTATTTTAGCAAATTTTTCAAAAAACTTGGCAAAGATATATATATATCACAATCCACAACTAACGGATTATAGACATGCCACAAGTATATCCCGTTATTTTGGCTAAATATTTAAATTTACCAATTTTAATAAGATGATTACATAGATGTTAGCATATAAAACAACCAATTACTCAACAAACAACCAAGGGCAAGCAATCATTAAACATAACCAAGTAACAATTTATTGAAACTCCCCACCTAGCTTGCTTGCCTACTTATCCTAAACTTTGGGGTTCCTGAATTAGAAATTAAGCCACCTAAAACATAATAATGATGTATATGTAATTAATTAGAGGAGGATTTCTTCAAAAACCTAAAAGTTTACCTAATTATTGAAGCTTGCCATAATTCTTAAGTACGATTAAAACTTGTTTTCGCTCTAGCTTCTTTTTTTTTTTTTATTATTATTAAGTCTGTTTTTCACATTCTTATAGTCAATTTCATCATTTTTTAGTGTTCTTTTATTTGGAAAGGTCATATTTAGGCTTCATGGTTAGCAAGTTTTCAATTTGGGTTTTATAAGTTTGTGCAACCAAAAGGTATGTTTGGTCACTTTAGGCTTTGGGCGTAGTTTTGGCCTTACTTTTGATCTTGGGCCTAGTACTTATATTTTGGGATTCCTTTTAAGTATTTTTAGTGAATTTTTTCTACCTAACGTTTTAATTTTTATCTTAGGCCTTAGTATTGCTCTTATGGGCCTAAACGAGCTCTTTTCTTAAGGCTTCAACTCATTAAGGGGCTTATAGTGGATGTCTTTGATGGGCTTTAGGGTTTAGTGGGCCTTTTGAATATCTTCCTTTGAGTATTTTTAAGTTAGGTTCGGATCTAGTCATGTATTATTAAAGCTTATATTTTAGTTTTCTTAAGGCTCTTTAAGCTCATTTTGATATTTAAAACCTTAGGCCCAATCCTATTTGTCTTAGGCCTAATCTTGTTTACCTTTTTGGACTTGAGCCTATTATTAGCCCTAAGTTTAGTATACTTTTCACAAAGTTACAGATTTAGTCATGAGTGATTAAGTGGGCTAAAGGCTCAATTTGTGGGCCTTTTAGTTATATTTACTCCTAGTTCATGTCTTAGGGCTTATATTTTGATTTTATTCTAATCCAATGGGCCTAACAGTTTGCTAAAATGATTAAATGACTCATTTTATCATGAGTTCTAGATCTGATACTAATGGTTCATTGGGTCTCAAGTGGTTTTTTCTAAACCTAATGTCCATTTTTGGCCTAACTACTTAGACATTATTTAGCCTCTTGTCTTGTAAGATTAAGTCCTAAATTCTAATTATCTTTAATTAATCATGTGATTAACCCATTAACAAACATTTTACAACAAGTTGTTCAACATGTTTAGGGTGATTTAAGATGATTTCTTAAGGATTTCTACACATTGTGTATTTAACTTGCTAGAACATGCAAAAACTATCACTAAAATGTACTTAAAGCCATTTCCTACCAAAATAAACATGAGAAATAAAAAATATAGTAGGGATATACATACATATGTTTTGGCCCTAATATGAGAATGAAGATATGATGATGATTCTTCTCGTTTTCTTCAAGTTATCATCTTATTATAACTTATGTGCTTTTAAAGTTACGTATAACATGTTTACTACACTAAAAATCTAAGAAAATGTACATGTATGGGCATGTAAACATGGTAAACAAATGTGATATTTTAATAATTTCTTCCTTAATTTTTAAGCCTAGGAACCAAGCTCATGAACTTAAACTAGAAGGAAAGTCGAAAAGGTATAAGTTTACCTCGGTAAAAATTTGAAAGGTCCCATCTCACTTCGTTTTTAGAAAACTAAACAAACTCCTTTAGTAAAGGATGCTTCTCAACAAGAAAGGGGGATGAAATAGGATTCAAGTGGAAGTGGGTTTGTATCGTTTAGAGATGATGGTGGAGAGTTATAGCTTAGGGTGTTCAGGTGTGCAGCTAGGTTTGAAAAGCTTATTATTGTTTCATTCCTTCTTGTTTTTCTTTTGTTTTTGGATTGTGCATTTAGAGAGTGTTTCTAGGATTTATTTTAGGGAAGAAAATGGAGTAAAATGCAAATGGAAAGATCAAAGAAGGGGCTAATTATGAGTCGGTGTGGTAGGGAATAAAGCCCTTAAATTCTTGGTTGCATGGTATAAGCACAAGTAGGGACTAATTTGCTTTTTATGATTTTTGCCAATGGAGACAATAGTTTGTTTGCTAAAGATGAGTGGTTCCTTGTTTTTCTAAGTAATTATCTTATCCTATATAGTTAATTATGATTATTTTTAGCTAATTATGATGCCTGAATGCATGTAGATGATTAGAATGTAATTTAAGCTTACGACTCTAATTACTAGTGTAAATGACCATAATTAGACATAGTTTAGGATTTTTCATATTTAATTAAGCTAATCAAGCCTAATGGATCATTTTATCCAATTAATTTAGGGTTTCTAAGGGTTGGAATCGATTATCGCTAATTGATTATGATTTTAGAAAGCAAATTTGGGTTGTTCCTAAAATTTATTGAATTATTAGTAATTACTTAATAATGTGATTATATAATTAGAGCTTATTAATTGAATTAGGGCTTTTGATACTAAATTAGAGTTTCTAATTTATTTTAGAACTTCTCGTGTTTTAAGGTTTTATGAGGGTTTGAGAGCTATGAAGGTATACTTGAAATTTTAGCGTTACTTGTAGAGAAAATGTATTATTTGGGGTAAATTAGTAATCCCATTAATTTATTGAATTAATTGACTTAATTTGATTGATCATTATCATTTGTAGATATCTCTTACCGTTTGTTATTGAGTTTATGTGATTTACGTAATTCAAGTTAAATGTTTTAATTTAGGGTTTTTATTGCATTTGAAGTTTAATTTAAGGTTTTACGACTCTAGGGTTTAGGGTTTAGAGTTTTTATTCAATTTGAATTTTTAATCTATGACATAAGTGACAAGTGGAGAAGCTTAAAGCATTAATCTCATTTTTCTTGATTGAGAGTAAACGTTAAACATCATATACTATTTCTCTAATCCTTGAATAATGTTTAATGAGCAAGAGTTCTCAAGTATTTATAGTGTTTTGCTGTGAATAACATCCATCAAATTCCATTGGTAGTTAATGGCCAAGATGAGCCCACTTTTTAATAGATCTCTCCATAGCCTCTTTTAAACATAAGCCCATTTAGAACTTCTTTGAGTACAAGAGTCTACTTTAGAATGATTAAAAGTAAACAACTTAATTCAATAATATTTATTCCAAGCGTACTATACCAAATATTTTACATAATCTCTTATCATAGATCTACTTCAATAGATCTTCATTAGTCTAAGGAGTTAAGCTCAAGTTGCTATTAAGTTTATTACCTAAAATCTTATAGATATGTATTAGCCTTTTACAATTTATGAATAGGGTTTATGCTTAATATTACTTAATTTGCTCTTCTTGCTCCTGTAATTTGGTTAGATTCCATAGAGGTTTAGATAATTTCGATAGTTTAGGGTTTTCTTGTAATAGATCTTTTATATATAACTAATAAGTATTTAAAAGTTCTAAAGACCTTTTTATTCAATTTAATTGAATTAATAAAACCTAAGCCTTTATTTTCCTCTTATCATTAAAGATTTGAAATTGTTGTGACAATCGGGTGAGTAGACACAATTCAATTATTTGATGAGAATAAAACAATCAAATAAAGGAAAAATGAAAAAAAAAAATTGAAGAAAGAAGTTCATGACCAAATTTTGTAGGAAGAGTCCCAAATGTTGTGATAAAATCCATGGATAAAACTATAAAATAAATAGACTATAGTATAGCGACCCATTTACTTGATTCTCTTAACTATAGAGCAACTATTTCTACAATCAATTTCTACTCAGTTTCTACATAGCTCTTACAACAATTAACGAGCTTTACAAGTAGTTACAAAGAGAAAACTACCATATAAATTTAGGACATACTATAACAAAAGTTGTGTATATATATACTAGCAAATCATACACCCATAATGCACATGCCAAATATTAAAAAACATACATGAGCGTGCGCGTGCGTGTATACACATACTAGAAGTGAAATTAAATTATAAATTTTTTAATTTGAACAATTTATTTCTAAAACTCTAAAGATTTTTAACTAGGTAAAACTTTTTAGATAGTTTTCAATATAATATATTATGAAAAGTGGATAGATAAATAAGAGAGGAATATGGAAAGTGTCTTATGATGTGAATGAAAATATTAAAATTATGGATGAAAGTTTCATTTATGTCGTATTTGGTATACGGGAATGGATTGGAATAGAATTTTAATTCTAGGTTCTATAGTCATTCCCTATGTTTGGATAAACATTTTGAAGTTAGAATCACGATTTTATAGAATGGATGATTCGAGATAGAAGAGGAATCGCGATTCCATAGAATGGATGATTCTAGATAGAAGAGGAATCGTGATTAGTGGAATTGAGATTTTACCTTTGAGAAGGTAAAATCATGATTCCATTCCAACTTTACTATTTATGATTAATCAAAATTACTTTTATGACCTTCAAAAAATTATAATATACAATAATTAAGAGTGTTTTCAACAAAATAACTTTATTTGAGCATTTAATATCATTCTATTCCATTTCATTTTATGCCCATTTCCAAACTTAAGAAATGATTCCTCATTTTGATTCTCATTTTATTTCAATTTATTCCATTCTATTCTATTTTACACCGTTCTTTAATACCAAACGTAACATTATAGTAATAAGAGGGAAGAGAGAAGGGTAAGGGGGAAGGAGAGAGAGAGATGCAAAAGATAGATTTGAGAAGTGAGAGAGAGAAGAAGAAGAGATAAAAGGGATAGTTAGGAAGATAAAAAGAGAGTGATAGGAGAGAAAGAAATATAATAAAATTTGTAGAATTAAATGGTAGTTAGTTTGTAGTTATTTTCTTTTCACTTAAATATTATAGATATATATATTATGTATTACATTAAGTTGTGTGTGTGTGTGTATATATATATATATAGTGGTGTTCATGGTTTAATTCAGTTCGGTTCGGTTCGGTTTGGTTGAAGGACCGAAACAAACCAAACTAAATCGAACCGTATTTAAAACGATTTGGCTTAAATCCTTAATGAGTTAAACCGCTTCTAACTATTTACATTTCAGTTCGAATCGCTTTTAAAAATAATTCATTTTATTTGACAATACCAATAGTTATTGAAACTTTTAACCAAATATTAATTATCAAAATGAGGAACATTATCTAAGAGTTAAAACTACGTAATGTCATATCACAATAATATTGTATCTTAGGTGATAGTGAAAACATGCAAATTTGCTTGAGAGATATAAAACAATGATGAAGGAGTAGGAATTGATAGTATAAGTTGTGGGGGTGTGGGTACGAATGTGAGGTTCATGTGCGTGCCGCGTGTATAGTTGTGTTATACGTGACTAGGAAAATGACTTGAGTGACTCGTATAAGATGATTAGGAGAGAAGCGTAGGGAGGAGGAATGGGCGATCTCGATAAGAATCTAACACTTCAGTGACAGGTAGAGAAGCTTGAAGATATCAAACTCCACTAATGATGAAGAATGGGGTAATGTTTCTTGAGGTATTTGAGTGTTTAATATTTTTCGGTGAGAATCTGGCAGAGTAAAAGCGTTCGTACTAAATCTCTCTTGATCTCATCTGTCGGATCTTGATGGCGATTAAGGGCTAGAATTAATCCCTTTTTTTAATGGACTTGAGATGGGCTTTCTTTATGAGCTTAGGCTCAAATGGCCTTATTCTATTAGTACAAGCTAAGTTGAGAAAGGTTAGATCAGATAGATTGATCCAACGGGCTCTACTTCAAGCCTGCCATGTCAAATCTCTCTTGATTATCCCGATGATTTATGAGTTTGGCTTCTCGAGTCCTGTTACCTTAGCTCAAGGAGTTAAATCTATTTGATCAATGGGCTTAAAGCTTACTATTAAATTTAGTCCTCTGCATTTTGCCCCCTGACCAACGTCTTTTGATAGAGTTAAAGGGGATTGGTTATCAACTAAACCCTTATGGTAGCTAAGTCATGCCTAACGCATGTGTGCTTTAGACAACTGCACTACAGTTGGCGCATTTACATATTTAAGAATTTTACTTTCTTTTTGATAATTTGAAATGTAAAAGCTTAAGTGCCAGTGCTGCGACTATCAGCTTTTACACTTAATGTCTAAGTTTGTAACACTATTCAATTGCGCGTGTCGCTTTGGCTATCCAAAGTTGTATTGCCCTAATGAGTAGTGATTGTATATGGATGGGGTTGATAATTCCTCACAAGTCATTGAGCTTAACCTTCTATTTGCTTCATATGAATTCTTTCTCTGTGTTAGTTGTGTCGATTCATTCTTGTACTAATAAGCTCTTCTTCATATACAACTTGTTGTATTACATTCGTATTATATTTGTTGTGAAAGGTTTGAGTTATATTTAAAGCACCTTCTAGTCTTGACAATAGTGTTTTGTTGATGAGATCTTTTGTCGTTTGCCTCAATCATTTTAAGATTCAATAAGGTCCATGCATGGATTTTTCTATAACTTTAATATTCTTCTCTCCAGGCTTAAGCTCATAATCAATAGCCTCATTCTTCTCATTTTTATTTTCATAGTTTTTTTTTTTTTCTTAAGATAAAACACAGCAAAGCATGTATCACCGTTCTTGCTTACCTACATGAATACCGAAGGCCCTAAGGCTTAGTACGATAAGCTTGAATATTACCATTCTAAGGTATAATATAGTAGATTTGAATATGCTATTGAACTCATTTTCATAAATAATCTATCACCCGAGGAATGTCGTAGGGACAATTTAAATGTAATCTGATAACTTTCCGAACCATTGGCCTCCATACACTAAAATTGAAACCACGTCCAGCCCTTACTAATTTGGATACCATTTTTTCATTCGTGCTTCATTCACGTAACCACATATCACAATTTTTCACTTCCTTCGCCTCATGGTTAACATTTAACTTCTTCTTCTTTTTCTTTTTCTTTTTTTTTTTTATTTGAAAATCTCTCTTTATCCTCAAGTTTAAGTTGCTCTTCTAAGTGAATTGCTTTACACATTTACGTGGATGGAGCCCATGTCCTAACATTTGGCACCTCATATGGATGAACATAATCTCTGTGAAAGCTTTGGTACGAGCACAATACGATGAATGAGGTGTCATGCTATTATTGGATAAAAGGGATATTTCTTATTATTTGTCTTCTGGAGTGGCTTCCTTTTACAAATTACCTACGGTCCGCATATTCCATTTGTCCGTTACGAATCCTTATTTACGATGAAGCACAACACACAGCTACCCTTGGCAATTGTGGGCTAAATTAGACGATAGCGGAGGCTTAATATGCTTATTTACTTCCCCATCTCGATCAGGGTTTTGACAAGTGTCCCCGACTTTTGCCTTTCCTTTTGTTGCGTATTCTACAAGGTAGACAAATCTGCAAAACTTATCAGCCAATTCAGAGGACAGGATCAGCTAAAGGACTTCTACCCTTGCTGGCATCATTTAGTCGCCATCGCAGAAGACATCCGTGTATATATATATATATATATATATATATATATATTTTTATGGATCATGGCCTAGTAGCTCCTACAACTTTGAGAACAAGTAAGCTTTAAATGGCTCATCAACAAAGCTCTTTTCTTTTCTCCTTTTTCCCTTTACATAGTTATTTACTATGTTTGGACATTTTCTTCTTCTTTTTCATAGTGAAACTCGCAACTTAC
Organism: Lumnitzera racemosa; assembly: GCA_024138005.1. NCBI lineage: Eukaryota > Viridiplantae > Streptophyta > Magnoliopsida > Myrtales > Combretaceae > Lumnitzera > Lumnitzera racemosa. The sequence continues at coordinate 78,613,925 of JAMXBC010000004.1, read as the reverse complement.
ACATATATATGTTTCCTCTTATAGTTGAGTGTCTAGATATTAAGAGAACCGAACCACATAGAAAAGAAGACAAGGAGCTCGTGAACCATTAGAGGCAACTATTGAAGGCAAGTGAAATCACCTAAAGTTTCCAATGTGGCTCAAAGGTGAATAGAGCTATTCTAGAAGGCAGGCGAGATCACTTGGAGTCCTTAATATAGGACCAGTAGTGTTTCATCTATTGGTTTAGGGTTGAGCTCAAGGAAATTCAGGGCCTGAGGGTCTTAGAGATGGGGATTTCAAAACTGTAGCGAACTCGAAGTTGAATTGTCATTAGAGGACATTGGAGCTCATCGAATGAGTGCACCTAATAGGAGTCAACCCTTAGACCGATCATAAGAAGCCAAGCTAAAGGATTTCAAGGGTTCATACGGAAAATACTAGATCTAAGCTGTAGCCGAGATGAGGACTCCTATAGCGATCTAACCTCTTGTTGACTTGTTTGTCAGATCCTTATATGTGTTCAAAATGCTCCTTCCAACAACGAAATCCTAAGCTAGAAGATAGCTTAGAACTAACCGAGCTGAGCTATTGACTTAACCTACTAGCGTTTAACTTCAAGACAGTTGACCTTTTTACTAGGTTGAATGCCCCCCCTCCCCCGACCTGATTTAGATCAGGTCACCTTTTGACTATAACATATTCTTGCTTCCACCTACATTGTATCATATCCCAAATATTTAGCTACTAAATAATACGTATCTTCTAACACAATGTTTTAGAATGATTCTTTTGTTTCTGAATCGTATATTCCTTATCCCTTTTACTCCTTTTGGTATGTCTTATGTAACCTAATGTAGAATACCCTTTTGTCTTTTTATACATGTAAAGCAACCCTAGTAAACGGGTATATAAATCCCCACTTTCCTTGTGCACACAGATTCAACTTTTAATATAGATTTACTCACTTGAGTAACCTTAGGATTCTCGTTGTCATTTTACTCTTATTTATTTCTTTTAGCAAGGAATAGTAGCGAGTGACCCTTTAATTAATTTGGATCGATATGTCATATTCGAGCCAATAAGAAGAAAGTCTTAGTTATGAGCCAAAGAGAGCTCTGAAGCTTGTTGAATGAGTTTTCTGACCTGTGTCTAGAAGAGCTACTTAAAGGACTACCACCAGTTCGAGGTATAAAGCATTGCATTGATCTGCAGCCAGGTGCCACCTTACCGAACTGACCTATATATAGGATGAACCTTGAGCTAGCTATTGAGTTGAAAAGATAGGTAGACGAACTTATTGAGCGAGGATATGTGAAGGAGACCATAAGCCCTTATACTGTACTGGCTTTACTTATTCCAAAGAAGGATGGTTCATGGCGTATGTGCATTGATAGTTAACCAATCAATCAAATTACTATCAAGTATAGATACTCGATACCGAGGCTCGATGACATGTTAGATGAGCTTAATGGTGCAAAGATATTCTCAAAGGTAGATCTGCAAAGTGATTACCACCAAACTCACATGAGGTTGGGCGATGAATGGAAGACCGCCTTCAAGACTAGGCATAGGCTCTACAAATAGTTGGTTATGCCATTCGAACTTACGAATAAGCCAAGCACATTCATAAGGTTAATGAACCATGTGATGTACCCTTTATTTGGAAAATGTGTGATCGTGTACTTTGATGACATATTAGTATACAGTGCCAACCTGAATGACCATATTCAACATCTTTGTGAAGTATTTAATATTCTACAAGTTAAGAGGTTGTATGAGAATATGAAGAAGTGTATGTTTTGCTAGAGTGAGGTGATTTTCCTAAGGTTTGTAGTATCGGGGGAAGGAATCTAAGCAGATGAAGAGAGGATCCGAGCTATTATGGAATGGCCAACACTGAAAAATATCACTAAAGTTAGAAGTTTCCATGGCCTAGCTTTTCTCTATAGGTGATTCATTAAAGACTTCAGTACAATAACCGCCCCATTGACCTAGCTAACAAAGACGAATGAAGGGTTCAAGTGGAGCGATTGAGCTGAGCGAAGCTTCGAGGAGATCAAGGAGAAGCTCTCCTCGGCCCTTATCCTTTTACTACCAGATTTTGACAAGCCCTTCGAACTGGAGTGCAATGCATCGGGATTTAGAATTGATGCTGTCCTGATGCAAGAACGATGACCCATCGCTTACCATAGTAAGAAACTGAGTGGCCCAACCCTAAACTATTTTATGTATGAGAAGGAGTTGTACTCCCTTTTTCGAGCCCTTATTATTTAGCAATACTACCTGCTACCTCGAGAGTTTGTTATTTATATTAACTACGAGTCATTGAAGCATCTTAGGAGTCAAAACAAGCTTTCGAAAAGATAAGCCAAGTGGTTAGAGTTCATGGAAGGTTTCTCATATGTCATCCGGCATAAGAAGGAAAGTGCAAATGTGGCCGCCGATACTCTATCAGACGGCAAACCTTGCTAAACACTTTGCAAACAAAATTATTGAGTTTTTCACTCATTATTGAGAAGTATGCTCATGATCCTCATTTCAACCCCATCATAGAATAGTATTGAGATAGAATTATTATCAAAGGGTATTATTTTAAGGACGGATACCTATTTAAGGACTGAAGGTTGTACATACCAAATTGCTTTACACGTAAGCTATTGGTCATGTAAGCTCATAACGAAGGATTATAAGGACATTTCAGGGAGACCAAGACAGCCAATCTGTTGAGAGAAAACTATTATTGGCCAAGTTTAACTAAAGATGTCCATAAGGTTATTAGTGATCATGAAGTGTACAAACAAGCAAAAAGGAAGAGAGAACCCTATAGGGAGTACATGTCCCTTTCGATACCAACCTTACCTTGGGCTAACCACAGTATGGATTTTGTCTGAGGGTTGCCCCGGACATCTAGAGGAAAGGATTAGATCTTCATTGTAGTGGACCGCTTCAGCAAGATGGTGCACTTCATTCCATGCCATCGGACTAACGATACCTTATGTATTGCTAATTTTTTTTTGAAGGAGATTGTTCGACTACATAGAGTATCGAAGACTATCGTCTCATATTGGGACATAAAATTTTTAAGCTATTTTTAGAAGAAGCTTTGGAGGAAACTTGGGACCAAACTAATGTTCAGCTCTAATAGCTACCCTCAAATTGATAGCCAAATTGAAGTAGTGAACAGGACATTAGGCAGTTTACTCAGAGTTGTCGTAGGGAAGAACCTGAGGGATTGGGATCTATGCTTACCAGTCATAGAGTTTGCATATAATTGAACTATTCACAGCACTATAGGGAAGACCCCATTCGAGGTCGTTTATGGCCACAACCTTACCATTCCCTTGGATATGATCGGTACCTCAGTAGCTATTGAAGAAAGTCAATCTGAAGTGGACTAAGCCCAAAAATTGCATGAGCTATACCAGTCTGTCACGAGAAAAATCACCAAGTTTAATCAGAGACAATAAGAGATTGGCAGCCAAGGCCGCTGGACTATTTCTTTCCAACTAGGAGACCTAGTATGGGTTTACCTCAGTCGAGAGCGATTCCCGTACTTAAGACAAAATAAACTATTTCCTCGAGCTAATGGCCTATTCAAGGTCTTAAAAAAGATTAACCGTAGCGCCTATCAAATTGAGTTGCTTAATGACCATGGTGTCTCCTCTACCTTCAATGTATCCAATCTAATTCCCCATCAACCAACAAAAGACCCTATGAGTACCCCAAAAGAATGAGTTGAAACCGCTTCAAATTTTAAGAAAAATCTCTCTGACCCCTAGGCAGATGATATGAATCAACCCCCTGGACCGATTACAAAAAGCAGAGTTAAAAGACTTCAAGGGCTCGCACGAAAAATACTAGCTCTAAGCCATAGCCGAAATGGGAACTCCTATCCCAATCTAACCTCTTACCAACCTATTTATCAAATCCTTACATATGTCCAACATGCGTCTGCTCAACTATAAAGTCTTAATCCAGAAGATAGCCTAAAACTAACCAAGTCAAGTTGAGCCGAGCTACCGACCTGACTCATTGGTGTCTGACTTCAAGACAACTAACCTTTTTACTAGGCTAATTGGCTCTTAGGTAAGAAGTAGTGATGAATGACTCTTCAATTCAGACTGATGTGTTATTTCTAATAGGTTGTAGATCAAGTATGATCGAGTGGTAAGTTATATCCATTTGATAGCAACTCGAACTTTACTAGACGCATCAACAACCTTACCTTGTACTGTCGTGTGTCACTTCTTATCTCAGATAAGAATATAGCTTGGTTTTGAGTTTTGTCGGTTTCTAGCTGACCGTCTCTCCCAACTTCGGATTAATTGCAGTGTATTTCCTTCTCTTAGTTGCAGTTACTGTATCTTCATTTGGTATTTTCCATTCCTGCCTTAAGTCACTATGATTTTGCTATGGCTGGAAATAACACACTGAATTCTTTTTCTCTTTAAATTGTAACTAACATTGAACTAGTTATCACCATCACTAGGACTAAATTTAATTTCCCTGGACTCTTTTCATTAAGAAAACCCTTACTGCCCAAATTCTTAGGCTCATAAATATTTGTTACGTACATTGATTCCGAATAAAAACTGGATGCTAAAAGCGTTTCCCCCTTGATGAATATCCAACATGGCAGTACATAGATAATGCGACCACTAGGGTATCATCGTCCAAACTTTCAACAGAAAGATTTTAACATCATCTTGAAACCGAGCTTCCACCGCTTATTCTTCTTAAACACCTCCGAGCTTCATCGAATTGATGGCCTTTGATATTTACGAAGTTGAACAGCAGGAATTCACCATGGGCTAATTTTAAAAAACATAGCTAGAATCTGGAACGTGGACATTGAATCTTGATAAGGTGAATTCCTTTTCGATTTTATGAAGTTGAACTACAATTTGGAGCTGGACTTTGAACCTAATAAGGTGAAATCCTTTTCGATATTTACGAAGTTGAACTGCAATCTAGAACTCGGACATTAAACTTGATAAGGTGGGTTTCAATTTGCAATTGAATCGTAGATTAACTTGTTGACAAGTAGACCTCATTGATCATCATCATGTGGGCCTTAACTGGAAATCACTACCTCAACTTCGTCCGCAACACGATCTCCCATTGTCTTTACGTTGGACATGTATGTGTGGGCTTCCAATTGCGAATTTGGAAGGAGATGAATTATTTCGGTTCACATGATTGTGCGGGCCACATGTCTAATTCCAAAAGCAGGCCAATGTTAGTCACATGTCCGGCAATTGGTTTCCAATCCAATGTCCAATAATCGAGCGCATGAAGGCTATGTTCCGGATATGAAGGAGTCCCCAAACCAACTGAAAGGAAGTAGCCAATAGTGGAAGTTCAGAGCTATTTACGTGAATTTCCGTAGCCTTGGGTTTGTATTGGATGGAATTGAATCACGTGGGCTACTAATTCAAAATGAACTTTGGATTGTTGCTGAGATGTTGGCTATGATATGTCTTTCAAATTCCATTACGATTCGAAGGTTGTCATTATGTGTCTATGCATCATGTATGTTTGTAGGAAGGAATGAAAAATCCATAATAAGTGACTCCCGAGATGCTATTTTCTTTGTATTATATATATATATTTATATTTCTATTAATTTCCTTTGTATTGAAACCTAGAACATGTGATCTTTGGTGACCCCTCTTGAAATTAGTAACATGATAGAATATGTGTAACCATGCCTTGGTGTGTCCTTGTATATTTGTTGATAAGTTGCCACAATTCATTATGAATATCTCCTTTATATACTATGTAAGCTTGTAGCATGTGGAGAATATGTGCCTTTATGATGCATTTTAGTTTTGCTACCATGTTATGGGCATCATTTGGTTTGTCACTGAGTTTAAGTTGTATTGCCATCGTAAGATAATAGAAAATCCTCAACATATGGGCTTGCCCCATGGATGATTGAGTGTATACTTTAAGTTTCATGATATTGCTCAAATCCACATACCTTCATTAATAAATATAGTTATCTTTGAAGTCTTAATTTATTTAACACTTCGCGTTTTATTGTAATGCTAATCATTCTTCATTTACCATGTGTTGCAAGTAATAGGACCATCCGGTTGTTTCATTTCTTCTCTCCTCCCCCAAGTGATAGGAACCAAAATTAGTGTTGCTACCACTTTAAAAGCTAAGTGAAAGATGGGTAAAGACTTCGAGAATGATAGGTCATGTAATAGTAAGACTAAGAAGAAGTAGGAGAGTGATGAGCTTTCATTTTCTAGTGATTGAGTGCCCAAGATTCCTCTTCCTCAAGACAAATGGACAAATGTGACTATTTCAAAGGACAATTTCTGGGTTGAAATGAGGAAACAAAATACATGTACACAGCTACGTGCAAATGGTCCATTACACTTCATCAAGAAGGAATTGAAGCTAAGCGAAAGGGAGCTCTTAGGGGGAAGTTCTATATCATAATTGAGGAATGAAAGGAAAGAACTACCATTATCTGAGAATCAATTTCTATACCCTCGACAGCTTGTAAAAGGATAGGTGTAATGGGTAGACTACATCCTGAATGATTCAAGGTATGTGAGCAAATTGTTAAAAGCAAATGTCTTTCTCCCAATATTTATTTCCTCAAAGTTGATTGGTAAGACAAACAATGCGAGCTTATGGAGGGCCTTCATTGCCCATTGGAGTATTCAATCCCATACTTTCATAACCTCGTGGGGCGAGATCACCCCAACCTTAAAAGATGTAGTTATGTTGTTGCAACTTTGTGACTTAGGATTAACTGATATTGCAAAAGCTTCTGTATCTAAGGGCGATCGAGAAACATTAGTAACCTTAGAGGATGACTTGAAAGTAGCCATCAATACTAGGAAAGAGGCTACATACTCTCAATGGCTTAAGCACTTTTTCAGGGAAAATGGGACAAGGAAAGAAGGCCTTCACTTTCAGTACGAGTAAGTACCCATATATTTCATGACCTTATCATTGTTCATGCCCGAACTATTATTCATACTTAACTCATGTATTCTCTTATATCCTTATAGGTATGAGCTCGAGGCATTCTCAGCTTGCTGGGTTTCTCTGTACATATTTCCCGGCGGTTTGGAAGATGGAGTTAGCTCGCGATTCTTCCATTTAGCTATTCATATCACTCATAGAGAATGATTTGCTTTGGGTCCCTTCTATTTAGGTTCTTTGTACTGACATTTGGATCTTCATTATGAATCCTCGGTGCTCTTGAAAGGACGTTATGTAGTGGTATCTCATGCGGATTTAGTATTATTGGAATTGTTCCTTTGCGAGCACTATGAAAGATATTTTAATAGACCTGTAAAGAACCAAATCCTCCAAAGCCTTGAGCTTAGGCATAGATTAATAGGAAGCCAGAATGGAAGTTGTTCGAGATCATTGATAATGAAAGTGATTTCACTTTTCATCCTTTCCCTACTAATGCTAGATTCATACTATGGTGTACACTTGGGGGGATCCCCTTCATTGCATGATTAGGAGGTCCCTTTTAGCCGTTTTTTAGAGAAGAAAGTTAGGCTTTATCCTCCTCATCGAGTTGCGCACCAACTAGGGTATGATTAGGGTGTTCCCTAACAAATAAAGATTAATGAAGACTTCAATAAATGTTGTAAAGACTTGCATCCTAGTAGCTTCAAGAATATTCGATTGGAGGTGAGACAGTTGTATTTCCTTTCTATTAACCATTCTAGAGTCACTTCTACTGGGTAACTAACATATTGGGGTGACTACTTAGAGTATTTGAAGAAGTATGTATCCACAACCATAAAGAATGACATTCCTAAAATAGTCTCTCGTAAGTACAATTTTTATCTATGTCTTCCGAAGGATGAAGAGAAGTCTTCTAAGAGTGGACAAGGGAAAACATAAAGTAGTGACCCTCTTCTACATGTCATAACGCAAGTAAAGTGCATTCGCACCTTTGAGGTATAACATTTCTTCCTTAAGGCCTCCTTTCCCCCCTTTTTTTAGCAATAACTTTTTACTCTCTAATATTTTTTGCATGTAGATATCGTTCTCACATTCTCCTTTTTTTTTTGTCTTCCTCTATATAGGATGTAGAAGATTGCGACCATGTATCGATTAAGCAAACACCAAGCAAGTTAGGTTCTGATAGAAGGATATCTATATTTATTGAATGATGCTGGATCATTAAAATCTACCCTTGCCATGATTTACCCTTTCCCAAACCAATATGGTTTAGATAAGGCATCCAAATCTAAAGGCCATCATAACACTATGAAGACTAGAAATCAGAACATAAGGGTTGAGTTGGAGTAGTCTGCTAAGCAAGATGACACTAATGTCATGAGTGAAGATACGTCGGAGCAAGATGATGATGATAATATGAGAGGAGACTCTTTAGAGTGGGATGAAGGTGATGGTGTGAGAAAAGGCTCCTTAAGGCTTACAACTAGCCAGGAGAGTAATGATGGTGAAGAAATGGACCCTATACCTCAAAATGATAACAAGACCTATGGTAAATCATGGCTTTTTGAAGACTTCAAGGATACAGACAAATTTAATGAACACGAGGAAAAGGAAATCCGAGCATAAGCTGACATCTTGATGTGTGTAGGTCTTTATGGTGAAGAGACAAACATTGAGAGTGAGAATGTCATTATGTATGCAAGGGGGATAAACAACACCTTGTTCCTTCAATTGATGCCACCTTACTTGAGGCAAGCTTTGGAGTCCTCCCTCCCCCATAATCTAGAACATTACAACATGGAGACAAAGGAGTCGTAGTTAGGCAGTAGTGAGCTCAAAAGATACCACCTCCTTTCATGGCTTCACCATACCCTGTAATCTCTTAACACCATTAGAGTGCCTATACAGGATGGAGGGAGATTTTTGGATAGGGTCCATTTGCTCGGGTTCCAATGTCATTGCTCATGTCTTGAGTCTACTTAGACAAGCTACAGAGCTATTTGATGAGGCTTGGTGCTCATCATCTATAGAGAACCTTGAACTTTTGATTAGTAGTGTCATTGCAGCACATGCTTTCAAGTTCAAGCTTAATAAGATGGAGATTATTGTGGTTGAAGCTCAAAAGATGTTGGGTAACCGAGACATCGAGGAAAGATGAGAACTACTCAAAGCCGAACTTGCCAAGGCGAAACTTGAGGGAGAGGAGCATCTTAGAGGCATAGATCTTGATTCTACTGTAACATCTAACGTCGAGTCTCCATAGTGTTGCTCTTACTTTCTTTACATTTTTTTTCTTCTTTTTCTCATAGGGTGTATGACCTTTTTGAACCTCATATGTATTGTCTAGCTTCTCACTTGTTTGAGATTCTTTGGTGATTGACATGTACTAGCTTTTATGTGGGACAGCAGGAGTCATCTATTGACTTAGCCAACTCTTACGAATTCACATCATCATGCGCTTAGAAAAAATATTGTAATTCCTTAGCTGCACTTCATAGGATAGAAAATGATAATGAAACATTACTTCATGGCTTGCTAATTTTTCTGAGAGAACCCTACATGTTGGAAATGTATTCCCATTTGCAAATAAGGATTCACATATATGATCCAGCAATACGAAGATATTGATTGCAACTAGGAATATTAGTTCTATTATACAATCATGTCATGAGTTGAGGGGGTATTACCAACTGCTTAACTATTTTGACATGCTCCACAAATGCATATTCACGTAGTGCAAGTCATTATCTTATTTAATGGAGCATCATATAGTATGCCTAGAAGTCAAAGTTTCAACTAGTCAACAACTCATATAATAGATCTATATTGCACAATTGGGAGATAAGTCTTTTACCAAGTAGCAGCATTATGAACACCAATACTTTGTTATTGTTTCTTCTAATGTATAGTGCACAAAGGAGATAGTAATAGAAATAGATATGCAAAACAAGCTCGTATAACTTGAGGTATAAGTTTCATTCATTTAACCTTACTATAGTTTCCTTTTTACAAATGGAACTTTTTGACATATTGAAAGTTGAGAGGAGCAGTAATAGCCTTTGTCTTGGGATTCTTAAGTTTGCAATATCCACTTTCATGTACTTCCTCAACTATGAAAGGTCCTTCATACTTAGGTGTAAACTTAGGTGCAAAAGTTGATAGGAATCATGCTACTGGACCCTTGATCCGCAGCCAAGCTCGAGGACTAAAGGGGCTTGCATGACGAATCCTTATGTTCCAACTTATCCATGTCGAGGCCGAGTATCTCTATATCAAGTCACCTTTAATGTTGTGCCGTATGACCGCCTATTATTGTGTGGCATACCGAGTTGACGATTACTTTCTATTACCGAGTCAACCAATTACTTGGCATCTTCCTTGTCGAGAAACCAAGAGATGGAGACCGGACTGACTAGGCCATCCCTGCTTGGCCAACCCATTTGTCCGTACTTTTGTTCGCATCTCTTAACAACCTTGCTAATGCAACATCGCTACGTGTATAGTATCATGTGTAGAATCTGTAGTACCAATGATTTTTTTTTTGTATATTCATTTTTACCCTTTTGTATCATGTACATTGCTCCTTTAAGAAATGTCCTTTTTGTCTTTTCCCCTTTGGGTAAGTTACCCTAGTTTGTGGTATAAATATCCCTGTACTTGTAGTTGTAATATCATCAAATTACTTTCAATACACTTGAGTACTTTCTTCCTTACGTAAACACTAATTGTTTACTCTTAGTATTACTCTTATCATTTCCCTTAAGTAAGGGTAGATAGCGAGTAATCTCATTGGACCTATTCTTGCATCATATTAAATTATGCCGTGAGTTCTCGAAAGTTCCATTAGTATGTCATATCCTCTAAAGCTATTCATGGGTTTGCTTACTATTTTTCATTCTTTATTTCTTACCCTTTTTGTACCTTTCCCCATTTACTCTTTTCGAGCTTTCTGCAAGTTTGGACCCATCCAGCAATTGACCTTGTTTATTCTTAGTCACAGTTCGCATCATCTTAGTATTAAAGTGGAGGTTTTGTGTGAGTTGTAATTAGTTCTTCCTAAATTCTGTTATACTCTGTTTTGTGTGTACGAAACAGAGCAAGTTACTGTATTCATTTAACTGCTTTGTTGTTAGTTGTTCACTCTCTGAAGTGTTTGTTTGAATTTGAATATGTAAAGAAAAATGACAGATCCATGTATAAATATTAATGTTGGTGATGATAGTGGAGTCGTCTACCATGAACAACAATCTCAAAGAACTCCCAGAAGTACTGATGAAAAACTTGATGAGGTAGCTAACCTCTTAATAGATTCGACTTGAGCCGTTCATGACCTATTTTGCCGACCTACTAAGGCCGCGCAAAATACTCCATAAGTTGCTCAACCTATTAGAGGTCAGAACCCAGCTCAACTAGTTCAAGGTGGAGGAGTTAGCGAACGAGTAAGGCGAAGGAGAGATCTGAGAGAGCTAGATGAGGAGGAAGAAGAGTATCGTGTACAAGTCCCTAAAGCATCCGACCATGTGAAGCTTCGGATTTTGAGTTTCAATAGATCTAGGAATGCTGATGAGTATCTGGATTAGGAAGAAAAGGTAGAGCGTGTATTTGATTATTATCAATATGAGGATTATGAGAAAATGAAGATTGCTGCTATTGAATTCTTCGAATACGTCGCCATGTGGTGGAAAAGTTTTCAGGCCGTAAGAAGAAGGGAGAGTTACTGAGAGATTAACACCTGGCTCAAGATAAAGAGAGTGCTTAGAAATCAATTCATGCCAGAAACTTATCTCCAAGATGCATTCATTTGACTTCAGGAGCTAAGACAAGGAAGCCAGACCATTGATGAATATGTTCAAGAATTTCAAATGCTTATGATAAGATGCGAAGTAAAGGAATCACCTGCTCGAACAGTCTCAAGGTTCGTCACTAGGTTAAGAGGAGACATCCAAGACATTGTGGAGCTCCAATGATTTGACACAATGGATAAAGTTGTTAAGATTGCCCAAAGAGTAAAGAGGTAGAGAAGGAGCCGAGTAACGACCAAAATGCCAACTAGCCAACCCGGATAGGCAAGTCATGGACTTTGTCGAGTACCGAGACGAGTAAAAGGGTTGATGTCCAAGTCGAGCAGAAAAGCTAACTTGATGATGTAGCACCGACCCGAACATGAGAAAGGGTAAGAGTCTGGCAAGAAGACTAACCAGATCAAGTGTTTCAAGTATCAAGAGTTCGGACATATGGTTACTTAGTGCCCAAACCGAAGGACGATGGTCATCAAGGGAGACATCCCGAAATTAGACGTAGAGAGCATGGATAAGGAACTTGAGGTGGAGGTACCAACCAAGAATGAGAATGCTGAGAAAGAGTTGATTAAGGAGGATGTGTATGCCAAGGACTTGGACAAGCTACTCATGGTTGTCCGATGCACTATGAGTATGGAACCTTCACGAGAGGAGGAGTAGAGAGAAAACTTATTTCATATCACCTATAAGGTAAATGATCAGACGTATGCCCTCATTGTAGATAGTAGGAGCTGCACTAATGTGGCATCGACCGACTTTGTTTCAAAACTAAGGTTGTCCACTGTTGCATACCTGAAGCCGTACAAGTTGTACTGGTTAAGTGAAAAGGGAGCCTTACACATCACTCGACAAATACTATTACTAATCATTATTAGAAAAAACTATTGCCAACGACCGGATTCTGCGATATACTGCCCATGTGCACGTCCTACATGTTGTTAGGAAGACCGTAGCTGTTTAATAGGAGAGTTATCTACGACGGTTACAAGAATACCTACATGCTAGAGAAGGATGATCAGAAGATTAGGCTAAATCTGATGCCACCAAGAGAAGTTTACAAGTTACACGCAAAACTTACTAGTGGATCAAAGAAGGCTCTGGTAATGAGTAGAGCCGAGCTCCGAAAGACCATCAATGCCAATGAGCCGACTCTCCTGTTGGTCAAGCGACTATTGGAAATGAAGAAGCAGAATGATTTACCCCCAAAGGTAAAGGGACTGTTGGATGAATATGCCGACCTGTTCCCAAAACAGTTGCTAGAAAGATTGCCCCCTACCCAAGGCATAGAGCACTGCATTGACTTAGTACCCGGCGCTGTACTACCAAACAAGCCAGCTTATCGTATGAATCCTAAGCAAGCTTTTGAGCTTCAACGTCAAGTCAATGAGTTGTTGGAAGTTGGATACATGAGAGAGAGTTTCAACCCTTGTACTGTGCCTGCACTTTTAGTGCTAAAGAAGGATGGAAGTTGGTGAATGTGTGTTGACAGCTAAGCCGTAAACAAAATCATGATCAAATCAGGTATCCGATCTCGAGGCTAGAAGACATGTTGGATGAACTGAGTGGAGCCAAAATTTTTAGCAAGATTAATCTCAAATCTGGTTACCATCAAATCCGCATAAGGCCAGGAGACGAGTGGAAGACTGTGTTCAAGACTTGACATAGACTTTATGAGTGGATGGTCATGCCCTTTGGCTTGTCGAATGCCCCGAGCACCTTTATGAGACTTATAAACCATGTGCTGAGACATCTTATTGGAAAGTATGTCATAGTGTACTTCGATGACATCTTGATCTATAGTACCAACATGTCGAGTCACTAAGAATACATCAAAACAGTCCTAAATATCCTTTATGCCAATAGACTATTCAGCAATTTGAAGAAATGTTGCTTCTACTAGGAGGAAGTGGTATTCTTTGGCTATGTAGTCAATAGAGGAGGCTTACGAGTCAATGATGAGAAGATCCGGGCAATTGTTAAATGGTCGACCCCTACTACTTGTGCCGACGTGAGAAGTTTCCATAGACTAGCTTCTTTTTATCGAAGGTTCATCAGGAACTTCAATACCCTCACTGTGCCACTTATTGAATTAACGAAGAAAAGTATCGACTTCCAATAGGGAGAAAAAGAGGAGAGGAGTTTTGTTGAGATTAAGAAGAGATTAACCTCTGCCCCGGTGTTAGTACTACTTGACTTCAACAAAATTTTTGAGCTAGAGTGTGACTCGTTGGCATTGGAATAAGCATTGTCCTGATACAACAAAGCCAATCAATTGCCTTCCACGGTGAGAAGCTCCAAGGACCCCAACTAAATTACTCTGTGTATGACAAAGGGCTCTTAGCATTAATCCACGCACTGCGAGTATGGTAGTACTATTTACTGTCGAGAGAATTTGTCATATCTACTGACTACGAGTCATTACGGTACCTTCAAAGTCAGACCAAGCTATCCAAGCGACAGGCAAGATGGCTTGAATTCCTTAAAGGATTCAATTTTGTGATCAAATACAAATAAGGGAAGAGCAACGTAGTTATAGATGCCTTTTCGAGGAGGCATACGCTTTTGTCAGAACTGTAAACCAGACTGCTTGGTTTTGTGAGTATCAAAGAACAATACTCCAAGGATCCACACTTTGGACCAATAATTTCGAGATGCGTAGATGGGAGAACAGTAGATAAGTATTATGTGCAGGATAGTTATCTATTTCGAGGAGGAAAACTGTGCGTACTGACTTATTCCTTACGGGAATTATTAATTAAGGAAGCCTATAGTAGAGGACTCTTCGAATACTTTGGAGAGAAAAGGACCTGTGAATTAGTAAATGGCCAATTCTTTTGGTCGAGAATGCGAAGAGATGTACACTAAGTAGTCGAAAGCTATGCTATATACAAAAAGGCCAAGTGTTGAGCCGAACAAGGGAAAGCGATGCCCTTACCTGTTCTGACGAAACCGTGGATTGAATTAAGCATGGACTTTGTTTTTGGACTATTAAGAACTACCCGAGGAAAAGATTCTATAATGGTTGTTGTAGATCGGTTTAGTAAGATGGCACACTTCATGCCTTACACAAAAACTAATGATGCTTCGACTATTGCTTCTCTTTTCTTACAAGAAATTGTATGGATACATGGCGTGCTGAGAAGTGTAGTCTCCAATAGAGACCCGAAGTTCTTAATCCATTTTTGGAGAACCCTATAGTGTCGAATGGGAACCAATTTACTCTTTAGCACCTCCTGTCACCCCCAAACTGACGGCTAAACAGAGGTATTTAATCGTACTTTGGGTTCACTTCTTTAAGTTGTAGTCGGTAAGAACTTGGTTGATCGGGACATCTGCCTATCAGTAGTCAAGTTTGCTTATAACCGAACAGTACATGACACCACTAAGCAAACCCCCTTCAAAGTGGTATATGGATTCAATCTCGAGTTGCCCCTTGACCACGCCCCTCCACGCAAGAGGACCCTGATGCCTTAGCCAGAGCAAAATCCCTTCAGCACATCTATAATAAGGTCACTTAGTACATCGACCAGGTTGCTAGAAGAATGTGTAAAAAGACCAAGGTCGGTTCGCTAAACAATTTCAACCGGGAGACTTGGTATGATTATACCTCAATAAGGAACGGTTCCTAAATAAAAGGAAAAACAAATTATCTAAGAGAGTGAAAGGACCCCTCAAAATCCTCTAAGAAATTAGCGCAACGCCTACAGGTTGGAACTGCTTGAGGACTATGGGGTTTTTAATTCCTTCAACATACCAACCTTAATCCATATCACTTTGATGGAGAATTGAGCGAACACCATTCGAATTTGATGCCAAATCCAAAACAATCTGGAGGGAATGATGGGAATCAAGTTATGGAGCCCCTGTCACGCCCCGAAGCGGCAAAGTCGTAACAGCCCTGCCGTGTAAACCACCCTAAGATAGAAGTTGGCCTTACAACCGCTATCTTAGACCTAATCTATACAAGGTGTCAACGACTAACCTTCTTTGAAGTAAACAGTTTGTAATTTCAATAAATCATTTACCTAAGAAAGTGAGAAAAGTTATATATAATCACTATAATTCAGTTATTACATTATTCAATAATGAAAAGTAATAACATATTTGTTGATTCTTCAATGTTTTTCCTCACTCCCCAGGATCCAGCAGTTGCTAGCTTTAGAGTAGTTATGGCCACTTCTTAGCCAGCACCTGCACGATGTCTATAGGGATGTGAGCAACCACAGCTCAGTAAGTTAGGACGGAGGACTTAAAACTATATCATACACACAATAAGGTTTTCAATGACTTATTAGGTGCAATGCATGTGCAAGCAAATGCCATCGCAAGATGTTGTCCGGCCCGTCGTGAGATTAGAGAAATTGCGCCCGCTCTAATCCGGGTTGAGGAGTTACCGTTAATGCAACAGCTCACGACCAAACCCAGGCTTGTGTAATGGAGACCTTGCTCCTCCCGTGACTACCTTCGAAACACTGTCTTCACCCTCGTCGCAACCTCCTCTCCTGTCACTTAGTTCGACTAAGGATGAAGAAGGGACCATTTTGCAATCCTGTGTTATCCCTTCTAAAGGGGTCAGTATTTGGCCGGAGAGTCCTAAGTTCCCCTAACGAGTTGCCATGCATGTCCGATTATGATTACTGGTCGGATATTTGGTTAAGTCCAGTTGAGGGTGATCAATCCTTTCATACAAATCATACAATATGTGCCAGAGCAACAAACAGGATCATAGCATCACCCATAATCAAACACATGCACACATTCAACTATCTAACAAGCACAACCAAGCATAATCTTAAGCCTCCAAAATACAGTATCGTATTAATCTAAACTTACCTCAACTCCTCGCTCACTCACTCGAGGTCCGATTTGCTCAGGCCATCGCCGATCATCCCTATAACACGAACGTGGTTTCAGTATTTCATATAATATTATAAGTTCATCTTATCCTATAACGCTTATTGTTAGGTTTTGTTTAAGGTTTAATATGCCTAATTATCTAGGTATTAAGTCTTTTATAATTATTTTAGATTTGGGTTTAGGTTCAGGTTCTGCATCGATTTCTAAATTAGATTCTAGTTCAATTTCTAGGTACTGTTTTGTACCCGGACCTTAGAAATTTGTTTCAACTCATAATGTGAAACTAACCACATTATTTTCAGATACCCTAAATCCGTATTAGTGTACTGAATTTACTCATGTTGTGAGAAATTTTTACATTTTTCATATAATTACCTAAAATTGAATTTTGTTTCAGATTTGTTATGTTCTGATTTTCATTATTTTATTATCTAATTAAACCTAATTTTTTCATATTTATTAATTTTTAATTCTATATATTCCTAATTTTCTGCATTTACCACATAACACCTTCATTACTTATACTTAACACTCCATATACTAGGATCAGGTTTCCATATCAAAGATTAACATCCCTAAAAATCTAATTACTATCTAAATCAGTAATTAAAATCCTAATCACCTAATTAACTCCAAATTACCCAATTTTTCCATCATTTTAGGGCTAAAAATTAACTTAAAAATTTCAAAAATTAAATTTAAAAAAATGGCTTCATAGCACTGTTCTATATCACATGAGCATCCTACAGAAAAAAATTGAGCTCCAAACTACACTCCTAAGGTCATTTATTTCTAAACCGAAATGTGCTCGGTTTTGCATGATTTCTTAAGGACCCTATATTACGGGACATGTTTTCATCTAAATAATATTTTTCCTACAAACTACATACAAAAATATCCTAGAATAACAAAATTCATAATTTTATAATTATATTTACTATTTTTATAAAATTTTACAAGAATCGGGCTGGAATTTGGACTCACTAGTTTGGGTGGCTCCGGCCACCGCGGGCCGCCGTGGCCTTGTCGGCCAGCCTAGGCGCTGCTACCACCGTGTAGTAGTGGTGGCCGTCCACTCCCAGCTTCTCGTCTGGTGTGGATTCCTTTTAAAATCCCTAACTGCATAGTTTTTCTTATTTTTTTTTATTTTCTAGATTTTCTCTCGAATTTTCAAATCTCTCTAATTTTTTCTGATTTGTATATGTCCAAATGAGCTTCTGAATTTTTCTTGCTATTTATAGACGTTTTTTTGTAATTATTATGCATTAATTTGACAAGACTTTGTCCAATTTCATTGATTTTTGGCTTTTAAGTTGTTCAATTTTTATTGGCCAATTTTTTTTTTCTGACCACGACCTGATCTTGCATCAGCTTATCCTCTTCTGATTTTTCCATAATTATTTTATATTTTTCTTTAATTATTTGCTTAGTTTTCGGCCAATTTAGGTAATTACGTATATTTTTATCTACACGTAAATACATGTGGGGTACACGTGAACATTCCTAAATATTATTTTGGTCATTCTAAAATTTTTAGTATGTATATAATCTATCTCTAGTAGTTTATTAGTTATTAGATTACACTTTTTGCCTTTTCAGTAATTAGCAATTATTATGCTTAAAATTTGAAAATTTTATAGTATCCTATTTTACTATTTATTTTCTTAAATTTAAGTTTACGGGGTCATTTTTACTAATATTTCTCTCAATAGTTTATAATTTGGGTGTGATCGGATCCTTTAGCCGATCGCCCTAAACCTTGGATTCTAAATTCAATCCTACGGTTACTTAGCTGAACTTTGGGGCTGTAAGCCCCTAACTCATTGCTGAGCTCGAGGACTAGAGGGGCTTGCACAACAAATCCTTATGTTCCAACCTACCCCTACTGAGGCCAAGTATCTCCTTGTTGAGTCACCTCTAATGCCGTGCCGTATGACCACCTATTATTGTGTGGTATGCCGAGTTGACGATTACTCTCTATTGCCAAATCAACCAACTACTCGGCATCTTCCTTGCCGAGAAACCGAAAGAGGGAGACTGAACTGACTAAGCTATCCTTACTCGGATAAACCCATCTGTCCGTACTTTTGTTTGCATCTCTTAACAACCTTGCCAATGCAGCATCACTACGTGTACAATATCATGTGTAGAATCTATAGCATCAATGATTGTTTTCCTTGAATATTCATTTTTACCCTTTTGTATCATCAAATTACCTTCAAGACACTTGAATACATTCTTCTTTGCGTAAACAATGCTTCTTTACTCTTGGCATCACTCTTATCCTTTCCCATAATCAAGGTTAAGTAGCGAGTAACCTCATTAGAACAATTCGTGCATCATATCGAATTGTGTCGTGAGTTCTCGAAAATTACATTGGTGCGTCATATCTTCTAGAGCTGTTTATGGGTTTGCTTACTATTTTTCATTATTCATTTCTTACCCTTTTCGTACATTTCCCCATTTACCCTTACTAGAATGATCTCTTCCTTACTAGATGATCATACGCTACTCTAAGTCTATGCTGATAGTTGATAAGGTTGCATTTAGCAATTACATGCCTTTCGTCCAATGCTTCCAAATCCATCATTCGTGACACTTCATGTTCGAGATTAGCATTTATGACCAACCTAGCAAATGGGATCAAGACCTCTATTGGAATTACCGCCTCAGCCCCATAAACCAAAGAAAAAGGAGTTGCTTGTGTTGGCCTTCGTTTGGATGTCCTGTAAACCCAAAGCATTAAGAGTAGCTTATCATGCCATTCTTTATGATTATCATGAACCATATGACCAAATACCTTCAATAAGCTCCTGTTAGTAGCCTTGGCTTGTCCATTTCTTTTCAAGCAGTAAGGCATGGACTTTATATGATCAATATTATAAGAAGCCAGCAGTTAGTAGACATGTGAATTGATGAAAGGAGTACCGTTGTCAAATAAAATACCCTTAAGGATTCTAAACCTACAAATGATATTATCTTTCATGAAACTTACAATTGCTGGTCCCATCACCTTCTTTAAAGGAGTCACCTCTACCCACTTTGTGAAGCATTTAGTTCTTGCCAGAATCCAAATACATCCTCTTGATGGTGGGTGTATAGGTCTAATAAGGTCGAATGCCTATGTGTGAAAAAGGCCAAGGAGTTGTGATATTGTAGAGTGTAACCACAGGAGCATGAATGGCATCGCTGTGCCGTTGACAGACAACACATTTCTTAGTGAAGTTGAAAGCATCTACTTCCATTATCGGCCAATAGTATCCTCTATCAAACAGGAAATAATATAGCTTCCTTCCTCCTTGGTATTCCCCATACTCTTCAGCTTGCACCTCAATCAAAATTGTTTCTGTTTTAGGAGGAGTAATACACTTGAGGGGCTTTCCTACAAGTGATACTCTATAAAGCTCATCTTCATGCATAAGATACTTTCTAGCATTTTGCTTTATGAGTTTGGCATCCATACTATTGGTTGGAAGCACATTGTTTCTCAAATAATCAATGTACAGGCGCCTCCAGTTCCTGGCACTAGATACGAAATTGCACTTACTATGGTCGAGGGGATCCAAAAATTTAGGGCAATGCATTTGCACTTGAAACGCATCTTTAGCCATTGATGACCAATAATAGCCCGCATATTGAAAACAAGGATGCAGCAGTAGCCTCTCTTCTTCACATTAGATCTAGTGATACTTATCTAACTTGAGACGAGCTTCCTTAAAACCAATACATCGAGACAAAACACCTTTTGGACCCTTATAGTATAACATCCCATTAATTTTGAAAAAATTCTTTAAGGTTGAAACAAAAGTTGCTCTGGGGTACGCTATTTTTTCCATAAGTGGGATACGTCAATTGTCTTGCAACTCTTCATCCTCATCAACAAAATTCAAAGCCATACACTGTATAGATTTCTTGACTACTTGGACACTCACTTTATCATTTGCATCTTGAATTGGGATCTTGGATGCTAAGGTAGCCAAAGCATCAATGTATCTATTCATTGATTGAGTCATATGCTCATATCGCATAGAGTAAAATTTTTTGACCATAGCCTATATTACAACCCTATAAGGTGCAATTGTAGGTTCTTTTAAGCCAAATTCACCCGTAACCTACTTAATGATCAAATTTGAATCACCTTGAATACATAGATGACATGCTCCGACTTCTCATGCAAATAACAAATTAAGTAATAATGCATCGTATTCAGCTTCATTATTGGTACATAAAAAATCAAGTTTAAACACCAATGGTATCTCTTCACCTTTAGGTAAGGTCAACACAATTCTTGCTCCCAAATCTTGATTTCCTGCAGAACCATCAAATTGAAGTGTCCATTCATCGTCCACTTCGACCATCAAAGAATCTTCATAAAACTCATCCAATATTGTATCTATAATTGAACCTTCTTAGGCATTTGGGAAGTGTGCTAACAAATCGGCTAGGGCTTGTGACTTAATGGTTTTGAGGGATTGCATTAACAACTTGTCCTAATAAAACTGGTCATAACAATAAATACTTAATCGGATCCGAATGAGTTACTAGATTGATCCTATGTACAAGGAAGTAGTGTCGTAATTTCTACATGGCAAATATGAGCATGAGGTAATACTTCTCGTAAGCTAGGTAATTGACCTTACTCCCTTGAAGGGTTCAGCTCAAATAGTACACAAATTGCTCTTAACTCCCAACCTGTTGCACAAGTAAAGCCCCAATAGACCTGTTAGTAGAAGTAAGATATAAGATCAATGGAAATTCTGATACAGGCATGGTCATTGTTTGAGGGCAAGTCAAGACCACCTTCATCTTTTGAATTGCCTCTTCATGCACTTGTTCCCACTTAAATGAAATTCTTTTTTTTTTTTTTAAGTTGGTGCAATGGTTATGAAATCTCAGCAAGTGTAAGTATAAACCTTCTGATATATGAGACCTTTCCTATAAAAGCTTTTAACTCCTTCAAAGTGGTCAAGGAAGGCATCGATCTTATAGCTTATACTTTTGCATGATCAACATCAATTCATTTTCAATGGACAACAAATCCTAGGAACTTCCTTGAAGACACTCTAAAGATACATTTGAGAAGGTTCGTACGAAGCTTATACAGTCGACATCGTTCAAGAACCCTCTGCAAATGAACCAGGTGATCGGGTGCTCTTCTAGATTTGATGACTATGTCATCAACATAATCCTCCATAAGATCGTGCATCATGTCATGAAGCAGAACAATCATCGCCCTTTGATATGTGACACTCAGGTTCTTAAGTCCAAATGGCATGATAGTGTAATAAAAGTAGCCAACTGGTGTACGAAAAGTTATATGCTCTACATCCCTTGTCGCCATTTTGATTTGACTATACCCACTGAAGCCATCCATAAATGAGAACAACTCATGACATGCGGTTGCATCTATCAAGATATCAACATTTGGCAAGGGGAAATCATACTTAGGACAAGCCTTATTCAAATCCCAGAAATCTACACATACTTTTATCTACTTGTTCTTCTTTCTTATCGGAATAATATTAGCGAGCCAAGTAAGATATCTGATTGGCCTTATGAATCTAACTCGTAACAATTTCTTTACCTATTGCTTGATCTACAATTCAACTCGAGACGAAAAACTCTTTGTCCTTGTTTTATAGGTATGGCTCCATTTAGTCTAAACACTATAAGGCTAGGATCCAATCTGGACATTTCTTCATAAGCCCATGCAAACATGTCTCTATATTCTGCAAACAACTCAATGATATGAACTTTCATTTCTTGTAGAAGGCTCTCACTAATGAAAATTAGCCACTGCGACTCTCCTAGTTGAGCTAGGTCTAATTCCTCTATCCCTTCGGCCTAAGGCTTCATTTGGTCTTATAACTATTATGGGTTATTCCAGACTTCTTTCATTGGTATGAGATCTGAAGATGAGAAGTATACCTCTTCAAACCCCTCAAACTATCATAAGTGGTACACTATTCTTCCGTTTTCTCAGATGAATCAATTCCCTTAGCTTAATTGTTCTTCTTTCTTCCCCCACGATATCCACACATCCTTCTCTTCTTTTACTAGCCCTCTTAAACTTCTTCCCATATAGGTAATGGGACACCAGATGGCTTGGCTATCGCAGTATCACCTTCCTCAGCAAATTAATCAAAGTAAGCAAACTTAGTAAAGTATGATTCATGTTGCCTAAAAGGATTCTCAGTAGTTGGAATGAACACATCCTTCCCTTTCTAATGACCCTTAATACACTGGTGGATGAAGTTGTGATCATACAGCTACTTCTTACTGATGGGTAGATGATACTGAACCGGCGCATCGATCACATGAAAGGTAGTAGTACCGTGGATAGGCCTAGCCTTGAGATCAACATTAACATGGCTGAGAGAATCTGTAGGGGCATGGCTAAATCCATTTATTAAGATAGGCTACTTAACCAATCACAAGCGTTAGTTCCAACAACCTTAAAAGTACTCATTGGCATGATGTTTAGTGAAGAACCATTAATAATGAATGTTCTCTTAACCGAGCACCTGTTAAGCACACCTTCCACATATAAAGGGCGATTATGATTGAAATTCTTCACATACATGTCTGCATCAATAAATAAAACCGCATTTTCGTGTGTCGTGGCCATCCTCTTTATAGGTTGCACTGCGCTGCACTATACTTCATGTATTAACTCTTAGAGATCTGCGCAAGTACAGTTACTACCGCAAGCTGAGATTTCTCATGGAACCCCAGGAGATCAAAGAAATTCCTGAAGTTAGCTGCCATTAACAATGCCGCAACGATGGGTAAGTGTTCGCCATCTTGAGCTTCAATTGACTTTCCTTTGTCCTCATGACCTTCAGTAGCTTAGGCATCAATCACTTCGGTTATAGTGGGATCATGGCTAATGGCATTAAGAACATCCCTTTGGTTGTTGTAGACGAGAAGTAGATAATTTCTAACATCATTATTTTCGACGATCAACTCACTACGTGTAACTCGATCATCAAATATTTTCTTTAAAGTAAAACAATCTTTAGTTGGGTAACCAATACTTCGATGAAATCTGCATTGCTTGGGATCATTCTTCTCCTCATTTGTGGGGAAGCGCTCAACCATCGGGAGCTTGATATTCCCACCACGGAGCCACTAGTGAAGCATTTGATGTACTTTGGCCATAGGACAAGGATATGTCAAAGATAGCCTAGGGTTAGTGGGCTTATCATTTCTTTGTTTCTTTGGTCCCCTAGTGACTCGCTTTTAGCAACATTTACAGATGAAGTGCACTTGCTGAATCTCTCAATTTCACTTCTTCGTTGTGCCATTGAGTTATTAGTCCTTGGCACATTTTCAACTAACGCAATAAAGGAAGTCAACAAAAGATTCTTAAGGTAAACTGCATACTCAAGAAACATTCCTTAGATACAGATCATAACCAAGTCCCTTTCATCACAAACATCCTGTATATCGAGCGAATGCTCCTTGAAGCGCTTGATATAGTCCATGAGATCTTTAGATTTTTTACGGATCCTTCCCATGTTAGTAAGGATGACTCTTTCTTCAATAAAGAAAACTTATCTAAAAACATCTTATACATATTATCCCATGAATCTACTGACCTTGGAGGGAGATTAACTACCAAGTATATGCCTTTTCAGTGAGTGAATTAAAAAATTCTTTTAGTTTCAAATCATCATCTAGACCATATACTTCTAACGTCTAAATGAATTTTAAAAAATGTTCCTTATTACTTCCCTTCTTACCATTAAATAGCGTAAACTTTAGACTAACATAATCCTTGGGGTACGGTTTTACGGCAATGTATTGGTGATATAGAAGGTTCAATTTTGGTATCATAACCGCAAATTTCATTTGGATCTCCTTTAAATACATGTCTAAATCTTTTTTTTTTTTTTATCACAAATGAACCTCTTTGAGTCAATTCTTCTACCCTCAGTAACATCACAAGAGTAAGGTGCATGGGCGCAAGATTCGCAAGTGTAGATCTTGCAAACATAGGATTCACTGGTGTTAGTTGCACGAATCAACAATCATGACACGTGGTATAGCACATGAGGATGATGAGCCTCCAATCTGAACTCCCCGGTTCCTTACTTCAGGTAACGAATCTTGCATAGTTGTAGGTTCTATAGTAGGAAGTCGTTCCTTAACTCTAAGAGTGACATGATCGTTGACAACAAGAAGGTTGAGTGGAGTGTGTTGTTACACTATATTAGAAGGATTCGAGGAAGTTGATCCTTGCTATGCAGCAACAACCAAAGCAACAATGCATTGGGTAAACATCGCCATGAGTTTACTTAGGGTTCGATTAGTCTCTTATAACTTACATGTCAATTGTGCATTATCAAGGATTCCTTCCTATGTGCCATCTCCTTGATTAACATCTCCAGCTAGAGGTAGATTTTGATCATGGGTCATAATAGTAGCATCTTGCTTTTGATTAATTCCATCGATAAGATTGGGTTGTCTTTACCCTGAAGGTATCATGATATCAGTATCAAGTCTTCCCTCCTTAGTAGAGTTGTCAGAAAATGTAGGGGTATGGGTACAAATGCGAGGTTCACGTATGTGCCATGTGTATAGTCGCATTATACATGATAAGGAAAATGACCTAAGTAACTTGTACAGGACGATCAGGAGAGAGGCGTAAGGAGGAGAAATAGATAATCTCAACAAAGCTCTAACATTTCAGTGATAGGTGGAAGAGCTCAAAGGCATTAAACTCCACTAATTATGAAGAATAAGGTAATGTTTCTTGAGGTATTTGAGTGTTTGATCTTCTACGGTGAGAATCTGACAGAGTAACAACGTTCGTACTAAATCTCTCTTGTTCAAATGAAGGAGGGAAAGTGGTATTTATATTAAACACTCGGGACCACTCAATGCGCAACCACTCTCCTCCTTTACCTACCATCGGCCTTCCACCAAGCCTCACCAGCCGGCGCATTTAACCCTAGGCAACCACCTTCACTCGACACCATTCAACCTAGACTCGTGCAACCCAAACATCGCGATCTCACTCTCCACTTGCAAACCTTATAGCATTAACCACCATACCAAAGTCAAACCACCACTAAACAACCCCCAAACACCGTGATGCTTGTGCTAAACCCTCTTTTATCGATTGAACTCACATGAAAGCGAGTTTCCCCTCTTGAAAACCCACTTTAGTCGCCCGTATCAAGTCATCTCAGCCGCTACTATCTAACACCCATTTGCTTC
This sequence comes from Lumnitzera racemosa, assembly GCA_024138005.1. NCBI lineage: Eukaryota > Viridiplantae > Streptophyta > Magnoliopsida > Myrtales > Combretaceae > Lumnitzera > Lumnitzera racemosa. The sequence continues at coordinate 78,588,114 of JAMXBC010000004.1, read as the reverse complement.
AAATCCAACCCGATCCAACTCTTTGACCCAAAAACCCAAAAAAATGAAAAAAATAATAAATCCTTTTTAAAGTTAGGATTTTTTAAAAATCTTTTTAAAGGAAATAAAATAGTCAAAATTAGGATATTTTAGATTTTCCTTAAATAAGTTTGAATCAATAAAAAATGTAAATTCAATCGTTTTTCAAATTTAAAAAAAAAATACATTTAAGATTTTTGTAATAAATTATGGAAAGTTTAATCTTTGTTGGAGGGTATCTATGGACGACTTAAAATAGAATTTTATTTTTATTTTCTCTTTTATAAATAAATTTATTTTCTTATTTTTATAAATATAATTAATTATCTTTAATTGTAAATTAGAATTCATTTTTACTATTAGAAAGAGATTTTGAAAAATAAAGTTAATATTAGAATTTTAAAGCAATTCTCGTTTAAGATTTAATAGGATCTCTGGTTTTTAAAATCATTTTCAAAATATAAAATTAGTTTTTATACAACCCATTAACCATGTTATCTATCCAATTAATTATAATTCAACTTTTTAATTCTCAATCCCAATTGAGCAGTGACTTCAATTTTTTTCTTTCAAATTTTGTTAATTCTTTTGAGGGTTTATATAGTTACAGGATTCGATATAAATCAGATCAAGAAAAATTATCGAAAACTAAAAATTTCATACTCGATAAGTATACAATACTAACTTCTAAGTTGAATTAAAAGAACATCACTGGATGTCCATCAAAGTACATGATAATAAGCAAACCAATTCTTGTAAAACTTAATCAGGTGCTTATATTTATTAATGAAATGCACATTTGACATTTTCATTATATTTTACATGTTAATGCAGCTTCAATTGGGTGTACACACATCTATACCAAATTTATACCATATGGGAGTTAATTGAGTATTACGATTTGTTTACTTATAAATTGAAAAATAAATTCAATAAATATTATATAATATATATATATAAAATATGTGATGTGTAAATATCAATAAAATATTTATACAAATTATAATAGAATGAATAGTTTCTGAATTAATTATTATATATAATTTATACACATTATATATATATTAACATATTATTAATATTTATATATTACGTATAAATAGCACAAGGTATGTATTATTCATTAAGTGTTAATGCTAGTTAAGAAAGGAATGATGTGGGGGGAGGTATCCGAATACTTTGGAGTGGAAATAAACAATACACATCACCTCTTAAACACTTTCCCAACCTCTTAAACACTTTCCCAAGTCAACTACATCATAGTTTGTAGGTGCTAAACAAGATGTCATACGTGCATAATGGGTTTTGAAACCTTCATGGGTATTGAGAATCAGCTTCAAATGGCAACTCAGGCCCAGAGTTGGTACGAGGGAATTGTGCCCACTGCAATATGCAACACAACATATCCAAATGTTGTTGCAGACAATAGTAAGATTCATGGGAAAACAGCTCAACAACGTAGAAAAAGCATAGACGGATGCATGCGCGCGTTTATTATTAAACAAGAATTAGTTCGAACTTACATTTTTAGCAGCTCTACTAAAAGCTTCTTTATGGGAAATTTTCGGATTCATGGCCTTGATGCGCCTGATCTCGTCCCTGGAAATGAAAAGATGGGGCAAGATAAATAACGAGATGAGCCCTCTTTTTCCTTTTTCTTTTTTTTCCTCCCCTCCCAAAAATGACTGTTTAAAAGGTAGAAAATCTCACCTGATAAATTTGTTGTACGCCGAAGGAACCCTTTGTTTCTTCTCTATGGCTGTAATTAATGCAAATTGCCCAGAAAAACTTTGAAGTATTAGCAAAAGACTCAGCCTGATATCACAATTTCATGGAGCTATGCATAGAACGAAGGACCAAACCATATTATAAAATACCTTCTTTTTTTTTTTTTTTTTCCAACATTTCGATTGATTTGTTGTTAGATTTGAAAAGAGTCCAAAAGTTGGTTGTCTATTTTGGTTTTGGGGTCAAACGGAAGCAAACCATTTTAATTCAAACCGAATACTTCCTATAATAATAATAGTAAAAAAAAAAATTTGATTATTGAATACCAACAAATAAGTAGAACATAGTAATCCCTATACTTAAAATAAAAAAAAGAAACCTAACCTTAACCCTAAACTATCGATTCACAGCCTCCCAATCCTCAACGTCTCCAATCATCTTTCAATTCACTCCCCCACGATGTAGCTTTTATGTTAGGCTAGACTCTCACTCTCAATTGACGCCATTACTGAGGTCACTTTGATCTCTTGTCTCTATTTCAATTGCCTACACTCCCATAATTTTACTCTCATCGCACAGTATCTCCATAATCGCTAGGTAAGCAGATCTCTCAAATTTCTGTAAATGTATTGTTCCTTCTCCCCTTAACTCACTTATTTTATAATATGGATGACTTAGCACAGAATTAATAAGATAGATTTCAGTAGCAAGTTGAGCTTTTTTTCTTTTTAGGAAATTTAATTTACAATTCTTTTAAGTTCAATGTGCATATATGTGGATGTGGTTACAGTCCATTTATTATTGTGGTTTGTCTTAAGCTGATTATGTAAGAATTACATATTGTAGAAGCGTTGATTAATTTGATTACCTTTTATATTTTTCTTTGAATTATTCGAGCTGAAGCCTGTAGAGTTGAAGGCAAGAAGTATAAAATTGTGCAAAATGACTGACCAGGGCGTCTAGAAAAAAAATCTTAATACAATTAATAATATTTTCCATATTAGTGTTCATGCGTGCATGTGTATCATTTTTCAAGAAATTCATCTCCCATTTCCATTTTTCAGTTAATTATTTTGGAGAATTACCTACGCTTTCGTGTATTTATGTTCACCGACCACATCTTTTATATCCATTCATTCATACACGTATTGGATTTTTAACACCATGTGGCATATATGAGGTTTCCATCATCGTTTGACATATATATATATATATATATATATATATGAATGTATGCGCAGAATACACTTATGATATCTTCTATGATTAACTACATGCACATTATTTTAATTTTTAAAGATACTAAAACTGACCAAGTCATGGCACAATGCATTGTCTAATCACAAGAATTATTTTAAATCATATATAATTAAATTTATAACTTTACATAAAATAATTTAGCAGATCCATTTCCTTTTTGATAATTGTTAATCGCCTACAATTTGAAAGAAAGAGAGAGAGTACCGCGAGAGGGTGAAGGGAGGTGTTGGTTATTTCTGGAACAGTTTATTAAAGAAATGCTGCTACGTCCGAAAGATGATTGGCATGTCTCGTGATGAACCGGATACTCCGTGCTTGGTTCCTGCATATATTCATTATTAACATCAAACCAAGTTCAGAGGATATACACAAAACACATCGTGCCAAATTCATCCTTATTATACATGTCATATGTCGAGAATTACATTTGGTTTGGTTAAGACGATAATCTTAGTGTTGACGCAACGAAAATCAATTTCCCTGATTAATATGGAATAGGGTTTTCATAAAATCATCATTCCATCTGGTTAAAATGTTTTACTACGATACTCTTTGTTTAAATGTTCCACATATGAGGAATACTTGATCAAACACAATATTGCAATTTTTGAATTAAATAATTAATACTCGTTTGTATTTATTGGTTTCATTTATTCACTATTTTTGGATTAAGTATTGACTATCATAAATTTAAAAATATATATATATCCGACTATCCTTAAATAGCCAAATCCCCGTATTGTGGTGAAATATTTTATCGCTCAGTAAAAAAAGACGTTAAAATATTTTTTGGGGGGCATTTTCCCCGCCAGTCATTTCATGAAGGTGCAAAATGTTTTGCTACTTAGCTCATGGCTTAGGGAAAACCCAACCATGTCGCATAGGGAAACTCGTTTCCCATTTCATTCTCTCTTTGATTTACACTCAGTCCAAATTTCATGTTAACTACCCTTTTTTTTTTTTTTTTTCCTTTTAAGAAACCAATTTAGAAGAACAGTGATACTTTCTAAAAGAAAATTTTGATCCTCTAGTTTACGTGCTACATCGGTTGGTTGATTTAAGATATATATATATATATGAACAGAAGTAACATTTGTACTTAAAAGAGTATCAAATATAATATGTTGATAATATATAAATATATATGTATAATTATATGTTGTTGAAACAATAGAGCAAATATTATTATTTAATTACATTAAGTAAGTATTTTTTGCATCAGCTCCAGATCACTACAATTTTTTTCACAATTTTAGGAGTTTTTAAGTGTAGTGTATGTATTTTACATGTTAATTACAATATTTATTTCTTTCATATTAGTTATTCTTATCATAATATATTATTTTTAATTCTCTAAATTGTATTTTTTTTTATTTAATTTTTGAGTTATTATTTACTTTTTAGATTTTCCATGCTTTTTAAAGTATAATTTATGCTTTCTATATTTTGAGCATAATATTCTGTTTAGTCAAGAATATTATTTATTTTAATAATATAGATTATTTATTTTTCAGAATTGTAATAATACTTACTATTTTCGGATTATTGCCAATTACTTAGATTTTTCAAGTTTTTCAAAATGTGTTTTATGTCTTTTACAATTTGAGTATAAAGTTTCAGTTATCCTAAAATACAAAATATTTTTATGTATTTTTAGTTATTTTTTAAATTACAAAATATTATTTTATGATTTTTGAATTTTTAATGAATTTTTACATTTTTTGAGTTTTCTAAAGAGTAATATGTGTATTTAAATTTAATGTATAGTTCCTTCATTAAACCAAAGGGTATAAAAAGAACCAGAACTAATACAATTGGCGATTAAGGTATTAAGATCAAGACGGTCAATAAAGCAGCAAGAGTCAAATCAAAGGGGATTTTTTTAAACCAACAAAACATCACTCTAGCTTATCGCTACCAAAGCATAGAGGAATGAGATGTTGTCGAGAAAGAAAGCTAAAGACAAACATCTAGGAAAGGTAATTGTTTATAGATAGGCAGGAGGAGAAGGGCTTGGTACAGTGGAATTGTAAAATGCTATTTGCGTTTATAATGCGACGAGTCGCTAAATAATTTTGATGTTTTAGGTGTTATAGAATAAGTTTGATACACTTAGATCAATAAACAATGTCATATGGAAAAGATTTTCTATGATTTTGCTTGCAAATCATACACCAATTTGCGGCAAGACTATCAAGGCTAGTATACCCAAAAGAAGAATGAGAGGTGAGCCGTGCTCGTAGCATTGGCCAAATTCAATTAAGCACTAAGCTTAAGAGTGGATGTAAAACGTGATTTTTTCGACAAGAATAAACATTTATGTGACTTTTTCGACAAATCACTTTGAAATATGACGATCTAGTTGGTGAATGGATTCACAAACTCAACACGGTGTGCCACCTTATCCATGGCCTCCTTATTTTTACTGCTTTCCGACTTATTCCTGGGTGACCAATCGCATTAAGCACCTCACATGGGCTGCATCCATGGCCAGTGAGATGACCCCCACCTTCTACTACTTCATCCATTCGGCATTCCGTCCAACGGCCTCTGTTTACGCAATGGTAATCATCTCCTTATCCCGCTACCCCATAAGGTCCACACTACCACTTAGCAACACATGACAACACCCAATCTCGGGTCTAGGGCGATCTTAATGCCAATGTGCACTTTGGAAAGGGGGACTTCAATCAGGCAATGTTCAAATGGTTTTGGCCGACTATCTAGATAGTCATTTCAAGTGTATTATTTCTATGTCAGTAATCAGCACTTTCTTACACCTATGATATGTTCGAGACTAATAAATTGAATTTTGTCCAAATTTCATACTATATTAATTCATGTTGTTTTAAAATTTTACTTATATTCTTTATAGTTTTGGCAAAAATACATACTCTGGCTTGAATTTCCTAATATATTCTCATAAAAAATTTAAATTATTATAGAAGAGTAAATCAACATCTGATTTATTATTTTAATATGATGAATCCTAATATTTTATTTTTTTGAATAAGGGTAACCCATCATCTGATTTGTTATTTAAAAATAATGAATCCTAATATTTTATTTTTGTGGAGAATAATTTTGCCACTTGTCTCACGCTAATTATGCAGGCAGTTTATGAGGCGAACTTTAACGGCAAATATTGCGATGACTTATTTCGCTTGAGTAGGCCCAAAGTCAAACGAGATATTGACCTACTCCCACGAATAATTGTCGCCGGTTCATTTAGACATCTTTGTAGTGACTTCTGGGTACGAGACCAGGAAGCTCCATTCGTTTCCCCCATTTTCTATAGTTTTGTTCATAATTTTTAATGGTATTAATTCAGTTCTCATCTCACTTTTCATTTTTGTATCAATTATATTTTTAAAAGTTTAAATTTAATTAATATAAAATTAAAATTAAAATAAAATACTGGACATATCCCCTAAAAATTACTGGCAGAACCATAAAACTACATTATGGGAGTATTGGTGGTGGTCGTTGAGGATGATTATGTAACACGAATGATGATCCGAGAGGCAGTGTGGGTTATAGATAAGGCTGTTTTGCCTATGTTTTCTCGTTTCCCTTGTCTTTCCGTTTATGTGACTTTTGCTCAACCAAACATAGGATGGATGTGCTCAATAAAATATTACATAACGTTACTTTTAGAAAAAGACAAGGATATACTTGACGAGAAATTAGCCCCTCTCCTATCTTCTATTAATTACTTTTTTTATTCCTCTGTGCCATACTTTTTTCATGTCCCACTCTGTCTTTTGACGGTGAATGAACAACGGCCTCTTTCGTCAATTATATTATATAATATATATAAAAAAAATATCCATACAGATAGAGGAAAAAAAAATCTCGTGTCATACCTCTTGGGTCTGGCAAGTTCGAATGACATGTAAAAACTTTCCATGCTATTTAAGAAGGGAACTGGGTTTTCTTACTTTTACGGAGTATTTCCCTTTTTATTCCATCTTCAACCATGTGCTAATTTTAAAGAAGAATGTATTCGTATGTTTCGATAGTGATTCTAGTATTGATTTTTCTGAAATCTTCCTATTTCTTATTCGTCTTACATTTTTCAGGTAACCCGAAGAAAAGAACATCATCATTAGAAATTAGATAATACGGCGAAATAAAGCATGAATTAATTTGCTCAATAAGAAACTAATAATTTCAATTTAAAAAGAAAAAAACCGATTACATCGATTAGTTTGTCGAAAAATAACTTTTTATCTATAGATCCACTGAATTGGCCTTGAAATTAAAAGTGTCCCTTTTATCTCACATGCATTTTAAGGTTAATTGTAATAAATTTTTATTACTCTATCAGTTTTTACTTTCTAATACATTACATTCTACACTTTAGATAATGGATTGAATTCCAGAAATGTGGAAATTGGAAATGTTTAGGTTTTTAACTCTTTCAATAGTTTCTAGTTTTAGTTACCCAAAAAAACATAAATAGTTTCTAGTTTTAACATATATGTTATGTTTGATCTATTTTATGTTAGGCACAAATAATTATGAATGTGTATCCATCTAATATTCGTTTAAACTTAATAACAGAAAATCATTCTTACCCCCTTCATTTTTCCGTAAATAATGGATACACAATGAGAGGTAGGGCATAGTTCAATTTTCTCTTTAAACTAAACCAAACAATAAAATTCAACTTGTTTTTTAATCATAAACCATATGATTGAGCTTCAAGATAACCTTTTCCCAAAACCACAAACTTCAAGTTGCTTTCATTCACTATATGAATGATAATTTATTATTTGAAAAAACTTACATGCATTATATAAAATTTCATATCACAAGTAGTAGATTTCATACCACAAAACTTCAAGTTATTCCGATTTGCTATTTGAATCATAAACATTGAGCCAACCTAACCTATTCTATGTTAATTATAAAAGTTAAATACTTATAAATTTCAATAAGTACATAAACCAAAAATTTCTTTCATATGTTATCTAATAATATGAAAATTTTTAAGCATGATTAGAAATTACATCAAGTTTCAATACAATTTGGTTTGTTCTCTCTCTCTCTCTCTAAGTGATTTGTTTCGCCAATTCATGGATTTTAGGTTTCAAATCTTTTCAATCTTAGAGAAAAAAGACGTACTTATGATTCGGATTTGTTTGATTTATAGGTAATTCAATCTGGTCTTGAAGGTCCATCAGTGTATATAGTACAAATAATTTATTCATTTCCATAGAACAATTTCTAGTTCATTTTTTTTAATTGTTTGATTAGCTTTTGTTTATTATTTTGTCATGTCTACAAGGGGCAAAATGATAAGATATGGATCCAATGACACATTTTTAAAGTTACAAAGTTCTCAAAACCCGTTCTAAAAGTTAAGGGCTGATGCTCATTTAGCTGTTGTTGAAGTTTACTCTAATGATACATTTTCTTAGGGTTGCTTTTTTTTTTTTTTTTTTCCTTTTTCACCTTGAAAGAAGTCTTCTAAAGATCTTTCAAGTATCTATCAAAATATAGGATATACAATATTTTAATATTATGTTAAAAATCTTAAGATATATGGCAATTATTAGTGATTTTTAGTGATAAATAAGGGTAGTTGCTCAACTGCTCCTAAAAGCTACAAGTTATCATATTGTCTTAAAATTCTACAGTAACATTTGTCAACTAAAAAGGCATATAGTCTTCTGTTAAGTAATGTTTGGAAAGACTTTTTTTCCGTTTTGCCATCACATAAACCCCTTTTAATGATGTTATGTAAATCATTAATGGAAAAATTCCAATAGCTATACCTAGAAATTTTTTTATAAACTATTTATACCTCAAAGTTGGTAAAATCTACTAAATTTTAAGTAGATCCTACATACTAGAGGTTCCTAGTTGAATGTTCAAAGTTAATATGTTCACGTAAAAAAGAAAAAAAAATGTAAATTTAGTTCTTCACTTTCACCATTTTCCTATTTAAATCCATAATCTTATTTTTTTAAAGTTTAGTCCTTAACGTTTTGAAAGATTTACAAATAGGACTTCCATTATGTTTGTCGAAAATTCTATCCATCCATAACATCTATCAACTTTTAATCCATCAATAATAATTATTTTAGTAAATTAATATCATTGCATACATATAACTAAATAATATAATAAAAATTTTGGATTAAAAAATGTAAGACAAATGGAAAAAAATAAAACAAACCCCTTTAAGCATTGACCAACCATCTTAAGAACAAGGGGTGGCTGGCCTAAACCCCCGAGGAGAGAGGTTTGTCCTTCATTAATTCTCTATGTTATTTATTACTCTTCATTGTATTATTCAATTAAATAAGTTGACAATATTATTTTATTAAATTAATTGTTGTAATCAATAGAAGTTGACACGTGTTATGATGTACCAGATTTATAACAAATTTAATAAAAGTTTTTTTTCTAAAACTTTATAAACGATGAGTATTAAAATAGAAAAATTTTAAATAGAAAAAAGAGAGAGAAGGTATATGGTACGCTTAGCCTTATCTTCAATGTAGAGTGAAGTATACATAATTGCTTATTTCTTTTCGATGAGAGGTGGTTAGAGTGAGTAAATAAAAGAGAGAAATATTTTAATGGTATTAATTGATAAATGATATGTAAATATTAATAAAATTTTAATATGTGGAAATATATTTGACAGATGGATTATTATTATTATTTTTATATGTAATGTATTATGAGAAAATGAAACTAGTGCCGTGAGGGTGAGATATTTTGACGTTACCGCCTGAACAGTTGAGGGCATAGTCTGTGGTGCAGTCTCCTGAAGGTTCAGCGAAAGCACATTGGCACAACTACCGCATCTCACACCCACAGCGTTGAAACCTTTGGTGCTTGGAATCCCAACCTACAAAGCACCAACACAAACAAACAACCTATGTAAGAAAATAACATCTACTTCGATTCATTCGAGCAAGCTCAGCTGTTAAAACATAAACACTTTGTTACGGGGAGGAAGGTATTCATTTGTGAAAATAGAAAAACAGACGGGTCAAAAGTTTATTTAAAACGACACGCCACAAACCTTGAAAACTGTGATGCGAATATTTTTCTAAAAGATATAATCCCTTACTATTAGGTATTAAAATTTCATTAATCCTATTGATCCATGTATTAGTAACGTTTGAGTTTTTTTCCAATTGGATGTATCAAAAAGGATTACACAACTTTGTAGTGTAAAGCCAGAAAAGAGGTACAAAATATAAGAGTCGCGTAACGGGTATTTATGGATTGAGGGCATGTGTTAACATTTTATTTCCCCTAATAATAGTTATTTTAATGGAGTTAAACTTTATATTAGCTGGTCATGATGAATAAAGCCTTGTATACATCATAGAACGAGTACACAGGTTCGACTTTGTCTTACTTACTTACCAGTTCTCTGCAAAACATTCCACCATCTCCCTCTTTTGACAGTAAGCAGAGAGAAAGAGAGAGATAGAAAACGACGTGACTTGGAACGGAAACCACTACACTACAAGCCTCGAATGGCTCTTTCGAGATTTACAGTCAGTAAAGAAGGAAAAAAAAAAAAAAAAAGGAGAGATGGGTTTGTTTAAAAGATGTCTATTGCTTTTGTCGTATACAGTAAGATCTATGACTTCAGATTTTCCAACAAGTCGGATATCTTGATGAAAGAAACATGGCTTCCATCAAAGTCAGGCTGTTCAGGGAAAAAAAAAAAGAAAGAAAGAAAGAAAAAAGGAAGGAAAGCTAAAAGGAAAAGCAGGTATATGTTTGGTTTGGCCATGATTAAGAGTTCACTAAGGTTTGAAGGCAGCACAAATATGCTGAATTCTACTACCCTACAAATGGATTATATATAATATTTTAACGTTGGACAGAGAGGAGCATTCAAGGGAAATACTTCTACAGACGAGATTTTTATAGATGCTGCTACAATCGTATCATCCTTAGAAATTAGTGTATGATTAAACATATAATAGACTACTGCCAGAAAAAAAAAATTCATTAGGTATTAAATGCCATATATATATATATACATAATATATAAATAAAAATAAAATTTACATAAGTATAATAATTGTAGAGGTAGTTCTTAAAACAACTATCATCTATATTTGAAATATACTAGGTATATCAAAATTTTATCAATATTACAAACCTAAATACCATGATCAGTATAATTAATACACGGTCTTACAGGACATTTGCAGCAAGGGGATATGTTAGACCCTAGGATTCGTCGAACTTACATGTAGGTGGCCTGGACTCTTGAATGCTCTAAGATTATAGAGGATATAAGCATCCACATAAAAATTTCTGGGATTTGACACCAGAGGCTATGAGTTCTGACTTACTTAGAATAATCTAAATAACGCTATACATATATAAATCCTTCTAGCTTTCCCGATATATTGGAATTTCATGTACGAAGGTTATCTTTACCCACTATTGATCATATAAGCTATTGCATATCTTGAAGCTTAAGCTAATTAAAATTAGCTAACTAAATAAAGGGAACTTTGTTTTCTTTATAAAATTATCACACAAGTTAATATATAAAACAGATCTTGAAATTATTCTGCATTAATGCCTCAGCTTTAACAAGTTTAACAATAAATCTCAATTCTATATTTCTAAAACTTGCTTACATATATAGGATATACGAGGTACAAGGGTATATCATATAGCTCTTAAACTTGGAGGTTTACACAACTTGAAGATTTGCTAGTGTATTTTACATGCAGAATAATTAACTTCATGTTAGTGGAAGATGTACCAATAAGATGTCCAACAGAAAAATGTGAACAAGCATCCTTTCTTAACCATTGACCATCTCCTACGAGGGGATAAAAGAAAACATAAAACCTTTGTTCGGATTTTTGCCATCGTAGGTTGAAATTTTTCTTATAACTGAAAAATCTTATCCTCCTTGAGAGTTGGACCTTTGTAAGTGTCCGATTTCTTTGCACAGATATTCAATTTATAGTTGCGAATGTAAACATGGTTATGCGTAGAGTCAGAAATATAAAATAGTCATGCAAACACTCACGAAAAATTGAGCATTAGAATCAACTTATGTAAAAGTTTAATTTATATATTTTTCGTGGCTTTTCGTATCTTATTATCAACATTCCCCTTCTTGTGACTAGTTGAGCTCATTAAGTGGGTAAATTAATTATATATGTCAAAACCATCTAGGGATTTCAACTCAAGATTCTCCTATTTGTGGTACTATGCTAAATTTAGCTCCACAAGTCCAAACTTGTAGATCGGTGTGGGCTTTTATCTATAAGATATTTATTAAAACTCTCGCTCTAGAGTCAAGACTTACAATAAAATTAGACATAGCAATTAAGGGAAAAGAGAGAGCTTCATGTTGGGTGAGGGAAGTGCGTAATTATTTCCAGTCCAGCAAAATGGTTAATGAAACAGTGCAAAATGCAACATGATTAATCCTCATGTAAACCCTAATTGTAACATAAAATGAAAAATCTTGAGCTTGAACAATAATGAAACTTACCCGGGTTCATTCAACTTCTAATTGGTATTTTCTAGAGAATTACTGGCATAGAAAACAAATCACACGTCATATGCATCGATAGATGAATAAACTTAACTCAAGTGTGGCCTTACTTCGAAGGAATACTATATCTAAGGATCAAGAATTTAGAAAACCTAAAATTTTGTGTGCCAAGCAAAAGTGAGACCACATAGAATCACAAGCTTTTAAATAAGATGATTTAGTTTGCTTAAAAAGTAAATGGCATATCCTCATGCCATGAGGACGACAAAATAATCATGTCGCTGATTATCGTCGTTAAGGCGAAACACTACGTACATAGAGTTATACATACCGCCAAAACAGTGTCGCAGAAGTTGCAGTGCACATAGCAAACACGTTCACTAGTGGCTTCCATAACGGAGAGGGATAGTACTATGTGCTAGCGATAGTGGGGTTTTGCAGATCACTAAAATGCCAAGGAGATCGAGAGTTGTACTGGAAATACAGAATTAATCTTTTCTATTGTATTCAGGATGGGTTAGGGAACTTGAAGTAAAGTGAGAAAAAACCCCTGGAGAGAGGGAGAGAAATCGAGAGTGAGACTTGTTTAGAGAAGGGTGAAAAAGCAGATTCTAGGATTGGTTGATAAAGAAGATTACTTTGTGGGGATGGTATGGGGTAGGGTTGGAATTGATGTTTGTGCTTAATGGGCAGTACAATTTTGGGAGTGCTCAGGGAAATGAGTGGTGAGAGTATCAACCCTTGGGAGCAACCCAAGCAAGTGGGCTTCTTTTGAGAGAAGGTGGAGACACTGATTTCCTAAAAGTTATGTATCGTTTCCTTTGTTCTACATTTTTTTACTAGGGGCATGAGCTTTTATATCCTCTCTTTCCCCCCTCGATTACAAGAGTGGATTTTCAATAAATAAATAAGAAAAGAAGTGAGCCAGACTTAATCAATTGGAATTCACTTCGAGGAGGAGCTAAAATGCAATTGAATTAATATGGGAAAAATAGTTAGAATGATAATTTAGACTAATCATTTAGAGTACTAATAGAATCAAATAATTAGTCCTATTTTGGGATGCTGTATTAGGGAGCTTTAAATTGGTCGACACATAATAGGACCATAAATTTGACTTATCCAATGTTAATGTTTCTCAACAACTCAAGTACTTAGCAAGTCCTAAAAAATGCTATTAAGCTAATACATATTTCTCCTAAAAGTCTAGTAGTGGTTCTAAAAGTCTTATCAATATTGGCTATCGCTCTTCAAAGCCACATGATTGGGGGTAATTAATTGTCAAAACTAAACTAATACCACCTAACTTTGCTCTTGAGGAATCAGAAACTTTAGACATTAATGGATATTTTAGTTCTCAAATCTCAAAGACCAAACCTCATATAAGAAGATTGAATTTTCTTGCATTTAAGCCAATAGTGCTCTCATAATCAAGCACTACAAAACTAAGTGCTCTGATTCCTCTAACTATTACATCAACTTAAAATTATAAGTTTTTTTTTTTGGTAAATTAAATGCATCATATGTTAATATAATAACAAACATTACAAAAATTAGCAACACTTTTACATACATGAGTCATCATGTGTTCCGCATTGCATAAGACATTGTATCTTACAACCATATTTGTCAAAATTGCAATTCTATTATTTATTTAATATGTAGAACTGGTAGAATTATATAAAATTAGTAAAATCGTACATCAAAATTCATAATTACACCAAAATATTGCACTAAAATAATTTTATATTCATTTTAATTAAGAAAAATATTATAAAATAATAAACTTATAAAATCGTATAATTGATTTGCAATTTTAACAACCTTTGCCTTTCTTCAAGTTCCATATCAGTAACATCCTCTATAAAAAAGCAAAGCACTTCGAAAGGAGGTTGATAAAAAAATCTCCTTCTCTTTCTCCAAATTCTGCATAATACTAGTAAGCCTATCTTATACCCTATTACATTCATGAGCCTTCACTTTAAAATGCCAACCCTACAACTTGCAAAGAATTAACCTACATGTATGAACAACATTGTGATATTTCAAGCATACATTGGAAGAATTTGCTAGCATAGATGCCACAATAAAAGAACCTTTTGAAGACACAATTGTACCTCGACGTAAATTGTCCATAGTTTGATAGTAGCTAAATCTGAATGTTATAATTTTCTTCCATACACTATAAGAAAGTTACCCATTTCATTTCTCAAAATCCCTACAATGGTTGCTTTGTTTGAATGTTGTAGTAGAGAGCCATTTGTATTTAAAGTAACCCATCGTTTTGGAAGAAGTTCCCATCGTACATTATTATGTTCTATGTTATCATTTCCTTATGTTTCCTCATGTAGTTCCAATATTCATATGTAAGTCTTCATATAGTATCTTTCACATTATCTAACTTGCCTTAAGAATTGTATAATTTTTGGTTTCTTGGAAACTATAAATTCCATAGCATAAATGCAAAGCTAAAATTGCTAGACAAATAGTTATATCAGATTACATTGATTGAGGACATTATTCTTCGTGACTAAGGAGATCAATGATCAAAGAATGAGTAGTTTACTATGCAAGAATTAGATTATTTGCTAATCTATATTTATTTTTTTCTTAATCTAATTAAGTTAAAATTATTTGCACATTAAGAAATATATGTTTATCAAATTATCATTTATTTATATATTTATTTATTTTCTCTTAATCTAATTAAGTTAAAATTATTTGCACATTAAGAAATATATGTTTAGAAAATTATCATTTATTTCAAATAAGTGAAATTAATCTTAAAAAATAAATTATCTTTAATGCATGACTTTATTTTTCCATATTTCCATTAATCTAATTGTTTACAAAGACATAACACTCAAAGAAATAATTATACAAATCAATTTCATTAGTTGGAATTCCAACTTCTTGTAATTTTATATTGAAATTTTCAACTTTTTGAATGGTTCTAAATTTTGTTAATCAATAAGTTCTGATTTTCTCCATATAAGTATAGCACAAACACCATATGATGAGGCACATACATAGATGGAATTGGGACCCCAATCCCTTAAAATGTCTCTAAAAATTATTACTAGTAAATATCCTAAGAAGCTTATTAGGTTTAGGAATAATATATATAATTTTAAAAGATGAATCACCCATTAAAAGTATGCATTCAAAATGGTTATTTAGAGGTCCAACGCGTCATGAGAAATTCCCTTTTGTCTTTACAATCATGATGATTTCTTTCACTTTGTGAGTTATTTTATGATATTAATATATTGCCTTTTATATTTGCAACAAATAAAATATTGTATAATTATAAAAAAAAAACAATCACAAAATATCCCATAAATATAAAAGCAATTATTTAGAGTATTCATCAAAATAGCTCATATATTTGGATCACTTCAATGGATGCTCAAGCAATTTTTATGAATTGTTTTTTTCAATTTTCAAAAGGCAACTAAATGTCTACTTTTTAATGACATAGTAATTGTATGCATTTTTTATTATTAGAGAAAAGTACAAAAAAGTTCTCAATATTTACCTTTTTTTCTATTTTAATCATTAATGCTTTAAAAGTTTCATTTGAACCCTTAATGTTTTAAACTTTTGATATATAAGTTTTTCCATTAGGTTCCATTAGATTTTTCATTAATGATGACACATGACAACTTATGATCGGTCCATATGTAATTTTTAAATAAAATGTTTATAAAAACAATAAAATATGATAAATATATAGAAAAATCTAAAATATTAAAAAAATTAAAAATCTACAAAGTTGAAAAAGTACTTATGTAATGTATATAATAATATACAATATATATAATAAATAGGAAAATACTTAAAACATTAAAAAAATCAAAATCAAAATCAAAATAAGAGAAAAAATAAAAAATTCATTTTGGCTACCTTAAGGAAATGGAGTGGCTAGTGGCTATCAAAAAGGGTATCATAACCCCCTATAAGTGGCTACCGATCACTTCTATTCGTTATGGTGGCTAAGATGGCCATGTTAGGATAAGTCAATCGCCACCAACTTAAGGAAGTAGGTCTTACAACCTTTGGCTAACCAAAGGTGGCTACATACCATCAAGAGGTCATAAAACACGACCAAGTGGTGGATGGCCTCCTACGAGTACAAATCTTTATAAAAAAAAAAAGGAAATAGGGAAACATGATCTAATTGAAATTAGGTCATGCAACCTGATTTCAACCCAATTGGGTTTTCCTTTTTTTTCTTCTTCATCTTCTTCTTCTTTTTTTTTTTTTTTCAATTTAGGTAATCATAGGTGGTCACCCATTACCTATAGGGGTCCACGAACCTCCAAAGGCGACTACCCGATTACCCTTTCCCTTAAGGTAGTTGTAACCAAATTCGTTTTTTTTTTTTTTATTTGTCTTGGTATGAATTTTTTTTTTATTATTTTACTTTGTTTTTTTACATATTTCTATTCTTTTTTATTATTTTATCTATTTGATAAATACACTTGGGCCAATCATACACTATTACGTGCCTTCATTAACAAAAAAATTAATAGAGTTAACAAAATGGCTTATTTGAAAAAAATTGAGAAAGTTGAAGGTTAAAATGAAAAAAATAAAAGAAAAATGATTGGAATAGAAAAAGAGGTCAATGTTAAAGATTTCTTTATACTTTTCCCTTATTATTAATATGCTTTACATTTCTTTTTCTTTTTCTATTTCTACGAAGAACTTTCACTTTATTTAACAAAGAGTTCAAAACACTCAAATGAACATAATATGAAAATCATAGCATTAATCCATATGATAACGGGTAAATTATTTAGGGGCATGTACGCCTTATGACATTTGTTATAGTAGTTAATCTGTAATGCCTTGAAAGGTGATGCATCTCCGAAGTCGAACACACAAAGAAACACCACAACAAAACAAACGTAAAACAAATAAGGAAAAAGTTAACAAAGCCCGGACAGCTACTAATAGATATGATGCACCATTTGATCTTACTCAGCCTACAATCCACCAGATATAATACACCGGTTCGAACTGAAGAGTCAAGCACCACTACTCCTTACTAAAGGAAATAGATAAGAGTTGAATGACAATGAGAACACTAAGGTTACTAAATGTAAATAATTCTGTATTGATTAATTGATTGTTTGCATACAAGAAAGTGGGGATATATATACCGATCTACTAGAGTTACTTTACATTCATGAAAAGATTAAAGTGTATTCTACAATTATGTTACATAAATCATACTAAAAAGGGTAAAAAAAGGGCAAAGTATATTCAGTATAAAAAAAAAGAAAGAATCATTTTTTAATATTATGTTAGAAGACACATATCCCTTGATGGTTGGATGGGAGAAATATGATACAAGATAGGTAAAAGCAGACTAACGCTTACAATTAGGGGCCGACTTGATCTGGATCAAGTCGGGGGTCAATCAATCCTGTAGAGAAGTTAGTTGTATTGGCATCAGTGTCTATGGTCGGTCCGGATAGTCTTGTGCTGTCTTTTGGAGTAAGGCATTGTTATTGGGTAGGAGCAGATCTAACACATGTGAAAATCTAATAGATAAGTCAACAGGAGATCAGTTCAACATAGGGATCCCCACTAAGCTTTGGTTTTAAGCCAGTATTCTCTACGCGAGTCTTTGGAGTCATCTAGCTCAGCTACGAGTGATTGGTCTAAGGGCCTGATTCCTATCAAAATGGAGGATAGTAAGATCACTTAAAATCTCCATATCACGTGTATACTTATGATATAGAAACCACCTTACAAGTAAAAGGTTATAAGACTCTAAGTTTCTAATCATAAGTCATCTCATTACACATTGTGACCAACAATATACAAGACACAAATACAATACATGGATCTAACATACATGATCTCTCATACTATTGCGTAGCGTTGACATCCTTAATTATTTATCCAAGACAATGCAATGCATGACCAGTTATAGGAGTTGAATAGTTATTAATTTAGGTTTACAGGTGAACAAGCAATACATAATACACTCTAAAATCCTATTAATTAACTAATGCAACAACTAATAAGCATTCAAATATCTTATGGTATTTTATCAAGTAATAGCAACCAAGAACAAGCACATTTACATTCCCTAAGCAAATTAATTTTCATTCTTTATATAAGTTTTACTACTCTACACTACAAGCAAAAACAAGGTAAAATAGGACTAAGAATACTCACTTGGCTATTGTCTACGAACCTCAATAATCCTCAATAGTGTTGATGTTTAAGTCTAAGTCACCTAAAGAGTATAATTATAGTAAGTAATAGGTATATACTTTACTAAGTCTCTAGCTTAATTCGTTATACAACTTGGTTTTTCCTTGTTTTGTATTTTGGTAATAACTTTTTTTTCATTTTAAGTTTGATTTTCACATTCTTATAGTCAATTTCCATCATTATAGAGTGTTCTATTACGTGATGAGATACATTTGGTGAGATTAGACATGTAATAGTTTGGTTTAGGTTGTATAAGTTCATTGGTCATATGCTTGTTTTTAACTCATATGGATTTTTGGCCTTGTTTGAGGTTTAGGGTTATAGTTTGGTTAATGGGCTATTAAACTTTTATTTAAGCATTTTAAGTAAAATTTTCAGAAAGTCCCTGAAATTGTTCATTTAGGCTTTAAGTTCACTTCTATGGGTCAAAATGGGTCCTTTTTGCTAGTTTAGGCCTATTCTTTGGTTTAAGCTTTAAGGTTATTTAGACTTTAATTTTACAACCATAGCTTCTAGCGCTGTATGTCTAATGGGCCTATTGCATAGTTTGGGCTTATTTCACATCTTAAGGGCCTAAACCTATGTCTACTTTCTTTATTAGCCTAAATCCTTTATAAGCCCATCAAATGTCACATTTTCCCTGTAGGTTTAGATTTGACTCCTATTATTTATAGGGCTTTAAGCTAAGTTTCTAAGATCCGAAATAAGTTTTAGGCCTAATTAAGCTTAAGACACTTTTAAGGTACTTAACCTTAAGAATTAAGTCGTAAACCTTAATTACATTAACTAATCATGTCATTAAGATAATGAATAAAAAATTGTAGCTTGGTTCCCCTACTACAATTGGCTGTTCAAAGCGGTTTAGGTGGAAGTTTACATCATTTTCTTGTAAAACTCACTTTAACGTGTCCTAACCATCTCTAAATCACTTTTTGAGCTATTTTCACCAAAAATCTCATAAGACACTTAAAATGTGATGCAAGACTGAGCTTACTTGCTTCGGCTTACTAAAGTTTTTGAGTTTCCATGGTGGTTTTCTCGTCTATTTTCAAGGTATACTCATGTTTCATCTAGTACTACTTTTAAACATCATAGAATGCTTGTATGTAGAACTTAAGCTAATGTACCTCCAGGGTCGTACATATGGTGTGAGCCCCTAAAATCACCTTTAGTGCGACCGTACCTAAATTTAGAGCATTTGCAGAAACTTATTCGATTGAGCTTAAACTTTACAATTATATTAGAAAAGTTAGTTGAAGTGACCTAGTGAATTTAGATTTCAAAAATAATTTCCTAAAAACTCAATTTTAGCCCTAGAAGTATAATCATTTAATACAGTGTAAAACCGGTTAGAACCCCTAAAACCAAGCCCAAGATACAACGAAGACTTAAAAATAAGTTATTTAAGCTATAACATAGCATAATATACTATATGAATATATATATTTATGAATATACCCAGTATATATAATAATTATACTAATAAATTAAACCAAAAACCTAAAAATATATATAATGAGTGATGAATTCTTAAGATTAAATAGAAAATATATCCTAAAAATAAAAGATAAGATAAAAACATAACTATATGAATATAATTACATGTTACGTGTACCACATATATAGAATATATATACGTATTTTAGTAAACTACTAAATATTAATATAATATATATAATACTAATAACTAAATAAAAAATCATGCAAAACCCAATCAAAAGTCAATCAAATTGCTAGAGACAACCTGGAAATTACTGGACAATAGCCATGGTTGTAAACTAAGCTAAGAAATGCTTAATCAAAAGCTAATTTCTTAAAAGACACCTCATACTTAAATAAAAAAATTTAAAAAAAATTATTTTTGGCTGACATTAACCCCTAAATAGCATAGACCTCAAACATTTAGTGTTTAGCATTTTGGAATGTGGAACAGTAATAGAAAAATTAGGAAAATATTCTAAAAGATAAACCAAAATAAGGGAGAAAGCTAGACCCATTGTGTTTCCCAACTCAACTAACCACCTAACAACAAACCCCACCAACCACCACCAGTCCATCCCATTCATCACCTTACCAAGATACTTCTACTAGGTATCAGCCATTGTAGCTCTAGTAAACGTTTAGTTAAGTTTCTGCCCTATTTGTCATAAATTTTCTAAAAATATAAAATCGTTCTATAAAATTAAGAAAAAAATTAATTCTTTAGTTATTATTAGAGTACTTTTAGGTTGTAATTTATTTTTGGAAAATTATGAATATTTTATATACTTGCTTAATAAATTACTATTCATCTAAATTTTTAAATTTAAAATAAATATAGTAAATAGTTTTTTTTCAAGCACAAAATTTTTTTAGAGCACATATTACATCTAACTTATTGCTATGTAGCTTAATTTTGATTTTATATATATTTAGTATTTAATGCAATCTTGGCATTAAGAATATGGTAATTTATGAAATAAATTGATTGTAAGGAAATAATTGATGAAATTGGGATCTAATTAATTTTGAATGTTTTTAATGATGTCAAGATAGGTCAGGATTAATTTTGTGTGAAAAACCACATTATTTGCTAATTAATCATAATTTAAGAGTAAAAACGTAATTTTACATATATAAGCAATAAACCCGATTGTATGAAACAAGTTATTGGTTAAATTTTATATATATTTTTTTAGTTTATAAGAATTTTCATATAATTATTTGATGATCCGTGCTATTTATTAGGAATTTCCCTAGTTAAATAGCTTAAATTAGTAACTAAGACACATATTTAGTAATCATATGTTAAAATATGCTCAATATCTGATTAAATTAAAATTAAGACATACTTTGATCAGATAGGATTACTTATTATTTTGTTATATTTCCCAATATTATTTGCATCGGGTTATGATATATACATGCTAGGATTAGATAATATATAATTTATCATGTTTTATCATAAAACTATGTAAAAATATATTTTATTTCTATAATACAATATCAATGTGATATTACTTGCTATATAGTTTTATCTGTATATTAGGATTAAAAATGCTCTTTAGGAATTATTGATGTTTAGCAAGCACACCTATCATATTGTACTAAGAAGATTAAATTTGAATGTCAATCTCTCAAGGACTTTAATTACTAATACTCACTAAATCTTTATTATCTAACCGGTGAATTTGAGTTCAAGAATATTAAAGAACCTAAATTAAATTGCAACAACAAATAAATTAACATCAAACTAAAATTGATTCAAGAACTTAAACAAGAAAGCAATAAAAGTGTGAATTAACTCAAGATTTGGAAACCATATCTAGATCTTTACTTCCCCTGTGATTTTTTCTAGAGATAATCTAATTTATTATTTAATCTTTCTTGACTAAGAGAATTATTTACTAAAGCTAATCACTTTCTCAAGCTAATTAACTTTCTCAAGCAACTTAACCCTAATCTTGAAATCACCTATTAGAATCTCTTCTTAGTAGCATTATCTAAGATCACATTATTGCATAACAAATTCTCTATGATATAATTCAAAATTCTAGAAAGATTTTGCAAATTATTTCTAATCTTACAATAATCTTTCTCAACTATACTTAGATCTAATCTTATAAGAAATCTCTCGATTCTCTTATAAGATATAAAGGTTTAGATTTCTACCCATGGAAACAATAATCTAAATAATTAAGCACACATAGTTAAATTAAAAAAACAAAATAAAGAATCAATTAGATCTAATAAAAATCCATGTTGCATGAGTAGATCTTGGTTCTACAAGACTTAAATACCAAAGATCGACTCTTTACACATCATAAAGTAGTAATCTTGAATCAAAGAATAAAGAATTGTGAAAGAGTAAATCATGAAATCTAATAAAAATTGAATCTTGAAGTCTTGATGGCCCTTGCTCCTTACAATGTTCTTCTTTTCAAAAGCTCTCCCAAAATCATCTAAAAGTTCTCTTTAAAAAGCCTTAGCGATGCTTTAAATAGGAGCAAGAAAAATAAAACTCACTACAATGACACAATCAGGGACACAACGGTATCCCTTGGTTGTATTACTCACTACCTTTATGTCTTCTTTCTTTTTTTTCCTTCAAAACCGAAAACAACATAACAAGGGACACAATCATGTCCCTTAGTCATGTAACTGGTTGTGATCATTGAAAAATTGCTCCAAAATTGTTTACAAATGGCACAGTTATGTCGTTTAGTTGTGTTGATCTTTAAACTTTTATAACTTACTCATTTTAGCTTGAAATTGAGTGAAACTTGTTTCTATCTTCTCATTTTCTCTTGTAAATCATTTCAAAACCTATAAAATAAGATTTTACTTAATTAAGTATAATTTTTTAAAAATAAACTCAAATTTTGAAGGAAAGTCATGCAAAATTACTATGTCAAATATATGCAAATAAGGGCTTATCAAACTTCCCCACACTTAAGAATTTGCTTGTCCTCAAGAAAATAAATCAAAGAAAAATTATGACAAGAATTTTTAAGTTAAAAATTATCACTAGGTAGGAAACTGACCAAAAATTACACTTAACCCGAAAAAAGATTCAACTTGCAACTTCAATCAATTTTCTTTAGACAACTTCCTTAACTCTTATACTCAATCTTTTTCTCAATGTTCAAAGGACACAAACTACCAAAGTTCACAAGCTAATCTATATAAATTAAAATTTTCCCAGATCATTTAATTAAGGATTCCCATACTCAAGATCAGATTTAACATCTCACCAATTAGAAAAAAAGTCATAGGATTTTAGCTTATTTAACTAAAATGTATACAACCATCTATTCAATTTCACTAAGCGCTATAATTTAGCGTAAACATATACTACATCTAATCATCCCATTAGTTCATGCTTCAATTAGGAAGGTTTCAAGTTCATTGAATTTATAATATTGATTAAACACATTATTTAAGGACAATTGTATTAGCTAAAGGAAAGGATCTTACTCTTCTAACAGACTAAGACCGATCCATACTAACTTAGCCCTCATATTAGTAGCGAGAAAAAACCTTACTCTTCTAAAAAACCAAGGCTAATTTATACCAACTTATTCTTTAAGCTTACTTTGGCATTAGCAGTGGAATTCAACATCGCTCTTCTAAGAGACCAAGGTGAATTCTTACTAATTCTACCTTTTTTGTTATTAATCACTCATGCAATTAATATCACTTTTTACCTCTAACTATTTTAAGTTTTCAAGGGTTTCTCAAAAGATAAATTTCATCCATTTGTTTACTAAAGATTATAGGGTCCTAAAGTGATCTAAGAGGAAAGTGAACATCAAAGCAAGTTCCAAAAATAATCATAACTAACTTCTAACTAGTAATATTGCTCTAATCCCAAATCCTTAAAACCTTAAGCTAAATAACTTGTAACTTTACTCTACAAAGATTTTACCTATTAACTCTGGTATTGTATAATTCAATCATCGAAGATCAAGTATTCAAATATTCATTAACATCCATTGGAAGTTATCAAATTCTAACATAATGTCAAGTTAACAAAACAATAAAATTAGGTTAAATGTGGAAAAAAAAAATTAGTCTCCTAAGTAGCAAAAGTTTTTATATCCCCTTTTCCACACTTAAAATAGTATATTGTCCTCAATATACAAATTAAGTCATATAATGGAAATTTATTAATCATAAGTAAGACGATATAAAAGTAGGAAAGGAAAATTGATACTATCATGAAATTGAATGATATATTCACAAGTCAAGAAGCATGAAGTAGCAAATCCCAAAAGATCATGTCCATAAAGAGCTTCTAAGATCTATATTCGTAACTTTGCAATAAAACTTCACTAAACACCAAACAAAGAAAAACATAAAAGAGAAGAAAAAGAAAATCTAGGAAAGCTAAAGAAACTAAAAACAAAGCAAGAAGACATAAGTCTACTATGAGCAAGTATAACCATATCGAATAAAGCACATAAGAAACAACAATTCATCAACAACATCCTCCTAGTTGAAGACATCATCAACAACTTCATCCCCATCCTCAGCCTCTTTATATTCTTCATCCTCCTCCTCTCCCTCATCTACTTCTTCTTTTGAACTTGAAGCTTAGTTCGTAATTCCATGATCCTATTCAAAAGATAAAAATATTTAAGCTACTATTTTGTTGACCAAAAGTTTTTCCACACTTAAAGTAAAGAACTATACCAAAACCATAATCAAGTGCAAAAGAAATAACACTATAACTCATTTAGGACTTTTATCAAACACTTGCTATGCATGCATGATATAGTTGTGTTCTTGAGAAATCCTTCATACAATCCTCACAACTATTGCTACAAAAGAGATTTCAAACATGCTTAAACTCTTAATTCCTCAATGACACGAATCAATAGTACTTGTATATTGATTAAACATTAAAGCCTTAAGTGCAAGAATGAAGGACAAGGCATATGAAGCAATTAAATTCAATACTTTGACTCAAACATGCAAGAACCACACACCTATAGTAATGTAATGCAAGTGATACAATCGTATTACAACCTACGTCTTTCAAACTCAAAGATTAGCACTAATTTTAAACAATATGATCGTGTCGATGATGATTAACTACTTAAACCCAAAAGATCATGCATGCATGTACTTAAATATCACTAAGAAGTGAAAATAAAGTGAAAGCTCTAAATTATAAGCAAGAAACATCCTCAAGAAACAATTTCTTTAGCATTAATTCAAATGAAAATCGAAGTAAGTATCACGGTGGTCTCATTAGCTAATTAGGAAGCAAAGGTCAAGGGGATAACGTCCCTCACGAGGTTTCAAGGGTAGCACCCCAAAAGCTAAACAATTTTCAAATTGACACATGCAACACAATATTGGAACAAGCATAAAACGAGTGGAGATCGGGTTACTTACCTTATTCTTGAAGTGGTTTTGAAGTGAAGTGGAGTAATGATGATCCTTGGTAGTGTATAAATGTGGAAGAAAATAAAGTGTAAGTGTGTTCTTGCATGAGAGAGAATAAGGTAGAGAGTGTCATTATGTATGTGGGTGTGAGATAAAAGAAGAGGTGAGAATGAACTCACTTGTTGCTGCCTTAAATACTGGGCACGACACAACTCGAGACATAACCATGTCTCATGATCATGAAACCCATTGTAGCTAGTCAAAAATTTAAAAAAAAAAATGAAGATGCCTAGGAACAACACGATTAGAGACATGATCGTATCTCTGAATTGTGTAACTTGCTGTAGTCACACGTTGAGGGCTACCTTAGGAGCGACACAATCAAAGACACAACCGTGTCTCTAGACCCTGTAACCTACTGTATGTGCCTCTTTTGTTTTATTTATTTATTTATTTTTTTTTTTTGGAATAAAATCCTAAGTTTAAGAAATTAAATTAAACAAAGTGAAATAAAAATGGAATTAAATATGCAAATGCTAAAATGAATAATGACTTAAAATTTTCCAAGCACATAAATGAAAAATTAAAATCACTTAATCAAATAAATAACTTGGGTTGCCTCCACCAAGGTCTCATAGGAAAGTATCTTATTTCCATAAAGCTAAAGAAGCTATGGGAGACTTATTTCTCAATAGATATATACTCAAGGATGGCTTCATTCCCCCGAAATCACTCATGGTGGTTTCAACAATAGGAAAAAATTTAATAATATCCGTCTCCTTAAACTTAACAACATATCTTAGAAGCTTTAGGCATTTTATCTCAAGCACCACTTTTCCTGCAAAAAATTCATAATAAGAAAATAAAGAAGACTATACATCAATTGGATTAACTTGTTTGTCAACCTCTTTAATGTCATCAACTGAGATTAAGAGATTCTCACACTCTTCACTTATGTTATGAAGCACTTCTAGATGTAGGAATTAGACGTCACATCAATGTTCTCCCCCAACTCTTCCCTACTCTCAAAACACTTCACTTCTACCAAGTGAATTCGAGTTTAAGAAATTTAAAGAATCTAAATTAAATTGTAACAACTAAAATATTAACATCTAATTAAGAATTATTCAAGAACTTAAACAAGAAAGCAATAAAATTGTGAATTAACTCAAGATTTGGAAATCGTATCTAGATCTTTGTTTCTCTTAGATCTAATATGTGATTTTTCTTAAAGATAATCTAATTTATTATTTAATCTTTTTTAACTAGAACGATTCTCTACTAAAATTAATCACTTTCTTAAACTAATTAACCCTAATCTTGAAATCACCTATTAGAATCTCTTCTCAATAGCATGATATAAGATCATATTATTGTACAATAAATTCTCTACGATATAATTCAAAATTCTAGAAAAATCTCGCAAATTATCTCTAATCTTACAATAATCTCTCTTAACTATACCTAGATCTAATCTTATAAGAAATCTCTTTATTCTTTTATAAGATATAAAGGTTTAGATCACTACCCGTGAAAACAATAATCTAAATAATTAAGCATACATAGTCAAATCAAGAAAGAAAATAAAGAATCAATTAGATATAATAAAAACCTATGTCATATGAGTAGATCATGGTTTCACAAGACTTAGACACTAAATATCTACCCTCTATACATTATAAAGTAGCAATCTTGAATAAAATAATAAAGAATTATGAAAGAGTAAATCATGAAATATAATAAAGGATGAATCTTGAAATCTTGGTAGCCCGTGCTCCCTAGAGTGTCCTTCTCTTGAAAGCTCTAAAAAAATTGTCTAAAAGCTCTCTCTAAAAAGCCCTAGTGATGCTTTAAATAGGAGACGGGAAAAATAAAACTCACTGCAATGACATTACCAGGGATACAACCTTGTCCCCTAGTTATGTAATTCATTGCCTTCACGTCTTCTTTCCTTTAAAAACAAAAAAACAATGGAAAGCACATAACTAGGGACATGGTCATGTCCTTTTGTTGTATAACTAGCTGTAATCATTGAAAAATTGCTCCCAAATTGCCTACAAACGACATAGTCATATTGTTTAGTTATATCAATTTTAAACCTTCATGACTTACTCATTTTAGCTTCAAACTGATTGAAACTTATTTCCATTTTCTATTTTTCTCATGTAGAGTGTTTCAAAACCTAAAAAAAAAATTTTACTCAATTAAGTATCATTTTCTAAAAATAAACTCAAATTTCAAATGAAAGTTATGCAAAATCACTATGTAAAATATATGCAAATAAGAACTTATCAATTATCTTTTAAACAAAACACGTACTATATATCGTTGAGTTCATATGAATCCAATGATACTAACCTCATTAAAACCAGATAACTTTAGGTAATAAAACAGATGTTTTCTGTAATATTATAGAAAATATCATTTTACGATGAAATTTTTGTAATTAAAATATAATTTGACTAATAAAAAGTACGTTTCAATACAATCAAAACAATGTATTATAAGTAATAATGAAACCACATATATTTGATAATATTAAGTAATTTAATATAACCTATATATTGAATATAATACTTGAGTATATATATGCATATACATATGTATATGTATCTACCTATGTTAAAATATAAGTAAAACATTTAGCAACATATATATATATATGTAATGTGTGTATATGTATATTAATATATATAAGCAACTCTATTAAATAACTATACAAATAATATTCCAAAGAACTAAATAAAACCTTAACTTTTACATATATTTTACAAGAATTGAATATGATTTTTGGTATATATAGGATTTCTAAGTGAACGAAGCACTGACCTTACAGACTTATTGGAGTGAGTTTCAGTACAAGTAAGTGGGATTTATAGAGACTAGAGTATATGCTAGCTTGTGCTTGTAAAGGATTGTTTGTGCGCATACTACTCTTATGTTTGGTTACTGAGATGCTGGTTGGTAGCTGAGCTATATGTTTTATTATGCTAAGTGACCCTATCTGGTGTATTATAAAGTGGTTGATCACCCTTTACTGAACTAATTGAAACTCAAACTAAAACTAAAACTATAAATGGACATGCATCACATCTCAGTCACGACCTTAAAGGAAGCCTAGCAAAATTATCTTGAAATAGTCATATTACTTGTGTACCTACCATATGAGCATCGCATTATAAGTTAAAGATTGTAAAACTTTAAAAAAATGTTCACTCTTTACATTTAATCATAATATATTTAGTACATTTATACGAAAATATCTATGGAAGCCAATATTCCATAATTTACCAAAACGGTAGAAAATCAAAATCCTCTACCACACAATAAGATTAAGTAATAAAACTTTTTAAAAGATATTGGTTCAAGATAAGTTTGAAGGGATAGAGATTTTGAGAATAATAGAACACGTGTTTCAATTTTGTCCCTCATACAATCTAAGTTTAGTGCAAATAACATTTTATTCTATGCCTAGCCTTTATAGTTTTCTATTCTATACCTATCCTTTCTAATCTAAGTCTTGTACACTCATAACTTGACTCTTAGCCCATCCCAGCTTTGATAAAACTTGCAAGAAAGACAATTGAGGGGTAAACAAAACCATGGCTTAATAAGTTCATTCCTTACTACTGCTATTAAAGTAAATTATCAAGCATTATCATCACACATACAAATCTATCAACACAAGAAATATATGTATACATGATGAATGCAAGTAACACATCCATAGAAAGTGTCCCATAGAAAGTGTAGAGTTATATCGCTTATACATTGATTACACCCGTGTCCAGGTGTCAAATGCCTCTAACTTAGAACATCATCCCTATAGGTGAACCCTAACTCTGGACATTCACCCCGCGAGCCTCAACTCAAGAAATTTGTGTACCAAGTAGACCCGAGTTTTCACCATCATTTTATCATTATCAATGCTATGAAGCCAAATCAAATGGACCCCAACTCGGGCCATCCATCGAATATCCAATTTGTAATACCATAAATCCAAACTAGGTGGACCCCAACTTAAGCCATCTACCATCAATTATCCAACAGTGATCCATTTGCTTTGTCTTAAAATTTTCATCAATGGCTTCTTAATAGCACATACAATGGTTTTATAAAGAGGTAGCTTTTGAAAACTCATTGGTTATTTTAGAAAAATTAACTTTTTCAAGCCATGTTGAAGTTTTATAAAACCATTACTCAATAGAAAAACATTTCCAAAAAGTGTTTGTAAACAATCTATAGAAATTGGCAAAGCTTGGACACCCTAACTTGTATATTTGTAAGATCAAGCACATGCAACAAATATATCCAATTATTTAGGCCAATAATTTATATCTCTGGTTATTTTGGTGACTACACGAATGGTAGCACACTAAGTAATTAATCATTCAATACAAAATCGGTATCAGCCAATAAATAACACATAAACATCAAGTAGCAAGTAGATAGCAGATTATTAAAACTCCCTTACCTAGCCATGATTGCTCACTTTACCAGTCCTTGGAACTTCCTAGGTCTAACAATTGAGTTACTTGTCCGTTGTCTAATCATTCACCAAAAAGAAATTGGTAAAGGAGTCCTTAATGTTTGTGCCACCTAAACAATTAACAAGTAATTAGGCGTCTACCATTGTAACTAATATAAGGCAATTTAGATTGACTAGATGCACTAGCTTTTCCCGGTTTGAACCCAAACATTGAGTTACTATGGTTTATTTGATCTAAGAAAATTTTCTTTCTCTTTTTTTTTACCTTATAGATTAGTTGAACAATTAAATTAATTTATAAATCGAACTAGGAACATTAACTTTAGGGATTGATTTAATTGATTTGGTAAGGTTCAAGCATTAAGCTACCATGTTTGTTCATTAGTATCGGCATGCCTACCTATTTCTATTTATGTTCATCTAATTTCCTTTTAATTGATTGCTATAATTCTATAGTTATCTTATTACACGTTTTGTTCATTAAAAATTGAGAATGAGTCCCTAGTACTATTTAAATCATTAATAATATGCCTATTACTATTTAAATCAGCCTATATACGCTTATATTTATTAGTATTTCCTTTCTTATCTAGTTTCTTCTAATTTCCTAATCTTCCTATTCTTAAGTTTAGTTTTTATGGAAGTGAAAGACGGTGCCTAATGAGTTATGGTGATTTACGTATATATCGTATTTATAAATTCCCAAATTTAAAATTCCTAATTGTCCTAATATGAAGAAGGAAAAATAAAACTGCTATCCTATTCGATTCAACCTTTTGATAAATGCGTCTATATACAGATATCTAATTACAATTGACTCCAGTTTCCATTACCGCAAAGCTTGTCCTTTTTTTTTTTAAATAATGAATGTCATAAATAATGATGATGATAAGGGGAGTACAAATGCTTAAAATAGAATCTATATATAGTACGTACATTTCGGCTTGTATAATTTAGTTTATTTTACGTTGCTTCCTATTTGTCAATTGAATTTTTATTTTATTTATTATTGCTCTCTAGGATTTATTACAACTTAAAGGGTGAATTAATTGCTAAGGTCTACTTCCATATGATCTCAATATCTACCAGTGGGCGTGTTTAATTTCTCTTAATTTATTTTACTTCAAATGCTACTGACTACCAATTAGGTTGTCATTTACTAAAATTATTAAACCCTATATTTCTTTGATAAGATCATGGAAATATAAGCTATATTTTATATGTTATTTTAAAATGGAAATTCTTGATCTGTTTCTAAAATTAGGTATTCATAAGTGCCATTATATACATAAAGTAAAAAAAAATTAAAAAAAGTCAGATTTCGAATTCTAATATGAAATTCATAATATAAATTATTGCCTTTTTATCTATTATGGCACCAAATTGATTGTTTTAAGCCTATAATTATCGAATACGGCCTTTTACAAAATTGAAATTATATGCCTATATATGTATATATATATATATATATATTTTACATACACGTGATTATATGTATCTCGTTATTTCGTAATTGCCTTATTTTGATAAATCTTATATAAAGTTAAGATGTAAATATAACAAAACAAATGTGTGTACATTTTTTTTTTTTTTAATCTAGTTGAGTAGAGACGTCGAATTCGTAATGTGTCATACTAGATATTTATGATTTCATCGTGATTAGATAATTGAATCAAACGTAAGTTAGAATACCAAATTTAGAATATAAAATGAGTGCGAAAAATACTGAGCATTACCATGTTGTCTTATAGCAGTAGGGGAATGACAAGTCATCTTCCATAGTTTAATGCAATTGGATTTTAAAAATTAAATAGTAATAATAATAATAATCAAGATGAATTATAGACCTTAATGGTTATTACATATAAAATTTGTTGAGTTAATTTATTCAGTTTATAATTAATAGCCTAGTATTTACTTCATCAAAATGTAAAGAGTTGAAGTATGGAGGAACAAAGCTTGACGATGGAAGAGGGATGGTTGGCGGTTGTTGTGGTTGCTTCATTTCAAGTGTTAGTTGTGAGGTTTGAATGGGTAAGAAAGTGGAACGAGGAATGAGGAACAGTGAGGTTAAAATTCGAAGGGAAGAAGAGAGAGCAGCTGTCATGGAATTGAAGGAATGAGAAGAAGAATAAGGAATCAACCATGTTCGAAAATGGAATACAAAAAGGAAGAGAAGCAGTCAACTTAGGAGGCCACTCGGAAGGGACAGAATTTTTATTGTTCTTTTCTTTTTCTTTTTTTTTGTTGGTAAGTAAATGGGATATTGTCAGATTATACTTGGATGTGTCTCTGCAAAGATAGATTTTGGATATCCTTTGGATTTTGTGACATTACTAGCTAGTTGGGGCATTTAGTTGATACAACTTGATATGACTTGGTAATTGCTATTTAGATCAGATAAGGAAGATGGAAGTAAGGCTTGTGGGCTTTCACTGTGGCCGATGGAAATAGAATGCTAAGAAAACTATACTCTACTGCTAGCATTGAGATTTGCACATCATCATGTGTTATACTAAATTAACGATTTCTGAATCGTGTAAAGGTTAAAGCGCTTGAGGGTCTTTAGCTTGGGTTTAAAGATTAGTATTTTAAGGTTATTGGAATTAGTATCTTGATTTAGTGTCAAGGGCATCATCAAATCCTAAACGTATCTCATAAAAAAAAAAAAAAAAAAACCCTTATAGCAATTGTACCTCGTTTCTAGAAATTATAAGTATTATTGTTATGTTCTCAATTGAAATTAGACTTAAAATATCTAACTTGTACTAGATTTGGTAATTTTAGTAAAAGCATGCAAAATCCCTAAATTTGTTTATTTCATTATCTTCTAAAACTTTTAGGTATGAATTTTTTTTAATTACCTTCTTTATGAAATTTCCTTTGATTATTTTTAATAATTCAATAATTACTTAATTTCTCCTATTACTTATTTCGAACAGTTAAGCAACAACCAATCATCCATTTAAAAAATGATCTCTCCCTTCCCCTCTCTCTCTCTTCTTCTTCTTGTTCTTTTTTTTTTAATGACATATTAGGGTATGTGCATTCATCTATCCATGTATCTCTCTCTCTCTCTCTATATATATATATATATGTGTGTGTATATATATATATGTATGTATAGGTGATATCATATGCGTATATATAAAACACATATGTCTTGTATATCGATATGTACCCACATTATATGATTACTTAAACTTTTTAAAATGTTGTAACACAATATATAAAATTATAATTAGGAATTTTGCATGACACATCATAATATGCAATATAATGTAAGTTAGCCTATACCTTTCTACAGATTATAATTAGTGGTTATATTTGTTGCATTTCTAGCAAGAGTGTATTATAGATCAATTTCTATACTCATGTTTGAAAAGTTTGGTCATTCTTAATATTTGACTTGATCGAGTCCTTTCTTCACTACTTAATTAAATCTTCATCGTTATCACAATTGTTTTCAAAATGTTTACATGTATATATGTATATTTGTTTGTATCGATGAGATCTTATTATATGATTTATAAGTAATTCAATAAATTAGAAAGTTTTGTTTTATTAGTTTAATGTATAAGTTTATCACTTAACATGTAATGCTACGGAACCTAGAATGCCACAACCCCATCATGTATCCTTAACTTCTACTGATACGTCAAGCATCTAAAAAGCTGTAACTTGTTTAAGATCCACAAAATAATAATAATAATGAAATCTGTCAATTCACAGTTTAACAACCTCAATTTAAATAAGAGTGAAATGTAGTTCACTCCAATTGCATAAAACATAAAAAGACTCTAGATCATAAATTGGAGTTTCATTACTCCAACAATAAATAAACCTACTAAACCTATCCATAACCACATAATCTCAGCATGTTGTCCCACATACATACACACAATGCACATTGCTACTCTAATCTATGCGTATCCATACATACTACCCAAAACCATAACTTTCACACATATACACATATAAAAATTCCACGACATACATACACCTATACAAGACATGGTACACGCAAACTACACATCCCAACACCACTTTGCAACACCATCAAGATGTAATTACATCACAACTGTATCACCACCACTACACTAACAATATTAACACCTCCATTCCCAAAAGTTAAAGCAACCCCAAAAATAGAAATTAGAAAAGGTAAAATGAGGATAAAGAGAAGACTTACTTGAATACAGAGGAAGATTGATTCTTGTTGAATTCCTCTTTGAAGAAAACGAATCTTGATTAGGGATTTGGGGTTGAGATGAGTTCTGTAAGTTCCCTAGAAAGTTTCGAAAATTTCTATGTGAGAGGAAGTTAAGGCAGCTATAAATTACAAGTGATTGAATTAGTAGGAAGTATAACTTTTTCCCGAACCAAAATGTCCCTGGTATTAATGTGTAATCACATGTCATACCGATGTCTGGATCTTTTCCCATGATAATTTTACTCTTGGCACTTGATACTTAATTACATATTATACCAATGTTTAAATATTTTCCTATGACACTTTTGCTCTTGATACTTGACATCAATTTATATGCCATACCAAAGACTAGATATAAAAATTACTTATTTCCTTTAATTTCCTTAAATTAATTTATTTATTACTTTTTTTAGTTTTAACTTGGGTTTTACAGTTTTTCCCCCCTTCACAAAACTTTCAACCTCGAAAGTTTACATACCTAAGTCTACAAGTAGTTCTAGATATTTGCTCATGATCTCTTCCTCAAACTCCTAAATTACTTCTCTTTCTGACTGGTTAGGCCACTGAACTTTGATGTAAGGAATAGTCCTTCTCCTTAGTTGTTGTACTTTAGTAACTACTATCCTTACCAGTCATTCTACCATCAACATGTCCGGCTGCAACTCTAGTGACTCCAAATCTACTACTTGTAAATGTGCCTCTTCCATGTGATACAGACTGGGTTTCTTATATTTTCTCAACATGGACATGTGGAAAATATTGTGCACACCCTCTAACTATAGTGGAAGCTTTAACCTATAGGTTACCTTACCAATCCTTTCTGTGATTTTGTAAGGGCTTATATACCTCAGTTTCAACTTACCCCTTAAGCCAAATCTGACTACACCCTTGACTGAGGAAACTCTCAACAATACCTCCTTATCCACCTGAAACTCCAGAGGGTAACGTGATGGGAATCGAGCTGCTAGCCCTTTAACCTGTAGCTAAGCCCAAGGACTAAAAGCCTTGATGAGACATATTCTTCTACTCCAACCAACTCTTACCAAAGCAGAGTACTTCCTTACTAAGTCACTCCTTAAGCTGTGACGAATGATTGCCAATCTCTAGTAGATAGAATACTAATAAATGGATAGCCAAGACAACATCCAATCCTCCCTCATGCCTGACCACTTACTCGACATCACCCTTGCTGCTATGTCGAGAGAGAGACTTTGGACTACATAATCCATCCCTACTCGAATAAGCCCGCCGACTGTACTATTTTGTTCACATCTTCTAACAACCTCGCCAATACAGCATCCCCATATATACAAGACCACATGTAGAATCTGCCCCACTAATTTTTGCTTTTGTGAATATTCATTTTTACCCTTTTTTATTGTTGTACATT
The DNA here is from genome assembly GCA_024138005.1 of Lumnitzera racemosa. Classification (NCBI taxonomy): domain Eukaryota; kingdom Viridiplantae; phylum Streptophyta; class Magnoliopsida; order Myrtales; family Combretaceae; genus Lumnitzera; species Lumnitzera racemosa. Next base: position 78,552,398 of record JAMXBC010000004.1, on the reverse strand, counting down.
ACTACTTTAAGATAACCCCCATTTTATCTTTTCCCTTTTAGGCAAGTTTGCCTAAATTCTTATGTATAAGTGGCGTTTATATTTATAAGTCATAGATAGACAGATCATCATTAATACACTTAAATACTGTTCCTTTCTAATGTAACCACTCTATTGTTTTATGCTTGGTATCACTCTTATCCTTTCCCTTAAGTAAGGTTAAGTAGCAGGTAACCTCACCGGATCAATTCGTGCATTATATTGAATTGTACCATGAATCCTCAAAAGTTCCATTGATGCGTCATATCCTCTAGAGCAGTTTGTGGGTTTTGCTTACTTTTCATTCGTCGTTCATTCCTTTCCTGCATTTCCCCCATTAACTCTTTCAAGCTTTCTGGTAAGTTCGAACCCATCTAGAGACTGGCCTTATCAATTCTCGGTTACAATTCGCGACATCTTGGTATCAAAGCAAAGGTTTTTATTCGAGTTGATGTGTGTTTTCAAAGTTCTATTATAGTCTATTTTACGTATGTAAAACAGAGCAAGTTATTGTGCTCATTAGAACACTATGTTGTTAACTGTTAATTTCCTGAAGTAGTTGTCTAAGCTTTGAATTTATAAAGAAGAATGACTAACCCGAGTATGAATGTTGGTACTAGCAATGATAGTAAAGTTGCTACCATGGATAACAATCTCGAGGAATTCCTAGAAGCACTAACAAGAGACTTGATGAGGTAGCTAACCTCTTGTTGGACTTAACTCGAGCTATACATGTGTTATCTTGCCAACCCATTGAGACCACGCAAAACACCCCACAAGTTGCTCAGCCTATTAGATGTCAAAACCTAGCTAGACCCGTTCGAGGTGGAGAAGTAGGCGGACGAGTGATGAGAAGGATTGATTTAGCAGACATGGGAGACAAGAGTATTCTAAAGACAAACATGTACGAATCCCTAGGGCATCTAACCATGTAAAGTTTTGGATTCTAAGTTTCAATAGATTTAGGAATGGTAATGAATATCTGAAGTAGGAACAGAAGGTGGAGTGTACGTTTGATTACTATCAGTACAAGGTCTACGAGAAAGTGAGAACAACTGTTATTGAGTTCTCTAGCTATGCCACCATGTAGTGGTAGAATTTTCAGATGATGAGGAGACGAGAGGGCTACCGAGAGATTAATACTTGGCCCGAGATGAAGAGAATACTTAGAAATAGATTCGTACTAAAACTTATCTTCAAGATACTTTCACTCGACTTTAAGAGCTGAGACAAGGAGGCCAAAATGTTAACGAATATGTTCAAGAATTTCAAATGCTTATGATATGTTACAAAATAGAGGAACCATTAGCTCGAATAGTCTCTAGATTCATTACTGGGCTAAGAGGTGATATTCGGGACATTGTGGAACTTTAACGATTCACTACAATGGATAAATCTATTAAGATCACCCAACGATTGGAGAGGCATAGAAAAGCCGAGTGCCAACTAGCCAACCTAAACAAGGAAGTCATCGAACTCTGCCAAGTACCAAGCTAAGTAGAAAGGCTGATCTGACAATGAAGTACTGACCCAAACTTATGAGAAGGGGTAAGGGTTTGGAAGAAAGACAAACCAAAACAAATGTTTCAAGTGCCAAGGGTTCGGACATATGGTTGCTCAGTACCTGAACCAAAGAACGATGGTCATCAAGAAAGACATCCCAAATCTACAAGTAGAAAATACAAATGAGGAACCCAAGGAAGAGGAGGTTCTAGCTGAGAAAGAAAATGTCGAAAAAGAGTTGATTGACGAGGACGTGTTTGCTGAAGATTTGGACAAGTTACTCATGCTTGTTTGATGTACTATGAAAGTAGAACCATCGCAAGAGGAGGAGCAGAGAGAGAGAACTTGCTCCATACCACCTATAAGGTAAATGATCAAGTGTGCACCCTCATCGTAGATAGTAGAAGTTATACCAATGTGGCATCGGTTGATCTTATTTCAAAACTGAAGTTGCCGATTGTTACACATCCAAAGCCATACAAGTTGCACTGACTAAGTGAGAAGGGAATACTATATGTCACTTAGTAAATATTGCTACCAATCATTATCGAAAACTACTCTCACCAGATTCTCTACAACATACTAACCATGTGTACCTCCTATGTGCTACTAAGTAAACCGTAGTTGTTTGATAGGAGAGTCATCCACGACAACTATAGGAATACATATATGTTCAAGAAGGATGACTAGAAGATTACACTAAATCCGATACAACCGAGAGAAGTTAATAAGTTATAAACAAAACTTGCTTGCGAATTGAAGAAGGCTTTGGTGATGAGTAGAGCTGAGCTCCAAAATGCCATCAATGCTGATGAGTCAACCCTGTTGTTGGTCAAGCGATTGTTGAAAATAAAGGAACGAGGTAAGCTATCCTAAGGAATCAAGGAGTTGCTAAATGAATATGCCAACCTGTTCCCAAAACAGTTACCTAAGGGGGTGCCCCCAACTCGAGGCATAGAGTAATGCATTGACTTAATACCTGACGCCACATTGCTCCATAAGCCAACTTATCGGATGGATCAATACAAGCTTCTGATCTCCAACGACAAGTCAATGAGTTACTAGAAAGAAGCTATGTCAGAAAAAGTCTCAACCCTTGCACTATGCCTGCACTTTTGGTGCCAAAGAAAGATGAAACCTAGCAGATGTATGTTAACAGTCGAGCCATGAACAAGATCACAATCAAATACCGGTATCCAATCCTGAAGCTAGAAGACATGTTGAATGAACTAAGTGAAGCTAAGATTTTCAACAAGATTGATCTTAAATTTGGCTACCATCAAATCCGCATGAAACTAAGGGACGAGTGGAAGACTGCATTTAAGACTCAACATGGACTATACAAATGGATAGTCATGCCCTTTGACTTGTTGAATGCCCTGAGCACCTTCATAAGACTAATGAACCATGTGCTAAGACGTCTCATAAGGAAGTATGACATCCTGGTCTATAGTGCTAACATGCCGAGTCACTGTGAACATCTCGGAGCAATCCTGGATATTCTCTGTACCGAGAGACTATTCGACAATCTAAAGAAGTGTTGCTTTTGCCAGGAAAAAGTAATATTCTTAGGTTATCTAGTCAGTAGAAGAGGCTTGCAAGTCAATGGAGAGAAGATCCAAGCAATTGTTGAGTGGCCGACTCCTACTACTTATACTAACATGAGAAGTTTCCACATACTAGCTTCATTCTATAGACGATTCATTAAGAATTTCAGTACCTTCGCCGCACCATTTACCGAGTTAACAAAGAAAAACACTGACTTTCAATGGAGAAAAAGAGAAGAGAGGAGTTTTGTCGAGATAAAAGAAAGATTGACCTCCACCCTAGTATTAGTACTACCTGACTTCAACAATTTTTTTAACTAGAATGCGACGTGTCAAGTACTGGAATAGCTAATGTCCTAATACAAGAAGGCCAACCAATTGCCTTTCATAATGAGAAGCTCCAAGGACCGCAATTAAATTACTCCATGTATGACAAAGAACTTTTGGTACTGATTCAAGCATTGTAAGTATGGTAACACTATTTACTACCAAGAGAATTTATCATATATACTGACCATGAATCACTGAGGTACCCCCGAAGTCAAAGCAAGTTGTCAATGCAGCAGGCGAGATGGGTTGAATTCCTTAAAGGATTTAATTTTTTAATAAAATACGAGTAAGGAAAGAGCAATGTGGTTGCAGATGCTCTTTCGAGGAGATATACGCTTTTATATGAATTGTAGACCAGGTCGTTTGGGTTCATAAGTATTAAGGAACAGTATTATGAGGATCCACACTTTAGACACGTACTTACACAATGTCTTGATGAAAGAGCAATGGACGAATACCACATAGAGAATGGCTACTTGTTCCAAAGTGAGAAACCGTACGTGCCGACTTGTTCTTTAAGGGAGTTATTAATCAGGGAAGCTCTTTAAACATTTTGGAGAAAGGAAAACCTATGAACTATTGAATGACAAATTCTTTTAGCAAAAAATCAGGAGAGATATGTACTGAGTTGTCAAAAGCTATGCCGAGTGTAAGAAGACCAAGTGCCAAGCCGAATAAGGGTGAGCAATGCCCCTATCTGTCCTAACGAAGTCGTAAACTGAATTGAGCATGGATTTTGTTCTCAGACTATTGCGAATTGCCTGAAGTAAAGATTATGTCATGGTCGTTGTGGATAGGTTTAGCAAGATGGCACACTTCATGCCCTGTACCAAGACTAACAACACTTTAGCTATTGCTTCTCTTTTTTTTTTTTTTGCAAGAGATTATGTGGATACACAGTATGTTAAGAAGTGCAGTCTCTGATAAAGACCCGAAGTTCTTAAGCCATTTCTAGAGAACCTTATGGCGTCAGCTAGGTACTAAATTACTCTTTAATAAATCATGTTAGCCCCAAACTGATAACCAAACGAAGGTGATTAATCACACTTTGTGATCACAACTCCAAACTGTAGTGAGCAAGAACTTGGCTAATTAGGACGTTTGCTTACTAGTGGTCGAATTTGCTTACAACCGAGCAATACATGACACCATTGAGTAAACTCCTTTCGAGGTTGTCTATGTATTCAATCTCAAGTTACCCCTTGACCATGCCCCTATACCGGTACCCCGCACAAGAAGGCCTTGATGCCTCGACCATAGCATAATCTCTTCAGCACATATACGATAAAAGTTACTCAGTAGATCGACTAAGCTACTAAAAGAATGCAAGAGAAAACCAAGGGTAGGATGGTTGAGCAATTCCAACTAGGAGACTTGGTATAGCTGTACCTCAATAAAGAACAGTTCTCAAGCAAAAGGAAGAACAAATTATCCGCACGGGCTAAGGGACCCTTCAAAATCCTCTAGAAAATCAATGACAATGCCTATAGGTTGGAGCTACTAGAGGATTATGGGGTTTCCAATACCTTTAATATTGCTAACCTCAGTCCATATCACCCTAATAGAGAATTGACCAAAGGCCATCCAGATTTGATCTCAAATCCAAACCAACCCGGAGGGAATGATGAGAATTAAGCTACTGGCCCCTTAACCCACAATCAAGGCCAAGGACTGGAAGGCTTGACAAGACATATTCTTCAACTCCAACCGACTTCTGCCTAAGTCGAGTACTTCCTTACCAATTCACTCCTTATGCTAAGCCAAATGATTGCCAATCTCTCACAAATAGAATGCTAAGAAATGGATGGCTAAGACAACATCTAATCTTCCCTTATGCCTGACCACCTACTCAGCATCACCTTTACTGCTTGCCGAGAGAGAGACCCTGGACTACATAATCCATCCTTGCTCAGATAAGCTAGCCGGCCATATTGTTTTATCCGCATCTTCTAACAACCTCACCAATATAACATCCCCACATATACAAGACCATGTGTAGAATATACTCCACTAATTATTACTTCTGTGAATATTCATTTTTATCTTTTTGTATTGTTGTACATTACTACTTTAGGATAACCCCCATTTTGGCTTTTCCCTTTTAGGCAAGTTGCCTTAAATTCTTGGGTATAAATACCCTTTATATTTATAAGCCGCAGATAGACAAATCATCATTAACACACTTGAGTTCTTTTCTTTCCTAATGTAAACACTTTGTTGTTTTATGCTTGGCATCACTCTTATCATTTCCCTTAAGAAAGGTTAAGTGGTGAGTTACCTTACCGGATCAATTTGTATATCATATCAAATTGTATTGTAAGTCCTCAAAAGTTCCATTGGTGCGTCATATCCTCTAAAGCTGTTTGTAGGTTTTTCTTACTTTTCATTCATCGTTCATTGCTTTTACGCATTTCCTCCATTAACTCTTTTGACCTTTCTACAAGTTCGGACCCATCCAGCGACCAGCCTTATCGATTCTTAGTCACGATTCACAATACAATGCCACCTATTGGGTAGTTAACATCCTTTGACGAATCAACATAACCTTATCCACTGCTTCCTACACTAAGTCTAGACCTACTAACTGTCTCTCACCTACTTCGTCCCAATGAATAAGCGATCTATACTTCCAACCATAAAGTACTTCAAACGAAGTCATTTGAATGGTGGCTTGATAGCTATTATTATAAGCGAACTCTACAAAAGCTAAATACTCATCCCAATGTTCACCAAATTCAAGCGAACATACTCTTAACAAGTCCTCTAAAATTTGAATGGTATGCTTTGACTGACCATCTGTCTATGGATGGAAAGCAATGCTAAACCGCAGTTTGGTATCCAAAGCCTTCTGCAAGCTTCTTCAAAAGTAGCTGACAAACCAAGTATCCCTATCAAATGTAATAGATGTCGGTACCCCATGCAATCATACTACCTCTTGAATGTATAACTTGGTAAGCTTTCCCAATTGATACTTGATGTTTATGGAGATAAAATGTAAAGACTCGATCAACCTATCTACTATCACCCATATGGCATTATGTTTCGCCAAAGTTTTTGGTAAGGTAATGACGAAGTCTATGGTCACATGCTCTCATTTCCATTCTAGTACTAATAAAGGTTGTAACTCACTAACCTACCTCTAATGCTCAATTCTAATTAGCAAGCAAGTCTGACATCTGGACACATATTCTACAATTTCTCTCTTCATATCGTTCCCCCAATAATGATCTTTTAAGTCTTTATACATTTTCATTCCCCCTAGATGAACGGAATAGATGTAGTGCGCTTCTTTTACAATCTCACTTCTCAACCCTGGTTGTACTGGTACACATAGTCTACCTTTAAACTTCACAACTCCTTCAGCATCTACTATAAAGTCTAGAGCTTTCCCCACTCCTATCTTATCTTTAATCTCTTGAATCCCTGGATCTTCTAACTATATAACTTTAATTTGATCTATCAAGGTGGGCTGTATCTTCAAACTTGCTAATCTAGCTCCAATCTCTTTAGTCAACACCTCTAACTCAAGTCGCACATTTGCTCGAGTAATGGCCTTTGAGTAGTGATCAAGCTAGCTAGATTTCCCTATCTTTTCCTACTCAAGGCATCAGCTACCACATTGGCTTTACCTAAGTGCTACAGAATATCTAAGTCATAATCCTTGATCAGCTCTAGCCAATGCCTTTGCCTTGTATTTAAGCCTTTTTTGAGTGAAGAAATACTTGAGGCTCTTGTGATCTATATATATCTTGCACCTCTCTCCCACTAGGTAATGCCTCCAAAGTTTCAATACATGTACCATAGCTACCAATCCTAGGTCATGAATTAGGTAATTTTTCTCATATGGCTTAAGCTGACGAGATGCATATGCTATCACTTTACCATTCTGCATAAGAACATACCCTAACCCTTGTATGGAGGCATCACTATAAATAACAAACTCTTCCCCGCTGCGAGGTAAGGTCAATATCGGGGCTATCGCTAATCCATCGTTCAACTACTAGATGCTTACTTCACAATTGTCATCCCATATGAACTTCAACCCTTTTTGAGTCAACCAGGTCAAAAGCACTGTAATCTTAGAAAATCCCTCTACAAACTTCCAATAATATCCAGCTAACCCCAGAAAACTTCTGACCTTTGACACAGTAGTAAGTCTAGGTCACTCAACAATTACCTTTATTTTCTCTAGGTCTATAGCTATACCATCTTAATTTACTATGTGACATAGGAAAGCTACCTACTCCAACCAGAAGTCGTACTTGCTAAACTTAGCTTAAAGCTTCTCTTTTCTCAACTTCCTTAATACAATCCTCAAGTGCTCGTCATGTGCTTCTCTATTCTTGGAGTAAATAAGGATGTCATCAATAAAAACAACGACAAACTTATTAAGGTACTCCCCAAATACTCGGTTCAAGAGGTCTATGAATGCTACTAGGGCATTTGTCAAATTGAAAGGCATTACCAAAAATTCATACAACCCGTATCTAGTTCTAAAAGATGTCTTCTCTACATCTTCAACTCTAACCTTTAGTTGATAATTCCCTGAGTGTAAGTCTATTTTAGAAAAAACTTGTGCCCCTGTAACTAATCAAAAAGGTCATCGATCCTCGGAAGGGGATACTTATTTTTTATCGTGACTTGATTCAACTCTCGATAACCAATGCACATCCACAAACTTTGATCCTTCTTCTTCATAAACAGTACCAGAGCCCCCTAAGGTGATGAGCTGGGCCTAATGAAGCCTTTATCTTGTAGCTCTTGCAACTACTTCTTCAACTCCACTAACTCGATAAGTGCCATCTAATAAGCCAATTTTGAAATAGGTTTTGTCCCTAGAGCCAGATCGATTCTGAATTCAACCTCCCTATTAGGTGGAATACCCAGTTTGTCTTCAAGAAACACATCCAAATGCTCTTATACTATCGGTGTCAAATGTCACTTCGACTCGAGTTTGCTCACTTCTGCCATTATGGCCGCTATAATAAGCCTTTCCCACAACTCATTAAAATACATTGAATCAACCTTTGGGTTTCTACTCTATAACTGAAAGGTACTCCTCCTAAGGTTAAAAGAACACTACTTGATTATAACAATTAAGTGTAGCATAGTGCTTCAATAGCTAATCTAACCCTAGTATGACTTCAAAATCTGATAGCTCCAACACCAACAAGTTTACTGCTAAAACCCTTCCCTTAACCATTATCTTTATATCTTTACAAATTCAATTTAAAACCATTCCATTCGCCAATGGGGTATTCACAGCCAAACAATTATCCGAGATAGAAACATATAACCCACATATACGTACAAAAAGCTCAACCACACACAAGTGAGAAGCACCAATATCAAAAAGTACATAAACACTATAGGATAGGACAAAGAGCGTACTTGCCACGGTATCTATATCATAGGTGGTGTCCTGGTATTGAAGTGCAAAGATACGGGCTGGGGTTCTCTGTCGTAAGCCAGCCTACTGAGGACGAGTCACCTTGGATGATATGAGGTCGTAGATGAACACACAAACCCAATATCACGTATAACTAAAGGGGTAGGTCCAAGCCATAAGATGGCCTCAAGAGTAAATGATAGTCAAGGGTGAGTAGGGGGGTTCTTGTGCACCGATGATGGATATGATACATAAACACCTCATATGAACTCAGATTACACTTGATATGACCCATAAGTATGGCCGGAGGTCACTCTCGCCACTAGTCCATGCTCGAATGGGCTAGATAAGAGTAAATAAGAGGATACTTAGCTCAAGATAGGGAGAAAAGTTCAATGTAATTTTCTGTCTACGGCTATTGCATTATGTGACTATTTACAGTACCTTGTTAGGGTAAGTTTTACATTACATAAAATTACAAAAATGGATCCCTGTTTACTAAAAAGAAGGAAAATAATTTACTGGGGAAATACGAAATCGTGCGTAGCAAACATCAATTGTCAGAAAGGACAGTACGATTGTCAGAAAGGATAGTACAATTGTCAGAAAGGATAGTACAATTGTCAGAAAGGATAACATGCGCATACTTTACTTTGCCATTTTGACAATTTAGTAAGCCAAGCAAGGGTGGGCTTCTTTTCATGTATATTCAGCATCGGAAGATCGGCACCCTGATTGCTGTGGCAAGACTGAGGTTAGCTCAGGAATGGTTTACGTTTGGGTCAGCCTTAAATGGTTAGCTCTTGATAGTTGTTAGCTCAGCCTAGGCACTGTGGAGATTGCTATATTCAGATTTAGCACTTGGATTAGTGCATAGCGGAGGCTTTGGCTCAATACTATGGCTGGTCACCTCAGCAATACCTTGGATAGTATGGAGAGCAAAGTAGCTTAGCAGATCGAACTGGGGCAAACATTGCTCTTCGACACTTAACTTACCTCAAACACTTGGCGAACCACCTGAGAGAGCCCTCGAGCTCGAGAACATGTAATCGGTCCTTAATCCCTATCATTAGGAACTGCCTAAGGTCTCACAAGTGGTGTTCCCTAGGCTACCTAGCTCCTTGTATCCTAACAATCTGCCATACGATGTCCTCTCTAGCCGCAACTATAACAAAACCCTTGGTGTAAGATGATAGACTCTTTACAATCCCTACTCACATATCCCATCTTCCTAAATAGAAAGCATGCTCCTGCTACCCACTTATAAGCTAACACCTCATGAGGCCCGAAACATCGTGTGCTCTTCACAACTAGTACAGCCGCTCTTGTCTAAACTAATTCCTCTTCATAAGCTGCTCTAAACACTTAGCCTTATCAACTGCTACTACATAAACGGTAAGCTAAATGGCTGTAACCTTCTCTTACAGCTTGGGCTCCAACTCGTGAACAAACCTATTAATCCATGACTACTCATCCCTTCTAGAAGCTTCGGGTATAAAACGGGCTAACCAATCCAATTTGGCCTCATAGGCTACTACGGTCTTATTCCCCTACTGGAGAGTCTAGTATGACAGCTGTATTTGTTCTCTCACACTAGAAGGAATGAAGTGCTCGAAAAATCTATCCCTAAACCTCTCCCAAGTCCAAGCCTCCAACTTAGTCTCTATGCACGAGGTGGCATCTAACTATTTCAGTGCATCTCACCACAACATGAAAGATGCGTAGTCCACTTTCTTATCATGTAGAACTTCAACCATAACAAAAGCTTTCTTTGTTTACCCCGATCTACTCCTTAGTAGCAATAGCATCATTAGGCTTAAGGTTAAACTCCTTAGCTACTTTCAAGAAACGGTCCATCTTAGGTTGCTAAATCACTTACCTCTCTTGATCCCAAGCATTAGCATTAGCCTGGATCATCTGCACATCTTGTCTAATCTTCTCTTGCTACTGGACCATGGCATCCATCTTATTGTTCATGGCATTCAGTAACTGCGCTGCATCGAACTCCATAAGCCTGTACCCCTACCGATCCTGCTGCCTCCGTACACCAGGTAATCTATAACCTTCCCGAGTACCTTCACCTCCCTACATATTCTAACTACCATGAGCGACCTACCCTTCAGCTAGGTAGTCTTGAGATCAAGAAGAACTTGAACCTGCTCTCCTGGACGGCATTCTAAGGATAGAAACACAAGCAACCAACCTAAAATAAAGTTAGGAGGTAGATAAACAAAAGAAATAATAAATAACAAGGCAACAAGGTACACTAAGAGGAAATAAGCCAACTTGAAGTCAATACTTAGACACTTAACAGTTCAATCCCAAATTCAAGCCTAATCCTTTAGATACCTGAACCACATCTTCTTCTTCTTCTTCTTCTTCTTCTTCTTCTTCTTCTTCTTCTTCTTCTTCTTCTTCTTCTTCTTCTCTCTCTCTCTCTCTCTCTCTCTCTCTCTCTCTCTCTCTGTTGTTTTGTATCTATTACATCTTCCACTAGTCATAGCCGTGATGGAAGGGGGGAACACTCTTAGATAATCAATCATGGCCATGAAGAAAAGTGAAAATTTCACTCTAGCAACAATCACTCCCTTGATCACGATTGCAATGAGGAGATGACAACAACTGTTATCTCAATTATCTCTTATCATGCTTATGATGAAGGGGGTAATGGGAACTAATTACTCAATCTTTGTTAATCACACCTATGATGAAGAGGATGGCCGGTTCTGATCACTCAAATCCTATCCATCTATGAGTTATTATTCCTATTTCCCTAAAGATCTTTAACCTGGGCTCTAATACCACTAAAAGCTGTAAAACCCTAAAACCCAGGACACCATAATCCCGTCATGTGTCCCTAACTTCTACTAACACGTCAGGCATCTACAAACCTGCAATTTGTCTAAGATCCACAAAATAATAACAATGAAATATGTCGATTCACAATTTAACAACCTCAATTCAAATAAAAGCGAAATGTCATCTACTCTAATTCCATAAAACACGAAAGGACTCTAGATCACAAATTGGAATTTCATAGCTCCAACAATAAATAAACCTACTAAACCTAGCAATAGGAGTCATAAACAACTCCTTAACCACATAAGTCTCAGCATGTTGTCCCATATGCACACACATAGTGCACATTACCACTCCAATCCACACGTGTACACACATATTGCCTGAAACCACAACTTTCATACATATATACACATAGAAATTCCACGAGATACACATGCCCATACAAGACATGGTATATGCACACTACACATCTCAAAACCACTTCACAACACCATCAAGATATAATTACATCACAACCACATCACCACTACTATACTAATAATATCAACACCTCCATTCCTAAAACTTAAAGGAATCTTAAAAGTATAAATTGGAAAAGGTAAAATGAGGATAGAGAGAAGACTTATGGTTAAGATGAGTTCTGCAAATTCCTTGGAAAGTATCGTAAATTTCTGTGTGAAAGGGAGTTATGACAACTATAAGTTACGAGTGATTAAATTAATAGGGAGTATAACTTTTTCCCAAACCAAAATGCCCCTAACATTAATGTGTAATCACATGCCATACCGATATTTAGATCTTTTCCCATTACAGCTTTGCCCTTGGCACTTGATACTTAATTACGTGTTGTACTAATGTCTAAATCTTTTTCTATGACACTTTTGCTCCTAATACTTGATATCAATATAATTCCCTTAAATTAATTTATTTATTATTTAATCATAACAGTTCTTTGATTTATACCTTTTTGTAACATCTTATATTTCCAAATTAGTAATTGTATTCTTATTGAGACATTATAAGAATACCTTGTTTTATTCCATAATTATCCTTAATTACTATTTCCATATTTCATTATGCTTATATAATTCTATCGTCTTTAGTCACATTAATACTTTATCATTTATCAATTGGTTTTTGTCACTAACTTTACTATTAGTCATAATTTTTGAACTTTAACATATATTTTCATATGGATAAATACACTTTTATTAAGTGAAAAAGATATATATATATATATATATATATATAACATTCACATGCTTTGATTTAGAAAAATGGCTTTAACACACATGTACAAATATTTATGTATGGCCTGTTTAGATGTTAGACATATTCCAAATAACACTATTATATTTAGCATACTATGTATATTTGTAAGAAATGTATAAAAGGTAATTAACTAATGGGTAATTCCTTTGATGTTAACTTGCATACTTTTAATTGCATTGCACTATAGAATTTGGAAAGTACTTTATCATGATGAGCTTATGAATATCACATAGATACTTATTAAATTAAGAATGTAATCTTTTGAATTTTAGTGTGATAAGTTTTTATTCTAGTTTCGACGAAGTTAAGTACAATTTTATTAAAAGAATTTTAGTATTCAAAGACAATTTTGTGATATCCCATAATGTAGCAATCAAGACATGGATATTTGAGTATTAGGGCAAAACCCTGCCCTCATACGATTAGGGTCAATAATTGGTTTAGGGTATTTAGAAAAGTAAACTAATTAGGCTAGAAACTTATGAAAAACATAATAACCTTAATCGAGGAATTCTCATATACTTAGAAGTCAAAAAATATAATTAGATATCAAGAATACAATCAAAATAGTGAGAATACACTTTATGTGAGCCCCTAAAATCACATTTAGGATAACCGTACCCAGATTTAAGGCCTCCAATAAAAATTTATCTAATTGAGCCCAAAGTTTACGACTATAATAGAAAAGTTAGTTAAAGTGACCCAATAAAGTTAAATTCAAAAATAATTACCCAAAATCCCAATTTTAGCCTTAGAAGTATGATTGTTCGATATAATGTAAAAATAATCGAAACCCCTAAAATCGAGCTTAGAATGCAAAGAAGATTTAGAGATAAGTTAATTAAATTAAAAATAAAATAATATAACATAATATACTATATGAGTATACACGTATTTTTATAAGTATACTCATATACATAATAACTATATGTATAAATTAACCTAAAATTATATAATTATGCATAATAAGCAATAAATTTTAAAAATTAAATAGGAAAAGTATCTTAAAAATAAAAGATATACTAGAAACATGATTATATACATAAAATTACTCATAACATGTATGATACATATAAGATATATACCCGTATATTAACAAAATCATTAAATACTAATATAAAATACCAAAAGCCCCTAAAATATCATCTAAAAATTATAAAAAATAAATAAATAAGAAACAACTTGGAATATAATTGGATTGAATGTGGAGCAGCTTAAAAAGAATAACCAGCAAATCAAAAGCAATTAGATAAAAAAATGACACCTCATACTTGCAAATTTCTTAAAAGAATAGCTAAATAAATAAAAAATAATTACTTAATGGCTAAGAAAAATTTCAACTAACCCAAACTACTATAAATAGGACTTCTATGATCAAATTAAACACATTAAACATTAACGGCTATGGAATAGAATGAGCGGAAATGGAATTCCATAAGGAATTGAATAAGGGTGTAATACTTATAACTTTGTTTAGTGGCGATGGTACTGATAGCAGTGGCAATGGTAGTGATAATAGTGGTGGTTACGGTGGTCGATGGTAGTAATGGTAGTGGTGGCAATAGTGGTGGTTACGGTAGTCGATGGTAGTAACGGCAGTGGTGGCAATAGTGGTGGTTACGGTGGTCGATGGTAGTAACGGCAGTGGTGGCAATAGTGGTGGTTGGTAGTAGTGGTAGCGGCAGTAGATGGTAGTAATGGAACAGCAGCGGCGGCTGTGGGGGCAACGATGACCTATGGCAATGACGATAGCCATGGCAATGGTGGCGGTAGAGGTAATGGTGGTAATGGTGAGGAATCATGATTCTTTGGTTAATTAAAGAATCCTTCCTACAAAATTATAATTCTATGACAAAAAATCAAGTGAATTTTGTACTAAAAAATAAAGAGAGAATGGAATTCCAATTCCATGAACTAAACGGGCCGTAAGGAAATTTCAAGAAAAATTAATAAAAATTAAGAAAAAAAAGGGGACCCTATTGGACCCTTTATGTTCTTAACCCAAACGACGACTTGACAACAACCCCCGCTAGCCACCACCAATAGACCCCACGCCCTTCACCGTCGATAAACGCCCACTAGTTGCTAGCCTCCAAAACAGTGATGAACATAAGTCTCAAGTTTCTACCTTATTTTTCTCTATTTTCTAAAAAATACTAAATTAATTAGTAAAAATATGAAAAAATTAATTCTTAGGTTATTTTAGATGTACTTTCATTTTGTAAATTTATTTTTACAAAATTAGGAATTATTTATATATACTTGCTTAACAAATTACTATTCACCTAAAATTTGAAATTCAAAATAAATACACTAAATAATGTAGTTTCTAGCTCAAAATTTTTATGTAGAATACATATGATATGTATTTAATTGTTGTATCCATAATTTTAATTTAGGTATTTTTAATGTTTAATGTAACCCTAAAAATAGTTAGAAATAGGGTGAAATGATTAAATAAATAGGTTTTTATGAAATTAATTGATGAAAATGGCATATACTGACTTCTGGAGATTTATAATGATGATAAGATATCTTAAAAATGATTTTGTGTAAAAAGGATAATATTTAGTTAATTAAATGCATTTTAGGGACAAAATTGTAATTACTAACATATAAGCGATAAATCTAATAGTATGGAACCATGTACTAATTGAGTTCCTCATATCTTTAGGAGTCAGTAGAAATTTTAGGAGAATTATTTGATGACCTAAGCTATTTATTATGAATTTAAGTAGTAAAATAGCTTAAATTACGAACTGATAATCATTTTTAGTAAGAATAGGCTAAAATGTGATAAATATAGAAATAATATATATATATACATACTGGTCAGATTTAGTAAAAATGAATTTTTAATATATTAAATGATAGTTTTTACTACCGGGGTAGGTTATATACATATTAAGATTTAATAATATTTATATTATTATGTATATTAGCAAATTATATAAAAATATAGTTCAATTACGTAAAATGAGTATGATACAATAATACTTATTATATGCACATATAAATATATTAGAAACTCGAAATACCCTTTAGAAGTCAATTCTAAAAAAAAAACCTATAATATGTATCATTAGGTATATACGAACACAATAATAGTACTTTTACTAAAATCAAACAATGCTAGATAATATAACCTATATCTCTATAATATTACAAGAATTTATGAACTATGATAACTTGATCGTAATTGAAACGTAAATTAATTGATTAACAATACGTTTTGATACGATTGAAACAATATATTATATGTAATAATATAACTACGTATATTATCGATACTTAATAAGACTATATCTCATTATATAAGGAAAATAATAATATACTTTAGATATATATATATATATTTATGTATAACTATTTAGCAAAATACAAACAGATAGAACCATAATGTTTCCGTATCTCTTACAAAAACTAAACCTGAACTTTATATATATATATATATATATATATATATAGGGTCTTTTAGTGAACAAGGTGTTGATGACACGAGTCCTCTACAGTAAGCGTTAGGATATATAAGTTAGATCAATACTTCACAACGTTTTAGGATATTATTTCAGAATATATTGAGACTTTAGTATTATTTGCTTGTGATTGTAGTTAACTGTATGTGCTTATGAAGCTCTTATGTTTGAGATTCGTTTTGCTGTTGTGGGAGCTAAGCTCCATGTTGTAGTTATTCTGTGAATATTATTATGCTTGAATTGTTTAAGGTTAGTTGATCACCTTAAAAATGAATTAACTCAAAATTCGACTTAACACTTAACTTAATATGCATCGCAACCTACTAGGAGTAACAGTTAGGATTCTCAAGCCAAACATAGACTCCTTTCAATAAAGATAGCTAAAATAGCCCTTTCCCCACCCTTAGCTAAACTAAGTGATAGGAGAGGAGATCGTAGTAAGGTTGGGGGCCATGATTCGAAGGTAGTCACAAGAAGAAGGTGTTCTCCATTGCATAAGCCCCGGTTTGGTTTTAATTTACGAGTTTACAACATCAATCTCCTCAACCCGAATTAAAGCAAATGCAATTTCTCTAATCTAACGACGGATCAGATAATGTCATGCAATAGCATTTGCTTATACATGTACTGTATCTAACAAACTTAGTTGAAAACCCTGCTTTTGATGTATTAGATGCATAATTCTATTTCAGCCCTACTTACTGAGAAAGTTGTCATTCATTCCTCTATAGTTTGTTTTGTAGGTTCTGAATGAATCATAAGTACCTACCCAAAACCAAAGCACTAACAAACTGAGATGGGGAATGACGCATAACAAGGAATGGCTAGTTATGGTCCTTAGTATTGACTTTCTTAACTTTTAAGGAAACTACACAGGACTCCTAAAGGGAGCTTGGTAATTTTCAATATTTTATCCTATATATGAAATAATAGGAACTTATGAAATTTACTACCACTCTTGTATATTGTAAAATTACATGCTTATTTTTAACAAAGATTATTTCAAAGGATTATTCCATGGGTTTATATTAAACAAGTATTGAATTGGATACTTCAAAGGAGTAAAATTGAGTATGCTTAGTGTGAACTAGGTCTAGAGTAGTAACTGTAAGGACAATTTCTATCTTAGAATGGCTCACACAACAAGACTGTTACTACTTCACCTTTTTGAGATGTGACAAATCTAAACCCACTTATTAATTTTTAAGAGCTTATAAGAAAGTTAGGTTTCTTAAGCTAGATTTCAATGCCTTCTATAAGGCTACAATGATTTAGCTTTTCCCACTTTTAGTTGAGCTAAGTGACAGGAAAGGAGGTCGCAACAAAGTTAAGGGGTCTAGGTTCAAAGGTAATTGCAGGCAGAGTAGGAGTCTTTGTTGCACAAGTTTGGAATTAACCGTGAGAGGGCCCATGGCCTTTATTATTGGTACCATGGCTATCATATCATAACTCCTCAACCAGGTTAAAGTGAGTGGAATTTCTCTAAACTCTCAATAAACTGGATAACGTTGTGCAAATGACATATTGTTGGTTTACGCATTACACATAATAATTACTTGATAAATTAGTTGTACTATTACACTTGCACATGTTTTTTGCCTTCTACCCCTTACTAAGATGTGGTTTACTCACTCCCTAATACATTTTCTTATGGGATCTTAGAAATCATGCTACGTAACTATCATCTCCAGGTATTTGGGCCTGAGTGAGGTAAAACCAATGAGGATTATGTTTTTGGAACTTTTTGTTTTCTATGGATCAACTAGATCATCTAAGCGATCTAATTGGGTTCCTACTTTTGAATCGTATCACATACTTATAGACTTTTTATAAATACTTTATACTTAACCTTATTGTAAAAATAAGTTGTTATTAATATAAATGTTAGTATATCTATAAAATTGTGAATGCTTCAAAATGGTTTGTCATATGAGCCATGTGTATATCAAGTTTATGCTAGTGACTAAGTGGACAATTTCTAGCATAAAATTAATATACATGGTAAACTGTTATGACTTGATAGCGTTTAAGGCATGACATACGGAATAGCATCATAACAGATAAGAACGAAAGGAAAATAAAAGGAAAGGGGGGTGGGGTAGGGTTAGCAAATATGGCAACTACCAATTAGATATGAGACACCGATAGATACTATTTAGCCTAATTCAACACTCGATATGACACACAAATATTGAACTAAGATTACTCACCATTATTCCATACTAAAGGGAATAAATAAAAGTTAAAGGATAAAGAGATAATAATGAGGTTGCTTTGTAAAGGAAATTTTGAATTTTAATAATGAAGTCTAAATCATTTGCATATAAGTACTTGAGGTATTTATATTACCACTATTAGGGTTACACCAATTATGGAAAAGAAAAAAATGGAAAATGTAAGAAAAGATTCTTGGAACATGACCTAAAGGGGTAGAAATGATAAACAATATTCTATACGAAAAGGAAAATAATTCTTCTGGAATGTTGTGCTAAAAGATATGTGTCAAGCAGTGACTAATGGTCTAAAGCTTGGCTAGTCTTGCTAAAGTAAATCTTAAGATGGCTCAACATTAGTAGAATCAAATTCGGATGAGGTCGGAGGAAGGTTAATAGTTAGAGCCAACCTAGTCTAGTTCAGGTCAAAGCTTGGGTGCTTACAGATGTTTAGATTCTCTTCAAGTTGCTCGACTCAACAGCTCGACTTAAACAGGTACCTGGTGATTGGCAACTCAAAAACTATACTAAACTTTATTAAAGTTCAGCACTCTAGTCAGCATAAGTGTAGAAGACTGAGATCAAGATAGGATCTGTTGTCTTGAATGGGTTTTTGAGCTAATATTTTCTATAGAAGTCCTTACAATCCTCTAGCCGAGCTTTGAGTGACTAGTCTAAGGAGTTAATTCCTATCATCTGCCTAAGGGTCTAAAAGATTTGTCCTTTAATTGGATAAAGCTTCTTACGGTAGTTCTTCTCCAGCTTCTTCTATAATTACTTCAAGTTGGTAAGGGATCAAATCGGTCACATTAAAGGTGGGAGGGGACACTATAATTCTTTAGTAGTTTAACCTACTAGGTGTTGCCTTTGATTTTCTTTAGTACTTTGAATAGACTATCAACTTGTAGGGATAGTTTGCTCTATCTTAGGTACGAAAATCTCTCTCTATTAAGTTGAATCTATAATAAGCCACTTAGCTTAAAAGAATAGTTCGATGGCCATGACTATTGATCTTGTAGTGTTTTTGGTTGAACTTGGCAATCTTCCTTGCCACAAACTAGTTTAACTCTTGTAATCTATAAGCTTAATTAACTCTGAATTGACACTCTTCAATAGCTACTAAGGTACTGATCAAGTCTAAGGGAATGGTGGGAATGGTGCGATTGAGACCATAAACAACCTCAAAAGGAGTCTTTCTAGTGGTACTTTGGATAGTTTAGTTGTATGCGAATTCTACAACTAGTAGACACAAGTCTTAATCCTTTAAATTCTTTCTCACGGTAGCTCAGAATAGGTTACCTAACGTCCTATTCACCACTTTGGTCTAGCCATCATTCTGAGGGTGGCTACTAAAGCTAAACACAAGTTAAGTCCTAAGCCTTCTCAAAAGTATCTTTTAGAAATAGCTTAGAAATTTTGTAGCTCGATTGGAGACAATGGTCTTTAGAACTCCATGTAGTCAAACAACTTCCTACAAAAACAAATCAGCAATATATAAAGCATCGTTAGTATAATGGCATGAGATGAAGTGTATTATTTTGCTGAAGTGGCCCACTACAATAAAGATTGAATCCCTTTCTCTGAATGTCTAGGGCAACCCTAAGACAAAGTCTATGCTAAGGTAAGCCCAAGGTGTATTCGACGTTGGCAAGGGCATATATTCTCCATATGGTTCTCATTTCCCCTTTGCTCACTTATATACTTCACAACTTCCAATTATCTTATGAACATCCTTTACCAGATTAAGCTACTAAAAATTCTCTTTCAACACTTCGGTTGTTTTAGTCTCTTCAATGTGATCGAATAATCCTCCACTCTAAGCTTCTCTAGCCAACAGTTCATATGTGGAACAATTTGGTATGCACAACCTCCTTTCCTTAAATAGATAGCCATCCTTTAGGTAATATCCTCCAACTGCAACTCCTTCTTTGTACTTCTCAAGAATACAACCAAAATATAAGTCTCGAGCATATTACCTAGTGATAAGAGCAAACCTTAACAATTTTTTCTGCAAGATGGTTAGCAAAGTTTGCTGACATGATAAAACATTTGGAACCACATTGGCACTATCTCTCTTGTGCCAAATCATGTAAGAAAAACCTTCCATAAACTTTAACCATTTCGCTTATCTTTTCAAGAATTTATTCTGACTATCGAGATGCTTCAAGGACTCATAGTCCATATAGATCACAAACTCTTGAGGTAAGAAATAGTGTTGCTAAACAGTAAGAGCTCAGAATAGAGATTATAGCTCTTTCTCGTAAGCTGCTGTTGCATTAATGGCAACTCCTCAACTCGGATTAAAGCGGGTGCAATTTTTCTAATCTTACGACGGGCCAGACAATGTTGTACGATGGCATTTGCTTGCAAATACATTGCACCTAATAAGTTGATTGAAAACCTTATTGTGTTTGTGGTATAGGTTTAAGTCCTCCATCCTAACTTACTGAACTGTGGTTGCTCACATCCCTATAGACATCATGCAGGTGCTGACTAAGAAGCGGCAAACAACTACTCTGAAGCTAGCAACTGCTGGATCCTGGGGAGTGAGGAAAAACATTGAAGAAACAATACATATTTTATTACTTTTCATTTCTGATTAATGTAATAACTGAATTATAGTGATTATATATAACTTTTCTCACTTTCTTAGGTAAATGAATTATTTAAATTACAAACTATTTACTTCAAAGCGGGTTAGTCGTGAACGCCTTATGTAGATCAGGTCTAAGATAGCGGTTGTAAGGCCAACTTCTATCTTAGGATAGTTTACACGGCGGGGCTGTTACGACTCTACCGTTTTGGGGCGTGACATACAGTTTTATACTCACTTTGGAGTTTCTCATGCAATAGGGTTTAGGGTTTTATGCATACGATTATGGTTTAGGGTTTTTGACTTATCATTTAGAGTTTGTTTTATTTAGGGTTTTTTACCATTATTGAGCAATCCTAGGGATTACCCATTGATTCTCATGACTAACTCTAAGTTTGGATCTAAAAATTTGTAGGGTTTACATAATCAAAACATCGAAAATAGAATTAAAACTTAGGCTTTAAAGTAGACATCTTGCCATAGTTGTTCTTTCATATTTGGCTAATCATCTACAATAAGATTACATTCACGAAGGATCCACCAAATCATTTTCTTCTCTAGCTACCAAATCTTATGCCTGCATAAAGGGATTATATTAGGTAGATAAGATACATGACTCTTTGAAATAACCCAAATCAAGGAGCTAGATTATAAAGGAATATAAGCAATTAATGGGGACTTTCAATTATTAAGCAAAGAACATGGAGTTTAAGTATTTAAAAGATTCCAATTAATTAAAAGGTTAAGTAATGATTTAATTACTAAAACGATCCTAGTCTATTGTAAATTAAGTAAGGATATGAAGTAAAAAGCCAACTAAGATATTTTTGGTAAGAAGGTTGTTAGCTATTTACTTAAATACTCTAAATTTAAATGAAGGAGTTTGAGCATGTTGGTAATTAAGCTTTTTTCAAAATTCTAGTTAGGATAAGGGACTTTAAGGCATCAAGAGCTCTTTTTTTTGGAAAAGTCTAGAAATAGAATTCCTTCTCTTCTCCCTCTTCAATTGTTGACACATTCTCCCTATTTAAACACTCATCTAAGCTCCAATTTGAATCATATTCAATTAATTGGTGGAAAATCAAGAGAATAAGAAGGATCCAATACAAGGTTTCTTAGAGATTTGATAAGTAATCTCACCTTAAGTTCATCTTAAGTTGGATTTTATTCCAATTCAATAGAATAGTAACTTCTAGAGGTTTTAGTCAAGGTTTATGAGCAACCTTAAGAAAGTTGAGGAGGAGGATCTTAGATCTCCTAAACTTATGTAAGCATCATCTAGGTGAGGTAAGTGGTTTTTTTCGCATCTTTAGCTGTAAAGATTAGATTTTAGATGTATTTAGTAATTTCCTTTGATCTATTGATTTAAAAACTACTTAAAGTTTAAATCTATATTGTAATATTTGAGGTTATGGAGGTATATTCTTAAAAATTTAGGTTTGGATGTAGAGCTCGCTATATTAGCTTCATCTAGTTAAGTTACTTGGTTTTCTAGAATCTTTAGCTTTAGATTAGATATGTTTAGTAATTTCCTTTGATCTATTGATCTAAAAACTAATTAAAGCTTAAATAAACTTATATTGTAAGATTTGAGGTTGAGGAGATATATTCTTAAAAATTTAGGTTTAGGATGTAGAGTTCAAGAGGTTAGATATTTCAAATCAAGGTAAGATCCTTTTATTAGTGGCTTAACTTGAAAGTAGTGGTTAATTGATGATTTGGAGTTTTAATTGAGTGAAGTTGGAATGTTAAATAGGTATTGCATGTATGGTGCCATTGTTAATGATTGAAGAATTGATGTTTGATTGATGATTCATATAATAGATGATGTTGATTAAGAATGCCATTGGGGTGAGTTGAAAACAGGTTTTGCAAAACCTAAACCCGATTCAATACTCTGTAGTACTTCCCAAAAACCTAGAAGGTTTTCACCTTATTTCCATAACCTGGTCCTATAGGGTTTTAGAAAACCTGGTTAAAACCCAAACCAACCCACTCATACTAAAAAAAATTAGAAAAGATACATTTAATAAAAATAGGAACTCTTGTTTATAAAATAAAATGCTCAAGAACATAAGTATGCCAAAGTGTCCATACATCATATCACTATAAAATTTAATTTTTAAATAAGCCACTATTATAAATTTTTGTTACAAACCTAAAAGTAAAACATAAAAACAACATCCATATAAATATTATGCAACTTAAGGTTGTTTGAGAGGAAAGAGATAGAAGATATTATTCTATTATTTATATTCTATCAACACTTATATTCTATTATTATATTGTTTATAAATATTACTATATTAGTAACTTATGCTTCGTGAAGTACCAATTTCCTATAATATAGATGTAATGATATTGGCTTTAGGGATGAGATTAAGGGCTCTTGTATATGTACATATTATTATTTTAAAACAGGTTTAGATTTTCCTTCAGGTTTTTCTTAAATTCTAAATCCTGACTCGATAGGGTTTAAGAATTAATTTAAGAATCCACCCCAAAACCCGGTAAGGTCTGATCCTATAGGGCTTTTAACAGTTTAGACAGGGCGGAAACCCTATAATAACCCGTCGAATGGTATCCCTAATGTTGATCCAAGCTATTTGTTTGATTTAAATATGTTTAGCTTAAGTATTATTGAATTGAATTGTTAGAGAGAGTTTCTTTGAATTTCGCTACTACTAGGCTTGGAAATCAAAATATATTCAATTTTATGTGTTAATTTGATGAAATACAATTTAATTTAAGTTTTTTATTATGTATTGAATGAATTAGAATAAATTGAATTCATGAAAGTGTATGGTATAGTGTTAGACGTGAGCTATAGTGTGGTTTTAGCATGATTCTTATTGATTTTTATGGTAATAGGTGTAAATCAATGCTTAGCCAATGTTATAGTAGGAACAATACAATTTGTAGCTATTTTAGATTGATTTTAAACAAAATTGTATCATATTTCAGTGTTGGTAATAAGGTGTTACTTAATGATGTTTTCTTGATGGTTGAGTATATTAGAAGTGTGACTGATAGATTCTTAATAATTCTTGGAGGCATAAATGAATTTGGGAAGTTTTTGTGTTAATTTACAACCTTCGAAGTTAGTGTAGGTGTAGTTTAATTTTCTAAAAAATTTCCATAAAATTTGGATGTATGACCGTGTTCTTGAATGTTTGAACATTTTCTTAAATAATTTATCATTCTTGATGCATGGTAAGAGTTCTTGATATGTTCATGCTATGTTGTTGAAATGATAAGTTATGATTCTTGAAAGCTAATACTATTCTTGCTTAAAATGATTTTTTCTTTCGTATTTTTTCAAAAAAAAAATTGAATATTTAAATGTATTCTTGAATGCCATGAATATGTTCTTGAATGAATTACCAAGTTTTCTTATTGAATACTAAATGTTCATGTCAAGTATTTGTTATGGAATGTTTTGATTTATGAAAAGCAATTTGATTTTTAAATTAAATGTTTTGCCTTACTAATTTTTCTAAAAATTACTTGAATATTCTTGAATGTTCTACATGTCCGTAAAAATCCCCTTTTGATCTCAGAGGTCAAGATTCATAAAACACGTGTTTTCCAACTAAGTTTGAGACATTCACATATTTAAATTCTTGGAACCAAATTTCATTGTTAATATTCAACCAAATCCTCAAATTAGAAACACATAATTTGAATCTAAATTTGGATAAACAGTATAGGAGAAGTTGGTTTGATCTTCTAAGAGTCTTGTCAAGTTATAAGTTGAAGTTTATGACTATATGTAAAAAAATTTAGCTAAACAAGTAAATCTAGTAAATAATAGAAAATAATAAAATTAATTATTAAACTAAACCAACACCATTCCCTTCCAAAGGAAAAAAGTGACCTGATTTAGTTATGTAACTAAATTATGCCTATTAGCTTAATGGGTTCTATTTAGAATTAATCTACCTAATTTGACTATGTTCAAAACCTATTGGCCTTAATTTGTGGACTTAACTAATGGACCTAATTAATGGGCTTGACTAATGGACTTAAAATTAATTAAATTTAAGATTAAGTAATTAGTGTCAACAAATGTATTTTTAACTATATAATGGATCTTACTTTGCTAAAGTACAACTTCCACTTTACTTAAAGTTCAACTTCTACTTTGTGGCACCTCATCGTTTCAAACCACAAGAGTTAGCTAAGGTAATCTATGGGGTTTGTTTCGTAAAATATAACATATGAATAAAATAATTTTATTATTACTATGTTATAATGGTTTTAATCGTTATTTATCAGAGACTTAAAGTTAAGTTTTGATATATAAATGTTGGCGATAGTTAAAAACTTGAAATGATTTATGGAATTGATGATTAAATTAAAAATATGCTAATGGAGTATAACAACAAGTTTAATATGTAACATAAGTAGTATAATTACATGAATCTAATATATATTTATGTTATTTTTCTTAATCAGAAAATAATATAGACAAATTGAACCATTGATTAAATGGATAAACCAAAAACAATAGAACTTAGTGGTAATTATAGACATCTCATTTTTGCTTCCCAAAATAAAAGAAAAAGGGTCATAATTCAAAAAAGACAAGAAAATTTGAAAAAAGAGAAAGATACAAAGAAAATTTAAAAATTGAAAAAATAAAAAGAATCAAAAGCGTTTGAGTCGAGTTAGTCAGTTGTTAAGGGTCACATTAGGTAAAGTTCAAAATATACATATGATTTGATAAATTTAGAGTTTTTAAAATTTTTGGATTTCATTGGAAAATATTCCAATAAAATATTTAAATGGATTTTTTTTATCCAATTTGAAAATATTTTAATGGGATTAATTAAAATAAGACTTTATATTTATTAAATTCAAAAGTGATATTAAAATATATTTAACATGCATATTTTAGGCTATGTTAAAAGGCTTGGGTCATTTTAAGGCAAGTTAGATCAAGTTAGGCTTGGACTTGAATATGAAATTAAGGTTAGGTCTAGTGTTATAGTTTAAGTGCAAATGAATTGGATAAAGTAATGAGGGATAAAAAAATAAAATAAAATAAAATAAAATAAAATAAAAAAAGATTAGCCTAGTTAGCTAGGTGCTTAGGTATGTGACATAAAGGATCTTCAAGTTGTAGGTTCGATTCACACTGGCTCTTAACATGCCTTTTATTTTTATCTTCTCCTAAGGTCACATGCTAAGCACATAATTGTCTTCTTCTCTAAGAGGCCAGCATGAGAAGAAAGAGAAAGGAGATAAAGCTCAAATTCCTCATCAATTTATTCAAATCTTTGTTATTTTTAGGTGGATCTAAGAGAATCTTAATAAATCATTGATGAAAACCTTAAGTTTAACAAATATTTAGATAAATATTCATGAATGGAGGATTTGATAAGTTTGAATGGATTTGATAAGTTTGAATGGATTTGAATCTAAAAAATCAAATGTGTTTTGATTTGAAAAAAACTGAAGATGAAAGATGAATTGAAATTTTATAAAAGCCGATCGCCACTATCAACCCTCTTTAGCTTCAACTAAGCTACATCCCTCAACATTCACAATTCAACAAACCTAGTCAATCTTCCCTCATGCTTGACACAGTGCCTGCACCTAACGCTAGCCATTAGTAGTGCTTACAACCGACGACCACAACAACGTAACTACGTAAGCCCCAAACACTCAAACCCTCTTCTTTTGCACAACCTAACATCGTACACAACTATACTAACCATCATAGAACCCACCGTCGATGCCTTCTCCCTCACCTAAACAACCACAACACTTTTGTATGCCAACAACTACCCCCAAAACCGATTACCTTTTTCACGCATAGATCACACTCTACACTCATCCCTAACACATACAATAGTTCCCTTTCTCCTAACATACCTACACTAAATTCACTACCAAACTACCTAACTTCAATCAATCCCCCAGTTATGAACACACACCACCATGCATCCCTAGTTGAAACCGATCATACCAACACACTCACTACCCTTCAAAACCTTTCTCCATGCCATATCCTTAACACGAGCCACTCATAGTGTTGCCACCTAAGCACCATCGCCACCAGATATTTTTCCAAACCACCTAAATCACCTCCATTCACTACCACACTATCACAAAACTACTTTTCATCAATAAAAAGCTCACAAGATTGAACTTACTGATACGCTGAAAAGATGTTTAAAAACAATTAGAGCGCAATACCAGCAAGTATACTGGATCGTATCAAGTAGTATAATGTTGAAAACAAGAGTCGATCCCATGAGGACTTAAGTAGAGTACTAAACCTATGATAGCTTTAGTTAATATTTAGGTAGATCAAGAATAGGGTTTTCTTTTTTTTTTCTAATTTTGTATACTAAAATTAAAACTAACTTAATTCAATTATAATGAGATCAAAAACTAATTTGAAAAACTTATCGATGGAAAAGTGATGGGAAATCAAGATTCCACCTTAAAGGTACTAATCAAGTTGCCATTGAGTTATATAGAATGATATATGTATGGTTATTTCATTGAGATTATAATTCCTTAAATTAAGGATTCGACCTCTAATCTAATTAGTCCACTTCCGCTTTATAATCAATAGTGGATTCTATAGCATTATCATACATCTTCCAATGATATGATAATCTAATATCCTTAGCCCAATTATCCCAATTCCTTAGTGATTAATGAGTCTAAGATATTGCATTAATCTCTCAATAATCTCTAATTAAACAATTAAACACTGCTTCTGCAATTACCTGAATTCTTTAATCAAGAACTCCTAATGAGTTTACAAACACTCCCATGTTTATAACCTCTAACAATGATAACTTAGACAAGTCATAATTGAAATAAAAAGAGCTGCAATCTGAAATAAGCCAAATTTATATTACTCCTATAACGCAATTACTACAATCATTTTAGCACTCTAGGGTTTATCTCATTCCCATCTGATAAATTAGTTTCATAGCATCAATATAATTATGTATGAAGGAATTCAAGATTCAATGTAATTACAATTGCAACACAATTCTCTATGATAACAAGAAATGCAAACAATCTCACCAATTCCTTATACAGATGAAAATACTGGAAAGCGTACACTTTTTCTCAAGAAATTCCAATAGCTAAACTCTCAATTGAAATCCAAGCAAAAGTTTTTCAATCTTCCGTCAATCTCACGGTGTACTCTTTCCGATTATATTAAACCCTAACTTCTAAATGTCGAAGCAAAACAACTAAAGGAAGAGTATCAATTATCAGAAGAAAAAAAAAAACTCCCCTTCTCTCTCCTCTCTTCTATATATATATCCCCACGAAAACAGGTGTACCACGGTCGTATGTAAAGCCGTGGTTGTCACCACCACGGCCATGGTCCAAGGTCATAAGCTTCACCGATCGTCTCATTTCCACTGCTATTCATCGGTTGTTTTAGCTACGGTCGTGGATCCTCCCTTGCTTACAGAAAGTCTTCATTCCTCTATGTTTTCATGCTCCAAATGCACTCTTTCCAGCTCCTTTTCTCCCATTTGTACCGAATTGAACCTGAAGCAAATATATTAACTAATTAAGTGTCAATTCTTTCAATTAAGCACATAAATCTTTAGGATATCATTGAATTGCCACTAATAAAACAGGGGTTAAATTAGCTTTATCACTCACCCGCTTGAGAAACCCTATATAAGTTATCGTAAGAACTTGGTTAGGTTGCTACCATTGGCTTGACAACAACTCAAATTCGTACGCCATGGAGCTCCGGCCCATACCCAATCTGCAATCCATCTAACCCATGTCTAGCTCATCAAGTCCCATCTCTCCTTTTTAGTTTCGACTACTTCATCCTTTTCTTTTTTATTTTTTTTCTCTCTTATTTATTAGAAAGAAAAAAAGAGGGGTTAACGTATATATATCTACATGAAGTGTTTGCATTATGAGTCCTTTATCTAGATGTTGAAAAGTCTTGGCACATAGAAAAGTTATTTTCAAAAATAAAAGCTTAATCAACTCTTTCTAAAAATTAGGACCTTTTTTTTTAGAGTTTTTGAAAATGAAAAAAGAAGAAACTAATTTAAGACCCTTTTAAATTTTTTTAATAAAAAAATATATTAAACGTAAACTTGATCAATTTTTCAGAAATTAAAAAGAATCAACAAACTAAAGTTTTTGAAATGAACTACAAACGTCTAATCTAGATTAGCAAGTACGTGACACCTCTAAGATGACGTAAAATTTATCAAAACATTAGTTTTCCATTTTTTGTAAATTATAGCTTGAATTCCCTAATTTTTTTTTTGTAAAAATAATACAATTTAATTTATTTACTAGTGATTAAGCTTTGTTTAAAAAAAAGGGTAATTTTGAAAACTAAATTTAATTTCGAAAAATTAATAGTAGTACCCGTAAAGGTTTAATAGGGTAACCCCCGAACTGAAGAAATCCAGTTTCTTGAATTCTTCTCAAAAAGCTTTCAAAGCGTAGACTGATGGCTAAATTAGAATAAACCCGCCTAATCGGTTCCAGTTTAATCACCTTTCCTAGTTTTACTGGATGGCAACTCCAAAATATTTCAATATAGGGAAATCAAGTTTTCTTTAACTTTAGCTGAAGGTTTAAATTAAATGGGCATAGAGTTTAGTTTAAATTAAATAAGCATAGAGTTTAGTTTAAATTAAGTTAAAGAAAATGAAATTAAAATAAGAAATTGAAAAATCAAGCTTAACAGCGTAACAACTCTACTAGGGACCTCAAAAGGGTGAGCCACTTGAATTTTCTAAAATTACAATTATTTTTCAAGAATACTTGAGTCAATCATTCATGTAAATTTTCTTTCTTTTTAATTAGAAAATATAAATTGTTGTATTAGCATATTTGTTGTAACTTACTTATGGGGTTTTCTTAGGAGGTTTTAATTTTATGAATCATATGTATGGAAGATACGGTTAGAACCAGGTTGTTCTAAGACTTTAGGAGGGGATCCATTGTGTAAGCCTCAACAGTTATAAAGCAACTACCTTCCAGGGCTGATCAGGCTACCCTATTGAAGTTTTAATGTGACCATGGAACTGTCTATTTAGAAATGCGTAAGGTTATATAACTTAAAGACCTTTAGAACCCACCCTAATTGTATACACGAATCTTAAATGATGAAGAAAAATAATAATGAGGCATGCTGATCAGGGGTTGTTATTATATCATAATTCTTATATTATCCATGTAACTTTTCATGTATATTAGTTTTTTGTATAAGACTCATTCATTGTTTCCCTATATTTTATTTTGTAAATTACATTTTTGTAATAATGAAAATTCCTTGTAAATTATATTTCTATGTAATATCTTTCTTGTAAATCTATTGTAATAATGGAATTCTAATGCAATTGCAACCCTAAACACCTACTATTACCACATTACTAGTTGTTCATTGATTCATTGCATCTGTGTCTCTTCATTTTACATGTTTTTATCCTTATATTCACCTATAAATATTCATGCTTGATAGTTATGTCCTAATTTCTAAAAGTTAGGTTCATAAATAATCACGTTTTACTACTCTATAAAATACTACACTTCTTTTGAAAGCTTGTTCTTAAGTGATCAAAAGTGAAAAGCATCAATCTTGTAAATTTTAGGTAGTTGCCATTTCGCTAAGTATTCTAGAAGTTAGGGATATTCATTCTTTCAAATATATTAGCACCTTGTAAATAAGCTTCCTCTTTCAAAATAAATAGGACATAGAAATGATCTTTGGTTCCATTAAATAATAATTGAGTACAATGTTCAGCTCCTTTACTTTGTTCATATATTGTATCCTTCATAATAAAAAGAACCTTTTCTCTTTTAGAATATTATTCTTCCATTTTGTAAACCATGTCTAGTTACTAGTTCGAACTCTAATTAAGTCTAAGTGTCTTAGACGATACCATGATTCGATAAGGCTAAATAAAATTAAATTTTATTAAATTAAGAAATCAATTATAGTATCAATCTTAGAAATCTTAAAAAATCGATCAAAACTTAAATTGTATATAAAAACCCTAAATCCGATATATGCATAAATACTCGAAATTGAACCCAAACTTAATCAAAATCCTAAAACTATAACTTTAATATTACAAAATAAATAAATATCACTTAATAGTGATATAATCATAGTCGATTACAATTATCGACTAAATCATATAAAACTTTTAATGAAAACATTAAAATAACTTATAAAAAATTATAATTGGAGCAAGTACTAATTAAATTGATAAATTTTCATAAAATTCCAAAATTAATTTATAAATGTTGTTTTTACTATTTTTATGTTTAGAAAAATTACATATAATTATTTTTTTATTTTCCTTTTTTTTCTATCTTTTTCTTTTCTTTCTTTTCTTCTAATTTTTTTTTTCCTTGTGCCACGTTAAACCTTGGAAGTAATTTGCAGCCCATGTAATATTTTTTTTTTACTCCAAGTGTTCTAAACACTAAATCAAAAGACATCATTGCTTTGTCTTGTCTCCATTAATATGTAATCCCATTTGATTTGTTTTCTTCTTTTATATTGTTATTTAACCCTCATGCTTGGATCATGTTTGGAAACCTACAAATTGGAAACAAAAGAAAACAAAACTGAAACTAACACACACATAAAACCGAGAAGAACAAAAGGAAAAAGAGGAGGAAGAAGAGGAAGAAGGCTAAGGAAATTTAAAAACTATATTACTAAAATATTTAGGTAATTTTATTTATTATACTTATACATATGTATATCTTAAGTATTTTGTTTATTTATTTAATTACATGTACATATATTTATGCATGAGTAGATAAATATATATGTATATTATGTATTCCCTTCATTTATGTATATATATATATATATGTATTAAGTATGTATCTTTATTTATGTATATACATATGTATTTAAGAGTGGATATATACGGTAGATGTATATAAGTATAAATAGTAGTATAGTATGTATTTTTTTCTATACATGTATTCTTGTACATGTGTATGCATGCGTATGTATACTAAATATTTCCTTTATATACATATATATATTTAGTATTTTACTTAATTAATTATGTATATATAAGTGTATGTGTACATAGTATTTATTTTAGTATGTAATATGTATATATGTGTATTATATAATTCTATATATATGAGTGTACATATGTATATATATCTATTTCGCATTTTCCGTATATATATATATATATGTGTGTGTGTGTATGTGTGTGTACAATAATAAATATACATATGTATATTTATACTTAGTATGTTTAATTTATAAAATTTATGCATATATATGTACATGAGTATATAAAGTATAAATAAGTGTATAATATACTTATACATAATATATAAATAAGGATAGAATAATTTAATATTAACATATAGTATACATATAAACGTATGTATATGAATAGTAACACATATATAAAAATACAAGTATACTTAAATACTGTATACAATATACTATAATAACGATTTAATAAATAAAGTAAGATAATAAATATATATATAAGAATACTATAATTTGGAGAAAAATTTTAATCATTAAGTAAATTGAAAGATTTGATTAAATATAATCATAAGTATTTATATATATATAATTATATCGTAAAATAGAAAATAATGGAAAATTCGGAAAAAGGTGCAAGCTTAACACATAGCACTCTTGCGTATTATTACATCACTATTTATAATAAAATAATTGATTTTCGTAATTTATAATAATAATAAATAAATAATTAAGTAGAAAAATAATAAAGTGGAAATTTTTGAATTAGTAATTCTAAAATCTCAAAAATAAGTAAAAACAGATAACTATAATAAAATAAGCTTAAAATAAAAAAATTACTAACTATACGATTTAAGTAATTATTAAATCGTAAAAATACTAAAAAAATTTAAATTAATATTTTATTGCTTTTAAAGTTAAAATGATAAACTTTATGAAATTTTTATATCACAGTCAAAATTATGAGTTATAACTTCTAAAACGGACCTCGTTACGACAAAATACGCTCGAAAACGATCGAAATGAACTCTAAGTTCATAAGGATCCAAGTTAAATCGAAAAAGTTATAGACAATTCGATAAAAAGCTCGAATCGACAATTTTACGTAAATCAATAACTAAATTAAGTAAACAATACGAATTACGATGCTAGTTTAGTTTTTAATTTCTAAACTTACTACTTTCTGTATTCCTTACTCTTAGGTAATCTCAACTTTGACCGTGAGCTGTCGTCAGACTACTATGACCCTTTAATTGATTATGACTAAATGAGTTTTTCCTAATGATTCCATACTTGTTTGTATTTATAATTAGTGGATATAAATTGTGATTAATAATTGAATATTATGTAGAGCTGGGTTATGCTTGCATATGATATTGTTTGTTGTTAATAAATTTACTTTAAAAGTATAATAACGTATTGGTTGTTGCATGGTAAATTCAATAGGAATTGATTGTCTGTAACCTTGTTGATCACTGAATAATAAGACCTAATTTATCCGACTTGAAAGAACTAAATTGAATCATGCATAATCATTCACTGCATAACTAATTCCGGCCGCCACATTATACGAAGATAGTAAGAGGCCATACTTAAGTTGATTATTTGTTGTTATAGATTTCGTATGATGCACACATGCAATATGACCTTACCTTGGCCCGCAGAATCACTAGACGTTGAAGGCGCCAACTACTTCGCTAAGGGTCGAGTTCAAAGGCCTCCATTTAGAGGTGAGTAAGTGCTATGTAAACCTACTCACAATCACACATAGAACTTGATTTTGATTAAAACTGAAAGTGGATATATCATTACATTTTAAATACGAAACGCAGAGTTTCATTATAATATAAGTTCTAATATAATATCCAAATCTAACTGTGCCAATATATCTCCAACCCTAACTTTAAAGGGCGTTAAATCTGAGTTGCATGCAATACCTGGTCACCTATATGTATTTGTTTGACATACTGATTATCATGCATTCATTTGATTGAATTTAATTGATGTATAACTTGATTACTGTATGGTTGAAAGGATTATCTTACTAAGCTAATTAGTTTATAACCTTATAGTCTTTTTTCGCAGGCAAATCTACTCGTAAAGTCGGGCCATTGCATACCCGAGGTTAGTTGTACATCAGGAGGTTGATGTAAGAGTAAGATGTGATAGGAGTGCACTTATGATAATGTACTTAGATTTCAAATCTTATTCAAATCATCTTATGTAATGAGATGATACCAGTTTGTATTAAGTACTATTATAAAATTCTTATCTGTAAATTTCTATACAAATATATGTGTTTTATATTTCAATAGCTTTTTATTATTATCATTAAATGATATTGCTTACACCTGCACAACTCTAGGTTATTAGTTGCAGTTGTAGTTGTAGCCTTATGTATTGCACGAAAAGTGGTCAATTAAAAGGAAAATCAATCTATAATTCTTTTATGGTATACGGAAATTACCACGACTAACCTCCTCGGGTCATGACACATTCCTTATTTGTAAATAAGTCCTTTAATAACATTCATTAAACCATTGCTCTCTATCAATAAAAAAAATGTAAAATATAAGCTTATATAAAGAATCCTAAGAAAGCAAATTCCCATTTATAATTTGATTACTTAGTCTCTACAACACAAGAGCCTTATTTTTCTCTCTCTCTCAAAAAGAAAAAACAAAAAAAACAAAAAAGAAGAAGTTGCTAACTGTTACAAATCCTTATGGAACTTAGGACAAACATGAACCACATGGCCTGTTAACGTAGCCAACTAAACACAAACCCCTAACCTATCAAGGTAGCTAAACCAAATCAAAGTGCCTAAGCCATTAAGTCCAACCATGAACCAAGTCAAAACATGAAGTCGTGAAACACCATCCTAAGCTTGATCTCTGGTACAAACAAAAGGGGCAATTCACAATCCCTTCCACTTCAAAAGACATCAATGATAGCCCATTCAACTATAAGGAACCAGGCCCGAAATCACACATGAGAGTTAAGAGGCATTAAGACCTATAAGTTTGGGGCAATTTAAGTAAGAACATAAAAGGCACGGGCATTTGGTCTTAGAAATTTCATTTTGAACTCAAATCAAATAAAAAAGTATTGTTTCACAATTAGGGCATATTTCGAGGAACAGGGGTAAGTTCAATCTCCACCTTGTGGTGGATTAATCCTATGTAGGGAATTGGTAACTCATTTTTTAAAAAAATTTAGAATGAAAAGAGGTGAACTGCATCTTATACACTAACCTGTAAACACTTTAAAAGATGAGAGACATTATGGTTAAGGATTTTTAGAACTCATTCCTTAACGGAGGTCCATTTTGAATGTGATACGTAGCTTAAAATGAAGATAAGCATTTATTTTTAAATTCCAAACACAATTATCCTTTGTTAACCCTGTTAAGCCAATTTAGAGTACTTTTAAATATAAACCCTATCAAGAGCCGCCCTACAATGAGGCAATTCGGAGGTTAGGGTCGTTTATTAGAAGAGGAGGATAAAACTAGTTTATGCTTACCTTAGTAATAACGATTTAAGGATAACTTTTGTTTTTGATAAATTATTTCCTTTGGAGAAGAGCCAAACGCCTCAAGACTACACATACCTTACCCAAGCCTATGCACGCAAAACCTATGGATTTAGAGCCTTCATGCATCTAAAGATAAAGACTCAACAAAAAAAGATAATTAGTTTTGGGGAGAGAAAAGCAAGAAATAATGGGGCAAGAAAAAAAAAAGGAAAAAATAGAAGAAACAAATAAAAAAAGAGAAAAAAAAAAAGAAGAAATAAAAAGGAAAAAATGCCTAAATATTGGACTTGAGAAAAGCCTCGACCAAGGAAGGCTCAAGAGCCCAAATTGCTCTAAAAACACAAGGTCCTAAATCATACTCTCAATTACTAACACAAAACCCCATATTCATTTCAAAATCACATTCTAAATCACAAACATAAAACCTTCCTATTCATCTTAAATCACACAATACCTCCCTACTAAAAGCTTTTCTGATCTTAAAGAATAATTTATCTAAAATAAAAATTGTTTTTGAAATTGGGGCAAGCACAATTCTGTTTTTCCTAAAGTTCTCAATTTGTACTCCTAGGTTGGACAAAAATATTTCTTTCAAAATAAGCCCTCTCATTAAGCTTCTTTGAAACCATTTGACCAAAAGCTTAATTACTAAACCTAAAAAACCTAACAAATTTATCAAAGTGTATCGCTTACAAACCAAACTGTAATCTTTTAGAATAGTAGTCAAGAGTGTAATCTAAACCGAAAGTGTGCAAGAAAGTCCTCTTCGATTAAACTAATCATGAGTTAATTATTCCTTAAGAAAGGAATGTGTTAAATCACAAGGCCCTACGAAGAAGCTTAGCATTAAACATTTTCAAAGAATAAGAAGAATATGAGATGCGCTACATGGTTACTAAGGAAGGAGATGGTTATAGCACTTACTTCTTTAATAAGAATTCGTATCAATTACCAGACTTTCAAGAAAAAAAAAACAAAAAAAAAAAGAAAAGAGAAAAAAGACAACAGGAGAAAGGAAAACGAGAGAGTGAAAGTAAAGGCTTGTTACAAGTTTCTTCCATTCATTTTCAAGTCCGTATCGACCCAAGTGCCAAATCTTGAATTCATGTCATCTACTTCTAACTCTTTCTCCCTTACGTAGATTTTATGTCCATTAACTCTCTTTTAAATCAAGGGACCTTATCCGCGATACCTTTTTTGTTACAAATGGTTTTCACAAAATTCCTCATTTGTAAATTTCTCAAGTCAAAAGGTTTTTCAAATTGGTTTCATCCCCCAGTTTTACTTCTTAAGGTTCTTAGCTAGCTTATAAGGCGCTTATCCTTTGTCCATCCCTTTTACGGCTGTAGCTAACTCATAGAGCATTGTCTTGATCTATATTTTCTTAAGGCTCTAGTTAGCTCATCGAACACTATCCCTATTCATGTCTATTTTAGGGTCTTAGCCAATTCAAGAAGCACTTCATCCATTTGCCTATCTTAGTCAACTTAGAGGAGCACGACTAAGTTCCATGTTGACCTTTCAATTAGGGTTGCTAGTCCCTTAAGAATGATCCTGCTTATGTTAGTCAACTCAAAGGAGCACAATTAGATTCTATCTCAACTTTTTAGTTAGGGTTGCTAGTCCCTTAGAAACACTCCCGCTTATATTAGTCAACTCAAAGGAGCATACCTAGTTACCATGTCAACCTTTCGATTGGGTCACTAGTCCCTTAGAGATGCTCCTACCTATATTAGTTAGCTTGAAAGAGCGTGGCTATGTTTCATGTCGACCTTTCAGTTAAGGTTGCTAGTCCCTTATAGACGTTCCTACCTATGTCGATAAGCTCAAAGTAGTATGGTTAGGTTTCATGTTGACCTTTTAATTAAGGTTGCTAGTCCCTTAGAGACATTCCCACCTATGTCAGTTAGCTCAAAGGAGCACAACCAGGTTCTTGTTTAGGGTTTTAGCTAACTCAAGGAGCGTTTTACCCATTTACCCAAGTTAGTCAACTCAAAGGAGCATGATCAAGTTCTCATTTAAGGTCTTCGCCAACTCAAGGAGTGCTTTGCATGTTACCTAAGTTAGTCAGCTCAAAGGATCGTGTCTTCTTCTCTAAGAAGTCGGCATGAGAAGAGATAGAAAGAAGATAAAGCTCAAATTCCCCATCGATTTATTCAAATCTTTGCTATTTTTAGTGAATCTAAGAGAATCTTGATGAAATCATTGATGAAAACCCTAAAGATTAACAAAGATTTAGATAAATATTAATTAATAAAGGATTTGATAAGTTTGAATGGATTTGAATCTAAAAAATCATATGTGTTTTGATTTGAAAAAAAAAACTGAAGAAGAAATATGAATTGAAATTTTATAAAAGCCGATCGCCACTATCAACCCTCTCTAGACTCGACCAAGCCATATATCCTAACATTCACAATTCAATAAACCAAATTAGTCCTCCCTCACACTCGATACAGTGCCTACACCTAATGCTAGCCATTAACAGCACCTATTACTAATGTCTACGATAGTACAATTGCATAAGCCCTAAACATTCAAACCGCCCTCTTCTAGACAACCTAATATCGTGCGTAACAACACTAACCATCATAGAACCCACCATCGACGCCTTCTCCCTCACCCAAACGACCACAATAGCCTTTGTATGCCAATAACCACCCCAAAATCCGTTTACCTTTTTCACACATAGACCACACTCTACATTCATCCCTAATACATACAGTAGTTCCCTTTCTCTCAACATACCTATACTATATGTACCACCGAACCACCCAACCTCAATCAATCCCCCAGTCATAAACACATACCACTACGCATCCCCACTTGAAATCGATCATACCAATACACTTGCTACCCTTCAAAACCACAAGCTACTCTTAATGTTGCCACCCAAGCACCACCACCACTACTAAAGATTTTTCCAAACCACCTAAATCACCTCCATTCACTATTGCACTATCGCAGAACTACTTTTCATTAATAAAAAGCTCATAAGATTGAACTCACTCGCTTGAGAAACCTTATGTAAGCTATCGTAAGAAGTTGGTTAGATTGTTTCCATTAGCTTAACAACAACCCAGATTCGTACGCCATGGAGCTCCGACCTAAACCCAACCCTCCATCCATCTGATCTCATAAGTGTTTTCATTGTAAGCCCTTTATTTGGATGTTGAAAAGTCTTAGCACTTAGAAGAGTTGCTTTCAAAAATAAAAGTTTAATCAACTCTATCTAAAAATTAGGTCCCTTTTTTTAGAGTTTTCGAAAATGAAAAAAGAAGAAACCAATTTAGGACCCTTTTAAATTTTTTTAGTTAAAAAAAATATTACATGTAAACTCGATCAATTTTTCAAAATTTAAAAAGAATCAACAAATTAAAATTTTTGGAATAAACTACGAACGTAAAATTTAAAAAGAATCAACAAATTAAAATTTTTGGAATAAACTACGAACGTCTGATCTAGATTAGTGAGTTCATAAACACCAATGGGGCAGCATAAAATTTGTAAAATATTTATTTTTCCATTTTTTGTAAATTATAGCTCGAATTCCCTTTTTTTGTAAAAATAATACATTTTAATTTATTTACCAGTGATTAAGCTTTGTTTTAGAAAAAAAGGGTAATTTTAAAAAATAAATCTAATTTTGGAAAATTAATAGCAATACCTGTAAAGGTTTAATAAGATAGCCTTCGAACTCAAGAAATCTGGTATTTTAAATTCTTTATAAAAAGTTTTCAAAAACATAGACTAACGGTTAAATTAGAATTAGTCCACCTAATCAATTCTAATTTAATCACTTTTCCCAGTTTTACTAGGTGGTAAGTTCAAAATTTTTCAAAATAAAGAAATCAAAGTTTCTTTAACTTTAGTCGAGAGTTTAAATTAAATAGGTATAGAGTTTAATTTAAATTAAGTTAAAGAAAATTAAATTTAAATAAGAAACTAAAAAATCAAGCTCAAAAGTGATAGCTTAACCAACTAAAGGGAGTATTTTAACAACATGAAACATAACTTAAAGGACAAAAGAAAAAAAGTTGTATAAATGAAAATAGAATAGATGATACTAAGAGGGAAGATCAAACCTAGGAAGTCTCCAATTCCACTGACCCCTTTTCCTCTGAAAATGCATAGAAATTTATAACATGTAATTTAAGGAGAAGAATCAAATAGTTAGAGTAGCAAAGGATCAAGGGAAATCTACAACTTATTGATGATAAAGCCATTGAAAGTACCCGAATTTTTATATTTTTTCATTTTAGTACATAAACTTTAAATTTATTCATTTTAGTAGCCTAACTTTTTAAATAATACAAATTAGTATCTCTGTTATAACGACCGTTATAAAAAATACTTATTTGTTTCACTTTAAAAAGTTGAAGTACTAAAATAAAATAAAAAATAAAGCTTGAGCACTAAAATGAAAATAGAATGAAACTTCATGTACTTCTGTTATCATTCTACCATTTTATAATAACGATCGTTATAATAGAAATACTAATTTATCTCATTTAAAAAGTTAGGGAACTAAAATGAACAAGTTTAAAGTTTAGATACTAAAATGAAAAAATATAAAAGTTCAGATAGTCATACCGATTTTATCCCTAGATTATTGAAGGAAAATAAGGGAAAATATAAGGGAGTACATTAGTTAAGGAGGTTAAAGGGGCTAAGGTTAACCTTACAAGGAGCCACATTGGGGCTTAAGAGAGGTGACTGTAAGGGATGGACACCGAAAACTATCAGAGCTTCATGTACTTATGAGAAATTTTTCTTGTCCAATTTGATAATTCAATAGAAAATACTAATTCGTGCCAAAAAATTCTACAAGAATTTATTTCAATCTAATTTTTAATATTGATTTTAGAAATAATTTTGTTTTACAAAATGCAAAGGCCTAAATATATGTACTTAAGAAAAACCCTCATTCTAAACCAATATCAATCTTATTTTTTAAACTTTAATGACACAGTTTCAAGCTAATTTTTAGTTTATAGAACCCTAAGATGTTATTTAACTTTACATGATAATGATTTTGGATTAATAAACCATTTGATATTTATTAGAATTTATTTAGTGAATTTACTTTGTTTAAAATGTATTATCTAGTGGAATTTCCACAAAAATGGTTGTTAAAATATGAAGTATGCTGATTTTTAAGACATACAAGTGAAAATAGAAGTATTTAAGCCCATTTGGAAATGTAAATTTGGTTAATCAAGTTATTTAAGGTAATTTTGGATAACATAAGGTAAAATAGTTATTTAGAAATAAATATTGAATTAGCAAGTTTTATACTTGCAATGGCTAGTTTAGCAAGTGTGTATATTTGTGAGTTTATTGTATTTTTCAAAAAATAAAATAAGCCGGTTTATCATTTATTATATAATTTAATTTGTAACTAGCTATATATTAGTTAGATTGGTGATTTGTAGTTGATTTAGACCTAGTAGTGGTTTGGTTAATTGTGAGGCTTCAATTTGATGATTAATAAATGAATGTAGTTGTGATTTGGAGAGGACATGGTGGCTTTGATTGATCTTAAGTGAAATCCTAACTTAATATAAACTAATTATATGAATATTTTGATTTAGGAGAGAATCAAATGTTTACTTGCGAGGGGGTCAATTTGGTAGTTTGGTGAGCATAATCAAGTTATATTTAGCAAACTTTTTTATTCACAAAACAAGAGTGAAATGGTGTATAAGACATTAAAATTGGTTAAGAAATGAAGAAGTTTCAACTATTAGAATTCAAGAGTATGACAATATAAAGTATATGACATTAAGCTTGCCATATTTTTCATAACAAGGTGTATTGACTTGTTGA
The DNA here is from genome assembly GCA_024138005.1 of Lumnitzera racemosa. Lineage (NCBI taxonomy): Eukaryota > Viridiplantae > Streptophyta > Magnoliopsida > Myrtales > Combretaceae > Lumnitzera > Lumnitzera racemosa. Next base: position 78,510,890 of record JAMXBC010000004.1, on the reverse strand, counting down.
AGTGCGGTTAGGTGATCCTTTACGTGCAAGTTGATCATTGGATACAATTACCAGTTGCTTATAATTAGCCAGTTGAGTATCTTATACTTTTGTTGTCATGAGTGTTGTAGTCGAAAATTGCAGACTACATACTTATTGGCCACTAAACCCTATGTAGTTACCTATTGTGATCATCATAAGAGGATTTGGAAGTTAAATTATGGCTTGAAAGCTAAGATTAGTTGCTAATTATTTTGGGATATTGTTCTACTGGTTGCTTAATTCAAATGAGTAATGTTGGACTATACTAGTATAATTACTATATGGAGTAGGGTTTGGGGTTATTGACTGTACGAGTTAGCTTATTTGATCTGAAGGCCACATTTGCTTTGGTTACTTAGTATATATGTTTTGAGATGTATGACAACTTATATGTTGAGTGAGATATATGGTTAGGCAATTGTTGAACTAAATGTATAGTGTTGTTGAGTGCCATATTTTGATATGATAACGAGGTTTTACTTGAGAAATATGTTAGCTTCAGTACGTTTACTGATACTTGTGTTACTTCTAATTTGTGAGCTTGGTAAATGTTTGACTCACTTTAGACTAATAGATTGTATTTATGGCATTTCACTAAAGGACCTACAAATCATTTTCTTCGAAATTTAGCTTCGGAAATGAAAGGCTTTGGAAATAAATTGTTTCATAATCAACATATAGATTGCATCCTTGGAATGGAATTTCAATAAATACAGGTATTGTAATCTCCAATTGCGGAACCTTCAAAATTGAACTACCAATTGCCACTCACTAATTCCCCTTTGGAATGGATTCATGAAGTGTCAATCCTTATACTGTCTTTATAATAAGGCCATTTTATGTTGTTTGTTGTAGCATAACGGCCACTACATATCACATATATAAGCATGGCATTTGCACATTGCTTAGATATGAGGATTTGTGTTTGAAATGTAAACCTAATGAATGCCTTTGAGTATTTGATTAAGCATCTTATGTTGGCTTGTCCTTGGTTTGCTATAATTCATTTAGATATAATTTGCTTGACCTATTTAGATACTTTTCTATTGTTGTTTTATTATACTTTGCTTAGCTCCACATGGTGCTAAAGGGTTAGTTATCTAACCTTGGGTTCCAGAGATCAAGTATGAAGATCAATTGGGACGTAGAAGTGGGGTTAAGAGCACTAAAAGTGAAAACTATTTATGAGTCATTTGACATGTCTTTTAGTTATTAATATACCCTTATGTAATTGCTGGGCTATAGGGTTAGTGATGTAAAGTTTTTATAATGAATATGTTAAGTAAAGATATAAATCAGCAAAAATATGTATGCAAGTTAAGCAAGTTTGTTGAAAGAATTAATATAGGTTCAAGGTATGATGAGCTACCTCTAGTTATGATGATTAGCATAAACACTAAATGAGTAAGACTTGATGATATGGGGATAAATGTAAATTAAACAATTTCAACAAGCAATATATGATTTCTTGTTTGAGCTAAAACATTTATGAGTGTCAATTAAACACTTGGAGTAACGCATATTAAATAAGGTATGTGAATCAACTAATGATTATCATAGGAAAAGGTATTTGGCGATTATATTTTCAATTTCAACAAGATGGTATAACAACTTACCCGTCAAGTGCCATGTTCATTATGTATAGGTTATTAAATAGGTTTAACCAAATACGTAGAGGTAAGCCGTTATATGTTTTTCTAAAGTATAACAATTACTTTATTTAAAGTAAAATTCTTATACAACTCTTTTTCTATTCAATTATAAACATTATTTACGTAAGTGTCACCCTTATTTTACTTGAAGTGCAAATCTTACTATGTTATTTGGCTAATTACTCTAAATTAAAATAAGTTCTTAACTTAAAAGTAACTCTTATTCCACTTAAGTACCACTTTTATTTCAGATGACCAAGATAAACATTTTCTAAAGATAACTGAATGTTTTCTCTAATAAATATTTTTAAATTACTTTGGACCATCCATTCAAATAAGGAAACTGAGTAGTAATTCAATGGACTTATTTTATAAATGTTAAGAAAAGAACTTCATCATTAAATGACAAAAGTTAAAGTGAATAATAAGATTAAATAATTAACCCTTGTAATGTTAAATTAATTAAGTTGTCACATATTCATTTATTAGTTTAGAGATTAGCTTATCTTTATATTTAAGTTCTAAAGATAACTTCTATTTTTGATTTGTGACTGCCAATACTTTAGTTACATAGTAGTCATTGCGAGTTGCATGTTTGTTAGATAGATAAGTAAATCAAAATAATACATATAAAATGATTAATTAAATTATATACTAATTGAGCTTCAACATTTTAAGTCATCAGGCGATGCCTTAGACTAGGTTTGGGTATTGATTGTAAAAACTAGGATAATACAGTAGTTAAGAATTTAAGGCACTAACAGTAGTTTAATAAGAAATAAATAAGGGGAACAGAATAATGGTCAAGGAAACAAGATGAAGTCATTGTGGATGTTATATGGAGGTACGGGACTTACATATAATGCAACATGTTTAGATTATAACCTCAACATCTAAGATATATTTTCATATATTTCAATTAGATGTAGGAGCCAACCGTCACCATCAACTCCCAATTACACTACAATGAATATCCCCATTATGATAAGGAGTCATAAGCTACTCTAATTTTTGGGACATCAAAAATATATTACTTGTTTATACTTAAATTACATCCCAATGAATCCTAGATTTCTATTAAGATTGTTAAATTCATGATTTTACCTAAAATTGAAACATATCGAGTCATAAAAATCATAAACTTATAAAATTAAATACCTAAACTTATAATTCCACCAAAAATTACACTTAAATGATTTTTCATCCATTTTGATTAAAAAAAACCTTATAAAATTATAAACTTATAGAATTGCATAAGTTATCTTGCGATACTAAAATAACCATAGTTGCTACATTGAAATTAAGCATGTTACAAATAGCATCATGTATGTTTGTGTGACTCCTATTGTAATGAGTTTGTTGTAACTCACTCGTTTTTTATTTTTTTAATGAAGATCTCTTGTTGACTTTACCTTAACGAGCTTGATTAAGGTTGATGTTAGGCATAGGATGGATGAGTCTACAATCAACGATAACAAGTAGATTTTTCGTTACTAAACTTGCCAAACTTTTTATGGACTTTGGATACTGGAAAGAGACTTTTAGGCCTTTAAACCAAGACTTGCAATGTTTTTCAAAATCTCAACATTTTTAACAAACAATTAACCAATTATCATCAAATGTTTTAAAAAATAATCCAATGATTTCACAACTAAAGTTGGGCATAACAATTAAATGAATGAATATGCAACGAACAATTTTCGATTATAAAATTAGATTAGAAACTAATATGAGTAGTACATATATTAATCAAGTGAAATATGCTTTAATTACACTTTATGTTTCATGGCATGATATTATTACCATTTGAAAGCCAATCAATAGCATCTGTTGGAGTCCATTCCAACTACTCTTATTATAAAACAATCTATTACTATATAATTTAATTCACTCACTATAGGGAAGGTAGTAGTGGAGTTCCTGTTAAAATATTGTTCCATTAGATTTTCCTCTTCTTTTATAATGTTACTAACCTATGTAACAAGTAAACAATTGTCTATTCACTTAAGTTCTCATTTTGCTTAAATGTTCGTTTATTTCTCCCCTTCCATATGTTGCAAAACATACCAACAAACATGCATTACCATGATCCATTTTTACTTAATATAATGAAATCAAATGCTATATATTATGTTATAATTGTAAGAAATCATAAATTGTTCTTTTCATAAGTAATTCCAATGTGAACCTTATAGAGTATATATCTAACCTAATAGTATCACGATCTTAAGTTACATACATGCCTAAGACATGCTTAAGACATGTAGAGTTTAAAACATTTTGAAGCATTCAAATTTTCATGAATGTTTTTTGGTAATTTAATTATTTATGAAAATATTAAGACATTCTATAATTTAGATAAAAATATTCTATCACGTATTCTTTAAAATCTAAAATAGTTTATTTTCTTAGGTTATTTACCTTTCATCATTTAGAATTGAAGTTATATTGGTATGGCATTGCATGACTATTTATTTTCTTAAAATATTCATCTTATATTACATCATTAAACTTTATATTAGTATATTTAAATAATTTTCATTGCTTTATTATAAAATAATAAAAATATTATTTAAGTTATAAATCCCTGAAAAGTTACCTTATATGGGTAATTTCTCCTATTAGAATATTAAACCTTCGTTCTTATGGAAAAATTATTGTTGATAAAGGTCATTAGTATCCATTTTTTATTTTAAGCAATGTGATCTCATTTGTTTAGGTCTATAACCTCCACCTTATTAGTTCAATTCTTTTAATGTGATGTGTTTATTTTGATTCATCAATGAATGAAGCTTTTTGTTCTTTAAAGAAGTAAAATCCTTGAAATCAACATCTCATAAATACCAATCAAAATTTCCAAGTACAATTTACATGTCTTACATCACTTCATGTCTCAACATAACCATCATAAGCATTAGATTCATAGTCACCTTCAATCTCTAGCTAAAAATTATTACTTGAAGAATAGTCCAATAAGGAGTAAGTAATTACTTGACATCTAACAAATCTTTCAATAAGCGTACACGAAGTATCTCTCATATGGGCTCCAAGTACTTTAATGGGCATCCAATCATATTTATAACAACAGATTTGTTCTAACTTGACAAACCTTTCAATAAGCATACACCAAGAATCTCTCATATAGGCTCCAAGTACTCTAATGGGCATCCAATCACATTTGTAGCAACATATTTGTTATATAATTTCACCATTTACTTAGCCATTCAAGTAATATAAGAAATAATCATCCGTAGTTACCAATAAAAACTTGCTGCAACCTCTTTACTCCATGTTAGCCACCTATAATCATTTCACAACCTACCTATTCCAAATAGTTATAAACAAATTCAAGTTATTTCATCCCAAACTTTCTAGCCTATTTTACTCATTACATTAATTTGTTCATAACTTGTATACTTTACTCCATATTAGACAATATGTATCCTATATCATGCAATTCAATCATTGCACTAAAAATTTTATATTCTAAGTCTAATTATTAGGATTAGCACATTTAAAATATTTTATATTTATAATAAAATTAAACGAAGCGCTATACATTTGGTCTGAATCATTTAAGTCTTTCACATTTATTTGCACCAAATATATCCACGTAATATTGTTTTCCTTTATGACTACAAAAGACATTAGAAACAATATCTCTTAATCTTAGCTTGTTGATATAGTAGGGGAAAAAAAGTAATTATAAAATCTTTAGCAATTATAATTTTAACTCTTAGTAAAACTTTTTTACCTTAAACTTTTAAATTTGTCAACGTCTATCTACCATGTCAATATGCCAACTTGAAACCATGAGAGCCATGTTAGTGTTTCTTAAGTTATGGAAAGAAAATAGCACATGAACTTATTTGAAGAAAGAACATAAATATAAACAGTTGAAATGACTCACTTCAAATATAGAAAAATTTATTGAATTTGAACACAAACATATTAGATCTTTTATGTTCATATCTATATAATTATTTTTCTAGTTACGTAATTGTATAAAAAATAAGTAAAGACTATCTTAACATATGCAAGTTATCAAATCCATGGGAATGGTTTTCGGTTACTCATATGAAGTCTTACTATAACTGAAATCTTAAATACATATAACTTAATTGTTTAAAGAAACAAACTTACTTTAGACCAAACTTATCAAAATACTTAACTAAGGCTAGAGTGGGTTTCATTTAGCTAGGTTAAAGGCTTAATTAGGTCGATTAAGATATCATATAAAGGATCAAGTAGTATATAATGAGCAGTTTCAGTAATTGCTTCCAATGTTAATTGACCTTTTTTCTAATTCTTTCCACCAAAATTTAATTAATCTTTTACATCTAACTTTTCAACTTGATTTGTTGACCAAATTGAGATTTTACATAAATAAACTCCAAGATCACTTTTTGTAAATTACAATTTGGTCTAAAATTTATTTACTAACACTTTCAAATCATAAATTCACCATCCATTGCATTCAATCCTTTTTTTTTTTTTTGCCTAAATTAACTAATCATAAACTTGTTCAACCTTATACTCTCGGATTAAACCTACACCACTATAAAACTCTACTTCAATATAGCTAACTTTAATAATAACTGTCTTCCAAATTAGAAAACTCTCTACCCTTTGAATATGCTCTCTCTCTCTCTCCTTTTATTTACTTTCTTCAAAATGTTATAAGATTTCTCTATGAAAAAAGGTAACATCTCTCTCTAAATTTTCAACCATCCTTCATAAGTCATATATTTTCTCTCTAGATCTAAAACTAATGAAGACTATGTTTATGTTTACGAGGTGTATAATAGTGGAGTGATCATAAAATAAAAGATGCTAAACATGAGGATAGTGATGGCCAAATTCGAGATCGTAGTTCTCCTAAAATCTCCTTTAAAAAGAAAGAGGAACTTGTAAACTTGGGTGAAAACTTTTATATCCTTTTTTACTCTCTTATTCCCTTTCAATACTAAAGTTTGTTATGATCTTTGTTGTATCAATATTATATCCTAATTAAAAGCAATTTCTATGAATATTATTTATAACCGAAAATAACAAAAGTTTACTATAACCATTTCATCTACTATTACTATGACTCCTTTTTCAATCTTCTTATAATTGCATGTGTAACAAGTCTAAGTTGGAAATTGACCCAATTTTGGTAAAAGCTTGTGGTATGCTAGTGGTAGCCTTTGATGTCTTCAAATCAACTTCTTAAGGCACTAATTAAAAACAAAAGCATTTTCTTTAGCTAATGCACTAAACTAATGAGATACAGTTTGTTCCAAAAACACATAGGGCATCTTAAACATTATGGCAATGTTGCTAGAAAAAAGTTTCCTTTGTTCATAACAAGTTTCTAGTAAAGCTTCTTTTAATTTCAAGTAAAGCGTCTTTTGATTTCAATGAATAAGGAATAAGAGCTCAAGAAGCCATTTAAGACGTATTATATAAGGGCATAACCCAAAAGAAATGGCTTTTTTGAGTCAATTCCAAGATTATAAGTTCATCTCATAGTGGATAGATATATGTGACAAAAGGGTTGATATAACTCTTAAACCTTAGTTGATTCCATAATTATAAGTTCATTCCATCCTAAATAAATGTCTAGGATAAAAAGCTCAACATATCTCTTATACCCTTGTTGTTCACCCTTTAGTGTTACATGCTGATCTTGACACATAAATTGCATATTTAGCTAATTATAATCAATAGTCTTAGGTTTGAAACTTTTTAGCCATTGCAATTCCCAGTACAAATTTCATTCATTGAATAGGAAGAACAGGAAACGAAACTTAAAATTATAGTCCTTAAATTAGTACCAATACAATAATGCAGCCTCCACATTCTAGACATTGTCCATTCCTAATCGTGATATGGAATTTTGGGGATGAAATATTTTTCTAGATATAAATTTTAAAGAATATAATCTTGCACAAAATTATGCATGCCACTTAAGTCAATTAGCACCAAAGCTTTGTGATTAAGTACTATTGCTAAAAATTGCAATGCACATGCACTACCTCCCCTAATAGTACATAGTAAACAATAGTCCCAGATGCATCACATTCATGTTCCTCTAATATGTGCTCATTATGCTGATTTTATGTGGTAATTGGCTCATCAATATCAATCAGTATGCAATAAAAGAAATTTATCCTTATACTTATTATTTTAACTAAACCTATTAGATATCATCTCAATTAAACATAATTATTGTTCATGCTTAGTTTGCATTTACTCTAGTGTTAATTTTTGGTAATGATAGTCTAGAAGATTATGTTTATAATGACTAAGTGGCTAATAATTGAAATGTATCATGTATGTAGCTACTAGCTTTGAAAATTTGAAGGGGGTTATGTATGATGAGGAGAAATAGGCATCAGAAACAAATAGCTAACATAAAAATTGTTAATTAGAAAATTTTGGTTTATACATTCCTACTAACCGAATTACATACATTAAACTTTAAAGCCTAGTGTTTTGTACTTCTCTTTTAGGCATGGGTTTCAAACTCAAAATGAAACAACTTAATAAAAAAAAGTCTAATAGCCTTACTATTCCGTTTGTAAGTAACCCAAACTATGGTTGATATGAATCTATTGAATTTATTTGAGTGAGTTTAAACAATATACTTTGAATATCTTCATATTCTAATGGTCCAAAACGAATTTCTAATATTGTGATGAAGTTTTTCTAAGAACATAATTGTTAGTTGTGATGCATTGTTGTTAAAATCACGATTTTACTATTTATTTGAATGCACAAAATAAGTAAATCATATATAAAAATTCATAATTTTATTAAAAGTATGTACAAATATAATTTAACATCCATTTTAACTATAAATAATATTATAAAATTATAAAATCATAAAATCATATTTCTAAATCACAATTTTAACAACTATGAATATATCCATTAGATTCATTATAGAGCATGATACTCCATCACAAAAGATGCAATGATGAACTTATATTCATTGAAAATCTAATGAAGATCAAAATATAAGATTTATTTTGCTATTAATATCCACCTTACTCTACATTACCAATGAATTTCATATCTTCTAGTTTAGTGCCCTTAAATATTGAATTTGCATGTGTTGAAATTTGTTGATAAAATAATGAAACCCTTTGGGTAGATTCAAGAATTGATTGTTGGGGAACCTTATTTTTTTATTTATCTGTCAGAAATGCTTGCAATTATGATAATTGTTGTGTTAACGCATTAAATTTTCTTGCATATCTTGCTAGAATTTCTTTACCTCTTGATGAATTTATTACTAATTGAATGTAAAGGACTCAATTTTTTCATCAAAAACAACAATTCAAGTGATGTTCACCGTGACGATAAGAGTACCAAGTATTAGGTCTTGTATTATGGGCTCAAGCTCACATTGCTATAAAACCTTAGTTCAATATAGCTAGCTTTAATAATTTCTATGCTTCTAAACCAAAATATCTTTTCAAAACTTCTCTCTCTCTTCCTTTTATTTTAACTTTTCAGAAAGTCTTAGAGTTTTCTTTATGAAAAAGGTAACTTCACTCTCTTTAGATCTTCAACTATCTTTTACTAGTAATATGTTTTCATTCTGGATTTGAAGCTAACAAAGAATTATTTTCAAGTTCACGTAATGTGTATAATGGTAGAATATTTACGAAATGGAAACTTTCATAACCTTCTTTAATCTCTTATTCCCTTTTTATACTAGAGTTTGCTACTTTGAATACTATTTCATTCCCTAATAAAAAAGTCGCTAGGAGTATTATTTTGTAATTGATCATAACAAAAGTCTATTGTAATGTAACCATTTGATGTACTATCACTGTATCTACTTTTACTGCCTCCCTCTAATTGCATGTGTAACAAAGCTCAATATCTTGTTGTTCCTTATTAAATTCAATCAATTCATCAAAATTCATAATTTAATAGTCTTTAGATCAATTATTCTATGGTAGATAATTGGATCGAGAGAATGAGAGGAGAGACAATTCTTTGTAGAGGAATGTTGTAGTTAATCCTTGAATTAAAAGGGGAAAAAAATAAAAGGGAAACTAGCTGGGATTGTTTTCCTAATAATTAACCCTATTATTACTTTCCTTGCTAACTATGATTAAAATTACTCCAGTAACCGTAATTATGAAATAAATTCAAGGGTCAATTATTATGTCCAAACTTTTCCCTTCTCTTATGTGTTTTTAAATTTTTTTAAATGAGAACATTGCAAGTATGCATTAAAAACTAACATGCTATACGTGCTTACATTAATGAATGGTGCTAAAGCTCATAGTAATGATAATTTTAATTTCATCAACCGATTAATAAATTTTTATTAAAATCTATTCATGCTTAAATACTTTTTAAGTTAAATTATGAATACATCTCTTGATATTTCTTTTATATGCATTTAACCTTTTATTTCCAAAAATGTGCTTTTTTTCTTTTTCCACCAACTATACATATTACAAATATTAAGAGAGGGGGCAGTCGAACCTAATCCATTCGTTAAAATACTAGTGTTCATACCACTAAATTATAATAATCTTAATTAAAACTATATATTTGTATCCCTACATTTTTAAAAGATATATATTTAGATCATATTTTACTATGATATCCTTAGATAAAGTAATATAAAATACTAAAATTTAAAATACATATTATTGATGGTAGTTCTTGAACACAAATCAACCACTTCGAGTGACACCAGTCCAAAGCCAAGCGCCTCAACTCATAAGACCACAACCTAAAATAGGCTTAAGCCAACTACCTCCAGCCCATTTTCGAGTGGCTCTACTCGTAAATTAATAATTCTATTAGGAGCTGAGCCAACCACCTTAAACCTCACACTAAGTAATTGCCGAGCAATAGCTCGATCTAGGTTGACAGGTTTGAGGAATAAAAGGGCTCAACCAAATAAATCTTTACATGGCTAAATCTAACTCTCATACCTATAAGCTAATCTCCTCAAAACCTTTGACGGTCCTCTTTGGACTAACTTCCTTGAGATGACATAAAACTCCCATACAATACTTAGTGAGAACTTTTCAAAACCGAACTATACAACACTTACATTGCATTAAGTGTAATATGAACTAAGACAGCTTCCTTTTGGAAAGCCCATGTAACCTTAATGGTATGACACCATCAAGTATTTTTATAGAAAAGATAGACGCAAGGCCCAAAAACAATCATTCATCACTATCATTAGAAGATCTCACCAATTTCAAGCCTCGAAAACATAGAGTGTCACACTATGAGTTGATAAGGATTATAAATATTTGATCTATCTCCCTTTTAAGGTAAAATCACTCTTTCACACTCATTTAAGGCTCTACCTCTTTTCTCTTAGTTCCATATGTGATATTATATACTTCTTTACAAGTATCCATGACTTAGGTATCAAAGTGTAAGCCCCATAACTAGCCATTCGAAATTTCGATCGATTGAAAGACCCGATCGAACCTAAATTATAAAGTAAAGTTAGAAATATTAGTAAAAATGACCCTCGTAAATTTGAATTTAAGAAAATAAGTAATAAAATAGGAGACTACAAAATTTTCAAATTTTAAGTATAATACTTGTTAATCATCAAAAAGGCGAAAAGTGTAATTTAATACTTAATAAATTACTAAAGATAGATTATATGTATACTAAAAATCATAGAATGACCTAAATAATAATTAGGAATGTTCACATATACCCCACATGTATTTACATGTAAATAAAAATACACGAAATTACTTAAATTGGCCAAAAACTTAGTATTAAGCAAATCTGATCGGGGCAGGTCAGGATTAAAAAAAGAAAAAATTATCCAATTAGAATGATGAAACACAAAAGCCAAAAATCAAGGAAATGGAGTAATGTCATGTTTAATTAATGCATATTAATTACCCAAAATGTTTATAAATAAGGAAAAATTTCAGAGAACTCCTTTGGATAGTTTAGAATCAGAGAAAAATAGGGAACTTCAAAAATTCAAGAGAAAATCCAGAAAAAAAAAAGGAAAGGAAACTATGCAGATAAGGCTAGTGAACCAGACCTATACCTCACCGCCACCTGGGATCGAGGCACCACCACCACCACCCTACTCCAGCCCCACCGTTTAGGCCGGCCAACACATTTGGATTGGAGTTAGACGACCAAAAAGTATCGAACCGGTGAGTACCTTATTTGCTCCGATTTTGAATAATTTCGTAAAATTAGTTATTTTGTTCAGAAAATTATGAAACTTGTTATTTTGAGGTTTTATTATATGTAGATTTAGGGAAAAATAATGATTTAGTTTAATCACATCTAAAAATATAGGATTCTTAACAAATTAAGCAAAACCGAACATGATTAGAACGGGAAATAAATAGATTTAGGAGTGTAGTTTGGAGCTCAATTTTTTTTTTTTTTTAGAATGATTATATGATATAGAATAGTGCTATGAAGCCATTTTTCTAAAATTAATTTTCAAAATTTTTAAGTTAATTTTTAGTACTAAAATGATGGAAAAATTAAGTAATTTGGGTTAATTAGGTATTTAAGATACTAATTACTAATTTATATAGTAATTAGATGTTTATGGATGTTAATCTCTAATGTGAAAACCTAATCCTAACCTTTAAAGTATTAAGTATAGTTAATTTAGGAAATTAAGTAGTTATTGTAAGAAATTAGTAATATGTGGAATTGAAAATTAATAAATCTAAAAAAAATAGGGTTATTTAGATAATATTATAATAAAAATCAGAATAATACTAAATCTGAAATAAGATTTAATTTTTGGTAATTGTATAAAAATGTAAAATTTTCTAACATCGAGAATAAATCCGATACCCTAATTAGGAATAGCGTGTACCGAATAGTTTAGAATACTAAATTAAGACTTAATAGCATATTTGAATACTCAAACTTAATGTGATTAATTTCACATTATGATTCGAGCATATTTAGGACTTACAAATCGAACTAAAACCTAATTTAGAAATCGATGTGAAAACCGAACCCAAACCTAACCCCAAACCTAGAATAATTGTAAAAGACTTAAGATCTAGATAATTAGACATATTAAACCCTAAACAAAACATAACAATAAGAATTATAGGATAAAATGAACCTATAATAGTTATATGAAAAATTGAAGCCACGTTTGTGTTATAGGGATGATCAGCGATGGCCTGAGCAAGTCGGACCTCGAGTGAGTGAGCAAAGAGTCGAGGTAAGTTGGGATTAATACATTGTTGTATTTTTTAGACTTAAAATTATGCTTGGTTATGCTTGTTAGGTAGTTGATTGTGTGCATGTGCTTGATTATGAGTAATGCTATGATTCTGTTGGTTGTTCTGGTATGTATTGTATGATTTGTATAAAATAATTGATCACCCTAAACTGGACTTAATCAAATATATGACCTATAATCATAATTGAACCTACATGGCAACCCATTAGGGGAACTTAGGACTCCGGCCAAATACCAACCCCTTCGAAAAAGATAGCGCAGGATTAAAATGGGTCCCTTCTTCATCCTTAGTCAAACTAAGTGACAGGAGAGGAGGTCGCGAAGAGGATAAAATCAATAGTTTGAAGGTAGTTGCAGGAGAAACCATGTCTCCATAGCACAAGCCTGGGTTTAGTCGTGAACTATTGCATTAATGGCAACTCCTCAACCCGAATTAGAGCAGGGGCAATTTCTCTAATCTCACGACAGGTCAGATAACGTCGTGCGATGGCATTTGCTTGAACATGCATTGCACCTAATAAGTTGATTGATAACCTTATTGTGTTTATGATATAGTTTCAAGTCCTCCATCCTAACTTACTGAGCTGTGGTTGCTCACATTCCTATAGACGTCATGCAAGTGCTGGCTAAGAAGCGGAAAACAACTACTCTGAAGCTAGTAACTGCTAGATCCTAGAGAGTGAGGAAAAATATTTGAAGAAAAAAAACATATATTTTTAAGGTCTAAGTTTTTATTTTAGAATTTTCATTTTTGAATAATGTAATAACTGAATTATAGTGTATATATATATATATATATTTTCTTACTTTCTTTGGTAAATGATTTCTTTAAATTACAAACTATTTACTTTAAAGCGGGTTAGTCGTAAACGTCTTGTATAGATCAGGTCTAAGATAGAGATTGTAAGGCCAACTTCTATCTTAGAATGGTTTACACGGCAGGACTGTTACGACTCTACCGTTTCGGGCCATGACACAGAGTAGCCAATACTCATCTTTGTCTATTTTGCAAGGCTTAAGGCACATCAAGTAGCCTAAAACCAATTTGTTCGGCCTAAGGGCCCATTATACTCCACCAATAACTGAGACGATAAAATTACATCCATGTGTGTGTATGTGTATATATATATATATATGTAATATAGATTTAAACGTACTATTTCGGAGATAAAGATGGAAAGAACCATAAAGTATTTGTGATTTTTCACGCCGTATCCTAATTATGTTGGTGTATCCGTAGATCACACATCATGGATATTATCTCTTGAAACTAAAGCTATGTAATCGGGTTTAGTTAACCTACCCTACCTTGCATTGACCCGCAGGTTGAGTGGGTTAGCTCACTTTAACTTACATTCAAATGCGAGCTAGAAATTTTAGCCTAACCTGCTCCACCGCGGGTTGGTAAGTTAAATGAGCCAATTCATAATACTTTAATTTTTTTTTATATAAAATTAATATATTAAAATACTTACTAAACTTATATATGATTATCATCAACAAGTTATTTCTTATTTATTCCTTACATTATCATTAAGCTATAAAAGCTTTTTCCATTTATGTTAATTCAAAGGCTACATATGTTAAGTAGTTTTTGTTGCTTAATAATATCATTTTACACGAACAATTGCATAAATTTAACTTATCCAAAATAAAAAGAAAAGTGTATAGATTTATATCTAAGGCATGTAATTGCCCTTTTAAACTTATAGATAGAGATGAAAATTCTAAATTGTAATAAACTTTAAAAATAAGGAGAAAAAAGAAAATTTAATAACAAATTATTTCATCAATATATTTTCAATATGTCAGTAGTAACCATAGTTTATAATTAAGTGAATTATTCAAATTAAAAAATTATGGAAAGTCTTGTAACAATATTATTATTTTCTTTTCTATTTCTCTCTCCTTTTTTCTTTTTTTTTTCAACTTTTAGATGTAATTAAAATATTAATATTATTAGCTATCACTTATTATATAAAGTGATTGGTTAATAAGTAAAGTTATAAATTATTATAAAGTAAATTAAAGTCTAACTTGAACTTCTTTTTTTTTCGGATCAATGGAAGCCGATTAGCTTTGTTTGGTTAGTCCGTTTTGTCTTGCTAGTCAAAAAGGGGTGGGCTAAAGAAAACTTGCATTCAAGCAAATTAAAAAAATTTAATCCAACTTATATTTTTTTACTTTTTTTTTTTTTTTGGATTAAACGGATGGATCCATATAACCTGCCTCGCTCGCAAAGCCTGCTTGCAACTTCACGTAGAAGGAACGTACACGGTTCCTTGCACCCGCCATAATTAATCAATGTATTAAATACCGTGGTCCAATTTCTTGGTTTCCTCTAGCAGCTCAGTCCACGGTGCCTGCATGTCGTGGGACTTCTGCTTATTCTTTTGTCCATGCTTTGCTACAGACATTGCATGTTCTATTTCCTTCTTGTTGGTCTCACCCCCCATCAACCAACTCCTTTCTCGCTTAAACCACTTCTTCTGTGATTTATATTCACCTTTCTACTAAGTTAATCTCCTCGTTAGTTCCATGTAAGTACCAAGTAGAGTAACTCTTGTCTAAACTTTGTTGGTCTGTAACTTCTTTGAATTAATATGGACTTTGAAATTAGTTTCTAATAGTAGTAATCACCTTTCCCTCAATTTTTGCTTCTGGGTTCTTCTCAAAGATTGGTTTATACCTGGTTATCTCCACAACAGTTCCATATCGGTATAGTATTTCTTCTGCAAATCTTGTATCTTCCTAGTCTGTTAAACTGATTTAGTTATGTGGACTTGAATTCACTTCTTACGCTTCCGTTTATATGTTGCTGCTACTTGTAGCTCACATGTGTATTGTTCGTTTCGTGTAGGAATTTTGAAACGACCATTGATCTATTATTGCATGACATAGTAAATTATAAAAGTAAATCGTGGGTATCCTGGTAAAATCCAAGTTGAACGCTTTAGAATGAACTTTTGAGATTTTTAATGTAAAGGATGGACCTTGATTGGACCAGCTATATCTGCGCCCGTATAATCGTCTGACTGATTGCATAAACCCTAGAGTGAAGTCAAGTCTAGCTTGATGGGAACTGAACCCAGAATCCAGAATCCTGTACAATTTATAATGTCCTAGATTCTGCATTTTGGATCTTTCTGTTAGAAACAACTAGTTCTTCCCCAAGGTTACTTCTTTTTAGTGCTGTGATTATGTTCCATCTATATGAGTAGTACTTTAGTCTTTTGGATGTGGGGATTACAGCATGTGTTGATCGCAGCGTTTCGTACAGCAGGGGTAATATTCCTGGATAACCTTTTCAACATTGTTGTGGAAATCAGAGATGGATGGTAAAGGGAAGATTTCAGAGTACCGTGATAGGTTGGACAGAACTCTGACTTCTGCTGACCTTACCAATAAAGATACCTTACTAGATCTGATAAAGAATCAATTGAGACAATCCTCCCTGAATAATGATGAAGGTTTGTGATGGTCAAACTATGCTATCTTTTTTGGACTATCCCTTCGTTGATTTATGAGATGGTTTCAAGGGTTTAGATTCTGGTCTTGTATTTATAACTTGCTTTTTTATTTTTCAAAAATTTATTTATAACTTGTTAAGAAACAGACTACAGCCAAAATCTCTTGGAGAGAAAGACTCTGGAAGTATGGAATTTCCTGGAAATGTTAAGGAGTACTTGCCTGATGAGTGCAGACAGGGTGAAAGCTCACGAGTTGTCACATTCTGATTGGAAGGTATCCCTTGCAGCTCAAATTACTGTAGTAATATTACCTTTTCATCATTTGGTATTTCTTGATGTAGACTATCATCACAATACACATTCAGAAGGCCTTCCCATATAATGTTGCTCTTGCTGTATTCTTCAGTGTATGGATGTATGTTATGTTTGTAGGTTCCTGTTTAACCAGCTGTTTCAGGTTCGGTAAATATGATTTTTCATTTAGAATGCAGTATATATTGGGATGTTGTTCATCTTTTGACAGCTAAAAGATGACAATGAAGAATATAGAGTTATGTACCGTGAAGGACCTCAAGGGACACCATATCATACATTACTTGTTGAAGGTTATGTTGATGGGCCTGTGGATATTTGTAGGTTTTCTTCAAACTCCAATATGCATCAAGTTTCATTGAATTGTCTTCATATAAGAATCAGATAAATCCACACTGATGTATATAACCACTGGTAATTATCTTTTGTAGGTTTGTGTGTATCATGGGAGTCTTCCCTCTATGAGAAATGGTAAAAAATCAACTTTTTTGTTGCATACTTCCGCAATGACACTACTTGGCTGCCCAATAACAATGCTCATCGGTCTCTACTTTCATGGATTTTCAGCATTGACATCTCTTACTGTTTTAAATTTCGATTAAAACCAGAACAACCTCATCCTTCATATCATATTTCTACATATAATAAGAGCAAAGAGTCCTAATGTCAAGCTCTACAGCTTTTTAACTCTCCATTTAACGAGATCCATGTGATGATTTTGAGTTGACGTCTTGGTCCACACAAGGGACAGTTGTGGAAATATGAAAAACAGAACAACATGAATGTACTAGCATGGCATTTTAGATCAAGTTTTCAAACCCAAATCTTATATTTGAAATTATTCTCTCACACTCTCATGTATTCTTTTTTATCCAAGGAAGTAGGGGACCTTATATATGCTACAAAAGTGGGCTTTGTAGTTAAAATTTGAAAATAATGAATGTGCATGTTCTCAAAGTACTATTATGCTTTGAGCTACTTTTGCTTTTTGCAATTGAACAAAAAATTCTACATGCACTGATACAACTGTAAAGAACTTTAGAGTATGCTGAGGTGTCTGCTTCATTTCTAACTATTAGAGATGAAAGACTTGTTTGGTTTTCCTCTTCCTCAGTTGCACATGGAGAATAGCAGGCATTAGAAGGTGTATGTCGACATATCTTTTACATATCAATGCTTTATTCGCTATGGTTGGTTTCATATTTAATAGAAAGGCACCTTGCAACTGTAATGGAAAATCAGGGAAGAATGGAGAGTTTGTCAATAGTGTAAAAGTTCATGTCTGCTGCATTAAGTTGCACAAGACTAAAGAAGGCGAATAGGTTAATTTAAACAAGCATTCTTATCAACATACATACATGGTGGGAAAGTTTTTCAAGCTCGAGAAGATATTATCAGTTTAGTTGTTGTTTAGAACGATTGTTCGCTATAATGGTGGAAAAAGTTTGATAATTTACTTGTCCATAGAGAGATGGTAATTTACTAGTTCTATGGGTTCTGGTTTAGAAGAATACATGATTCATATGATGCCTATTAAGTAATAAATATTAATGGTCCACACTATATCTTCAAGGTTAAACTTTTAGATCAAATGGTTGTAGTATCAGTCATAACACTATTGAGGCAATAAAATCATTATGGAATTAAATCTGATTCTGATATCTATTTTCTCAGGTGGCCTCAATTTACTTTTCCACCTTTCAAAATTACTTCATGCAAATGTTTGCAAAATGTTCGGATGGGGGAACAAATATGCATAGCAAGGTTTGTATTGTATGTTTTTGAAGTTTTGTTATTAATTTTTCTTTCTAAATGAAACAGTTATTTTTCTCAACTCTTTATGAATAAAGGCTGAAGGTTCCATGGCCACTATCAATGAGGGAAGCTGTTGTGCACTACTTTGAATTTGAGTTCGTCAATGAGGATTTGATTGTTGTTCTCTTGAACACGGTAGCCATTGCATTGCCTAACCAATAATATTTTCCTTTGATGGCCAAAAAAAAAGAAATGATATATTCCTTTAGTTTAAAATTTTCTACAAATAGGCATGAATTAATCGGGTGATCTTTGATGTCAGGTCTCTGATTCTGAAAGCTTTGATCAAAGCGCTTGTGGATATAGCAGAGAAATAATCCCTGAGGCAAAAGATGCAGTACGGATAGGTTTGGAGGGAGGCTTTGCATTGCAAAAGGTGACTTCATCAAGAAGTTATTTTCGGTGAGCGTAGAGAAAACCATACTTTTAAGGAGTCTTGTACAAAAGGGTGGTTAATTTTCTTTATTATTATTTAGTAGGAGATATGATGAACATGGTAAGAACTTGATGGAAATAAACTTAAATGAGACCTTTGGACAGTGAGTTTGTTCTGGTGGATAAAGGAATACAATGGATGCTGATAGTCATCATGAAATGATGAAGAGGAGACCAATTTCATGTTTATACACAAGAGCTTGACATAGTGAAGCTCAGTTGAACTGTTAGTTGTCCAAATAAGGCTTATATCTTGAGGTCAGCATGTATGCCCTGTGGTCAATGGTAAGAGGAGTGAAAAGGCTTTTCTCCTGAAGGTGTTTACAGGCATAGAACTCTCTCATTGTCTCAACCTCACATTGCATTGATTTAGGAACTAATGTTCACTGTTTTCAGAGGATTTGTATGCTATTCATCCTTTGTAGGACATTAGCAAACATGGATTTGAAGTTGGAGCTTGTTCCGCCATTCCTCATAAACTTCATCTCAAGGCAGCTGATTGGCAGCGGGTTTAGGCTCTATCAGAAGGTTAACTCCGTTATAATATATTCTGATCTATTCAGACTTAAGTTCTCTTTTTTCAATTAATCCTAGCAACTCACACACTGGGAAGTTTTTAGCTATTTCATGATTTCTTGATTGATCCATTTAATGCCATCAAGGATTTTACCAAGAATTATATTAGATATCATTTGGTAAAGAGTCCCTATTCCTGTTGCAAAAGCTCCAGTGTGGACACCTGGCAGGAACAACCATCCTAGAGGAGAATTTTGTGATATAACTCTATGGAGTTTCTAAATTCATAAGTAATTCAATGTTTATTTATTAAAATTATTAAAAAGAAGAAGAAGAAAGAAAGAAAAAGTGATAGGGAGAAAGTGATTCATGAGTCATGGAAAAAATTATAAAGATAGAAACGATATTGCACAATCCAAAGAAAAGACAAAGAAGAAACTAGATATGTGTGCAAAGAGAAATTAACTGCTATTATACACTGAGTCATCCTTTCCATATTCTGACTGCTGCAACTCTTACCCTGCTGTAGACAGTTGCATCTGTGCTTCAGGCTGATAAAGATTTCAGCAAGGCTTTGATGGACCCCCTATATAGTCGAATCCGTGAATCTTTATATTCCTCCAAGGAACCTAAAAAGTCATTGGAAAGTAAGGCTGATTATCGTTCAAGTGAAATGGAAGTTCAGGAGGATCTGAGAGAGCAATCTGCTGACGATGCAGTGCCAGAGGTCCAACATGGTCAAGATTCAAAGGAAGGTCTGTCAGATGATACTCGACATCGAGACAGAGAGGCCAGTTATGAGATTGAGGAGTTGAAGGATGATGGCAAAGAGGTAGTTGACGAGTGCATGGTCAACAATTCAAATATAAACGTGAGCAGCAGCAATGAAATGAACAAAAGGAAATTTTATATTAGGCCTGAGGTTAAAGAAGCTCTAGGAACATTGGACAGAGTAATATCTATTTTTCGACAGTATAGAGCAGATACTGATAGCATTTCCTCTTCAGATTCAACTATTAGTGAGCCTGTAGATCTTCAAAGTGATGGGGAGCAGGAATCAACTTTCGTTGGTGGAGTTGGCCCAAGTAATGGGGATCCTGTCAAGGTACCAATTAAGGAACCCTCAGAAAAGTTGCTGGTAGAACCCAGGCACAGCAGTAGCAGTCATAGTTACAGGTATATAGGTTGATGTCCTTGGAAATAAATTTCCTATTAAAGAAGTGCATCTGTTTTAAGCATATCTTGCACATAATCTTTGTGGTTATTGCTTTATAGAGGTTACCTCTAAAATTGCCTTGTTGTGGACAATGCAATTGGAAGATGCACTATATGCTAAAGTCATATTAATTCAGTTTTAAGTCACCAACAGGAGAAAATCTGACTAACCTTAAAAGATTAAGTTTTCTATGGTTCGTTCTTCCTTTCTTAGGGTTGATGTTTAGAATAGAATATGGAAACCACACCGATCTACAGGCTTAAATTTTTAGATCAAATGGTTATAAATCTAAACTTTATGATGATATTAGAGCTGGAGATGCTGAATTCAAATCCTTGCATTGTCATTCAAGTCCTATTCACTTAAATGGTTCACTTGGTAGGCTTTAATCAAAAGTCTAGTCTCAGCTCACAAATGAGAAGGTATCAAGTATAAAACGTGAAGAGTCCAAACTGATCTAGACTTATTACTCTTCTAGGTTGGATGGTTGTAGATCTAAAATTAATTAGTTAATTTCTCTAGTTAAATTTACATGATATTTTGACGTGTTTCATGTTTCTTTGTATTGTATTCCTTAGCCCAGGCTTCACCCATCATTCTACAACATTTATGCAGTTGCCAGATAAATTTCCAAAAGATCTAGAATATATAAACTCCAATCATTTAGAACTTTATTAGTGCACCATGCCTCAATACTACATTCAATGTTACTGATTTTTATCGACTATATTATTTACTGGAGTAATTTTTGCATGGTATTTTTCCTCCTCCTCCATGATTACCAACTACCTCTTCTGCAGACATGTAAAATCAAGTATTCTCCCAGTGGAATCACATGATAACAAAATAGTGCCGACATCAGCAGCACCAGAGGAAGTGCTTATTACTCCTAATCAACTTGATCAGATTGCATCATGTTTTTCTGATGGATCGATTAGAGAGACCTCGAAACAGGACTTATCTACTGGGGAGCACAGAGAGTCAAGTACCGAGGCACAGGGAGGACCACGAAAGCAGAGAAAATATAGGTTATGTTGCTTCTATGGTAGTGCTCAAAAGTTGGACGATGAAGACATTTGATGGCAAAACGGTGAAATTTTGGGAGGGTCTTGTTCACTGCTATGTGACCTCCATATTCGAGGAAATATCTACCGTGCGTGGTATAGAATACGTACACTGTAATATGTGGAGAATTATTATATACCCTAATATGCGAAGAAGAGATTTGGCATTTGGTGCCTTTTTTTTTTTTTTTCTTTTTTGGCTCTTGCTCTATTGTCATTCACAAAACTGATTGGAGATGAAACATTGTCGTGAAATGTTATATACTGAACGCATGCTGGCGTAAAACATTTCACTGAGCCAATTGAAGCTTACCTATTCGGTTAAGTAAAGAAATGCTTAACTCCAATGTTTTCCACTAAATAGGTCTAGCCAGACTCTCTGATTTGAAATGCTTAACTCCAATGTTTTCCACTAAATAGGTCTAGCCAGACTCTCTGATTTGTTCACCCTCGTTCAACGACAGAGGCGAAGGCAGGGCAATACTAAGAGCGGCAAGTAGTAAGTGGTAACTGAGATGACTTGAAAGTGCTTAAAATTATCACAAGAAAAGGAATGCAAATAACACCGAGAAAGGAGACTCGTGAGGATTCCTGCCGCGCTAAGCAGTCATTGGAAAACAACAGGAGAATTGGAACCGGGAATAAGCAATACCAGGACATGTCAAGCAGCTAAACACCAATCGGTGCACCACCTCAAGGGAAGATATGGCTGCATGACGGCTACTAAGGAAGTTCTCAAATCGAAAATATTTAGAGGAAGTTGCGGCAGAATCATGGCTACTAAGTGGATCGTTTCTTCTTTTTCTTGCTAACCCAATTGTTTGAAAGATACAGCCATACAACCAACAACGAGTACACGTGAAAAACCATAGCTACACTACCAGCAGTTAATCAGCATTGCCACTCTTTAATTATAAAAGCCAAGAGATGGATAATCAAATAACTGCTGCATGCAGGCTAATCAGTAATAGCTGAAGATAGTACCAGTTAAGGACATTAACGTCCTTTTTTTTTTTTTTTTTGGGTGAGGATGACATTGACACCCTTCCCGCCATTAAATTTTATACAACAAATCAGTGCCATAACCCAGATATCCAGACTGCGGACATGGTAATCTATAAAATACCCGTGCCGTATATATGATATATATTTACAGGTAAATAGTACAAATGCCCGTCCAGATAGGAACTCTCTCACTT
Organism: Lumnitzera racemosa; assembly: GCA_024138005.1. Classification (NCBI taxonomy): domain Eukaryota; kingdom Viridiplantae; phylum Streptophyta; class Magnoliopsida; order Myrtales; family Combretaceae; genus Lumnitzera; species Lumnitzera racemosa. The sequence continues at coordinate 78,487,960 of JAMXBC010000004.1, read as the reverse complement.
TTTTCATTTTATAGACAACGGTCATGGAGTTTTCCAGGCAGATGCTAACCTTCTGACCTGCAAATTATCCACTCTTCCATGGCCACCAATGGATAAGTCCAACCTACAATAAAAATTAATTTTCAGAACAGACATCACATCTTGAAACCAAAACTCTTTAAGCTGATGTTCCAAAAAAGAATGATAGATATTAACTGATCATACAGAGAAAACTGCAGGCAACATTTTATACAACAAAAGCTTCCAGCAAAAAACAACCATTCCCAAGAAGAAATTCAGGCATGCCAATTAGATGGAACCTGCTCAGGATCTAGATAAAATTTGAAGGGACAAAAACAGAGGTGACGAAGGCATATTGCTTAAGGAGAAAAAGGTCGACAGAAAAATAACACCCTGGGCTGAAGGTTGCATTTTGCACCACTGGCAGCTAAGATTGTATCTCACAGCCAACATTTTTCCAAAAATATTTATATAATCTTACTATTGTCAAATGCAATTTTAATAATCAAGAGTACTTATGGCTAGTAGTTGTTCTGTTGGTAAGTGATGGTGGCAGCAATAGGTACAACAGCCAGTTGGAGGTAGCTGATAACAAAAAGGAAAACAAAAATGTAACAACTATCACTAGCCACCAGTCCCTCATTTTATATCCCAGTACCACCTCCATCTACATACAATTCATTAGCCACTATAGCATCCTAGAATTATTCTAAAAATATTTAACAATTTCAAAAGTTAAACTATCACAAAGGTTAAACAGGTATATGAAAATATCTTCCATGAAACATATGTACCCCAATACCTACTTAATATTAAATCAAAACAATGTAGATATGAACTTCAGCCAAATGAATGCTAACACCTTTAACGACAGATAATAAGACAAAGGATTCCATCTAAGTGATCACACCTAATCAAATGATGCCACGTCTGTTGACATAGTAATACACAGTGGTTTAGACTAGTCATGCCATAAGTAGCTCTCCCATCAAATAATCAAATCATGCTATTTAAAGCAAACGGAAGACAGTTGCCAACACACCTGTTGCCCAAGCAATAATATTAGAATTTACAGCATTGATCTCAGATATAGAAAAGGTGAAGTACTGGAAAGAGCCAATCAACCAACAGACAAAATCTAATTGTGAAAGTAAATATTAGTTCATTTATTAATGTCACTCAAGAAATAAGTCTTTGTTAGTAAAATAATCACAATATAATGTTCTCATACTTACTAGCATTAGCCTATTCTAGTAAGTGGAGAGCATCTTTCTAACAGCTACACCATAATCAGATCCTGGAAGTGGTTGTATCAAGAGCATGCAAGGGACTTTCAATGGTCAGTCAAAGAAAATGAGGGAAACATTTAGTTTTATAATGAAGTACTTATGTGCCATAGTTCTAGTTCAGCCTTATCTGTCTTAATGTAAATCATTTTTTTAGACACATCAAAAGTGCTCTTTGCTACAAATATTTACAACACATGAGAACTGTATTATTATGAAACACGATATGCAGGTTGTAATGAACAATACTTTAATTACAAATGCATTCTTTACTTGACCAAGCAGTAGTATTTACCTCATTTAATCACAAATTAAACATGCCATAGAACAGAATTAACAATATAATCAAAGAGTTGACTTTTTGTTACCGTTTGAACTGAATGGGATAATAGGTCAACACCATAAACTACAAGCCTTAATTATCATGAATCAGATCAAAGATCAGAGTTCAAACAAGCACTTCTCTTTATGAGAAAGTATGGACAGGGTGACAAGTAGCCAATTTAAATTTTATAAGGTAAAGCTTTTTTCACTACCTTGAATCAAAAGCCATAAAATATCACCACTCTTATACCTCAAAACTTTATGGAAATTTTGCGATAACACAAAATACCAAATGCATCTCTCCAATTCAACTATTTTACTTGACTTCCATGAGTTGCATCTTTATCTATACTTCAGTTTTTGGCAGCATTCATCCTATACACTTAAAACTCTCCCTTGAAAATATCACGTCACTTATTTTCATAAAGGGCTCAAGAATAAAGATTTCTGAAGCATAAAAATTAGATGGATATAATTTTATACTGCAATTATCAATGTGACTCAAGAAAAAGGATTTTGCTATTTTAATAATCAGCATCTAACTGATGAACTTGCTTGAACTTCAAAAGAAATAATAAAGACATTTTGGTAAGTGGTAGCACCAAGATTCCCACCAGCTACCATCATAATCAGATCCGAGACTTCATAAAAAGGAAGCACTATGTAGAACTAGACCAACAATGAAACAGCTATTGACCCAGCTCCAGTGGTGATCAGCAATATCATTTCAGTTTAAGGAGCACAATATCAAGTACTACAGAGCAGAAAGAAAGAGCCATCTCATCATCAACGGAAAAGTAGTTATGCTACAAAAATTCTAACATGTGCTACCATTGCAGTTTTTTTGGGGTAATTAAAAAAAAAAAACTGCATTATAAATCAATAATTAAGTGGTTGAATTATATTTACCTATTGAGCCCAATGATCCAACTCAACACAGAAAACTGCAGCCTATAAATCATCTAGGACTGAGACTCAGATCAAACATCAGAATCATGCTGACAAGTATGTCAGATCAGATTAAAAAACAGCATGGAAATACAAAATGCAAATAACTCTATATTTTCCTCGAGCCACAATCTCTCTTTACATAGAGCAAAAAGCACTTACAAAAGTAACAAAATATTTGGCAAAATACTAAAAAAGTCCTAAAGTTTTCAAAAGATATATTATATAACATTCTGAAGAAAACCACGTCCATGACATGGATCATATCAGGAATGCTTATTGTTTGAAAAAAACAATGATTGCATGTATTTATGAAATAACAGAAGCCAAAATATTAACAAGAGACGAAATAATGTTTATCTCAAGGTTAACTATTCATCTGAAACTCATACTCCAACTGAACTTAGCCAAGCATGGTTTTTCAAGCTTGACCTAGTCACAAAATTATAATAGACAAGCTCAAACTCAGGTCAACCAGAACCACATTTCTTAAAATACATGCTATCTTTTAATATCTTTTATTACCACCTATACTATATTTTTTCCAGCTCTCGAAATGAAGAGAAAAAGTACAAGTTAAGAATAATTCATAGGAAATTGAACTCTCCATATCATCCTCTCATGCTACTGGAGCTAAATTTTAACCCAAAATCTTGGTGTAACATAGTCCATTATTGTCCCCAAGACTACCACTTCAACCTCTGCCTCCCTGCCATTTTTCAGCTCTTATGAACAGCTATGTCCAAAAACCAATACTCATACTCTTGCACACACCAAGACAGGCACACTACTCACCTCCAAAACTAATGGCCAGCAATTTGGAATTCCAAAACAAGTAGATGTGCTCTTTTCTATTGTTTATATCTTCATTTATTTCATATATAATCATTCCAACTATGTATATGAAGAGAAAGTGAATGGCTCAAGAATGATGGAAGGAAGGTTACTCTTGACCTTTTTTAATTTGATTCTATCATGGCATCAGAGCTATATGCTAACTCATATCCCTTCTAACCATAATCCACCACTGTCTAACCATAATACATTCTTATCAATGGACACATGAAATGACTTCAAGCTCACAGCCAATTATTCCTTTCAAACATGTGTATGCATGTAAAAGGAAAAATCAGTCTTGAGCTGATCTTGTTGTGTCTGATTTGGTTATTATGTGTCTGTTGTATGTTACAATCTGTGTTGATGAACTGTATGATGTGGTGTTGTCTTACATGTATTCGTTGTTGTATTATGTTAGGATGTAAGTATTTAGAGTCTATATTGTCTTATGTATTAGGATAGGGTCACATGTAGGGACAAGAGGATAGTTTTCTTGCAACACAGATGTCAGTGTTTGTAAAAGACAGTTGTAATGGGTGATTATGTAGCAGTAACTGTCATGTTGTACCCTTAAGGAGGCATCAGCTCCTGGTAATAACATTATCAAGTGTTTTCCATTCCTTTGGTTTTGTACCAGAGATCTTCGGGTTCTCTTTATTGAGCCCATACCTACAGCAATGGTAAGGAAGTGTGGGAAAATCATTGGATTCTATCTCTTGCATCAAAATTTCTGATTAATAGGCCTAACACTAGATTTTAGCAAAGATGTTGTAACACCTATCCATACTATTGCCATCGCTTTACCATTGGCACTAAGAGGGTACACTTGGACTTGCTTGGCTTAATTTTGTTTTGCCTCACCAAAAACAAACCAAACCATAGTGTCATCTGCTTTTTAGTGGTCCAGAACCAACCCATGATTCAGTTCGCAATTTGAAACAAAAATAAATACTAAAAACAAATTCATTCAAACATGAAATCATGAAAGAAATCGAAACACTTGATTGCATTGGCAACCCATATATTTCTCTTTAATTATAACTATTGCTTAAATCATCAACATAAGGAATGGTCTAGAGGAACAATTCATACATAACATAGGAATTAATCAAGTTACAATCTAAGCACTACTATCACAACCTGGACTCAAAATGGCTCATCCTTAAGGAAGAAACAATGATCAAACCACCTTCCACTTAGGAAGCTAGTACATAAACAACATGTTACCTCCTAACTGTCCAAAGATGCTTTCAATACTATCCTTTAGTGTGCTTTGGCATGAAACCGACTACCAGCATCCCAGTCAAAGACCGAGATATAATTAAAATAACTACAACATGAATAGCATATAGATAACCTCAAATATGCTAAAATAACACCAAGTATCTCAATATCAGGAATATAAATTATTTTTATATGACAAGTAGATCTGCCTGATAATTAAGAAAGGAGAAAGAAGTTTGGCAATAACTTACACAAAAAAAGCAGTTTGACCTGAAAAGCTTTCCAGCCAATCAGTCAGAAACTGGACCAGCACGAACAGAAGTAGATGAATTGCCTTCATCCACATCATACTCTCCCACACATTCAACTTGCCTCTGGATGGTTGGCACATGGCCAACAGCATCAGGAGCATAGTTTGATGACTCAGAAGCCCTGCTCTCTCCATGATTTTCATTTATCTCAAGGCGTGCCATCATGCGAGACAGGTCGATTCCACCAGCCGGTTCTCTACTCCTATCAGAATTGGGATCTACCACAGAAGAGGTGCGAGAGAAAAACCTATCTTTCCACCCTCTTGTGTTCTTTGAAATCGATTCTTTGTACCTGCAACAAAGTATAATTAAAAATTGAAAATTCAAACCAAGAAGCACCACTCCACTTAAGAGACATTTATCAATGGATTATACCTTGCTGACACTGCATTCCACTTGGTTTTTAGGGATTCAGAAAATGATTGAAACTCTGAAGGGCCAGCTCTATCTTGAATTGGTGAAGAATGGCTGCTGGGGCTCCTACAAATAAGTTATAAACCATGATAAAAGCGCATTTACCACATAAAGTTTCTACATTTTCCCCCTTTATGAGTACACTGAACTATTTTTCCCTTAGTAATTATTCCCACAAAAGTCTTTAGCAGTAAGGTAGTTATTGATACCGGCTATCAAAGTAAACCACTTGTCTCGGAACCATCGAAGATCCAGCAGAAGAAGAAACTCGATCAGTTTGAATATGTAACTGATGTGATGACTCATCACCCGCAGACGAAAGAGGGATAGGTTGATTAGCAGCAGCTGAGACACTTAGCTCAGTCTCATCCTCTAGCTGCCCCATGGATGTTGAGACAGCCTCAGAATGAGGAGAGCTGGGATGAGCAGAGAAAACCAAAAAGTGGGGACGACCATGACCAGATGAGTGACCTCCCTGACCTTCCCTCCTACTTAGGTGATGTGCCCTACCCATTGCAGCAGCTGCTGCTAAATGCTGAATGATGCGTTCTTCAAGGTCAGCATCATTCACACTTAATGGTAACTGCATCAGCATTAAACTATAAATAAATGAACAAAGTAAAATACATTGCTTCAGGCATATAGCAAGTAGAACAAATGGAAAGAGATCATATAGAAAGGCAACAAACATGCTGCAACTCAAAATCACCAAGGGTGGGGTGGTGAAATATTGTAGCATTTCTAGCCGGAGCAACCCTGATTTTCCTTTCGCGTTCTACAGCATCAAGCAATTCCTGACTGGTACAAACGTGGACGTCAAATTATTAGAAGGTCAAATAGACAGATATATAACACCTCTCAAGTAAGAAACCACAACTAAACCTGGTTGGATCCTTCAGACTTATAGCCTGCCAACACATAGGACACTGGGAGCTTCTTTGGCACCTACCAAACAAAACATACATTTTTCATATACAAACCACTTTCTGTCCAAGAAAAATCCAAAAGCAAATTAGCTAGAAAAGACTGTTAAAAGAGCCTCCTGCAGAAATCTCTTTTTGAGAAAAGCGGTTTCTGCCTCACACAAACACATGCACATGTAAAGTAGAAATTTAATTCATAACCAAATGATTCATAAAATGGATGTAGTGTGCCAAAATCTACTGTTCTGTATATTTACATTGTGTTCACTTAGGGGTAATGGAATGCCCAATCCCCTTCTCTTACACATCACACAACTGTTAGTGTGTCTAGTTAAATTCCACCCTCCACAATTCCCATTCAGCAGGAAATCAAATTACTTGACATCACTGCATTCCGATTCCCCCCCAAAAGCAAATAATTCTAATTCCTTTTCTGGCCCATTATTTTCATTCTGAAGTTTCCCTCACTGAAATTCGTTATTTACATGTAATTACCCTTCAACAATCAATCAAAGCACAGCTAGCAGTCGCACCCTCATTCCGTCTGCCCTTCTTCACCTTCAACCCACTCAAATCTCGACACCACAACTTCCACATCTTCCTGTATGTCATTATAATCCAACTGACTTTCACTTTGCCGCCTTCATCACACTCCACTTCCAAATCTCAACTCACTCAAACGATAGATACAAATCGAAGTCAGAAAAGTCGAAAGAATGGAAAAATTCTAACCGAATCTGTTTGGAGATGCTTGGTTGTCTTGCTAGTAGAGACGCGAATCCGATCCATTGAACCTTCACAATTCAGGTGTACTGGGGGATCTTGTTGTTCAGAACAGCTTGCCTATTAACAACGCATGTGTAGTGGTGATGTTCCGAATTTCAATCCTTCTTCACAATGTACAGTTCAGGTTCGGTGGAATTGGTAGTTAGGGATTTATGTTCAAGTTTTCAGACGAGAGGATCCTTTTCATTTCCATGTTAATTTTTTTATGTTACTCCTTTGCTTTTGTATATTTCCATTTATTTATAAAAGAGGTATTTAATGTATTTTACTCTTTATTCATATCTTATTCCCTAAAGGAGTTTCAGTCAAGTGAATAAAGTAATAATGATTTAATTACAACCATCTAAATACCATAATATTTATTCATCACTCATTACATCCTCATTCCATTCCCCAATAATCATAATTCCATTCCACTCTTATTCCATTCATTCAACTAAACGAGCCATTAGTATTAACAGAGCAAGTAGCTGTAATCCATAATTCAATGAACAAATAAAACCTGTGCTTCTATCCATCAATTCTTTCACTTTTGTATATAATCATAATTAAAATTAAGTATGTGTACTCCATGACAAAGATTCTCTTGACTGAAATAATCAATGTGACTGAAGATTGACGAAGATAGCAGTCTCTGTTAAATAAAAAATGTAAATTATCTTGCCCTAGAAAGTAGTACATGGCATGCCTTTTATAAGTCTGCATATTTGATGCTTATGCAGTTTTCCAAATATAATTTGTACATCTTATCCAAAATGCTACATCTAATTTCCTAAAAACTCGTAAAAAAGAAGAATGCCTCACATATGTGAAACTAGAAGTAATTTTTTATGAGGCCAAGCATTTGTCAGATAATTCATGAATACAAAATAACTGCACATGACAGCATGAGAAGAATAATGAAAATTTTTAGGAGACAAAAAAAGAATACCATTCGAGGATACACTGCAGGTGAAATTCATGCTTGCAACAAGTCACCTGAAACAAGAAAGGAGATGTCAATCAGCATGGAATACCCAGATGTAAACCAGAAATTATACTTTGTTTAATAGATGTAAACTGACGCCTGATTTGAACAGAAGAATAATTGAAATCAACACTGACATAAACATGTATCATACACAATAATATCTGTGCCATGCATTTTAGTCAGATTGTTATCATGTAACATGCTTGGGTCTATCAATGATCACACCTTCTAAGCAGAATAATGGAAAAGGCATAACTATAAGCAAAAACAAACATCTAAAAGTAGCCTAGTTGCCATCTGAAACTTCATGTCTACACTATGGACAAGATGTTTATTCACAAATGAATAGAAACAGACCATACCGTTGAAGGGTCACTTTCACTAAACTCTTCAAGGCATATGCTGCAAGCATCATCACATGCCTCTTGTATACCTCCTTCAACAAAAGCTGCAGCCGAAGAGATATGATTCTCAGAGTTTTTGGCCTTCTGTGCCTCCATAACCTTCCAAAAAAAACAATTATCCACATCTCAAAGTGTGTAAGAGAAAACAAGAAGAAAACATATTATCCATTTGTTAACTTGCAAGTGCAAAAATTCAAGAGAAACTCCTTTCTCTAAATAACTATTAAAGCAGAGTAAACATCTAAATCATATAAAACCCATCCTACAGGGTTGCAAAGCTGATAAGAATGGCCAAACGTGGTCCAAAATGATCTTACTGAGTGAGAAAAATCATTAGTACAAGCCATATATTGATATGCACATAAATGTAAAGTTTCAATCCACAAACATGTTTTTGCATAAGGATCAACAATCATTGATATATGATAAGAAAAATAACATAATAGCATGAGAAGCACTTATGAGAAAAGAGGCCATTATCTAATATCACCATCTAAATCCAACAGGACAGGCCATAATCCAATTTTGCCTAAACTTTCTTCCATCGTTAAGAGGGGTCACCATCGCAATGCATCAGCCCATAGACCGGATCTCATTCTACTTGCATTGCCAAACAACATAAACAACACAGCAAAAGTATATCTATTGGATTCTTTCCCCATTTATCTTCCTCACTCTTTGTCGGAAAATTTTGCACAATATACGTGCATCACAACTCTCCCTATTCTTTCTCCAATGTGCATGTCCAATACACCGCACCAGCAAGCTTTCTCCTTTCTCATCACAATAAGGATTAGAAAAGGAACAGAGCAAGATACGGTGAGAAACTGATCGAGAATAAAAATTGAGCTGAAAAATAACCAAAACCCCCGGAAAAAAGAACGACGAAAAACATAATCTTTCAGGCAGATATCAAACCAAAACAAACGGGGCCCATGGCAACCTGTTGGAATCTAAAATAACTGCAAAAGATGTATTAATAAAAGGAGAAGAGATTATGACCTCCAATGGGCAAATTGAACGTTCAGGAGGATGAATTGCTGCACAAAGGAAGAAAATCAGAGAATATTAGGATTCCATGCGAAAGGAAAGAAAGCAAACCCTAGAATCTTTAAGCCAATTCCATGACAGAATGGCGAGAGAATGATGACATGGTGCTTTCCTTCTTTATCCTTTAAGATAATGGAATTTGGTTTGTTAATTGTTAATTGTTATCTGAGGATGGCTCATGTCGGCGGTTGTACCTGTTTCACGTGAGGTGGTTTATATTTAGTTTTTTTCCCCCAAAAACACGGTTAATCATATTCAAAAGCATAAAACAAAGTACAATATAGCGGATGAGTATTAGGTGTTCTAATTCCCTGCCCAAACCAAAATTCAACACGTCATCATTTAACAAACTTGACATCCGATCAGATGGACTAAGAAAATTAACGGGAATTTACAAATAACCTCTAACTCTAAATTATATATATATATATATGTATGTTTTTTTCTTTCTGCAAATCTTTTAAATTTTTCAATGTTACAAATGATCATTAAACTTTGATAAATTGATACCACAAAAGTCACTTACTTTTTTTAATTTAAAAAAATAATACACCAAGTTTAAAATTTAAGAAATATTAAAACATATTTTGATAAGTAGAGTACTTTTACATTAATATCAAAATTAGGGAAGTTATTTATAGTTTTGAGGGTTTCTTTTTTGTAGAGGGGTAAAAACTGTTGGGATAAGCCCATTATTTATTTATACTTGACTCCTTGGATCAAGTGATGGAGCTTATGGAGTCTGATCCATATTTGGGATAATTCAGGAAAATTTGGCTTGATGGGTTCAAAATAAAGATCGTTAAATCGGTCTGTCTACCTCCAACATTTCTCAAGCAGGCTCATGTCTTTATAAGGAAGATTATTGGCTTTAGACTCATTAGTTAACTTGTTATGGATAACTATAAATTGAGCAATCTTCATTTCATCCGTTAATCACTCAAATGATCCGACAAACACCATCATGTCAAAGAGACTATAAATACTCAGCATTTCCTCTTCATTTAGAACTCTTACAAAGATCAGAGAAATGGTGTTTAATTATGAAAACTCTACTCTTTAAGATCAAACAAGCAATTCGAGCAAAAAAATAATCTCATTCACTCAAGCTACAAAATGACCACCTAAAGTCATTTAAGGCTACCTTATCTATCACTTGTGCATTTGAGATACTGAGACTGCTTGTTTCTCTTCTCTGCTTGTTTCTCTTCTCTACTTTTTTCTCATCTAATCATCCCTTCGGGTAACAATCTCGCTTCACTTCTTTGAAGCTATAAGTAGCACACTACTCACATAGCACGCTCGTGACCACTCCAATCAAACCCTACTTCGATATTTTGACGACTTCATTAAGAAAAGATGATTACAGAGATATAGCACCTCCCAAGAAGAGAACAACTAATACATCTGATACTACGTCTTAAGAGCTCGACACTAATGTTAAGCTTACTAAGCAGAATCCACTCCTACAGCCTGAGAATACTAGTCAAGACCATTTGGTGCCTGAGACTCCTCTAGATCTTATGCGAACAATGGAAGAAGCCACAAGGGCTTTAAATCGGTTCAGGGCTATATTTTAACCCATCTTCATCGAGATAACTGCTATTACTGCTATGCAACAAGATGTAGCTTTACTAAATCCTATAATTACTGCATAGCCAGGAGTTACTATCTCAGCTCAACTAATTAATCTTCCAATCGTTGAAGAGGATCTCCATAAGGGAGGAGGTGATGAAATCCCCCCGCTAGAACCTGCACAACAACCAACTCCTGTACCGGAGAATGTAAGAGTTAATTTAGGCGGCTCTTCATCTGCATAGGTACTTGCTCCTTCAGCCAATCCTACCATCCTAATCTTTCTCTTGCTCCATTGCCTGCGTCCACAACTTCTATTCCAAATACTTCCTTTATAACAAAGGAAGACTTAAATGTTTATATGAGATAAATACAAGTTAGGTCGTCTATGAGAGTACTAGAGTTGAAACTCCTATATTACCAACGCATCATGGTAAAGCCATATCCTAAGAACCATGTAAGTCTTAAATTTATGCCATTCAATGGCAAAAAGGGAAGTACGAAAGAATACCTCCTGAAATTTATTGAAACCTTAGAATCTCATAGGCTTGATGATAACCTAAAGCTTAAAGAATTTTCTAAATCACTGATAAAGAAGGCATACACCTAGTATGTCAACCTCTTATTGGAATCGATTGATTCATAGGGAACTATGTGTAAGCTCTTCTTAGAGAAATTATTCTCCACTCAAGAATGGGTCACAATTATAGATATGGGAAGAATGTGACAAAACTCGAAGGAAATTTTGATGAATTACATAGAGCGCTTCGGAGAGCATACCCTAGACATTCGAGGTATTTGTAATAAAAAAGAACTAGTGAAGATCTAAATCCAATGGATGTTCTCTGAGTATGCTATGCACCTAGAGAACCTTTCCCTGTATTCTTTTGCTATACTCATTGAGAATGCACGAATGACAAACAATTATGTTATGAGACAATGGAAAGAAAGTAACAAGATTAACAAACGAGTAGCATTCGTATCCTTGATTAAGAGTAAGGACTTTAATACTAATAAGAGACCTAAGAAAGATACAAAAACTTTTCCGCTTCTATGCCTAATGAGCAAGGTACATGCCATCATCAACTGTTAACTATAAGATGAAGCTATCAAGTTGCCAAGAGTTGAGCACCAACCTACGGAGAACGAAAGAAGAAATCCCAACTATTGTCGGTTTCATAGAACAATAAATCATCCTACTAAGGATTGTCGAAGCTTAAGAAAGATATTTCATGAAAGAATTTAAAATGGGGAGCTTGTTATCTAAGATAACAACATTCGCAACAATTCGCTTCCAAGCTATGATACCCATGTGGTCGTATATGAGTGCTTTCAAAGTGATTAGTGATTCATTAGGTATAAAAAAAAAAAATGGGTTCAAGCTATGGCATTGCTTTTATAAATAAATAACGAATTTCACAACTCAATAATAAAACTTTTATTATCTTACTCATCTTTGTGTATTATATCTTACTCTCTTAAGCCCAAGTAATGTCCTAGCATCTTGGCTCCCACGCCTTAAGCCTAGGTGATGCCCTGGCATCTTGACTCCTATACCTTAAGCCTAAGCAGTGCCCTAGCATTCTAGTCTTTACACTTTAAGCCTAAGCAGTGCCTTAACATCCCGATTCCTACGCCTAAAGCCCAAGTAACACCCTGGCATCTCAACTCCCACACCTCAAGCCTAAGCAATATCCTAGCATCTCAATTCTCATGCCTAAAGCCTTAGTGATGCTCAAGCAATAGCTTGGCATCTCGACTTCCACACTTAAACCCTAGGCAATGCTCTAGCATCTTAGCTCTCATGCCTTAAGCATAGGTGATGCCCTGGCATCTTAGCTCCCACGCCTCATGCCCATGTATCACCTTAACATCTTGACTTCCATACCTTAAGCCCAATCAACGCCCCAGCATTTCGGCTCCCATGCTTTAAGTCCAAGAGACATCTTGGCATCTTTGCTCGCATGCTTCAAGCTTAGGTAACACTTAAGCATCTCGACTCTCATGGCTAAAGCCTAAGCAATGCCTATCATCTTGGCTTCCGTGCCTTACGTCCAAGTGACACCCTGACATCTTGGAGTCTACGCCTTAAGTCCAAGCAATGTCTTGGCATTTGGCATTTGTGCAGTGCTATACCCCAAAGCGGTAGAGTTGTAACAGTCTCACCATACAAACCATTCTAAGATAAAAACTAACCTTACAGCCGCTATCTTAGACTTGATCTACACAAGACGTCAATGACTAACCCACTTTGAAATAAACAGTTCATAAATTAAATAAGTTATTTACTTAAGAAAGTATGAAAACATATATATACACTAGGATTTAAATATTATAAATAATGTTTACAGGGTTTCATTTCCCTATACTTTTTAAATAGTACATTATTTGAAAATAAAATATTCCAAATAAAAGCCAAGACCATGACAATATATATCTATTCTTCAGATGTATTTCCTCACTCCTTAAGACCGAACAATTACTAGTTTCAAGGTAATTGAAATCCACTTCCTAGCTAGCATCTACAACAAAGACTATAGGGATGTGAGCAATCATAGCTCAATAAATTGGGACGGAAACTCAAAACCATACAGCAAACACAATAAGGTTGTCAACTAAATTGTTAGGTGTAATGCATGTTCAAGCAAATGCCATTACACAACGTTGTCTGACCCGTCGTAAGATTAGAGAAATTACATTCACTCTAATCTCGGTTGAGGAGTTTCCATTAACACAACAATTTACGACCAAACCCAGGCTTGTACAATAAAGATACCGCTCCTTTTGCAATTACCTTCAAATTATTGACTTCACTTTTACCGTGACCTCCTCACTTGTTACTTAGTTCGACTAAGGATGAAAAAGAAACCAATTATGTCATCCAGCGCTATCCCTTTAGAATAGGTCGGTATTTAGCTGAAGAATCTTAACGTTCCCCTAATGGGTTGCTATGTATGTCCAATTTGAAATTTCAAGTCATATATTTAATTAAGTCAAGTTTAAAGTATTAAATCATTTTAACAAATCACATAAATATAAGCCAGTACAGCAATCAGAATCATATCTTCAAACTTAGAAACAAGCATATGTGCACGATTAACTATTTAACAAGCACAATCACGTATAATTTTAAGCTTCTAAGTACTATAATTTAGTACTCCGAAATATAGTAACATATTAATCCTAACTAACCTATACTACTCGTTTGCTCATTCGAGGTGCAACTCGTATTGACCATTGCCAAAATCCCTATAATATAATTATTGTTTCAGTTTTCCACATAATTGTTATAGATTGATTATATCCTATAATACTTATTATTATCTTTGGTTTAGGGTTTAATATATCTAATATATCTAAGTTCTCAAGTCTTTTACTATTATTCTTGATTCAAGTTAAGTTCGAGTTCAATTTTCCACGTTAATTTCTAAATTAAGTTATAGTTTAGTTTCTAAGTACGGTTTTATACAAAAACCCTAAAAACTGATTTTATCCCATAATGTGAAATTAATCAAATTATTTTCAGATATCCTAAATACACTTAAATCCTTATTAGTATACTAAATTTACTCCCGATGTGAGAAAAATTTATATTCTTCATATAATTACCTAAATTTAAGTCTTCTACCAGATTTTATCTATATTCCTATTATTAATATAATAACAATTTTTATTCTAATATTTTCTATTTATTATATTTTCAAATTATTTATATTATGTATTATTGCCTATTATGTACATAATGCACATCTAATAGTCCTGTCATTTCAAATATCATCTCCTAACATCAATCAACATCTTAAAATATCTAAATTTATCCTAAATCAAATTTCACACCTAATTACCCTAAATTACCAATTTAACTTAAAATTCGTCATTTTTACCTATTGCATATTTACTACATAATACCCTAATAATTACATCTAACAGCATAAATGCTAAAAATATCATACTTCATCATATTTTAACATCCTAAAACATGTAATTATGCACTAAATCAGTAATTATATATTTAATTACCTAATTAGTCCTAAATTACATATTTTATGTATTATTTTAAGGCTTAAAAATTATCTAAAAATTTCAAAAATTAATTTTTGAAAAAGGCCTTTATAGCACTATTCTATAACTCCCAAGTAGTCTACACAAAAAAAATTTGCTCAAAACTATACTCTTAAATTATTTATTTCTAAACTGAAATATGTTTAGTTTTACATGATTTCTTAAGCACCATATATCATGGGATATATTTATATTAAAATAATATTTTTTCATAAAAAAATAAATACAAAAATATTTCAGAATACCAAATTTCATATTTTCTATATATTTTTAACAAAATAGGAAAAATTAGGAAAAAAAAAAGATCAAACTCACCGAAATTGGTGGCTTTGGCCACTACTGGCCACCAAGGCCTTCTCGACTAGCTAAGGTACTGCCACCACCGTGTAGTAGTGGTGGCCGTCCACTCCGAGGTTTCCATCAAGTGGTGATTCCCTTCTAAAGCCTTTTAATTACATAGATTTTTTCTAATTTTTGTAAAAACCCTAATTTTTGTAAAAACCTTAATTTTCTCTTAATTTCAATGCTCTGTAATTTTCTAGGGTTTCAAACTAACCAAATGAGCCTCTGCAAAAATTTGGCTATTTATAGAGGTCTTAGGAATTTTTTATGTATTAAATTGAGGTGACTTGAGCCTTATCCTCTTCCAAATTACCTTTTTATTTAGCTAATTTTTATCAGTTAATTTTTATACTTTAATTTTCTACTTGCTACGCCCATATTCCAAACATTTCCATAACTTTTTTTATTTTTCTTTATTTTTTCTTAATTATTTATGAATTTTCTTTAATTATTTAACATTATTTTAGCCTATTTCGCGTGTTTTAAGTAATTACGCGTATTTTTACCTACATGTAAATTCATTTATAGCACAAATAAATACTCGTAAATATTATTTAATTTATTTTATGATTTTTAGTATTCATATAATTTATCTCTAGCGATTCGTTAGTTATTGAAATGTATTTTACGCATTTTCGATAAATAACGAATAATATACTTAAATTTTGAAAATTTTATATTCTTTTATTTTATTACTTATTTTCTTAAATTCAAACTTACGGGTCACTTTTACTAGTATTTCTAACTTTATTTTATAATTTAGACTTAATCAGACCCTTTAGCTAATCACCATAAATTTTACGAGCCAAACTCCTAGTAACTGATTATGAGTCTTACGTGCAGAAACTACTGTTGATTTGAAGAAGTGATCTAACAATAGATTCTAACTTACCATGCTTCCATCTCACTTATGCGAGAACCAAGGTCAAGTGAAAGTAGCAATGGTAGTAAGAATCTTAGTCTCCTTCAAGAGAAACATATGATATAGCTTTATGGTAATACGATCTACTTGCTTACCCATCCAAGTTATACCTTCTTAAGGAAGCAAAACTGGGGATGAGGGAAAGGCAGCTCTCTCTTCACTTAATTTCTGAATCAAAATATTGACATAATGATGTCAATCCTACAGTCCTGCTAAGACTAGTTGCAAAATAAGCATGCTGCGCGTAAAGCTTATTAGCGCTTGCGATGTGTAAGTTTTGTTGTACTTGAGGCCTACTAAGACTTGCTTCGTTCAAGACTTACTGAACAAGATGCTCACTACGCTTAAAGCTTGCGAAAGCCTACTGCACTTGAGACTTTCTTGCTTAGGGCTTCTCCATGTAAAGGCTAATGTTCTTGAGGCGTACCCACACAAAGCCTATTGCGCTTAAAGCTTACTACAGCTTGCTACACTCGAAGCTTACTCGTAGAAGGTAGCTCCTTACAAGTAGAAGTAGCTAGCCTATGCTAATTCCTGAAGTACATTTTGTAAGGTTGACTGGGCCAATTAATTATGATACTATTCATACCTACAAAGATGAAAATGGAATATATGAGTAAAAGAAACAACTATAAGACTTTAACAAAAAAAAAAAAAAGAAAGAAAGAAAGAAAGAGAGCATATGAGGGTATGTCAAGCTTTATTTCGATTTCCTTAATTTAACCTATATTAAGCCCAACCCGCTTAATATAAATTATTCGACATTAAATTAATGAAAATAAAATGTTTTTTTTTAAATAAAATAAAGTCTCTAACTAGTTCAATGGGTAAAAATAAAATTAAGGTTTTTGGGTAGAAAAACCCTAATTTGACCATTAGTCTACAGATATTCTAAAAAAAATTAATTTTTAGAAAATTGAACTAGAAAACTAGATTTAGGAGTTAACCTGTTAAGACTAAGTCACCATAAAAACATTAAAGAAAAAATTGATGGGCTTTATTTTTGTATTTTTTTTCTAAAAATATTAAAAATATACCTAAGTTCACAAAGATAACTAAAAGTGATTTTTTATTATTTTTTATTGCGAATTTTTTTTAAGAAAAGGGAAAAAAAGTTTTTTTATTTTTTAATGGTTGCCTCAAAAGTATCTAAATACCCGCTAATTGATATCAAACTAGCCGTAGTTCTTTTTTATAAAATTTTTCAGCGAGTAGTTCATTTTTATATTGAAAATCGAGCCAAATTTACGTTTTTATCAATTTATTATTTTAAGTAAAAAAATCTAAGTTTCCTGAATTAAATAAAAAAACTCTAAAATTTAGATTTTTTATTTTTCCAAAACCCCTATTTGTTAAAAAGGATCTTTCCTAAATCTTAACTTCTAAGACACAATCTAGATTTGTTTATTTTCCAAAAAAAAAATGATCTCGTTAAAAGTGTAATTGAGCTAAATTTATTAAAAATTGAGATTATAAAAAAAACACGCAATACGACAACAATAAAAACATGCACTAATAAAAATAAATAAATAAGTTAGTAAAAAATAATTAAATTAACTAATAAAATAAAAAATAGCAAAATAAGAAATTTTACCTACAAATCAAGTTGCACATCAAACACTTTTTTGGGTTGGTTACAGGCGTGATCGAGGGCATATTAGTTGTTGCTTCCACTCATCACGAGTGTGATAGAGGATGTGTTGGCTTCTGTCTGATCATGGGCGTAATGGTTGGTCATCAGCTGCTATTTCCACTTATCACGGGCATAATGGTTAATGTATCGTTTGCTGTAATCGTATGTTTATGTTTGTGTATAGTGTGTGAGTTGGAGTTTGTATCATGTGTTTGTGTACAGCGTGTATGTTGTGCTGTCGTGTATCTAAGTGCAATTGATCGATGAAGGACATTCGTTTAGAATAGAGGTCACGTGGCTGTTTACATTATAACGCTATTCGTCAATTAAGAGCAAGGACATTTGGCTACTATGACGTGTGTAGATCTGACCTAATGTATATGAAGATGGGAGACGTGGCAACAAGGATTCTATGTAGATCGTGTATACTGTCGCGAATTGAGATTACGAGAGATAAGGCTTGTTACTGTTGGTGAAAGCAATGTATATCAAGGGTTGTGCGTGATTGCTGTTGTATTGTGTGGCAGGGTGTTAAGATATGGACGTTTAGGTCAAATGTTGGATTGTATTTGGCAACATCTGTGGAATTTAGTCAAGCAGTGGGATGTGGTTCATTGTGTTCGTGGGTTATGTGTTTGTGAAAAAGTGTAATTCTTTGTGTATGTGAAGGTGTGTGATTAAGATCCCTAAATCCCTAGCCAACGTGCTATTTATAAGCTCAAAATCGAATCTTTCGTATTGAAGATACAGAAGAAACAATTGTGATTCTTCCAAGATTTACCCTAACTTCTAAAAACCCTAATTATTTTGGGCCTTTTTTATTCTTCTAAGGCCCAATCCGATTTACTACAATTTAGCCTAATGATTCCCTAATCTGATTTAAGTCCTTAAACTAGATGAATGTAGCCCAAAATTAATTAAACCCATATCGTTACCTAATCCGACAATCCAACTCAATTCGATTCAATATGACTCGACTTGTTATAACTTGACTCGATTTTTTTATTTTTATTTATTATTATTTTTCATTTTTTTCTTTTTCTTTTTCTTTTTCTATTTATTATTATTTTTTTAACTTGGCTCAATTAATAAAAAAAATTGGCAAAAATGAGGTATCTACAAGGTACTTACTCTTTCTCATAACCTAAGCCTGGAACCTGAAGCCATCCTTCCTTTGCTCCTCAAAGAAGTATGTGAGCCAAGAAGCAAAACATGGCTTCTTCTTCTTCTTAGTGCAAGTAGCTTGCAAGGTACCCATTAAGGATACATGAAAACTGTACTCTTTATGAGAGGTTGTTATGGTAGTAAGGTTGGCTTGTCCAAACCTATATAGATTCAATGTTACAGCTACGTCTTCTAATGTTAGAGTTATCTCCCCCTACGAGGTGATAAACGTATAGGTCTAAATACTCTAACATGAGATGATTGCCCACCATACTTCCATTCCCTTGTTTGTGGCAACCGCAACCGTATAGAAGTGGTAATAGCATAGAGGACTTTAGCCTTCTTTAGTAAAGTTATGTATTCCGGTTTCTTTGCAATGTATGCTACCAATCATCCCATCCAAAAGGTGACTCCTTCAGGAATGAGAATTGGGTAGAGAGAGATAGCTCTCTCCTCTTGTTTCTAAAGCGCAATATTAAATCTCTCCTGATGGTATCTCTAAAATCAGTACGAGGCTCACACTCAATAAACTAGAGACCACCATTAATGCGAGGTGTTACACAGGCTTCTCGGTGCTTGGCTTTGTCCTAAAATGTGTCTTCAAAGATGTCTCATCTAACCACTCATCCCTAGGATACAGGATGGGTGGTGAATATTTATCTTGATATACCAATAAGTCCTTCATCTTCACTACTTCTATGCTTCGACTTAGATTGGATTTCATCTTTTTTCCTATAAGAGCACAAGATTAATATATTCTCTGAGTCAAGAAACCAATACTTAACAAATTGAAAAGAAAAAAAAAAAGAATAGAAACAAATAGAAAGAGAGAAAGATATAGAGGCGAAATTACATTACTTAGCACATACAATTTGGGTTGATTTTGCCTTAAGCTCTCATACGTTGTGATGAGATATTGAAATAATTTGAGGAAGCAATATTGCAATATTATGGCAAGCACAATTGACACCGAAGGGATCTACCCTAATGTGATTTACTTAGACTAAATCGGGCAACAAGTATAAATTAATGCCATCTAGTTATTCGTCATGGTCCATGACTCTCTATGCATAAGTGCATGCACCAACAAATTGCTCACATTGGTGGAAGGGTAACAGTTGTCTGAAATATAAAGTATGTTGAAAAGAATGAGTAAATAAATATATTGGCTCGAGGGACTATATTCACAAGAATTTATGGACATTAAAGGAAGTTAAAATGATGCTTACTAACAAAGGTCATAATAGATTCGAGTGTGTGTAAGTCGAAGTCTTCACAAAATTGCTTAAATCGATGTGTGGTCATTTTGTGTTGCTAAGATCCTTGTCATTGATTGTCAAGAGGTGAAGTTTACAATTGTTATAAAAAGAAGAAGAAGAAAAAAGAAAGGGGTTGTGGTGCTACAAGAATTAATATCATTAGTGAGTAAGAGTATATCCATATGATGAAATATACACAATATTAGTTGAGGATAAAAAAAAACAAAGAGATATGAGTGATATCATGAAGATACGTTATTTGATCCTTGTATTATTTTTTTGAAGATAGGAATATTGAAGTTTAATGCTACTAAGTTATGAAAAGGGTAAAAAAAAAAAAAAGGCAAAAGAAAAGTGGACTTATGATGGAAAAGCTCTACTAATTGTTTCTTCCAATAGTGCTTAACAAAAACTAAAAAGGAAAAGAAGACACGTGGAGCCGAATTCTTTTGATCACCTGCAAGGGGCACCAAGAAACATCAAGGATTTAAAAAAAGAAGAAGAAAATGATGAAGAAGACAAAAAAGAAGGGGAACTTGAGTTTGCATTGAAGATAAGCTCGAAGTGGTCTAAATTGGAGATTCAGTTAGTTTAGATAAAGTTGGTGGCATTCAAAATTGGTTTGGTAGATAGCTATGAAGGGATATGGTTGGTTCATAAAGGATCTACAAAAGGATATTGGATTTGTAAAAGGAAAAAAAAAAGATACGAGTTGATTTGGTAAAAAGCATGATATGTCCAAAGAAATATGGTAGATTAGTGTGGCAACTTCCTATTTTAGATTAGATCATATGAAGAAAAGGTATGAGTAATACCATGAAGCAATAGTATAAAGGGATAAGGATTCGGGGAATTTGAATACTTAATTGATAAGAAAAGATTCAAAAATTGGAGTTAAAAAAAATATTTGAAATCTATTTATGACCAGTAAAGAGGAAGAACAATACAAGAGAATATGTTTGGTGATAAGTGAAGATTTGAGAAGAAGGTAGTTAGCATGGAAGGAGGACTCCAACAATGACATGGTTGCTGCCTATAATTTTATTCCATGTGTGTATACCCTTGACTTAAAAATAAATAAATAAATATTGTATCGTACTACTGGGGCGTTGCCCCCGCACCCTCAAATTGTCTCTATGTAACACAATGTAACTCTTTCAATCTTTGCAAGGGGGTAAATGCTGTCATTTCATTCCATAACGCTCCGAAGCGAACTCCACTTCACAACAACATTGCCCCATTTACTAGTATGAATGAGAGATACACACATACATATATATATGCATATAACATGGCTGGATGGGATGTTGTGAAGGCTTTAGATTCTTATGAATGCTCCAATGGTTTTATTTTTTTGCCAATAATCATAAAATGGGGAGGAAATATCGAGAAGTGCCACCATACACACATTATGTGGCAAATCAATGTCATAAGAGCAATAATTCAATAGTGCGATACAAAAGCATATCAAAATATGTGTTCTATGGTAGGAAAATGAATACTAGCATATCATGCTCAGCTCGTCAGTAATCTAAAAAAGCATTAATTTTGCAGATATTGGAAGTAATCAAGCAAGCAAAGTCAACATTCAGTGCATCTACATAACAATTGAAGAAACAACTTCTAGAAATACCCAAAACCCCCTTGAATGTATTTAAGAGACTTTTAGTTAGGAGGCAAAATGTAGAGAGCTGAAAATTGTTAGGATAAGCTTATTATTTATTTAAGCTTGACTCTTTATGTGAAATGATAGGGCCTAAGGAGTCCGATCCATATTTGGGATGATTCAGGAAGATTTGGCTTAGTAAGCTCGGAACAAAAATCGTTGAACCAATCCGTTTGCCTTCAACATTTCTCAAGTAAATTCATGCACTTATGAGGAAGACTACTGGCCTTGAGGTTGTTAGCTAGCTCGTTTTGGATAACTATGAATAGAGCAAGCTACATATCATCCGTTGATCACCTAGATAATCTGACGGATGCCATCATGTCTAAGAGTTTATAAATACCCAATATTTCCTCCTCATTAGAACTCTTAGAGAGATTGGAGAAACGATGTTCTATTGTAAAGACTCTACTCTCTAAAATCAAACAAGCAATTCAAGCAAAGAATTAATCTCATTCGGTTAAGCTACAAGGTGAACGTCTCCCTAAGGCTACTTTGTTTATCACTTGTATATTTATGACACTGAGATTATCTATTCCTCCTCCTTACCTTATTCCCACCTAATCATCCCTTTAGATGATAGTCTCACTTCACTTTTATGAAGCCACGTGTAGTGCGCTACTCACGCAATACGCTACTCACGCAATACGCTCGTGACCACTCTAATCAAACTCCTACATCTACATTTTTCAATTTACAAAATCTAAAAGGGCTTTTTTGCAAATTTGAAAATTCTAGAGGTATATCCATACCTAGATTAAAGTTTAAGAGGCATATAAAATAGTACTTCCTCTCTAATTACTAATTTTTCAAATGAAGTTGTTTGCAACTAAATTTATCTCCAAAGCTACTGCTTTAATCTTTAACTCTTATGTTTGGCAAAAAAAAAAAAAAAACTTTAACTCTTGCAAATGGGAAAGCTTTCCCTACATATCATTAAGATATGATAAATACATTAGATTCACTACATGATCAGTACATGAATTGGTGTTAATGTCAACTTTAAAAAATCCTCATTGTAAACAATGATGTACACATCAATATACACCTTATAATTCGATTGCTAAGATATCTTATAATTTCATTGCAACTAAAGATCCATTTTCCATGATTATCTTTCAATGCCCTCCAATGGATGCTTGGCTATTATTTCTTATAACAGACTCATCTATATTCAGTTCTATTCCTTCGGCTCTTGATGGTTTCGAACATAAGTTCCTTACCTTGATAATGCATTTGCTTTTCCTGTTATAATCCTAATACTCAAAAGCTAACTTGATGCAATAGTGAGCTCAACTGGGTATTCAACTTGAAAATCATAAAAATATAAGACTTTGGGGGACAAACTGTTTGCTTAGCCTTTTCCTTAATATGACAATTAATTTTTAATCTATGAAAGAAAACTACCTAAAGAGATTCTTCAAAGCAAATGGAGGCCATTTATTCAGCTAAAATTACCTCTTATTACTTAGTAATGTAAAATTTTACCATATTTTACCCAGTTATACACTGTACTTGTATTACATGTCCTGATTCAAAAATTACAAACCACAATAAACAATAGTCGATTAATTATGATATCTGTGAGTTTTCTAATATTGAAAGTATAAAGATCAACTCTCTTTGGATATTATACACCTATAGGGATTAAACTATGCTCAATCAAACCAATAGTACAAGAAATCAAGCAAAAGTTCTTATCATAACTGTTAGATTGATAATTCTGGAAAAATAATAATAATAATAACTATTAGATTGATAATAATGAGGATTTTAACAAAGATAAGATTCAATTAATTAATTAACATTGTTCAATATTGACTTGGAATACACTAAACAATGTATTAATGCATAATTAAGAGTAAAACATTCATTAAAATAGTTGGGATACTAACATTAGTTGAAAATTATCGTATCACTCAAATGCCTAAAACATATCATTTAGACTTTAGCATTAATAATCTATGGTTAAAAGGGATTCCCAGCCATTCGATGGCAATAAAGTGCATTCAATGGTGTCTTGAAATTCGCAAAGCCAATTAGGCAGCCTCAAGATGTTGTATGGATGGGGAGCAAATGCTTTAGTGATTAGAAGACCCAACTTGCCATTTGATGGCCAAGCCTAACAGTTTGGATGGTAAGTCAAAATTCTATAACTTCTAAATCTATTCTTTTGTTATAACCTGCGAATCATAAATTAAATAATACATATCCTCAAAATGCTTTGGTGTACAACTCAAATGTGCTCAAACAAGTTCACCCTTCATCATTTTATGAGTTCATCAACATTCTTTAACCTAAATTTTATAATCCTTTAGAGTTAGCTCTTGTGATTAGATCAATTAAACTCTAATTCCTATCATTACCCTAATATTATTGAAGATTTGCCTTCAAATCTTACTACTCTTTTCTTCCTCTAGTACATATCAAGACAGCTTTGAAATATTCAATGTAGTTGAAATGCCATAATCTCTCGGTAATTTAATCTTATAGGCATTATCATTAATCTTCGTTAAAATCTTGAAAGGATTGTCTATTAAACTAACTAATTTCTAAACTATGACTTATTGATGTTCCTTTCTCAAGCTTAACGTAACTACATCTCTATGTTAAAATAACATTGGTTTCTTACCCTTGTTTCCTTGTTCCTCCTACTCTGCTAACTATTTAGACAAACCTTTTGATGGAATTTGGTTATTCACCATGTTTGAGGATCTCCACTAAGCATCCATAGCTGAATGGTTAAAGCATCGAACTCATAATTGGCAAATTCATAGGTCCAATTCCCAAAATCTTTGTAGACATAGCCAATCATTAGCTCCCACCCATGGGGCAAATGGAATCTAATACATAATTCAGTTAATAAAAGATTAGAAAAAGCTTTTATTGTGTCACTTAAGTTATATAGGAATTCTTGAACCTAAAAGTTAGCTTCTAGATTTACTTAGCCTTGTCAACCTTGTTAGACTTTCCTCCTTAGAAGCTGATATAAGTAATAAATCTATTGGAATGTTTGGATTATCCCTAAATGTTTTTAAAAGACATCTTATTTATGGAACTAGGTAGAACCTATTTATGGGAATCTAAAAGCTAAAAGCTTGATGACTCGATTTGAAGTTCCATATTAGGGGTGGGCACTTACCTAATTTAAATCTACAATAAACTTAATCGTAAGAGGATTTTGTTAGTCAACTGCAACTAATATTCAATAGGAAGAAAATTTTAAATTGTATATGAAATAATTATAAGTGCTTAGTGCATTTTGTAAAAAGTTGATGGAATAAACTCTTTATCATTTCATAAGGGCTATATATCAATTGAAATTTAATTACCAATTTATAAAAAAGAGTGTAATTAATAAATATAACTTATGTAAGTTTTGTCATCAACAAAAATTACATATAAATTTTATCATATATTTTATTTACGATGCCTTTATAAGATTGTTTCACTAGTAATACTACAAAAATTAAGTGATTAGACAATTAGATCTTTAATAATTCCCTATTTTAATAATATTATTCATGAAAAAAATGTTAGTATGTCAAGTAATATATCTGTTGGTATATGTAACACCTTAAACTTAGGACGCGATAGACCACCACGTTTCCTTAAACCTTTACTGACACGTCATACTCTGAAACTACTACTAAAGATCTCTAAAATACTGTGAAGTCTCCAAATAATTTCATAAAATGAATTCTCTAAAATAAACTAGAATATCCCTTAAATAAAATAAGTAATTCTTGAATAGCAATTAATAATTAAATGACTAAAATTTTATCTATTCAACCTCACATAACATTATCTAACTAAAACATGTAATCGTCGCTCTTCCCATCCCACTGGTAGTACTAAGAGTTTATAAAAATATGATAATCAATTCAACTATAGTTCTTGCGTCTAAAAAAAATTTTAAAAAAAGGAGCAAGTCGAAACTTAGTACACAACATACAAGCACATGCGTATGAACAAATAATGCATTAACACAGAAATATTGTGCTAGATACGGTAATAGGAATTGCTATTCTTAATCTATTTTGGATCCTTTGAATGGGCAACTCCACGAGGGCCATCATTGCCCATTAATCGTCAAGGTACCCCATAAGGTTCTATTACCATTGGCCTTTAGTTTGAACCATGCACAAGCAATACACTATAATTAAGGTCCAATATCAATTAATCTAATTTCAATCAACTATCCTAGCAATCAAACATGCATTGCGTACTCGAATAACTCAATTCAAATTAAGCAGAGCTATCGACAATAAGAGAACCTTTATATGGAATATTAAGCTTAGAGTAAGCACAAATTCTGTCTTAGGTCCTTAAACTAGCTAATATTAGATTATTAATTTGATTATGACTAACTTAAAGTGTAAACTTCAAAAGGGAAACATGTTTGAGGTTCATGCTGAAGATCATAGGCGTAGTCCTTGGCCATGTTCATTGCTAAACTATATCTATAATGACCAAAGGCAAAATTACGCTTACGGTTCTTATGGAAAACCAACTCCAATGATCACGATTAGGATTATGCCTATGATCTTGGACCACGATCCTCTCATCCTCTAAATTTCTTCTTATAAAACACAATCAACATGAAAACTCCAAATTATGAGGGGTCTATAATCAGAACTACGACCATATTTCTGACTGTGTTGCTCTTAATTCACAAAATCCCTTTTCTTTTCATTCCACAACTCTCCAAACTTCAAATTCTAGAACAAAAATCATAGTTCTTATCATCATAAAAGTCGTTCCTTTACTTTTCAACAATTAAACACGAAATCTTTTATACTTACTTAGACTGTTCAAAAGATCTTACAAACATTTGATTCTTGCAACTTTTACAATCACAAATAATTAACCCTGTACAAGTAATCTTATTAGATTTCAATAAGAAACGAAATTTCTTGATCATAACACTCACCTTAACTTTTAATTCATTTTCTTGCAACAAAACCCTTACTCTCTTACTGAAATTGACAATGCACCATGAATCTCCATCGTAGACGATGTTAATGTTGTGTTTAATTATTGAAATCACAAAAAAATAAAAGGATAGAGTGTCTTACCTTAGGGAATTACATAAGTTACTCAGTCATTTGGAGAATACCTCCTTTTTGTTGCTAATGTAAAATTGTGGCCAATAATAAAGAGGAGCTCTTAAAGTTAGGTAAAAACTTACAATCATAAAGCCTTGTAATTCCTCTTATGCCCTCCACTTAAATTATTAAATTACCACGCTACCCTTTCTTTTAGTTAATGAGTTTTCTTCATTTTATTTTATATTTGACTTGAATTTCTTAGGCATTACAATATGCACTGGCATTTTAGATGATTTTTTGAATCGTATAAATCTTCTTATATTAGTATCATATGAATATAGAAACTATTTAAGTAGATATCCTAAAATAATTAAAGAAAGACTATATATTTTAGAGGCCCATGTGTGGTCATGTCAATGGAATACATGAATAGAAAGTGACATAACTAGCGACACAACCATATCATTTAGCCTTATCTACAAAGTTCAGGTTTAGAAAGTTACGTGACCAAAAGACAAAATTATATCCATTGTATTGGTATGACTCTTTACTTTAGATGGCATTTTTTTATTAACGGATGCAATTTATCATCTTTCAAAGATTACATTACTTCGAAATAGACAGTTAAGATCAGTTTGTAACTAAATTAAACATGATCTAATAATTAAAAACTAAGTAACTTTAATGGATACATCCTTAGAAAGAGATGATATGCTTAGAGCTTGATGAATGGATATCTGAATATATATTAACATTTATAGATATTTTCTGTGTGAAATTTTCATTCTTTTTTAAGTTCTTATCATCAAAATAATTCACCAATAAGTCACAAATCTTCTTCTAAAGTTCTTCAAACTTATATGGTCATCAAGAATCAATGATTACAACCTTATTCACGATATTCACTTGATCATATCTTAAGAGAATTTATGCCTATCTTTAACAAGCTTAGCGTAACGCACTTATAGTTGTCGAAATCACGATTCAACTATTCAACTAAATATATTAAATCCCTGTAATCGTATAAAATTGTAAAAATCGATAAAATGTTAAACTTATAAAATTGTATATTAGAATTCATAATTCAACAAAAATTATGCACTGAAATAATTTTACAACCATTTAATAAGAAAAATATCATAAATTCATAGAATTATATAATTGAATCGTGATTTTCTCCATCTTTAAGTAACTTTCTAACAATTTATACAATATATACAACCATATAAAAATGTTTATTAATAAGTTGAGAACATTGAAGTACTTTATTCCTATTATGAACACACTGTCATATTACTTTTTATGCTTATTACTTCAAACTAGGAGTATAACCAAGTCTAATCGAACTAGTATAGTATTAAGCTTAAGAAGAACTTAAAAACTTGAAGCTCATTCTTTACTTGAGTTTAATCGAGTTTTAAATTTTGAGCTTGAACTCAACTTGAAAATATATATAGTAAGTTCAAATTTAGCTCGATTAAGCTAAAATTATTTATAAATTTTTTTCTAAATAATTTTATATTCACTTATATTTAAAAAACAAAAATAAATTAAAAATTATGTTAAGCTCGATTAGATTCGTAGATAAGTTTAGTTTTAAAGCTCAAGCAAGCTCGATTTGCTTCAACTCAATAGACACAAAATTGATTTTAAGTGAAACTCAAGTCACACATAAATAATCTATTAATCTGGGTTAGTTCATTTATATCTGTACTTCTAGATAAATATTGAAATATGCCAATTTATTACTACCAAATCCATACCAATTTATTACTTTTCAACGGGAACCAACACAATTCACAATTCGATAAGATCCTAATAAGATTGGAACATGATTTTAGTAGTTAGTTGTCTATCCAAACAAATCACATGCAATCCATAATTACCGGTTATCATGGCTGTACGTACGTGGTTGCATTCAACTTTTGGAACATCTATATATCATATGCACATATTTGTATTAGACACATAGTAGATAAATTTATTTTCTTTTATCAATTTTATATTACTTAATTCATGAGAACTGAATGACGAGGCCTTCGATCAAATGATGTTACTCTTCTTCTACGGCATGTTTATTTTATTGAATGAAATAAGAGCAAAATAGAATGATAATTACTACTAAATGAAATAAATTTATAATAAAAAAGTAAATAAATATTACGATATTTAGTTGGATATAATAGAATTAGTAATGCATTATTTACTTAATATAATTTAATAAGTAATGAGTTGAAAATTAAATGTCAAAAATACCCACGGTTTATTTAAATAAAAACAAAAAAATTAAAAACCAACCGATAACATGCCCTGTGGCTATAATGCATCTTTCTTCCCTAAGAAGACGAACCAAACTTGAAAGTCACCATTAACAGCAATCAGGAGTTCAAAAGCTATAATTTTTGTTAAATCCCTTCATTTTCTTATAATTAGAACATTATTAAGCATTAAAGGATGACTAAAATGGGATTTAAACGCATAAAAAACACACGGTTTGAGGTAAAATTCGAAAAAGCTTCCAAACTTTAAACGTACAATTCTTGATCTTCGAGCTTCTCCATGCAATTTAGTGGACATCATCTTATCAACTGGACCTTCCAAAACACATCCGAGCATCATTTTCAGTCAATTCGTTCTGTGTTTTCGAGATCCAAGAAACTTTCTCTCTACAAAAAAAAAAAAAAAGCTTCGACAATCACCAATCTCTCTCTACGTTTTCAACCTAAATGAGCGAAAATCAGAACAAAGGAACCACTATAATCAGATTCCCACCCTCCAAACTAGCCAAAGGCATCACTTTTTAGTTGTGAAACACCCCGAAGAGCCACTTCTCGAAGGTACTAGCAACCCCGCCGGTGAAGATCGAGAGCCAATGCACGAAGAGCCACTGACATTTTGCACCTACGCGACAGAGAAAGAGATTGAAAGGGAGTGCTGATAGAAGAGAGATCTAGAGGGAGGAGCTGATGATCTTAGATGAGGGTTTCGTTTGCTTCTGATTATGTTGTTCATTATTATTTTGAGGGTAACATGTATTAACTTTTGAGTTTGTATAAAGAGTATTTTGGTGAAAAATATCGACATATGACCAAAAAAGGTGCAATTCATAGGTTGTTGCTCTAAATCGCCATTCTTTAAAATTTTGGGAATTGAAATTATGTGGAATGGGTATTGCGAGGGCCAAAAAATCATCTAAAAACCGTACTAGACACTAAATAAGGAACCATTCCCCCCAAATTTCAGTATACGTACATTCCTATTGTTTCAGCCTGCGTGGATCATGTCAAACCCTGCACCAATCCGTACGAGCAAAATTCTCCTCTACGTATAGCGTGTTATCTTTCTAAACGATAAACTAGAAAGAATCAAACCCGAATATAATCACGTGATTTTATGGTTACACCTTCGAACTGAAACCGTTAAAAAGCATTTATTTTTATGTTTTATCAGTGGCAGTGGAATAAGAGAAAATTACTTTACCTGTAAATCTCCTAGATTATTAGCATAAGAATCCGTGGTCTTTGATTTTCCATCGGTAGCTATCAGCAAAAAGGATAAATAAAACAGCCCTATAAACTACTCACATGGAAGGTACCAAATTTCTAAAATGTAACACTGCACCACTTTTAGAAGATCCACTTCATGAGTCTTTAACTATTGATTATATATATATATATATTATATTATAATATTTTAGAATTTGTAAATATCTGTTTATTGTACAAAAAACACATTTAGGATATTTATTTTCTATATTTAGAAACTTGGTTATTATATCTATGTTGTATATATATTGACACTTTTTGGTCTGTGATACGAATATACACATACATAAATTTTCTTCTCAAAATTTATATGGTATCAGAGCCTAGTTAAAAAAAAAAAACGCTATGACTAGCGAGGGAAAGAAACCAAGCTTCCCCTTAGCTATTGACTTCGAATAATAATTTTAGTAATATAATTATTCAGGTGCAATTAAAAGGAGATAATTATGATGAATGGGCTCGAGCGATGCGAACGTCGTTGAGGGCCAAGAAGAAATTCGGATTTGTTGATGGAACGATTAATCAACCTGCTGATGATTCCACTAAATTAGAGAATTGGTGGATTGTGAATTCAATGTTGGTTTCATGGATGCTCAACACAATCGAGCCAACACTGCGATCTACCATAACATATATGGAGATTGCAAAGGATTTATGGGAAGATATTAAAGAGCGATTCTCTATCGTTACTGGACTTCGTGTTCAGCAAATCAAGGCAAAACTTGCTAATTGCAAACAAAGAGGTACGTCAATTGTGACTTATTATGAGAAATTGAAACAACTCTGGAAAGAGCTTGCGAATTATGAGCATAATCCCATCTACCATTGTGGAAGATGCAATTGTAATATTGCAGCTAAACTTGACAAGAAACTAGAAGAAGAGAGGCTTCATCAGTTTTTGATGGGGTTGGAAAATGCATTATATGGAGCAGTTCGTTCCAATATTTTGAGCATAGAACCATTGTTAAACTTGAATAAGGCATACTCGTTGGTGTGCCAAGAAGAACGTATTAGAAACATCTCACGAGTGAAGGAGGAACATGGAGAAGTTGTGAGTTTTGCAGTGCAGACCAATAGAGAGGGCGAAAGTATAAAACAGAAGTGAAAGACAAATCAACCATTTGCCCACACTGCAAACGAGAGGGACATGATTCTGAAACTTTTTTTCAACTCATTGGATATCCGGAATGGTGAGGTGACCGACCCAAAGGGGCTGGACGTGGACAAGGACGAGGGGGACAGAGTGCAGGGCGTGGACAAAGTAATACGCTAAAGGTGAATACAGCCCATGCAATTGGGCAGCCATCATCATCAAAGGCAGTAACGAAAGAAAATACAGCTTCTGGGACCTTGACAGCAGAACAATAGTCATTCTTTCTCAATTTGTTAAATACGTGCAAACCGGGTACTAGTAAGAAGATGAATGGTAAGGATAATCTGAATTGGATTATTGATTCCGGTACTTCACAACATATGATAGGTACTTTAGAATGTTTAACAAATTTGAAAGAAATTGTGGCATATTCAATTGGATTACCTAATGGAGAGCAGGTAATGGCATTGAAGGAGGGATCAGTTTGCTTGGGAAAACATATCAAACTAGATAATGTTCTCTATGTTCCAAATTTGAATTGTAATTTGATATCTGTGTCACAATTGCTTGATGGCTTTAATTGTAATGTCCAATTTACTGATAAAATTTGTGTTATACAGGACCGCACCTCAAGAATGGTGATTGGAGCGAGTGAACAATGCAAGGGACTTTATTACTTGAAGTCAACAGTATCGGTCCAAGCATGCAAGACAAGCCATGTAGATTCTTTTGAATTATGGCATAGGAGGATAAGGCATCCGTCTGCAAAAATTGTGGAATCTCTTCCTCAAGTTGAATTTAGTAATAGTTCAGTAAAGAATAAACCATGTGACATTTGTTTGAGAGCTAAACAAACAAGAGAAGTTTTTGTTTCTAGTGACACTAAAGCAAATGAAATTTTTAAATTAATTCATTATGATTTGTAGGGACCTTATCATGTTAATGCTTCTTATGGGACCTCGTATTTCTTTACCATTGTTGATGATTTTTTTAGGGGTGTATGGATATATTTGTTAACTGAAAAAACAGAAGTGGAACTTGTCATGCATAATTTCTTTGCCATGACTAAAAGACAATTTCAAAAAGATGTGAAGATAGTTAGAAGTGATAATGGGACTAAATTTGTTTACTTGCATAACTATTTTTCTGAAAATGGAATTTTACATCAGACCTCATATGTAGGAACACCTCAAAAGAATGGACGTGTTGAGAGGAAACATTGTCATATTTTAAATGTGGCTAGAGTTTTAAGATTTCAGGCCAATCTTCCCATCAAATTTTGGGGAGAATATGTTCTGACGGCTGCATATTTGATCAATCGGACTCCTTCTAAGTTATTAGGAGGAAAAACTCCTTATGAGATATTGTTTGGTAAACCTTCTAGTTATAATCACATTCGAACTTTTGGGTGCATGTATTATGCTCGGAACTTAAATAGGGAAAAAGACAAGTTTGCTAGCAGGAGTCAACATTGTTTATTTGTAGGATATCCTTTCGGAAAAAAAGGGTGGAAAGTTTATGATCTTGATATGGGAAAATATTTTGTATCCAGAGATGTTGTGTTCTTTGAATCTAAATTCCATATGCTGATAAGGAAGGTGTGCAACCAAATCTTGTACAAGGTGCTTCTTTCGATATCACCAATCATTTTAATGGTGAATTGAATGAAGAAGACGAAAGTGAAGTACCTGAGAATTCGACTGTGACTCAAAGTGATAATAACGACAAGGGGGTGTCATTGAAATCTTGGGTGAATCTGTTTCAGAACAACTTGGACGGGGTCATAAAACAAAAAAGCTTCTACTCGGCTACGAGATTTTGTGACATATACTGCACAACGAATAAGTCCCTCTGCATGTTCCTCCAATCTAATTTCGTCCACAGGTACCTCTTATCCTATAGCACATTATGTAAATTGTGACAAATTTTCTCCATAACATTGTTCTTTCTTAGCAGCTATGATAGCCGAAAAGGAGCCTGTTTCTTATATTCAAGCCATCAAAGACATTCAATGGAAAGAAGCCACGATGAAAGAAATTAAGGCACTTGAGGCTAATGGGATATGGACTGTGGAAGATTTACCATAAGGAAAGCAAGCTATAGGCAGTAAATGGGTTTACAAGATCAAATATAACTCAGATGGTTCGATTGAACGTTATAAAGCTCGATTGGTGATTCTTGGCAACAATCAGATTGAAGGAATTGACTACAATGAGACCTTTGCTCCTATTGCAAAAATGGTTACTGTATGTACTTTTCTTTCGGTGGTAACAACAAAGGGATGGGAACTCCATCAAATGGATGTTCATAATGCATTCTTGCATGGAGATTTAAAAGAAGAGGTGTACATGAAGATGCCACCTAGGTTCTCTACTCAACAGCCTGGCAAAGTTTGCCGATTACGTAAATCACTTTATGGGTTACGACAGGGCCCCTAACATTAGTTTTTGCAAATTGACAACTGCATTAAAGCAGTATGGATTTCTTCAATCTCAATTTGATTATTCATTGTTTACTTTAAATCGAGACAAGATACATTTGAGTATACTGGTATATGTTGATGATCTTGTTATTCTAGGGAATAATGGAGTTGCCATTCAAAAGTTTAAAGATTATTTATGCCATTGCTTCTACATGAAAGATTTGGGAACATTGAAGTATTTTTTAGGCGCAGAGGTGGCTCGGAATCAAGAAGGAATTTTTCTTTGCCAACGCAAATATGCTTTGGATATTATCAGTGAAGCTGGATTATTGGGTGCTAAACCACTGGTTTTCCGATTGAACAAAATCATCATTTAGCCTTAGCAGAAAATGCATTGTTGGCAGATTCAGAGAAGTATCGAAGATTGGTAGGAAGACTGATTTATTTGACTCTTACTCGACCTGAGTTGTCCTACAGTGTTTATATTTTGGTACAATTTATGCATCAACCAAGGGAAGCTCATTGGGAAGCAGCTTTGCGCGTAGTTCGTTATTTGAAGGGCAGTCCTGGACAAGGAATACTTTTACGAGCTGATAGTGATCTTCGATTGTATCTTTGAATGAGATCTCAATTCCAGCGACGTTTTCATTAGATATCTTACAACTAGAATCCCTCTTTTTTCCGATCCAGTTCCTCCACCACCGCAAACCCCAGTTAGATTCAGGCATGATACACTTTT
The DNA here is from genome assembly GCA_024138005.1 of Lumnitzera racemosa. Lineage (NCBI taxonomy): Eukaryota > Viridiplantae > Streptophyta > Magnoliopsida > Myrtales > Combretaceae > Lumnitzera > Lumnitzera racemosa. The sequence goes on along the minus strand of JAMXBC010000004.1, from coordinate 78,453,010 downwards.
TAGTTATTGGGAGAACCCAAGTACTTTCTTTCGGATCCGGGAAAGAGCTCTCAGAAATCTTTTTTCCTTTTGGAAGATACAGGAGCGAAACAATCAACCCAGGACGAGGTGGTACTTGTGATATTTCCGCTTGGGACGCATTTTATTTGGCAGTTTTCTGGATGTTAAATACCATTGGATGGGTTACTTTTTATTGGCATTGGAAACACATCACATTATGGCAAGGTAACGTTTTACAGTTTAATGAATCTTCCACTTATTTGATGGGATGGCTAAGAGATTATCTATGGTTAAACTCTTCACAACTTATTGTGATTCTGATTGGGAGAGTTGTCCTTTAACTCGACGATCTCTTACTGGATATTTTATTATGTTAGCGACTTCTCCCATTTCTTAGAAGACTAAAAAGCAATATACAGTGTCGAGATCCTCTACTGAAGCAGAATATCGTTCCATGGCTACCACTGTGTGTGAATCGAAATGGTTGAAGGGTCTTTTGCTGTCTCTCAGTGTTGTACACTCTCATCCTATGCTGTTGTATAGTGATAGTCAAGCAGCTTTACACATTAGAGCAAATCCCGCGTTTTATGAGTGAATAAAGCACATTGAAATTGATTGTCATTTTATTCGTGATAAGATTCAACATGGACATGTTCAGACTGCTTATGTACGTAGCTCTAAGCAACTCGCTGATATTTTTATTAAGGCATTGGGGACACAGCAGTTTGGGTATCTTCTACACAAGTTGGGAGTTTGCAATCTTCACGCACCAACTTAAGAGAGGGTATTAGAATATTTTAGGATCTGTAAATATCTATCAATTATTTAAAGAATATATTTATGATATTTTCTATATTTAGAAGGTATTAAAATATTTAAGATCTGTAAATATCTATTAATTGTGTAAAGAGTATATTTAGGATATTTATTTTTTATATTTAGAAGCTTGGTTACTACGTCTATGTTATATATATATTGGCTCTTTTTGACCTGTGATATAAACATACACACATAAAAATTTTCTTCTCAAAATTTATATATTATTTTGATTTCACTCAAGAACTACAAGAGATAATGGTAAGATCACCTATAATGTTAGTTGATCCCTTTCTTGTCTTAGGATGCTACTCGATTAGCACATGAGTTTAGTTTACGACTAATTGGATTTGAAAACAACGTGACTAAATGAAGAACTCAAGCCTGTAATTCTTGAAACAATAGGAAAAATAACACTCCCAAGGGCAAGTCTCTGGATGTGAAATGCTTTCTATCACCTTACTGCAATAAGACTTGAACCCAGCCGATCTCCAAACAATGGCATGAGCAAATCGAGCACCTTTGAGGATCCCAATAGCTTCTGTGGCTTCTGCATCATCAGCTGAACATGATAATGGAGCACCAACAAGTAAATCGCCTCTGTAATTGCGAGCTACTAGCCCGACCCGACACGCAACAGCAGCTGATTTATCTACTGAATCAAAATGGACCATCGCAGTTGCACTTTATAACAAGTTTAATTGTTCGTGGGAGGAAACCAACAAAGTTACTTCTAATTTGTTTCTGCATCAGTAGACGAACATCCCTGTAGTATTTTTTATTTTTTATTTTTTTGAATTTAAGATCTATGTATCATCCTAATTTCTAATAAATCACCCATAAATCAAAGACCAAACAGAAGAAGAAACAGTTACGAGCGACAAACTGTAGCCCAAGCGTAATTTTAGGTTTTAGTGACGGCATTGTTTAACCTACGTTAATTGCTCCTACGAGTTACCTTCGTTGTAGAATCTACAACTAAATTTTCGGTATCATGTGATCTGAGTCATCGTTTTCTTCATGATTCTTCAAGATATATATGTAATATATTAAACGGTAAGTGTACTATAAGGAAACTAAACGAAACGAGCACAATCTGCTCAATTCTCAACTCCACAATCTTGAAAAAAAAGGAAAAAATCATATCCATGTACACAATTCGCATCCTGCAGAAAACACATTACACCATGTTACGTTACAAGGTACAATCGCGACAAGCATAGACATACACGATTGCTGTTAAATGTTGATGTTCTTACTCTACATCCTTTTCGATGTTAGCAATTGCTCTAAAATAATAGTTAAGGAATCAAATAAAAAAAAATTTCTCAATGTTTCATAAGACATATAATCAATATTGAAAACATGTTAAATTTCTCATCTAATCCCTTATCAAGTCTCTCGAGCACGACTAACATTTGCCTTTTCCAATTACAACCCCTTTGCTCATTTTGCTATTGCTCCCTTTGAGAAGGACTTCTCCAGAACCCAGCACCATAAAATTTCTCCCACATCTCTCTCTCCAGCTCCGCGACTTCCTTCTCCAGTTCAGCACTCTTTTTCACATCCACACAATCTTCCGTATTCACTTGCAGAACCGACGGGTCCTTCTCCTCCTCGGACCTAAATGAATATCTTCGCCCTTTTGGCGAAAGCAGCCCTCGTTTTATCAGCCTCTGCCGCCGCGTCTTCCGCCATGCACGCCGGCATAGCCCCACCGGCACTTTGTAGAAAGCTACCAACATTAAGTTCACGATCCCGCAGGGGCAGCAACACCATATTGCCACGCATTCAGCTGTAGTGCTGCCTGCTGACTCGGCGAAGCGCACCGAGGCCGAGGAGCTGGAGGATTTGGTTTCAATCAGTAGCGGATGACGGCGGTTCACTGATGAGGGTTGGCGGATCGTGATTTGTCGGGTCATTTGGGGTCCAATCCTCCCAAGAAGATCGCAGAATTTTCCCGGGAAATGGTGGGTTTTTCTGGAAATTTGGTTTTTCAGTGACGGAAAAATGGGATTGATTGGGTTTTTAAATTTGGAGGTGATAGGTAAAGAGCAATCAAACCCCAATTCTTTTTCTCGGGAAAGTGAGAAGTTGCTCAGTACCACCCAGAAAAATTTCTAGTATTGGTGTAACCCGGTGTAGCCGAGAATCAACCGTGTAATACCTAGCTTGGATTTGAAACCTCAACCTCAAAAATGCGACCCACCAAGATCACAATTTTTTTAAAATGAAAGAACAGAAATGATTTTCTCCCAGAAAATGTGTACGTTCTTTAACTTTCCCAAGAAAAAATTTTTGGGATGTTGAATGCGTGCAAAAGGGTGCCAGAATCCGATGAAATGTCAGAAACTTGGATGATTCTCACCAGTCCAATAAGTCGGAAACAACGGAACAAGCAGAGAAGAAAAGATAAAGGAGTTCCTTGGGATTCCTGAACAAGGGAAGAGGAGAGTTCGAGTCCCAAGTCCGTTCCTTGTCCCAAGGTCGGCCCTGGGCGGCGTGTGGATGAGTTAGAGGAGGAGAAGGAGCTTTGTGTGACGGCTGGCGATAGTAGTTGAGGTGGTCGTGTGAAAACAGAGCACGGAAAAGCCGCAAAGCTTTGGCTTGGGTTGTCTTTCCTTGCTTGCAAATTCAGGCGATAAATTGATAACAGCAGTACCGAGGCCGGAACGTTTTGGGGCGATTAAGCAGGGACTCCTCGCCGTTTTATGGGGTTTATTCTCGAAGAAATATTAAAAAATGCAGTGTTTTAGATTTGACACTTCTTCTGATGCTTTATTTGGCAAAAACAGAAGAGATGAATGAATTGCTGAGAGAGAGAGAGAGAGAAGGAGGTGGAGGTTGAAACGGGGTTTCAGGTTGTTAAATTTTTATAGGTGTACACTGAAAATATGGAACGGTAACAGAAGAAAGGGTAGGATAGCATTTTTAACATTTCTGTTAACTGAGTAAGTTGGAATGCATCGGAAACAGAATTGTAACTTCGTGTTCTTTTCTCTTTTTTTCTTTTTTTTAAAAAAAAAATCCTAGGATAACGATTTGTTGGGATGGCGACCTCATTTTAAGAGAGTATTTAATTTATAATTCAGAATGGTTAAATCATAGTTTTGTTCTACTTTTATTAATTATATTAATTTAAAATTATTTATTTATCTTCATTTAATTTCTAAAATCATTTATTTAACTTCACTAAATTAAAATATATAATAATTAAGGATATTTTTTTAACAAAAAATTACTATATAATCATTTAATTTTATTTTAATCTCGAAAAAAAATTTAATGATATTAATATACTACATGAATTAATAATTAATATATAAGTATTAATAAAATTTTGATATATAACAAATAAAGAACATATATTTTTTTAAGTATCAATTACATTTAAATATCTCAAATTTCTAATAGTAATTACATACCACTTATTGATACATTTCAACATATTAGTAGTATAGAAGACTTTTCCCTTCACTTTTGAATTCCATTCAATTTTAGATCATTTCACATACCAACATGATATTTTAGTTAAAAATAATAAAATATTTTCTACGAAATTAATTATATATTTTATTAAAAAAGTAAATATGTAAATTAAGCCTATAACTCTTAATCTTACAATGGGGATTTTCTTTTTTTTTTTTTTTTCTCTGAGGTAGTGGGGTTATTCCTAATTTGAAACCGTGAAGGAGATGGATTTGATCTGACATGCCCAACTGCTTAATTAATTCAACATGGTTTTTGACTGCTTAGGTGGAAAACCAAATGGCGTTTGCTATGTGGTCGCAAGTTACATTAGGTTGTTTGCGTAGACAGGTCAAATTAAGTGGAAATCTCTCTCTCTCTCTCTGTCTCTCTGCAACAAGAAACACGAGATAAAGTTACCTGTAACTGTAACTACGTTGCTGCTGTCTAGTACATGTGTTTAGATTATACGTTTATAGGACCACACTGCTTGTTATATTTGAGAGCGACATGAAAATTGTACGCCATACATGTACAAGAGATGGAGAGGCAATTATTTCGGGGAAAATTTTTCTAGTATCTTGAATCTTTTTTATGGCACTTAAATTAAACGCATCAATAAATTAAAAAATAAACAAAATGCAACATTTAAATAATAAGAATATGAAAATGTATGTTTGGAAAATAATAATAATAATAATGATATGAAAAAATATGAAAATAAAATAAAAATAAAGAATTAAAGGATAGAACAACGATTAGAATTGTAATTACAAATTATCTATAAGCAATACTAATGGTAGGAAGGCCTACTACTAAGTATGGATTGCTACTATTAATTAGAGGTTGGTATGATTAGGTTCGATACAATTCACTCTCTCCAATCGATCTCTCCAATTGAATAGAATCTTAATTTAACAATTCGATTTGTAAATTTTTCGAACTTAAAATTAAACAATTCAATTCGTAGTGTGAACTATTTTTTTTTTCTAATATTAAATCCTGATAATTAAAAAAATTATGAAAATTGTAAAGATAATATTGAACTAATACCTAACACAAGCTCATAAATAATAATTAATTAAACAAGTGGAGATAGTAATACTATCATATATAATAGTCTTTTTATTTTATTTTTAGAGTACACATCATAAGCTAATCAAAGGGAAAATTAATGTAGAATGAACTAACAACAAAAGTGCTTTTACTTATGCCTAGCAGGCACTTGGAGCATTAATTTTTTACTTGTAGAAACCTAAGAACGCTGTCCTGAGCATGTATACAACTTTATCTTGCACAAGTGAGAATAGAAAGAAAGACACACTTGAATCTAATGGAAACAATTCCCATCAAACAATTCACAAGTGAGCACGGACACGGTCATAAGCTTTGTTTTCTTTTCTTTTTTTTAATAAAATCAATGAGGTTTGGTTTGCCTCCCCGAATTGAACTTCAAACCAAGATACCAATATCGAATCGAATCACATGAAAAAAAACCGAATTTTCGATTCGGTTTATAGTTTAGTTAATGGTTCTCGGTTTTTTTCGCAACTCTACTATTAACACTTAGTTTGACCCAAAAAAAAAAAAGAAACAAAGAAAAGAAATATGTATATCGTATCAAACATAATGTTAGGCTATGAAATTGTAAACCATTAAATTACTACCCACAAAGTGATGGTTGTAATCCATTTATAGCAGTGTAATCTACATGAGTCAAATTTGAAGAGTCATAGCATAGATACAGAACAAAGATAAAGTCAAACCAAAGCCAAAATATGGGATAGGGAGAAGCCATTCCCCCAAAAGGGTCAGCTAGCCTTAAGAGGTTGTAGCTAATCGCATTAGGTTTATAGATATGTGCCAATGCTTTTGCTAATTTTGTATTTTATCTTTATTTTTTTTACCTATGTAATTTGTATATCATGTATTAAGATTTGAGTTTTATATACTCATAGATATTTTATTAAGTTTATTGGGAGTGTTAAAAAAAAAACTATGAGAAAGCCTAAGGACTTGATTTTAAAGTTGATTAATGAGATAACCAACATACTATTGATGTTATACTACTAAGGATTTGTTCAATTTTACTTATGGTCCTCTATTCCCATTCTTATTGCAAATTATACACATTAATTTCTTTTCACCTTTTTTGATTTTATCTTCTTATGTTGCGTATTCAATGATTTGTTTCAAAAAGAAGAAGAATAAGAAATTAACATTCTAGCATGTACTTTTATCTATTTATCATTCAATTAATCTCAATAAAACTAATTGTTATGCCAAAAGCTAAGCATGAATGTTTTGGTTCAATAGTAGATGTCTAAGTACTTTTGTCTAATTTAGTATTGTTAGACTTAGATTGATCTGTCCAATCTAACTCGATTTAACTTGATTCTTTTATAAAATTAGTCTATATTACCTATTTGATCTTTATTGACAGTAACTTTTATTCGACTTGATTGATCCGACCGGTCTATCTTGATTATTATAAAGACTCACTAGGTTTTTCCCAAGCTAAAATTCATTATTTTCTTTTGTATTTTTTTAAAATAAACCAATTTTCTAATTAAAATAAATGTAGATCAAAGACAAAAAGTAAACTATGAAAAGATTTCAACTTTCAATTCCTAATTATGTAGGTAATTTTATTACTTTATGAACAAATATGAATTACATTATAATAATTTTATTATTCTTGATTTGATCTCGATTTAATCGTCATTTTGACCACCCTTAACCCTTTCTTATTTTTGGATTAATCTTCTAGTCCGAGTTTGATAATGTTAGTCTAATTTAATTATGGAATTCAATATGTAGTGATTAGCTTAATTTCCCATGCCATATTACTATTAGATCAATCTATTGGTTTATCCATCAATGCTCATATTTGCCATACCCTGAAGCAGCAAAGTTGTAGTAGTTTTATCGTGTAAACCATTATAGGATAAAAGGTGACCTTATAACTGTTATTTGAGACTTAATTTACACAAAGTGTCCACAATTAATCCGTTTTAAAGTAAATAATTCACAAATTAAATATATTATTTACTTAAGAAAGTATGAAAAATATATACTAGGATTTAAATATTACAATTAGTGTTTGTATGATTTTATGACATAATCTTACCTAACTAATACTTTATTTGATAATAAAAAATTTTAAATTAAGAACTAAAACCTTATAAATGTATCTATTCTTTAGTTTTATTTCCTCATTCTCCAAGATCCAACAGTAGTTAGCTTTAGGATAGTTATGACACTACTTTCAAGCTAGCACTTACAATGATATCTATAGGGATGTGAGCAATCAACCAATTGGTAAATTAGGATAGACACTTAGAATTATACATTAAGAACAAGGTTATAATCCAATTATTTTAATTCAATGCAACAAACAAATGCTAGCGCAAGACGTTATTTGGTGTGTTGTAAGATTAAAGAAATTACACCAACTCTAATCCAGGTTAAGGAGTTTAACATACATTTCAACTACTCACAACTGAATCCAGACTTATGTAATGGAAATACTGTTCCTCCTATGACTACGTACGAACTATTACTTTCACCTTTTCCATGACCTTTTTCCTTATCACTTAATTTGACTAAGGATAAAGAAGGGATACTTATACCGTCCATTGTTATCCTTTTCGAATGAGTTGGTATTTTATTGAAGAATCCTAAATGCTTCTCCTAATGGGTTGCAATGTATATTCAATTTAGATTTACAAGTTATATATTTAATTAAGTCCAATTTAAGGTGTTCAATCATTTCACGAAAAATAAACAATTACAGTGTAGAGCATCAAACCAAAATTATACAATTAAACCTAAAAACACACATATACAGGCATGCGTATAAGTAAGTTATTTAACAAACACAACCGAGATATAATCTTAAGCCTCCGAGTACTATAAAACAGTACTTTAAAATGCGGTAATGTAATTATTCTAAACTTACTTGAAATCCTCGATTTGCTTACTCGACTTGTTGTAGGTTATACTCGTTGCCACTTGTTCTATAATATAAATACTCTTTTAGTATTTCTATCCTTATAACATATAGGGTTTAAATTATAATTTTTACTTGATTATCCAAGTTAGATATATATATATATATTACTTATTATTAATCTATTCTAGACTAGTTTTTAATTCAATTCCTAAATCTGTTTTTGGTTTAGGTTTTAATTTAGTTTCTGATTATAGGTTTTATATGTGAATCCTAAAAACTCCTTCCAAACCAATATGTGAAATTACTCACATTACACTCGAGTATCCCAAATCTCCTATAGAGTCCCTAGCTAATATTTTGATTAGTACAGTACATCCTATTCTCAATTTAACTACCAAATTTACTCCTGATGTGAGTATAACTTACATTTCTCACATAATTTTCTAAATTCATATGCTAAATCATATTTTTAATATATTCCTAATATTATAATACCATGAATTTTTACCTAACATTTTCTACTCATTTAATTTCCAATTTCCCACGTTACTCGTTTACACATAATTACTACATAATACACATAATACTTACCTCTAATATCTCAAACATTACAAATATCATCCTGCATCAACAAATAATATCCCAAGATATCTAATTACTTGCCAAATTAGTATTTACACCAAAATAACTCAAAATCATAAAATTAACTTAAAATATGCTTTTTATTTATAATTTCAAGACTTAAAAATTAAATAAAATTTTGGAAAATAAATTTTCTAGAAAACTCTTCATAACACTCTCATAAACACTTTAAATGGTCTACACAAAAATTTTGAGATTAAAACTATATTATTAAGGTTATTTAAATTTAAATAAAAAATTAGCTTGGATTTAGAGATTTCTTAAGCACTGTATATTCTAAGATCTAATTTTATCAAATTGATATTTTTTCCTAAATCTACATATAAAAATACCTTAGAATACTAAATTTCATAATTTTATACGTTAATTTGATAATTTTAATAAATTAAAGAAAGTTAGAGTGAAATTTGGACTCACTTGTTTAATCGACTTTTAGCCACCAATGATGGCTCCAAGGGTGTTGGCAACTTTAGGTAGTGGTTGTAGGGTTAGGTGGTGGTGGCTATTTTGCTCTAGGTAATCTTTGGTCATAAGTTTTCTTTATAAGTCTTAACTACACACAAATTTTACTTTTTTTTTCTTTTTGTAAAATTACTCCTTCCTATTTCCTCTCTTCTCTCTATTTGTTTATTTTTTGGCTTTCAAACTAACTAAACTAAGTTTTGGTGGGTGTCTTTTGATTTTATAGAAGGGTTTAGGGTTTTCTTTTAAATTTTGAATGTCAAGTGTCCTTATTTTCATTTCTTTTTTACTTTCTATTTGAGTTATTTTGATTAGTTTATTTTCTTTCATCACTTCTTAGCATACCATACCTTAATTTTGGACAATTCCGCATGTTTCACAATTTTTTCTATAATTTTTTATGATTTTTTAATGAATTAGTATTATTTTGACATATTTCAGGTATTTTAAATAATTTAATGTATTTTTACCTACACGTAAATACATATATAGTATAAATAAATACTTCTAAGTATTATTTATATTATTTTATGACTTTTAGTGTGTATGTAATTTATCTCTATTGATTATTTAATTATCGGAATTCGTTTTACGCGTTTCCGATAAATAACGGATAATATATATATAACTTAATATTATAATATTTAATCATTTTGTTATTTATTTTTCTAAATCCAAACTTGCGATATCATTTTTACTAATATTTACAACTTTGTTATAATATTTGGATTTCATTGGGCAATTTACCTGACTACCCTAAATTTTACGTACCAAACCCCGAACATCTAGTTACAAGGCTTACAGTATTTATGTATATAACTAGTAATTGGGTTTCATTTCATGAAAATAATAATTTATGCAAAAAAAATCATAATTTATCAATTGATAACTTCGTATTTGAAAGTTTGTATGTGCACAATTATTTGATTATATAAATGTATTTTATATATTGTAATTTATTCTATTTTGATAGTTATACAAAATATTATAATATTTAGAAAAGTAATAATTCCTTAATTCATGAAAAACAATATAAGATATCAACTATCAAGAGTTGCACCATTTTACTTATGTAAAGGTTATAATTCTTCTACAAATACCATGGGTTGCATTTAAACAAATATGGCTCTTGAGAAAAGAAAAAGTATTGATAAGATAACAACAAAGAATATTGTTAATAAAATATAAAAGTATCTTAAAAAAGAATAAAAATGTAAAAAAATAATGACTAAGTGAAGAGTCGCGTTATAAATTTACTCTATTTTTAGCTTACATAGGCAATTACTTTAATTGTATTCATAGATATTATTAACTTGGTGGCTTTTCATAAAGCATAAGGACATGAAAATGTAAGATTAAAAGTAGTAAAATAACAAATTGCTTTGAAAATTATATATTGCTAGATTCACACCTATGCAATGTACACGTTCCATATGATATAAAACTCTAATAATTAAAGTTAAAAATAATATTCTATATTAAACAATATGTATATATTGATCACGAACTTATTTAAAATACACATTAATTTACTAGTATAAATTTTTTTAACTTAAAATTATATTTAATGATGTATAAAATATCTTCTAACACATTAACAAAAAGCTTAAATGAGAAAAAGATAAAACATGTTTCATTAACATATCATTCTCCAATACATACTTCATCAAATTTTCGATTGGTTAGGTTGTTAGGATTTATATATGTTGAATATTTTTACATAAGTTATCTTTCTTTTTAATAAGCGGCATTATTTAAAAATGTCTAATTATTAATTTTAGTGTATATATCCATTCAATTATACTCGTAGTGTTAACACCTAACAAAACATCCATCGAAAAAAGAAAGTTATGCGTATATATATATATATATATATATGAAATTAAATCATCCTTAGATCAGTTACACCCACATCATTGTCATCGCAAATTTCCATACCAACTGTAGAAAAAAAAATACCACGCCAAAACAAAGGAGAAAGGAACAAGGAAATATATAAATCATGAATCATCTTGCTTTAGATCACTTTCTTACCAAATTAACACCAATAACAATAATCATTTGAATAGCAAGTTTTATATTGAAATTGACACGGCACGTTTCAAATATCTACATTATCAATAAAATAATTGTCTCTCCATTTATTAGAAACGTAAAGTATGAACATGAAATATGAAGTAGAATTATAAAAAAATTAGGATTATTAAAAGAAAGAAAGAAATATAATACCTATAAGACTAATGCCTATATAAAAGGAATTTTTTTACGGTTTCGTTCTTATTTTTTAAGGGATTGATATTATCTCCATCTCACCATTAAATTCTATTTCTTCAAATTTAAACCATTAAATAAATCATGAATTCAAATATTCAGATTTTAGAAAATGAAAATGGATAGCGTGATAGAGGACGTGACTATAGAATTTCCCATATAAGAGATGATGCCTTATAATCCATGTTAATGTGTGCAAATATTAAAGAAGTGAATTTGAGATCTTTCTTATAAAACTAAATTGTGGTAGGAGATGAAATTGCATAAAGAAATAGTTTGCAAAAAATGTAAACTTGAAGAAATAGTCTCATGGAAAAAAATAAATAAATAAAAGGAGAGAATGAAATAGTTACTTTGGCTTTTCTTCTATGTTGCTGTTTAGTTTGTGTTTTAAATACGATTGGAAATTAAGTTGAAGGTGAGCACTTATTTCTTGAGAGATGAAAGTGAAGTAGGAAAGAAAATGAAGGAAATATGAGTATTTTTTTTATTTGTTTTTATGTTGGGAGGGAAAAAGATAGAAGGAGAGAAACAATTATATCGTTTTGTTTTTTTTTAAATGTAAAATTGAAAAGTTATGATTATTGAAATTTTTTTTCAAAATTATATATATATATATAATAGATTTCAAATAGATAAATCAACTCAAAACTTAGGCCTAAAAGCAAATATCATCAAAACTTTGAGATTAATAATAACAATCTTTCGAAAAGAAAATGCGTAATTCATCATTATAAGGAAGTAAAGGTAATTAGTATAAACTCAAAATCATTGTCCAAATACATAACATAAACTCCGAATTGCTATACAAGTCATGAAATTCAATTTATAAAAATAGAAATATTTCATAAGAGAAACACAACCTAAATATTCGACCTCAATTGTCATTAGCCTATGACCATTCCTATATACAATTAGACAAACATACGATCCAAATTGACATGGTTATAGATTAATTCATTAATTTTGTCCAAATAATTTTTTTTTATATATATTTTTCGTTATGCTGCCACTTTAATGTTGAATAAAATGCATTAATAGGTCACTATGAATGTTAGAGTATAAAAATCTCATTTCAATATCTATACTTGAAAATTAAGACTTTATATTTTATTTTTAAGATAAAATATATTTATCACACAATTGTTAATGTTGTCAAATAATTTAAGGATACAAATTTCTTAGTGATTAGGCTACCATAAATTAATAAAAATATGTTCTTAGAATATTGTCGACTATGGTTGAAGAATGTTATAACTCTACCTAAAAAAGGAGTAATAAATAAATAGATTATTAATCTATCTAATTTAATAAATAAATTATTAATCTATCTAATTTAATAACATATTTTATTAAGAGTATAATATATATGATAAATAGGATGACATTGACTTGTCTAGTATACCATATCTTTAATCAAAAGTATTGTTAAAAGCAAGTATACTTGTTTTACCTAAGGACACGAGAGAGCTACTGCTGGCTGCTTTCTAGAATAAAATAAAATAGAAAATAATAGCCATTAATTTATTGGAATCATTTGTCTTATATATGCGATCCAAGTCATCGACATCAACTTCCATTTGACGATGCTTTCGGCTATTTGGCAAGATTATTTAATGGACAATTGGATGACAATGAAACTATATAATTAAATTATTCGTACCGGAAAAAAAGGTATACTTAAATAATTAATATGGCAAAAAAGAGTTGAATAGTTAAGATTATCTTTTTCTTTGACAAGCAGTAAAAAGCAGTAAACTTATATTTATTTAAGAAATCCATAAAAAAGAAAAGATCTGTTATATTTCGCCTCAAAAAACTTAAACCGTTTAAACCATCCGGCTCTATTCCTCAATTACATTGACTAATAGAAGGATTAACATGAGCAGATTTTTATAAGGTGTTCTAGATTTTTTGAGTTATGATTAGAAATCAACGGCAGTGAGTTACGGCACTTGTGTTATATCTTTCTTTGTATTCCAGCATCAGCGTGACGAAGAGTTCCAATTTTCTGTATTTCTTTGATGCTTTCGTTACGGCATACGGAAATAGGAAATTGCGTAGGCTTTCCGACTCAAATAAAGCAAAAAATTAAAAATTACAAAATCTTGTCGTCACAAGCAAAATGATGTTAATTTTTAATTCAGGCAAAAAAAAAAAAAAAATCACGTGTCGAGATGATTAGGACGCTTGAAAAAGAAATCGCTCATTTTCTATTCCAGAAAAAAAAAAAAAAAATTTAAACGATACAACACGATTGGAATAGTCGAGTGGAATATCTTATTCTAATGGACTGTGGCAAACTGGCGAATACAAGCCATTTTGTTATCTTTTTAGCCAAATAGGATTGAAAGGGAAATTTAATTAATATATTAAATCAACAAAGATGTTTACTTATTTATTTGTTTCTTTTTAATAGAAGTGGAGTGGACGGTATTATTTCTTTTGGCATATTGATAAGATTCTTTTTGTGGTTCGCATAACTTTATTGTCTATGAAACTGGGTTTTGTAAAACTTAAGTCATGATGGAATGGTTGGAAATGGAATAAGAAATATTGGGAAATTATTTTTTAAGTTTGAATATAACCATTGAATGGAATAGAATAAAATGACATTAAATGTTTAAATAATATTGTTTGTAAAAATGCTCATAATTATTGCATGTTATAAATTTTTTGAAAGTTAGAAAAATAATTTTAGTTAATGAAATGAGAATAGAATCGGGATTCCACCTTTTTGAATTAAGAATCAAATTCCTTCTTGAATTAAGAAATAAATTCTTTCTTGAAGATAGAATCATCAATTCCTTAAAATCATGATTTCAATTTCAAAATATACTTTTAAACATATAGAATGGAAATGAAACCTGAAATTCAATTTCATTTCAATCTATTTTTATATACTAAACAGGATATTACATTATTTCTACTATTTTTCACTTTCAAAGATTTATTGAGAATGAAATACCCAAATTTACCTTTGTTGGAGGCAATTTTAGGTTTGGCCTCCCCAAGGCCCATTCAAATCTTCAACTACTGTAGATAAACCAATCTAAGCCTATTTTCGAGCTATATTTTTTCTTCAAAGATCAAGTTTATGCTTAGCTCTAGCATTGTACCCAACCTTTTAAAAGGTAAAAGGTCGATGTTTGGTTATGAGCAAATTGGTTGTAATTGTAAAATTCACGCTCGAGACTTTGAAGGTCGAAAGTTCTCGACTAAGAAGCTCGAACGTTAGGCATTTATGAGCATTGAGCAAAATGTCAACCTATATGGGCCCATTCACTTAAGGGCTATTTATCACCTATAAAGATACCGAAACTTACCTAATTTAGGAAATATACATTTTCTTATTTGGACAAGATTCATATATATCCATTTATCTAATATTATTTTTAATCTTATTATCTACTTTCCATAAGTAACCCATCTAAATTCACTCCTGTGAACTTATATTATTTATTATACTCTTACCAAATTAAATATCAAAATAGCCACGCTATATAAGCCTCCAAGACCGCTCGTGATGTTCTCTTTTATCTCTCACAAGTCTACAAAAGGCCTAAGACTCGAATCTCTCTTTTATCACTCACAAGTCCACAAACAAAGGCGTAAGACTCAAACCTCCACCGACTAATTTTTAGAGACGACAAATTAAAAATAAAATTGTCTTTTGAGGTAAAAATTAAAATATGGCATTCCATCCGACCCTTCTCTCTCTCTCTCTTCATTTTGTTTTTGCGGCCAACTCAAACCTTCTCTTTGAATAAACATTTCTTATTCCCTTAGAATCACTTTAACAACGTTATTTTTACGACTTCAGGAGATGAAGAGTTGGGAAATTCCAATTATTAATCTCCTTTCTAAAAGTTTTTTTGAATTTATATTACATAGGAAAAATAAGAAACAGTCCTAGGCTTGGTTTATAACAAAATTAATAATGGGAGATTTCCTTTTATAAAGAAACGAATTAGTAGCATCTACCTCGAATTTAGGTTGTGTAATTTGTCAAATAGAAGCTAATTAGAGTTTTGAAAATTCTAAAAGAAGAATAAGAGAATAAAACAGCTAGCCTCAAATATGTGGATTTTGAGGAGTAATGGAAATTGTTAGAATGAATCTGTCATAACTTTCTACAACTAAAATCATTAATAATTGACTAAGGTAATTGTTTTTTCAAATTAATAGTAGATTTGGCTCGGTAAAGAAGGGACTAATCTATGTGTTGAGTTTCCTTAAGGAGGTAGGTTAACTCACTATGGTCTATAGTGGAAAATTATTGACTAAACTGCATCTATATATAATGAAAGTTGTCAACCAAATTAAAATAATAGTCAACTATCTTATGGTATAGCCAAGTAGAACATTAATCCATACCGTTAGTCATAAAACGAGTCTGTTTAACTAAGATCATACCTTAGTCAATGAAAGCCTCTATGTAGTTGACTATAACTTTAAGATAGGGATTTTTCTATGATCCCATCTTAAATTTCTATGGAATCAATCCTACTTTTCATCTTATTATTGATTTATATTTTTTTAAATATAAAATATTGAATAAATTATGAATTTAACGATCCAAAATTTAAAAAATTATATGGTAACAATGAAGAGTTAAACCAATTCCATCAAAATAGAAGACGGGATCATAAAAATTCTCTTAAGATAGTTAACTAATCCCTTTGTACTTGTGCTGCTGTTTCTTTTATCAGATTATAGTTTGCTCTTAGTGATATTAGGTGAACTCTTGATCTACTTTTTGCTTATAATAGTTAAATTAATTAATTATGTCGTTATACATGAACTTGATTTAACCTTATTTGCTGATTAAGATCGATTTTAATTGATACGTGTATCGGTTATGTTTGTGCTTGATGCCCATACTGGGATGACAAAACGACACTGCTTTTTTAAGGTGCCTAAACTTAATATGGAGTATAGTATGTAAGATGTAGATTGATCACTAGGAGTTGTAATAACAATTTGGTTTAGAATCGTAGGCTTAAGCTAAGATGATGTTAGTTAAAGTAGTTCAAACTCCTATTGTCCATAAGGTAAGTGGCTTCTTGTTGACTAACAAGAGTTAGGATAGGACACCTTAGAACCCAAGCACGGAAATTGAAGAAGAAAGTTTCGTTTCGAATTTGATTTCTCTTTCCCATAAGATTCCAAAATGCAATTAACAAAGCTCAATTCATGTAAGATTTTAAAAAATAAGTTGGAATTTATAAAATCTTACTTTATGGAATAACAAAAGTCAAGAACTTTATTAATGAATCTGTTATAGCTCATAATATGCTTGTTAGTTTAGTAAGGACAATTTTAAGATCATTTTCTTAAGTTTTGACCTTTTTTTCAATTTTATACTTGGAGTCTGCTGTCATTATTGACACTTGTAACTTCAAAGTTCACCATAATATTTAATAGGTAAAAGTTGATTAGATGTAACTGAACAATTCCAAACTTCAATAAATTTGAAAAAAGAATGCATAATTCATAGTGATTATAATATTTTTCCAATTTAGTGTGATAATGATAATGTGCAAATTTCAAAATATTGATTATGCATTTTGATCAAAGAACATATCGAGACATCAAACACATCCATTTACTTTTTGTGTACTCTTAGCGAGTACAAAAATAAGTGCCTATTTATAAAATTTTATTGACTGCAGATAGCTCAATCTTGAACTAATTATGATTCCAAAAAATAAAAAATAAAAAATACAAGCTGTGTTATTTGAAAACAAAAAGGCACATTGCTTTTAATTAAGTGTAGGTTATATTTTCTCAAAATAAATTGATTATATATAAAGTCAGTTAAAATGAGAATTTGTTATTACTTATGTTTTGGATGAGAAGCCTACAATGCCACTATGAGGAGGTAGAAACATCTTCGTTTCAGTCATAGTTTTATTGCCATGGATTCCAAAACTTGTATAGTCCCACATAATTAAATAGGATCTAGGATGGCTGTAATAATAAGGTTATTTTTTATTTTAAATTTTTAGAACCTGCTCTACATGATACATGATCTCTTACTCACTTTATCACTTATCCCAAACCTATATCTTATGGACCATAATTCACATCGACAAATTTACTTGTTTAAATAATAAAAAAATAGTCTCTCAAAATGATAACATGATCATAAAGTTGGGGTTTTAATTTATTTTTAGTAAATACAGGATTTGTTAATATAGAAAAATACACTTTTAGTTATCAACATTTTTTCATTTTTCTTTTTAGGTTATTAACCTTTTTCTCCTTTTATATTTGAGTCTCCAACATTTTTTAAAGTGTATAATCTAATACTTTCATTAGTATCGTTGAGTTTTCCATCCATGATTAACACATTGCAGTGCATGATTCGTGGAAACAATTAATTTAAACGAATAACATAACTAAATACGATAAATTAAATAAAAGAATAAACGTAATAACAAAAGAAAAAAGAAAACAAAATTAGAATTGGTAGAATTCTACCATTGCAAAGCTGAGGGATGGCCCGATCATCAGCAAACAATTGGGTGGCAACCCTCGACGAGAGCTTACCAAACAGCTTTTAAGTGGGATGCTCTGCTCTCAGAGCTAGCATTCCTAGAAGATTTAATTGGATTGGAAGTTGAAGTCCTAATAGGTGGTCATGGACTATCCTCGAGCTTTAACGTAACTAGATTTTATTCAATTCTTTTCAAATTTCTACCTTTTATTTTATTTTTATTTTTATTATTTTTAGTTACTCTAACTTATGTTATTTGTTTAAATTAATTATTTTAACAAATCAAACGCTGCCTCGTGTCAATTATGGATGAGATATTTAAACGCATTAACAAAAGTCCTAATTTGTAAAAGATGCAAAACAGTGAGGACCGTGATAAAAGGAAAGAAAAAAAGTTGGAAGATTTAAATAGAAAAAATATGCAAATGTTTAGAATAATTTTTCAGTACGAGTGATATTAATTTCCTACATGTATATTTAAACACTTCCTTATAATTATAAAATGCTATGTTGTAATATGGTTAAATTACAAAAATGAAATAAAAATTTTACAATTACTACAAAGTACAATATATTTGGGTATATACCTTTTGAGGTAATTCCTGAATAAGTAGAAATTATCTCAAATCTTGAAAGCTTATAACTACAAACTTTTAAAATACGTAAGACTTTCGATTTTGTTAATCTCAGATTCTATCACTCCAAATACTATTTAATGTTATCATTTATATCTTATTAATTTACATATGCTATTATGTATGGGTAAAAAGGTTAAAAGATTATCTATATTATAAAATATTGTATATAATATCATATGTCAAGGTATTGATGACAAATCCAAATACATAAATAATTTATTTCGTTATTTGAATTAGTATGAGATCTATATTCTATACGCAAAATGTGTGGATATGTGAACTTGCTTGAAGTCTAATTTCTGAATTTCAAGCTTAAACTTTGACAGCCCACACAGTTTTTAGGAGCTTTTGCTAGGAGTTGTACAAAATCCTCTCTTATGAGTTATGAAGCCAACATATTTGGATTGTTCCTCCTATATACTACAAAATTCAACCCTATTATTAATTACTAAAATCAAGTTGTTTGGACACTAGATGGTTCTAATTGGACCAAATCACACAAGCTTTAGAATTATAGATTAGACTAGACATATCAAGCTTCTGCTCCTTTCCGTCTTATTTTTCTTTGCAAAAACTTCGATTTTTTATTCGAAATAATGAAATTAAAACCTGTTTCTCTTTCTATCTTTTTTTTTTGGATAGGGATAGACATAGGAGAAGACAATAATTAAAATGTAGGCCATCGGCGAAATCCAGGGTCTGGATAGGTGTCGGGGTACTAGATTAAGCTTAGACAAAATGGGTACGAATCGGACGTGATGTGGAGTGTCGTGACGCCTGCAAGAAGCGCCAACATTGTTCACTGTAGTACCACGTGTCCGTTATCGTACTTTTCACGCTCTGTTTCTCATTTGTACTCAACAGTTTCTGAGCTTTCACTTTTGACTGCTCCACCCACCATTTCAACTGCCTAATGAAAAGGCCAAAAACTATCGCCACTTGTGTACAATTTTTTCTTGTCTACAGCAATATTATCGTTTGTCATGATTTTATTAGCCAGATGTGATAAGGTTCAAGGTGGTTCCATTCCATGATTTTGTTCGATAATTTTTGCAATAATGAAAAAGTTATTTGCCTCTAGGTTATTCCATTGAACATGAGAATAATTTGATATATACTATCATGTGGCAAAAAGACAGTGTATAGATATCATATTTGATATTATATTAAAAATCAATAATGTTTATATTTAAGTCTACTATCCCCTTAAAATAAATCGTGTCTCCACCTTCATTAATAATTTGATATCAATATGGCATTTTCTTTCTTGACTATTTAAAAAGGTAGCTACTAAAGTGAGTTGGTTATTTTCACTATTAATTAGACATTCTAATGTGTGGTGAGCTATCAAATAATATTATTTTACAAAATTTTATTATATTTAGTAAGGATATTTTATAATGTCACATCTTGAAAAAAAGGTACAAAAAAAAGTCTACCACGTATTTATACCGCAATATGAGTATGTCAATTAAATATTAAAACCGACTTAATACCATAATTGATAAATAAACTCTACTAGCCTCACATAATCCATAACACCATGGTTAATACATAGTTGAGTGGCACATTTGAGTCCAACTATAATCTAGGTGAAACATTCGTTACTTATAAAAACTTAAACTAAGATGAAATTTAAGTCTTCTAAGTCTGAGAGAAACAACCAACCATATAATTATAGATTATATAGCTTAAAGGAAACCAATTAACAAAAACATAACATCCCTTTGCTCTCTAATGGTCATGGTAAACATAATTGCTAATGTCATCCTTATATACAAAGTAATTGTTGCATCTAGGATCGTGATAAAAGGTTGATCTCATCGGCTAAACCTAGTCTTAGAAAAGAAAAAATTTCCTACAAGAAATAAGTCGAAGCCGGTGCTACGCCTCGAAGTCGCAGAGTCGTAACAGTCCCACTGTGTAAACCATTCTATGATAGTAACTGGTCTCACAGTGCTTACCATAGACATGACCTATATAAGGCGTCGACGATTCCTCGCTTTGAAATAAACAGTCCGATTAACAATTAAACTACAATTATGATAAATAGTACAAATTTCTAATAACATGTACAATATTATATATATATATATATATGTCCACAGAGCTTTTCAGGAAGTTTTACATAATATAGCAGTTTACTAGATTACAGAATAACTACTAGTATTTCATTCTTAATTACATAGTCACTCTAGTTAAACACTATACTAAGTAACTTGATCCTCACACCCCTAGCTTCCAACAGACTAACCTCTGGGTAATTGTAGGGCGGCATAGTGCTTTGAGTGTTTAGAAATTAGAACCTGCAAAAGGATCTATAAGGGTATGAGTAACTACAGCTCAGTAAGTTGAATTGGAGACTCGTGAATGCATACAAGCACAAACAGGGTTATCAAACAATTATTTTTATGCAATGCAGCAATCAAGTGTCATCGCACAACGTAATCCAGTCCGTTGTGAAATTAGAGAAATTTTATTCGTTCCAATCCGGGTTGAGGAGTTTCCATGTTATGCAGCAGTTCACAACCAAACCCAAGCTTGTGTAATGGAGACCTCGCTCCTCCCGCGACTACCTTCGAACCATTGACTTCACCTTCGCCGTGCCCTTCTCTCTTGTCACTTAATTCGACTGAGGATGAAGAAGGGACCATTTTGTAATCATGCGCTATCTCTTTCGAAGGGGTCGATATTTGGTTGGAGAATCCTATAATCCCCTACGGGTTGCAATGCATGACATTATTAATTATTTGGGGTCGACTAATATTAAATTCCGTTTAGGGTAGTCAAACAATTTCATACCGATTCAATCAGTCACAGAATCACTCACAATACACATTTAACACGAATTCAAATACATCAAACACATGCATAAACTACTTACAATCACAATCATATACAAGCCTAAGTCTCCGAGTACTACAAAACTAGTACTCTATTACAATAAGCAATAACCAAACTTATTTGGATTTGCTCGATCGCTCGATCCCTTAATCGCAAGCTGATTTTGTCTCTAGATGTCCTATAATACAAATAGGTCTTTTTAATACTTAAAATTTACGGTTTCATATTCTAAGTTATATTTTAATTCATTTTTGTCCGTGTGTGCCCATTACGTCCTAATGATTTGTGTACTCTATTTCGATGTTCAAATCCTAAATGAGATTTTAAACTTTGATTTCTAAGCCTGAAATATGCTCGAATCCTAATGTGAAATTAATCACATTAAGCTCAAGTGTCCAAATATCCTATTGGGTCGTAATTTGGTATTCTAATCTATTTGATACACGCTAACCCTAATTACGGTATCGGATTTATTCCCGATGTGTAAAAATCTTACATTTTGAGACTTTTTCTTAAGATTAATTGTTATTTTCAGATTTATTACTTTTCTAATTCCTATTATAATATTATCTAAATAACTCTATTTTTTTAGATTTATTAATTTACAATATCTCATATTATTAATTTCTTATATTACTTATCTAATTTTCCTAATTAACCATACTTAGTACCTAAAGGCTAGGATTAGGGTTCTACTTCAGAGATTAACATCCTTAAACATATAATTAATATCCTAATCAGTAATTAACATCCTAATCACCTAATTAACCCTAAATCACCCAATTTTCCCATCATTATAAGGCTAAAAATTAACTTAAAAATTTAGAAAATTAATTTAAAAAAAAATGGCTTCATAGCACTGTTCTACATCATATGAGCATCCTACAGAAAAATTTTGAACTCCAAACTACACTTCTAAGCCTATTTATTTTACGGTTTAGCCATGCTCGGTTTTGAACAATTTGTTAAGGACCTTATAATTATAGATTTAATTAAACTAAATCAATATTTTTCCCTAAATCTACATACAATAAAACCTCAGAATAATAAGTTTCATAATTTTCTGGGCAAAATAACTAATTTTACAAAATTATTCAAAATCGGGTCATTTAAGAGACTAACCGGTCCAAAGCTTTTTGGCCGTCCAAGCTCGGTCCAAGCAGTGGTTCGTTTGGTTCACTTGCCTAATTTGCACAGTTTTTTTTTTCTGAATTTTCTCTCGATTTTTTCTGTGTTTCAATTTTTCTCAGATCTTAAACTGACCAAATGACTTCTGAAAATTTTTCCGCTATTTATAGACAATTGTAGCAATTAATTTGCATTAATTTGATAAGACTTTGCCATAATTCCTTGATTTTTGGCTTTTAGGTTGTCCAAATTGTATTGGTTAATTTTTCTTTTTCTGGTTTGAACCTGCCATGACCTGATCTTGGTTCAACTTATTATCCTCTGATTTTTCTATAATTATTTTATAATTTTCTTTAATTATTTGCTTAGTTTTTAGCCAATTTAGGTAATTACGTATATTTTTATCTACACGTAAATACATGTGGTATACACGTGAACATTCCTAACTATTATTTTGGTCATTCTAAAATTTTTAGTATACATATAATCTATCTTTAATAATTTATTAGTTATTTCATTACACTTTTCGCATTTTCGGTAATTAATACTTATTATGCTTAAAATTTAAAAATTTTATAGTCTCCTATTTTATTACTTATTTTCTTAAATTCAAGTTTACGGGGTCAGTTTTACTAATATTCCTCTTAATAGTTTATAATTTGGGTTTGATTGGATCCTTTAACCGATCGCCCTAAACCTTGGTTCTAAGTTCAACCCTACGGTTACTTGGCTTGGCTTTAGGGCTTACAGCCGGTAATCAACCACTACAAGTACACACCTATGATAAAAAACAGTACATTATTATGCATATCTCAATTCTAATGTAGTGAACAAAAAAAAAAAAAAAAGTAGTATAGTCTTAGTATTCCAAGACCTAGAGCTCATGTCTACACAACAAACAAAAGTTAAGGTGTAGGTACTCCCAATACCCCATGAATCCAAAATATGCTAGTTGCATTGATTGCTGGTACATGTTTACTATAGCCATCCATATATGTTTCTTTTTCCACCATGACTAACTTCCTTTTCAACACACTAACACATAACATTGATGGCCAACCTAGTTAACAACCAATTGAAAAGCCAGTGTCGAAATTGTTAAGTCATTTTGGTTAGAACTTCATTTTGAAAAATGCCGTGTACTAGTCAATAGGTGCCTATTCGATCACCAATAGCCTTGGATCTTTCGATCTTAACCAAGTTTAAGTACCATACAATGAGGATGTTAATATGTTTATATTCATTTGAGTTTTTATCTTAACAAGGATGATAAATAAGTAAGGTAGTTATGTACTTAGAATACGCTCTCTAACAACAATATAAGAAGTTTCACTTTTATATCTTGATACAAATACATATTATTGTCAAACTCATAATATATTTGCTAAATTTAACCCAACTTTAGTAAGTCTGCTCACAACTCTTAACACTTATAACTTTTTTTCTAATCTATAATAGCAATGTCATTCATTCTTTGTTTCTTATGAAAAAGCTATTACAATATTTACTTGCACTTTGAGCTTGTAATAGTAATTTCATAAAGAATCTTTACTTAAAAAAATGTTGAATAGTTATTAATCACTCAAATATTGATTACAATTCTATTCAATTCCTAGGTAATAATTATTACATTATACTTTTACTCCATTAAGTGAAGTAAATAGATAGCTAAAGTAAGTCTACCTTTTTCTCCTTTAATCCGTTTTCTAACTTATATCCGTTAAATTTACATTACATGTTCTATAATATTATTGGTAATGTACTTAGAGATGATCATATTCATTTCTACTCTTATTCTTGTTACTATTGTTATTATGTTACTCTATACTACTTTCATTCCACCACCTCTATGGCAAATCCTATTAAAGTTATTTATATTGTTTTTTCTACTATCTTGATTATTATTATTATTAATTCTATAATTATTATGATCATATTTACTATTATAATAACTATTATTATTTTATTTTATTATCATTGTTATTATTTATTTCTTTGTTTATTCTTTATTATTTATTTTTCTTGAAAAATTTTCAATAGTCCCTTATTATAGGATCCCTTTAGAAGGGGGCAATCGACGAATTGGCTTATTGGTCAACTAGCCCCAAGCAACCCACTTAAGGGAAAAGCCTTTTATTATAGGATTCCTTTAGAAGAGGGCAATCGATGAATTGACTTATTGGTCAACTAGCCTCAAGCAACCCACTTAAGGAAAAAGCCTTATATCACCACAAACAAGTACGATTAACCCGCTTTCATCTTAATCTCTCTTTTACCTTGAAAAACCCTTTAAAAATTTCCTACAACAATTTCTGAATAAATTTCTCTATCAAAATTTCTTCAAAAGCATACATAGTCACATGTATTTTTCCAATATCACCAACTCTATATTATACATTTTTTAAGTGATTTGCTTTGAATATTTCTGTTTCATTTGATTCTCTCCTACTCAATACAATTCATTCAATTTTATTGGAATTTATTTTCAAAAGAATCATAATTATAATAAGTTTAATTTACGATTAACTCGGTTTTAAATCTCTTACTCCTATCTTATTAGCGTCCGCAGACATGCAGACTCAAGATCAAACTTTTTTTTCTTTTTCGTTTTTTCCTGTTTCATACATAGCAAGTTCAATTTCGATAAAATCATTAAATATAATACTGAATTCTAATTAATAACTACATATAAAAACATAAACTCTCATTCGATCCAACGCAGAAACATAGGGATTCCACTGATCTCCATCGAATCAGACGCATGAGCATTTTCGGTATCCGTTTGTTCCAAACTTCCAATCATGCTTCCGTAAGATGGAAAAATGTACGTTCTCTGAGCATTGCGTGACTTGGAAATGTCAGTAGGTACGTTATAATTTATTTAATATGAGATTGGTTTTGGTAAGTGAATCTTACACGAGATCTCCGAAACGACAAATCAAAAGAAGGATCCAGAAATACCATTATTTGTGCATAAAAACAAGTTTATTAATTCTCTAAAACTTTTGGCCAAAAAAAAAGGAAGAAATTCTCTAAAACCAATGTTTACGTACACGTAACATCTTAATAATTATACCGGAGAAAATAAGTACCTTTATATCGTATATTAAATGACAAATTTAGAAACAATTGTACATTTTATCTCTTATGAACAAATATCGAAAAAGTTAATACGAAAAAAATATAAAATCACTATAATTGATATGTTTTTAAATATTATTAAAATTTATATATTACTTATTAAAACAAGTAACAAATTAACATAGATGAATCTTTTTTCCATTATGAATGACTTGAAACATATGACTTTATCATATAAATATTCATAATATTTCAATATATTTCAATTTTTTAAAAACATAAATGATATCTCACTAATATATATTAGATTATCATTAGTACTTATTGATCACACTTATTTATACATTTTAACATTTTAGTAACAGTATTTTTTTTTCCCATTCTGATATCATAAATAAAGGCAACTCAACTTCTTTTTCTTTCTTTCTTTTCTTTTCTTTTTTTTTTCCAGAATGGAAAAGTTAATTGCAATTAAAACCACAAATGGACATGCTTCCAAACAATGAGCTTAGCATTTATGCTAGGGCTTGTTCTTCTGAGTCCTTGAAAATTTTACATTTAGCAGTTTTGTTTTGTCAGTGGCCTTCAGCTTTTATTTCGTTATGCCGTGGTTATTATGTATTTTTAGGCGTCTCTCTGATATATGTAAGATGTTTACGTTGTTTGGAGAATTAGGGTTTCCGGATTAGTAAATGCTAGTCTCTTCTGTGATGATATTCGTGTGTCAAAAGCTGTCTTATAAGAGAATGTGTATATTCATCATGACTACTTCAAAACGATCTAAGAGGTTGTCATTCTCTTACTCGGGGAAGTAGTGGGGGCTTTTGGACAAAAAAATACACGAGGGAACCGCCATGGTCCATGTATTTGCCAATGGTCGGATGATCTTTTGAGACATTATTTGTGGATTCTGTGTTGGCCTTTTCATATATTGACGACTAGGGTAATGTCCTTGTGGACCATTATTACTCTTTCGAGCGAATGATAATGGTACAACAAAAAGTTTTATCATTTGGGTTAGTTTCACATAAACAGCATGTATCATTTTTTTTATTAATTTTATGATATCTTTAATCCATTTTCTGATTTATATGTTGGACCCAGTTACTAGACAAAAGTGCCATTAAGATACTTGATTAAAATTAAAAGGTTCGTACTACATATTTTGTAGTATAAAAGTTTATTTTATAACATAAAATAGATATATATTTGAAATATCAAAAGTAACTATATAGTATGTAAGTTTCAAATCATAATATTGAATCTTACTATAATTTATAATATATTTAAGTAATCTTTTTTTTTTATTTAATTTTTTCAATCGTAAAAATCTGAATCTAATAACGTGTATATTAAACATGATATAAAAAGAATATACTATTTGGTTTTTCTTATACAGTTCTGTTTTACTAACTAAACGCTATCTAAAAGTTCATTTTAGTTTTAGAATTTAATACATTGGAATTTAATTATCCATTCATCATTTGTCTTGTTTGTTCTAGTTTCAAAATCAAATTTATTGGAATTCAATTGTCCATTCGTTATTTGGTAATATATAAATATTTAATAGGGAAAGCTACTATGTTGTTTAATTGACTAAAGTCTGACGTTTAATTATTAGTGATATGTATAGAGGGAGTGTGTGTTCACCGATTATTTTAACAAATAGATTTTTAGTAATACGTCCAAAAGAAATAGTGGTAATTCAACCTTATTTTTATTTTTAAATGCGGGAGCAGATTTTTAAAATGGTGAAAACTTAAACCAAAAATAGTAGAAGGTGAAGGACAGTTTTTATTTTTTTCCCAAAGATTAATGATGAATTAACAAAGTAGATTATCACATGAATGAATAATATATGTTGTTTAGATGTTTATGAAATGATAAGGGGAATGTTTCAAATTGATTTGGAACATTAGAAATGACTAGCAGACCAGCCATATCATGCATCGGGTGCATGATAAAAATATTTTGTCGAAATGCTCAAGTTTGATCTAAATTAGCTTTGTTGAAATATGAATGGTTTAATCGGTAGAAAATTAAACTAACTTCTTATGCATAAAAGGAAAGCCTTCTTTTATATATATATATATATATTATATCTATTTAAAAACTCCAAAAACAACTCTAACAACCAATAATAGAAGGGGAGAAAACTTTTAAATTTACACAGCAAAATTTATCGATTCGTTACATATCCTTGTAATAGAAATTGAACAGAAATAATGAAACGTGTGAATAGTTTTTCGAGAATTCTGATAAATTTAGTAAAATAATTCTTCAAAAGCATCAATCAACCAAAGATAAAAGTCAAGAAAAAAATTTTAATAATAAAAATATAAATATAAGTAAATAATAATATCTAGAATTTAATTTTTTATTTTATAATTTTGCCCAGCGTAAAAGAAAAGGTGCTCTCGAGTGGTTAAAAATGATTATGTTTACCTTTTTCTCTCTTATCCCTCTATCTCCATGTATACATTCCTACTTTTGCGGCGGATCATCTCCCACTCCATCATTTCATGTCAATTTCTCCACCCTACTTCTATATCAATTATATTGAGTTTTTTATATGATTCTATTCATATAATAAATTATTATTTTTATTTTACTTTTAATTTAATATCTTTTAAATTTAAATAATTAAATTGATTATATTTTTAATCACTTAAATCTAATAAATATTAAATCAACGATATGATGAAGAATGAACTGATCTTATAAAAAATATAGAGGAAACCGTCAAAGTTTTCGGTTATTGTTAGAGCAATATGTTTCTTAATTTCATATTTAATGTATAATTATTTTAGCATTTTAAAATTGTTAAATAAAAATATCAAAGGGCTTAAATATTATTGCGAAAAAAGCCAAACCATCCCAACTTCTATTTGAGGTATTAAAGTCCATCTTGAAACAAGTAAAGATCTTACCCGTCCATTCAACTCGGTTTTTTAACTTAAATCACATGTGACACTACTACCTCTTAGCTAATATGTTGTTGATCTTGATGGTTAGCTTCGGAAATTAGAAGGCTTGGTGAAGCAGTAGGCAAACCAAATGTAATTCTTCTTGTCGTATATCTCGTAGCGAAACAGTAGCGTAATGTACTAATATTTTATAACGAATAACTCCTACTCTACCAAAAAAAAAAAAAAAAAAATACCTCCAAACTTTCCAAAGTTCTCAAATTTTATCAAGCTCTCCTACAACAAATACTAGCCTAGTTCACAGGAAAAAGTGGATTAAACCAAATGCTTTAGATCGAGGGTGTGAAAATGGTTTTGACGAGCTTCTCTCGTCCAGTGGCAATGATCATTCAATAGAGCTCTATCGTGAAGGAAATAATCTAGCGGCAAACTTATCCGAATGAATTGAATTTCAAGAAGTGAAATCACAAAATCCTTTGTAATCTTTGTTTGTGAAGGGAAAATTGTATAAAGAAAAGCTATTAGCTCAATTTGATGATGCTTGTGCTGCAACAGTAGGCATGCAAGAGCAATTTTGTGAAAAGTAACAGGAAGAAGTTCTTCAATAAATGTCTATAGATGCAGAGTAAGAGAAGTCTCTACCTACAGGATATAAACAAGTTAACTTCACTGAGGAGGAATGGAGTCTCTTAAGACAGCCATGGAAGAACTTGATAATTATAAAGCTTCCAGGACTCTCATTAGGATACGAAAAATCTGTATCAAGAGTTAAGAATTATTTGGAATTTTGTTTTGAATTTCTCCATGGTTGGTGTTGGCGTGGGATACTATATTGTCACGTTTTCTCAGTTGGATGAATTGCATCAAGTCATATGTAAGGGTCCATGGTTCATTGGTAGACATTTCTTATTAATACAACAACGGGAGCCTGATTTTCAACCATCCAAAGCTAAGTATAATGCGGTTATAGTGTGGATTTTCAACCATTCAAGAACTACCATTAGAGTATTACTCTCCCACTGCATTAAAGAAAATTGGAAGTGTTTTCGGCAAAATTTTGAGGGTTGATGCTTATACCATTACAGCACATAGGGGTAAATTTGTGAGATTCTACATCCAAATTAATCTCTAATCAACCCCTTACACATACTTTAATTATCAGAGGAAACGAATATTCTATACAATATAAGGGAATATAAACATGTTTCAAATGTGGACGAATCGATCATGTTACTATTAGATGTCCTTTGAACACGCTAGCTTCACAAAGCACTAAAGAGGAAAAATCTAATAGGAAAGAGGAAGTGATGCATCCAAACAAAGCTAAAGGAGAAGTGGCCTCCAACAAAAAATATGTTTTAACACGTGCGGACAAATGGCAGTAGTTGAGGCTAACAAAGGCACGGAACTCTCTAGTGAGACCAAAGGGAAAGAAATGCATTCAGATAGAGAGGCCATTTCAAGTGGTGAAGAACAAAGCAACCAACGAGCACTAACACAGATGGAGAACATGGAAGATGAAAATAGAAACTATAAGCAGTAGATTTTAGTCAGGAAAGGAAGGCCATGCGTAAAAGTAAAAGGCTTAACATAGGGGAAAGCAGATGTGAGTAGAGAAAACAATTATGCCATGCAGCCAAATGGAAAAACCCAAGCCGCCGTTGATTAAAAATAACAACAAAAGTGTGCCAACATTAACTCTTGAAAAGGACGTAAGAAAGAGAAATAATTAAGGATAATAATGCAAATTGCATGGATGTAACAAATTTCACTCAGGTGCAGTAAAGAAATAAATATATTAATGACAGCATTGCATCAAATTTCCCCTCCTCAACTTCTCCTTTAATGGTCTTAACAATCAAAGCTTTGACCGCAAAAAAAGAAAAAAGACTCTCCTCCCTAAACACGCAAACCACGACTAAAACAAATTGCGAGGAGAACTGTAAGGAGAAATGAATCAGCAAGTAACTCTAATGTTTCAAGTGAAAATCCTCAATGCTAACTCAGAGATGCCTTGGCTTCTACCACACTACCAAATGTATCTGCTCAAGAGAGGCCGCAAGTGGTATTGAGCGACAGTCTACATACTACATCCCAGAATGAACTCCGATTAGCAGCAACCCCTCTCTCAAGTCCCTGCAATTCGAATGCAAGTGCAGGAACCATACAGAGTCCTACAGGAAACACTTGCAGGTCTGTTGATTGCATCTGGAATGGACCTTCTGATCCAATTCATAGCAGTATTTGCAGACAAAAATAGGGATCCGGGTGCGATTATGGACTATTGGGGCCCAACAATACGGGGGTTAGTTATCTTGGTGCTGCAAAACATGAAAATCCTAGGCACGCACTGCCAGTGACATTTCTTCTTCCTCACAACAAACCGAGAACATTACTTTCTTTTTTCAAAAGAGGAGGAGGAGACGATGGCTTTTCTCGAAACAAAAAAGTCCTTGGGAGTAATCTACCTGGAAATACGAGATAAGATAAGGCAAGAGTCAGAAGTACTATGGTATAAAGTAGTTGTAATGGCTATTGATAGTGAACAACCAATTGCAACTAAGCCATTGAAGCTGCTTATATGGAAGATTAGAGGTGTGAAATCCACGGCTAAGCAGGGGGCAATTCGAAGGGCAATTGAAGCAATCAAGCCCGTTGTCTTTGCTTTACTGGAGACAAAGCTTGATGAGGATGCATCTCTTAGATAGTATGCACGTGTGGATATGGAGGGTATGTGTGTCAGCCGGCGAATGATGGACGAGGTGGAATGATAGTTCTCTATAATTCAACTCTCTTGAATGTGTAGCTAGTATCGTAGGATAGCCAAGAGATTACGCTGGCGGTCCAGGTTTGCTCTTCCTCTCATGTTTGTTATTTAACAATAGTTTATGCTGATTATTTGCAAATCGCCTCTTGCTTTGGGAAAAATCAGGGCATAATTCACAATTAATTGAGAACAATGCATGGCGTATAGTTGGAGATTTCAATGAAATAGCATCTTTAGCTGATAAGTGGGGAAGTCTGCATTTTGATAAAAAAAAAAAGAAAAGAAAAGAAAAGAGAGGATGCAATGCTACGTAGACTGTATGATGGAGTGTGGAATGAATGACTTAGGGTTCATTGATCCATGATTCACTTCGACTAATAGGCAGCAGCCTCAAAGTTTAATTCATACTAAGGATTGACAGAGTTTGGGCTAACCATGCGTGGATACAAATCTACGTAGAAGCAATAGTCAAACATCTACTAGGTAGCTCTCAGACCATGCGTCACTTTTGATTGAAACTCATCCTATATTTTTTAATCCAAGTGAGCATAAGCCTTTTAGATGTCAACCTATGTGGCTTGTGCATCCAACTTTTCAAACACTTGTCCAAGAAGTGTGGGGGAAAAATGCAAATTCTTATCTTGAGGCTTCTTTACACTTTCCTAGTGAAGCTAGAAAATGGAATAAGGAAGTGTTTGGTAAGTCAGAGCATGAAAGAAAAAGAACCATGGCTAGATTGACGAGGATAGTGAAAGCTCTAGCATAGAAACCAAATTCCTACCTTATAAGCTTAGAGAATTCACTGCGTGAATACTTATATTAGATTCAAAATTGGGAAGAAATTTTATGGAAAACCAAATCTCGTGCTCAATGGATAAGGGATGGAGATAGAAATACAAAGTATTATCACTCATTAGTTATAGCTCAAAGAGCAAAGAATAGAATAATAATGTTGAAAGATTAAGTTGGTAATTGAATTACCAAGGTAAAGCATTTGGTAAGCCATGTCTAGCATCATTTCGTCAAGATGTTTAGCACAAAAACTGAATGTAGTCAAGCAATAAAACCCCATTCCTTCTTATATGCATAGTGGCCTTAGTAAGGATCAACCTTTAGATTTGATTACAACCTCGTAAGAAGGGGAAATCATTCAAGCTTTAAAAAGCATCGATCCTTGGAAGGCACCAGGGAAAGATAGGCTGCACCGCATGCTATGTTTTGCCAAGCTTGTTGGCAAACAGTAGGTGAATCCGTAGTTTCATTGATCACACAAGTTCTTAATACAAGAAGCATGTTAGCTCATTTAAGTCAGACCTTGCTAGTGTTGGTTCCAAAAATAGCAGGGGCAAATATGATAAGTCGGTATAGGCCTATTAGTTTATGCAACACAATATACAAGCTAATTACAAAAATTCAGGTGTTAAAACTCCTTCCATATTTAGATAAGTTGATTTATCCAACGCAAGGCAGCTTCATACCTGATAGAAAAGCATCGGATCATGTGTTATTAATGAGAGAACTGATATTTTCTCAAGAAGAAAGAAAGGAAAGAAATGGTACATAGTCCTTAAAATAGATTTGGGAAAAGCTTTCGATAGAATTGAATGAAGCTTTATTTATTGGGTCATGAAGAGTCTTGGATTTCCAAAAGAATGGATAGAGTTAGTTATGAGTTCTATCTTTAGTTCAACAATCCAAATCTTGTTAAATGGTTCAATGTTGCCTCTTTTTGAACTAAGAAGAGGGGTCTGACAAGGAGATCTTTTATCGCCCTACTTGTTTATTATAATTATGGAATTATTGAGTGGCTGGTAATTGAGGCAGTAAATAAAGGTTCCTGGAAGGACTATAAGCACAGAAGTTCTAAATTGAGATTTTTTTTTTCATTTGTTATCTGCAAATGATATAATCTTTAGTCCCCGAGGCTTCTATATAGATGGCTGAAGTAATTCATGGCGCACTTGATAGATTCCAAAAACAGTCGGGACTCAAAGTTAACTTCAGTAAATCTGTTGCTTACCTCTCTCCAAATGTGTCTATGCAGATTAAATTAAATATTATAGATAGGCTTGGAATTAAGGAAAGTAACAGCATTGTTAAATATTTGGGTTGTCTAATTGGAGTGGGGTTGAAGCCAAGATTAGTTGATTTTCAATTTATTGTTGACAAAATTAATGCTAAATTAAATGGATGGAGGGGAAAATCGCTTAGTGTGTTGGGTAGGATTGTGCTAGCGAATATGGTTTTGAATGCCATCCCAAATTATTATCTTCAAGCTACGTAGCTACCGTATGCATTGATTGCACATATTGAGCAAATAGTTAGGAGACTTATTTGGCAAGGATGCAATGAGAAGAGAGATTGTCATTGAATATCCCAGCAAAACTTAGCAAAGCCAAGGGATTATGGAGGCTTAGGCATGCAAAATTTAGCTTTAAGAAATCGAGCATACAAGATTAAGAGGACTATATCAAAAGAAGGCCATATGGTCAACTTTCTGTTGGAATAAATATAGGAGAAGAATCCATAGAAATCAGCTGCACTCAACTAACATGGATTCGCCTATTTGGAAAGAGCTTGCTCATGCAGTAAAGTGGATCATGAATGAAAGGGTAGTTCAATGAGGGGATAGAATGAAGGCAAGTATTTTGGTATGATTCATAAATGGGTATAAACCACTCAGACAATTAGTAGAGGGTCCCTTATTAAGTGATTTAGAGATAATCACTATTAAGGATGTGTATATCTTTGAATTTGGGTAGAAGGATGAGGAGATTGGATTTGAAATAACTACTCTTCTATGCCAATTTTCTAGGCCAATAACTCTTAATCTACGCATAGAGGATAAATTCATTTTTTCAGTAAACATGCATTTTGAACCAAGTATAAAGGAAATATATTGCTGTCTACTAAGAAAGCCTGAGGATTCTATTAAGTCTTAGAGATGGCTTTCATTAATAGAGATTACACCAAAAACTAAGGTTTTTCCATGGAGATCCTTAAATTAGGGCCTTCCAACTATAAAAAACTTCATAAAATAATTTGAAACATTTCTGCTTTGTGGCTAAGAGGATGCAACTAAATTGAAGATGAGCTACATGGCCTTTGAACATGTGCACTTATTCAACAAATTTGGGAGGAAATAGGACTCACGAATGAGTTAAATAAACTTAAAAATGTGGATCAAATCTCTCTTGAAAAGACTAAAACGATTAAAGGATACTGAGGCCATGTCGTTTACAATGTTAATTGCTTTTGCCTTGTGGTTAATTTGGTTTGATAGAAACCAAATAATGCATCACTCTGCTTAGAGACCACCACAATTGTTGCAGTTCATCATAGGCAAAGCTAAAGAGGATTGGCTATACTATTAGAAGCAATTTGGTTCAAAGAATTTTATACAAAGTTTTATTTGTAGTAATTTTAAACCTCTCTTATTAGTGGACTAATGCTTTAGGCATGGTAATGTGGTAATTTTATTTGTATCATATATGTATTCTTATATGCTTATTTTGTTTAAGTAAACAGCGTAATAGTCATTATAGGTTCATTCAATTATCTAGGAATGGTAATTCTCTTTACTCCATGTGCATACACATAGACCTACTTTCGCTTTCCTTTTCTTTCTAGTGTGCACATACACATAGACCTACTCTCCCTCTCCTTTTAGCTCCTCTACACATGCGTACATACATATACATACATATACACAGACCTAGTCTCTCTCTCTCTCAAGCACATGACTAGATGTACACTCAAATTGCTGGATCTCTTAGAATCGAGTTACCCTAACCTACTTGATTCAAAACTTGTTGGAGTGATTCACAACTTGTTGTAACTTACAGGAAAGAGATGTTGAGTGATACACAACTTGTTATTCACAACTTGTTTAAGTCACCACTGTCATTGAAGAAGATAGTCAAAGTTAAAAATAGGGTGTCATTAGTCTCCATTGTCATTGAAGATGATTTGTCATGGTCGAAGATGGTGGTTAGGGATGGTTCGAAGATGGTGGTTAGGGATGGTTCGTTGATGGTGGTGGTGAATGTGGGTAAATGGTGGGGTGGTAATGTGCTATGTTGATAGGACGAGTAAGTGAGGTCTTTTTGTTAAGGAATTGGAATGCTGAGATTTTAAAAAGGAATTGTGATTCATAAGTTTCAAGGAATTAGGATTTTTAATAATTGAAATTTGAGTAAATGAACATAGTAATAAGGAGGGGACAATGGAATTAGAATCCCCCCTCCACTTAAGTGAACGTATCGTTAGATATATATTAATGAATATGGTATTCATATTTTGAGTTATCTTAACGTAAGCAGTATTTTAGAATTCTTCATCCTTTTAATTACTTAATTTAAGATTAGTATGCCTTCAAGACTTGTCAATATTAATTACATATTATATAACTTTGTATTTTCTATATATATATAGTCAACCAAGTATTTTTTAATGCATATACACATATATACGTACGTTGATATATGCATACATAATTTATACATTCCTATGCATTGATAAACATATATGAATACATACATATGTATACTATATACATATGTGTACACATGTGTAGAGGCCAAGATTTGATTGATGTCTTCAGTATTTATATAGTGAGTCTTGCACTTCACAAGTACGTTGGAGGAGAGACATGGTATGATAGTAAGAGAGTGACTAGCAAGAGGAATAGATAGTTTCAATGGCTCAAATACATAAGTGATAGATGAAGAATCTTTAGAGTATCAATCTCATTATTTTGAAATGAAATTGATTTGTTCTTCACATGAGCCTTGTCTGATTTTTGAGAATAAAGCATATGCATCCTTATACTATTTTTTTGATATTTGAATTATGTTATCAAATGAGGAGGCCTTGCATGTAATCATAAACTCTTTGACTTGATGACGTTTGTTGGATGACCTTGATGATTGATAGATATGATCTAACTTACTCAGACAAGAGTTATCTTGATGAATTCATCATAAGCTCAACACCTATAGTCATTCTTATTAAGTACATGAGCTTACTTAAGAGAAATTGAGAGTGAATGAATCGGTTTAATAATTATTGTCTTGAACTTATCAAGTCAAATTTCTTTGGGTCATACCAAAATATGAATCGAACCTGTTAACCTCTGTCACTAAAGCAAACAAAGTCGTTGATAAGCTTAGGCTAACTTAATATAGAATCATTTTAGTCTTGTAGCTAAGTTTAAGTACATTCCTTATATATGTTTCATTTGTGCTTATTTTTATCTTAAAAATTGAGCGTCTACATTGTTATACCCCAAAGTCGCAGAGTTGTAATAGTTCCACCGTGTAAACCATTTTATGATAGTAGCTAACCTCATAGTGTCTATCATAGACATAATCTACATAAAGTGTCAACGATTTCTAGCTTTGAAGTAAACATTTTAATTAAAAATTTAACTAAAATTATAGTAAGTATAAAAACTTCAAGTCAATATATATAATTACATATACATTCCATATAATTCATAAGAAATTTTACGTCATAACATAACAATTAGTCAGTTTACATATCAAATGTTAGTTTTTACATTTTAAAGATATTTGTGAGACTCTAGATATAACTTAACTATTAGGCAGATTGGTCCTCATACCCCCAGGTTTCAAAAGAGAACTAATCTCCGGATAGTTGTAAGGTGGCATATTAGTCAAAGTAATCAGAAATCAAGACCTGCAAAAAGATCTATACCGGTATGACTAACTATAGTTTAGTAAGTTGAATTAGAGACTCATAAATATATACGAACACAAATAAGATTATTAAGAAATTATTTTCATGTAATGCAACGAGTAAGTGTAATCACACATCGCAGTCCGGTTTGTTACAAAATCAGAGTAATTTCACTCGTTTTAATTTGAGTTGAGGAGTTTTCATGTTATGTAATAGCTTACAACCAAACCTAGGTTTGTGCAATGGAGACATTGCTCCTCCTAAGACTATCTTTTAAACTAATGCTCTTATCATCACCACGACCTCCTCTCCTGTCACTTAGTTTGGTTAAGGATGAAAAAAAGACCAAATTGATATCTAGCACTATCATTTTCAAAAGTGCTGATGTTTGGTTGGAGAATCCTAATGATCTCCTAGAAGGTTGCAATGTATGACAATTTAGTGTATTAGGGTCGATTAGGATTATGTTCAATTTAGGGTGTTTAGACATTTTCACACCAATCTAGTAATTACAATTATCAATTACAACATAAATTCTAACACGAAGTCAGATACATAAGCATATGCTGTCACGTCCCGAAACGGCAGAGTCGTAACAGTCCCGTTGTGTAAACCATCCTAAGATAGAAGTTGGTCTTACAACCGTTATCTTAGACCTGATCTACACAAGGCGTCTACGACTAACCCACCTTGAAGTAAACAGTTTGTAATTTAAATAAATCATTTACTTAAGAAAGTGAGGAAATACATATATACATTATAATTTAATTAGTACAAATATCGTTTACAATATTTCTCCGTAATATATTTCCTAGTTATTACATTATTCAGAAATGAAAAATAATTATAAAATAAAAACGTAGACCTTAAAACTATGTGTTTATTTTTCAAATGTTTTTCCTCACTCTCCAGAATTCAGCAGTTGCCAACTTCAAAGTAGTTGTTTGCCGCTTCTTAGCCAGCACCTGCACGATGTCTATAGGGATGTGAGCAATCACAGCTTAGTAAGTTAGGATGGAGGACTTAAAACTATACCATAAACACAACAAGGTTTTCAATCAACTTATTAGGTGCAATGTATGTGCAAGCAAATGCCATTACATGACGTTGTCCAGCCCGTCGTGAGATTAAAGAAATTACACTCACTCTAATCTGGGTTGAGGAGTTACTATTAATGCAACAGCTCATGACCAAACCCAGTCTTCTACAATAGAGACCTCGCTCCTCCCGTAACTACCTTTAAACCATTGACTTCACCCTTGCCGTGACCTCCTCTCCTGTCACTTAGTTCGACTGAGGATGAAGAAGGGACCAATTGCAATCTTACACTATCCTTTTCGAAGGGGTCGGTATTTGGCTAGAGAGTCTTAAGTTCCCCTAATGGGTTGTCATGTAAGTTTGATTACGATTATAGGTCGTATATTTGATTAACTCTAGTTTAGGGTGATCAATCGTTTCATACAAACCATACAATACAAGTCAGGACAACAGACAGAATCATAGTATCATTTATAATCAAGCACATGTACACATCCAACTATCTAACAAGCACAACCAAGTATAATCTTAAACCTCTAAAATATATCATCGTATTAATCCTAACTTATCTCGACTCCTCGCTCACTTACTCGAGGTCCGACTTGCTCAGGCCATTTCCGATCATTTCTATAACACAAACGTGGTTTCAGTTTTCATATAATGATTATAGGTTCATTTTCTCCTATAACACTTATTGTTATGTTTTATTTAGGGTTTAATATATCTAATTATCTAGGTCTTAAGTCTTTTACAATTATTTTAGGTTTAGGGTTAGGTTCGGGTTCGGTTTTCGCATCAATTTTTAAATTAGGTTGTAGTTCGATTTCTAAGTCTTAAATATGCTCGAATCCTAATGTGAAATTAATCACGTTCAACTCGAGTATTCAAATATCCTATTAGGT
This sequence comes from Lumnitzera racemosa, assembly GCA_024138005.1. Lineage (NCBI taxonomy): Eukaryota > Viridiplantae > Streptophyta > Magnoliopsida > Myrtales > Combretaceae > Lumnitzera > Lumnitzera racemosa. The sequence goes on along the minus strand of JAMXBC010000004.1, from coordinate 78,413,869 downwards.
CCTAATTTAGTATTCAAAACTATTCGGTACACGCTATTCTTAATTGGAGTATCGGATTTATCCCCGATTTGAGAAAATCTTACATTTTTATACAATTACCAAAAATTAAATCTTATTTCAAAGTTAGTATTATTCTGATTTTTATTATAATATTATCTAAATAAACCTAATTTTTTTAAATTTATAAATTTTTAATTCTACATATTACTAATTTCTTACAATAACTACCTAATTTCCTAAATTAACTATACTTAATACTCCAAAGGCTAGGATTAGGTTTCCACATCAGAGATTAACATGCCTAAACATCTAATTACCTAAATCAGTAATTAGTATCTTAATCACCTAATTAACCTAAAATTACCTAATTAACCTAAAGTTACCTCATCATTTTAGGGCTAAAAATTAACTTAAAAATTTCCAAAATTAATTTTAGAAAAATGGCTTCATAGTACTATTTTATATCACATAAGCATTTTACAGAAAAAAATTAAGTTTCAAACTACACTCCTAAGCCTATTTATTTCTCATTCTAATCATGCTCGGTTTTGCTCAATTTGTTAAGAATCCTATATTTTTAGACGTGATTAAATTAAGTCATTATTTTCCCCTAAATCTACATATAATAAAATCTCAAAATAACAAGTTTCATAATTTTCTAAGAATATTTACTATTTTTACAAAATTATACAAAATCGGGCTGGAAATCGGACTCACCGATCTGAGTGTCTCCGACCACTGTAGGCTACCGTGGCCTTGTCGGCCGGTCTGGGCGTTGCCACCACCGTGTGGTGGTAGTGGCCGTCCACTCTTGACTGCTCGTCAGGTCTGGGTTCTCCTTTGTGGCCCTAATTGCACAGTTTTCCTTTTTTTTTTTTCTCTCTAGTTTTTTCCTTGAATTTTCAAGTCTCTCTATTTTTCTCAAATCCTTAACTGTCCAAAGGAGTTCTCTGAATTTTTTTCCTATTTATAGATGTTTAGGGAAATTATTGTGCATTAATTTGATTAGACAATTGTCTTATCTTCTTTTAATTTGACTTTTGTGTTATTCTAATTTAATTAGCTAATTTTTTTTTATTTTTCCCAGCTGCCACGACCTATATCTGGATCATTCCTTATTTTTCCTGATTTTTCTTTATTTTTCCTTAATTAATTATGAATTTTCTTTAATTATTTAGTATTATTTTAGCACATTACGGGTATTTTGAGTAATTACACGTGTTTATACATACATGTAAATTCATATGTAGTATAAATAAATATTCTTAAATATTATTTAGGTTATTTTATGATTTTTAGTATACATATAATTTATCTCTAGTAATTTATTAGTTATTAAATTATACTTTTCGCCTTTTTAATGATTAACAAGTATTATACTTAAAATTTAAAAATTTTGTAATCTCCTATTTTATTACTTATTTTCTTAAATTTAGGTTTACGGAGTCATTTTTACTAATATTTTTAACTTTACTTTATAATTTAGACTTGATCGGGTCTTTCAACCGACCGAAACCTCGAATGGTTAGTTGTGGGGCTTACACATGCATAAAACTACTTATAATCACAATCATACACGATCCTAAATCTTCGAATACCCTAAAATAGTACTTCAAATACGGTGAAGTAATAAATCTAACTTATCTAGAATTTTCAATCGCTTAATCGCTCAATTGCAGGTTGGTTCGTCTGCAGGTATCTTATAATACAAAAATGTCTTTTTAGTACTTATGCTATGATGATACATATTCTAAGTTATAATTTAATTCACTTCTCCAGATATACCTATTATTTACTAATAATTCACTCTACATTAACTCGGGGTTTGGTTTCTGAAGATTCCAGTTTTAGTTCTAAATTTTTTATAACTACAAGAAATCCTAAATATGCTCGAATCTCAATGTGAAATTAATCACATTAAGCTCGAGTATTCTAATATCATACTAGGTTTTAATTTAATATTCTAATCTATTCGATATATTCTAATTCTAATTGGGATATCGAATTTATTTCTTATGTGAGAAAATTTTACATTTTTTATCCAATTACCTAAAATTAATTTTTGTATCAGATTTATTTTGTATTGATATTATTATTATATTATCCAATTTAACCTATTTTTTTCATATTTATTAAAATCTTGACTTTACATATCACTAAATTTCCTACAATTACCATATAATTACCATATTAATTACAATTAACATTTCAAATATTAGGATTAGGTTTCCACATTAGAGGTTAACATCCTTAAATATTTAATTATCCTTTAAGTCAGTAATTAATCATTTAATCACTTAATTAAACCAAAATTATTTATTTTTCTCATTATTTTAGGGCAAAAAAATCACTTAAAATTTTTGGAAATTAATTTTAAAAAAATGGCTTCGTAGCATTGTGTTACATCACTTAAGTATTTTATAAAAAAAATTGAGCTTCAAACTACACTATTAAGCCTATTTATTTCTAAATTTAATTATGATTAGTTTTGTCCAATTTCTTAAGAATCTTATATTTACAGATGTGATTAAATTTAATCACTATTTTTTCCTAAATCTACATGCAATAAAACATCAGAATAATATTCAAAATTTTCAGTGTATAATAAACAATTTTAGGGAATTTTGCAAAATTAGAGGAGATGTGAGACTCACTTGGTTCGCTAGATTTTTGGCCTTTAACACCAGTTTAGGTATGTCGGCTAGTCTAGGTGGTGGATTTGGAGTGGGATGGTGGTGGTGGTATGTGGGTTCGGCTTACTTGCCTTATCTGTATAAATTTGAGACAAAATTTCTATAACCTTAATTTTCCCTCTCAATTTCGGTTCTCTCAATTTCTTTCAGCTCCCAATTAACTAAATGAACTCTGAAAATTTTCTCGCTATTTATAGGGTCATGTAGGATTTTTTTGTATATTAATTAAGATAAGATAAGATCCATATCTCTTTCATTTACCTTTTTAGGTATTTGTTTTTGATTGGTTAATATTTTTTTTTCTTCTCCCCTTGTAGCCACAACTTGATTTGGTTTATTCCCCATTTCCTTGATTTTTCCTTCATTTTTAAAATAATTTTATTTAATTATTTAGCAAATTTTTAGCTAATTTCGGGTAATTTCGTGTATTTCTACCTATACATAAATACATGTGAGGTACAAGTAAACACTCTTAAATATTATTTACGTCATTCTATGATTTTTAGTATATATAAAATTTATCTCTAGTAATTATTAGTTATCGAAATACATTTTCTGCATTTTTGATAAATAATAAGTAATATATTTAGAATTTGAAAATTTTATATTATATTATTTTATTACTTATTTTCTTAAATTTAAACTTATAGAGTTACTTTTATTAATATTTCTAATTTTAGTTTATAATTTAGGTTTGATCGAATTTTTTAACTGATCGCTTTAAACTTTGTATATTAAATTTAATCTTACGGTTATTTGATTTATCTTTAGAGCTTACATACACAACCTTATATCTTTGAAAAATGTGTTTTCACAACTTGTTTTACTATTTTGCTCTTGAATAAAGTAATATAATACTTGGACGAGAAAAAAAAATGCATAAGATTAAGGGCTCACATTATGGTTGTGTAGAAATTTACTTGCACTTTTCTTAAAAATTTAGGAGTTTAAATGCTCAATTTTAGCTAGTAAATAGGTCAAATGCACATGAGGTGAACATAAAAGATGGATATGTAGATTATCCTAATATTTACCATTTCTAAAAGGTAAAAATGGTACCATGGCTTTTTAGTCTATTTTTCAAAGTTTAAGAGGGTTAAAATCCTCATATTGAAAGTAGAGAGGAAAAAATAGTATTGTCATATTTGGATTGATCCGCTTGGTTCAACTCAGCTTATAAGAACCCATCGAGTTTTTCCGCAATAAAATATATTATTTTTTTTGTATATTTTAGAGAAAATATACCAATTTGCTAAAAAAATAAATATAAATAAAAAAAGATAAAAGAAATTTTTATTATTTTATAAATAAATACGAATTATATTTTTATTAATGCCAATTCCATCCGATTGATCTCGATGTATTTTGATTAATCTCAATTCATTTGAGTTTGACCTCGGTTGACTTTCTCAATCATTAACCCCTTTTCACTCTCGGACCCACTTTTTCAATTTGGATTTGACGGGATGGGCAACAAATGTACAAACCTAAAACTAAGAAGAACCCTCGGAATCGACCAAGATTTTTAAGACAAAATGATAAAAAAAGGATAGAAAGCGTGAAATCTGTATGCTCGAACATGTTTTGCTGTGCTACGCCACAGGCTACCTAAAGCGGTAGAGATCCATTGAATTTATTTGATGGGGCCAATCTCGAAATAGACTTGCATCCGGACATGCATGTTGGGTCCTAGGTTATCGCGACATCTCGATCACAATTAATTTGGACCAAAATTTTATCGAAAGCCATATCTAGCTGGAACCTACATGACACGGACAGCATTTCTTGGGTTAATATGATTTAAGAATGTTCATGCATTATTTCAGTTACAATTTTTCCTTCCAGATCATGCTTCCATCACCAATGTTGGAGTGTCATTATATTTTCATTTTGAGATTGCTAAATTATTATCATTATCATTTTTTCATTAGATGGGGATTGTTTTTAATATAGATCCTACTTATCTATAAATATTATGGATAGTGAGGGTTTAGTTGTGAGGATTACATGCATGTCACATATGTAATTACGTTACATGTGATTAAGGAAATGACTTATACTATATGTATAGGATGATTGAGAGAGGTAGGATGTGGAGTAGGAGAAAATAATCTTAATAAGACTTTAACACGTATGATAGCCAATTAAAGAGTATGATAACATCAAACTTCACGATTAATAAAAAAATAGTAATGTTTTTTTATGTGTTTAAATGTTTAATCTTTGAGGTAGAATTTTGGCGGAGTAACGACGTTAGTTGAAATTTATTTTTTATCCAAATGAGTAAGTGAATGAGATATTTATAGGAACTGGTAATTGATCCCATTCATTGGATCATAATGGCAATCAATAATTAAGATTGAATATTTTTTTATTGGATTTGAGATTGATGTCTTTTATGAGCTTAGGTCTAATTGAACTTATTTTATTAGTATGAGCCAAATAAAAAAAAGATTAGGATTTTACCTCGCCAAGAAAGGTTAGGGTTTTGTCTCGAGTTCATCATGTTAAATCTTTTCTAATCATTTCAAATTTTTTCGAATTCTTGTGAAGTTAACTCTCTAGATCTTATTACCTTAGTATAAAAAGTCAATATTTATTTCGATTACTAGGTTTAAAACCCAAATTCAGATTTAACCCTCTACAAATATTAACAAGCAATCAGCACACTTGTTGGAATTTAAAAAAAAATTTCTCCATTTATATTATATATATAATTAACCTTAAAAAAATTGGAAAAACATTTCCTTTTGTTTTAAAAAGATATCTTGACCATCGCCTCGAAGCGCCATTGAGCCCTGTTTGCCTTGCTGGTGGGACTTGGACTCTTTTTTTCCTTCACTTCTTAAGCCCTACAAAATTTAATTAGCTTTTGCTTTCGGCACAATCTTCGTAATACTAATATTATAAAATGAAAGATAACGATTAAAGTACCAATAAATATCGTACTTCGTCACTTGCTTTATTCAACCCCCTACAGAATATTAGTTGTCGTTGTCAACAACCACGTTATGCTCCTCATATTAGTGAAACAAAAATAGAAAACTTAATTTGTTTGAGAGTACCTTTTTATGTGCCTACAAAGCAATTATACCCTGAAGTTAACTGGCCTGGAATACTTTATATATATATACACACATATATATACATACTAGTAAATTCTACACCCATGCTATGTGTACAAATATACACATACACACACATATAAATAACTTATAAATACTGAATTCCTTTAAAGGTCTTACACAATGAAAACAAAGTCAAGTATTTTGATTTATTTCAATAGACAATCCTTTTACTTGAAATAGATTAACTTAATTTGAATACAATAGAACAACTTTCATAATTATATGATTTCACAAATATCATTGATAAGTACATCGCGATATTCATTTAATTTATGGAATACAAAGTAATCATACGTTAAGTTTCAAACTTAACACAATTATTGCAACGTAATTACCTTCTCTCTCACTTCCTCTTTTTATGTATAACTATTTGAATATTTTCAAACTGTTTGATAAGGACAACAAATTTGTAGCTAAAAAAAGTTTTGTCTCAAATGTTGTAGTTGTATATTAGGATTATTATTCATCAAATGAAAAATGTATGATACCTACCCGTTCATTGCTCAAGGGGATTTTTTTTTTTTTTTACATTTTATAAGATCAATTTCGAGTACTATAAAAAGTAACATATCATAGAATAACCTTTTTCTTATGTATCTTCTTAATAAGAAGAAACACTTGATCCATTATCATTTTCCTTATAATATATTTAGAGTTAATATCATAATTTTCTCATTTTTTAAAATAATTATATACTAAAATTTTGACTTATCTAATTATACAATCAATTGAAGATTTAATTATCACTATTTATACATCATTTAATTTTAATTCATATGATTTATCTAGTTAGAATGATTAGCTAATGAGGCGATCGTTCATAGCATTAGGAGTTTGCACAACCCCACATAGGTGGTTGCTAATAATCCTCTGTAAAATAGTGGGACATAACCTATTTCAAAAATGTAGATTGCAGAATCTATGGGTGGTTGTCGGTGGCTGCTCATGCTTTCAGGGTAGTTGGCGACCTTCCTAAAGCTATGGGTAGCCACCTTATTGTTCGATCGTGCTGATTAGATTAATAAGTGAATTGAAGTCAATTAAGATATGATTTACAATAATTAAATCTTCAATTGGGCATGTAGTTTGATAAGTCAAAACTTTATGTATATAATTATAAAAATTAATAAAGTTGATGTGTAAACCGTAAAATTGCTTCAATATATCAAGCTTGTTGTCTGATTGGCTCCTTTAATGCATAATAACAATAATAAGTATTTACCTAAAAAAAAACGTATGTATACATATATATATGTATTAATTGTAATAACGATGCACAAGATGATGTTATTAAAAGATGTAGAAATTTAAAAGAGAAATTCACCTTAAAAGGCCTACTCTAAAAGCCTAATCAATGAGTTTTACTTAAAATAAGCTAACCCCCTATTGTATATTTTCACTCATAAGCTTTTAAGGAAGGAAAGGGGATAAGAATTCACGGAGAAGGGAACAACACATCTTCAAAACCTCCATCTAGGTAGGAACTTCATGTCTAGTAATAACTTGTTTTTGTTTGAACGTACTCAGGTTAATCGATTGTCTTAGGTTCTCTGAGTTAACAAGAAGTAGGGCAAGAAGCACCCTAACATGAAATGCTACCTTTTGTTGGTGATTAATGAACAGTAAGATCAAATAAGTGATTGTTGTTTTATTTTTGTGATTGGGATGGTGTTTATAATGCTAAACTAATCGATATTTTTGTTTAATTTAACTTAATAGGTTTTGAGTATGAGAAGCAATGTAATGGGTTAATATGCAATGAAAGAACAATGAATGTAGGTTTTAAATTTAAAATGATGATTATTGTTAACATTTTTAAGACTATTGAGATGGACAAACTTAGCATTTTTGTAAAAAATACCAAAAGGCCAAAAAGTTGTTAAATCTTGAAGGGAGTTTTTTTTTTAATATTTTCTCCGAAACAAAATAAAGGGTTCTTATGAGTTATATTAAAACCTTAGAGAAAGAGTTCCTTTTTTTTTTTTTAATATATCATAATCAAACCTCTATAGTAATTTTCCAGAACAAAGAAGTGAGAAATATGAAAGTTCATAAAAGGATTTTTAGATTTGGTGGCTAGGTGATTAGTAGGCTTGTTGGTTTCTCTATTGATATGCTTAATATTGGCATTTACCCTAGTATCAATTTTTGAACTTAGTGAACTAAGTAGTAAGGATGGGCATTGTCGTTTCAAGATCTTAGCCAGTATAGATTGAGCTTTGGATAATTGGTAAGCTTGCAAAAAGGAATATTGTAAAAGGTTGCTATGTTATTGTTTAGTATAGTTACTCCGATACTTAAGTTAGTAAGGTGTTCCAATATAGATTGAGCTTTGGATAATCGGTAAGCTTGCAAAAAGAAATACTGTAAAAGGTTGCTAGGGTATTGTTCAGTATAATTACTCCGATACTTAAGTTAGTAAGGTGTTTTGGAGAGTTAGTGCTTAGGAGCGATAAATAGGATTAAGTGTGTAAAGTAATAAGTGATTTACCGTTAGGTGATGATCTTGTATTTATAGAGGAGTGTCGCCGATAGTTATACAATAGTTAGTGGACAAAGTCACTTCTACAAGTATTGAAGAGTGGATTTGTGATGTTTGACATGTCCTGGATTTGTAAGAGATGATTGCTTGACTTAGTCTCTTAGCCTTATTCAATGTCTTCTAGCCATTGGAGACTTGCTATGGTTGGATAGGTCGAACTCTAAGTTTGGGCCGAGAGCGGCCCGAGATGAGGGATGAGCATGATAGGATTGGAACGGGTGTGAGAGGCCTATATTTAAAAGGCTCTATCAACAAACATGGATATGATTGGTTCTTATTTTTTTTTTTTTGAACAGAATTGTAAAGATAGGCATGGTTCGGGTTGGTTTAGTTTTTTGTTAAAAACCCAACCATACCATAATTTATAGTTCTTTTTCTTTTTTAATCCCAAACTAAATCATATGATTTAGGTTGAAAAATTCTTTAAACTATCAAATAATGGTTTGGTTTGATTTGGTATACAAATGAAACCAATACTATCACCTTAAAGATAATTTATGTACTTATGCAAGCAACTTTATATTCTTTTCCAACCTTTTATTTGTTCATGCATCAATTAAAACTGCTTTACCCTATTCTTTTGCAAGTTGGTCTAGAAGAGAATCTGTTTCTCTACCAAAATTAGGGATTACTTATTTGCTCCACCATTTCATTAGATTTTGGTAAGATTTTAATATGTAGCACAATCCCTACATATCATTGGAATAGTATTCACTGTCTCAGACTTGCTCTGCAATCCATTCCCAACCTTGATAGCTCATGAGTTCTCAAACAATTATGGGAGAACAGGTAAAGCAGCTAACATTGGATAGATTATTAAAAATAAATTACCTTAAGAAAAGGGGAGAAGGAAAAAAAAATGTATAAAAAAAAATTACACAAATATGGCTCCTAGAAAAATATTTTCAGATTTACCGCACTTGAAATTGTCTTTTGAAGAGGTGATATGTAGATGTACTAAAATTGATCCTTAAAGAGGCGATTTCAGTTCACCTAAAAATAGTCTTTTCAAAAAGTAATTTCAGTGCATCCCGATTTCATTTACCCCTCAACTTAAAATTTGGTTGAGCTTATACGTGATTTTAGTTGAAAACGTAATCACTTTGATTTTAGTTGAAAACGTAATCACTTTGATTTTAGTTGAAAACGTAATCACTTTGATTTAGTTGAGCCTATATGCGATTTTAGTTGAAAATGTAATCAACATGTGATGTTCGATAGACAGTTATTTTTTTAATGAATCAATTGAATTCTATTTGGTTATTTATTTGTATGTTCGGTTTTGTCCTCTTTTCGTACTATACAGATACGCCTTTTAGATCAACATCGTAACATGTTAATAACTTAAAGTTGTGAATACATAAAATTGTTGTAGAAAATGTAATTACAGTATCAAAATAGCTAAATAATATTTCAAAAATAAGGAAAGTAAATTAGAAGTAAAATATCCAAATCTAATGATGTTGGCACCGTCGTCGAGCTAGTAGTCGAACATTCTAAGGTTTTGCATTGTCTTAGGGCTTAACCATTTAGACTACATCCAACGGGGTGATTTGTCCACCATCTTGATTAACTCTATAATAGAGCTTTCGATTTTTATAATTTGTAAACCTATATTCCATCCTTAACTTAGTTTAATAGGCAAGTTATCTGTCAATTTGTAGCACGAATGAATATAAGGCCGTCTCTACTAGGAACGAATATAAGCACTAGTATTGATAAATCTTCCTATGATCTAGTAACCAAATTTATCAAGTGATGAAAAGATTAAATATCTAATTTATTAGTTAAACTACACTTATTCATAACAACTTTTATTCAACATAAATGCTACAGAAACTATTAACACTATAATGATTAACATACGAACTTGCTTTATTATTTAATATGATATTATCAATATACTTTTTGTCTTAATACTTGTTATTTGTGGGAAATTATAGGTATGCAAGCATTCTTTTTAGAATTACTTACTTCTAATCCTACTTGTATCTATTAAAATCTCTTCTAAATTAACAGCTAACTCAGATTGCGTTAATGTTATATTAATTTATCGATTTCCTTAAAAATGTAGCAAGCTTTCTTAATAATATCTCTACCATCAGGAGTAAGGTGTTCTAATGAATCAAATCTAGTCATTAGAATTGTCTTTTAACATATTCTATTGAATTTTAGCCTAAGTTAATATTGTACACTATATCGTACTTAGATTAATTTAGTTCAACTCATCATGGATAACAATATTAGGAAACTACTATTCTAGGCACTCAATTATACTAAGTGGATATAACAAGTCCTAATTGTTATGCCCTGAAGCAGCAGAGTTATAATAGCCCTACCATGTAAACTATTCTAAGATAAAAGTTAGCGTTACAACCACTATCCTAGACCTAATCTACATAAGGCGTCCACGATTAACCCACTTTGAAGTAAATATTTTGTAATTTAAATAAATCATTGTCATAAGAAAGCGAGAAAACGTATATATACATTAAAATTTAGTTATTACAATTAACGTTTACAATATTTCTCTGTAATATATTTTCTAGTTATTACATTATTCAGAAATGAAAAATTCAGACTTTAAAAATATATGTTTGTTCTTCAAATGTTTTTCTTCACTCCCTAGGATTCAGCAGTTGTTAGCTTCAGAGTAGTTGTAAGTCGCTTCTTAGTTAATACTTGCACGACGTCTATAGGGATGTGAGTAACTACAGCTTAGTAAATTAGGATGGAGGACTTAAAACTATACCATAAACATTATAAGGTTATCAACCAACTTATTAGGTGCAATGCATGTTCAAGCAAATGCCATCGCATGACGTTGTCCGGTCCGTCGTGAGATTAGAGAAATTGTGCCCGCTTTAATCTAAGTTGAAGAATTGCCATTAATGTAACAGCTCATGACCAAACCCAGGCTTGTATAATGGAGACACCGCTCTTCCTATGACTACCTTTGAACCATTGACTTCACTCTCTCCGCAACCTCTTTTCCTGTCACTTATTTCGACTGAGGATGAAAAAAGGGACTATTATGCAATTTTGTGCTATTCCTTTTGAAGGAGTCGATATTTGGCCAGAGAATCCTAGGTTTCTCCTAATAGGTTACCATGTAGGTTCGATTATGATTATAGGTCATATATTTGATTAGGTCCAGTTTAGGGTGATCAATTATTTCATACAAATCATACAATACAAGTCAGAATAATAAACAAAATCATAGCATCACTCATAATCAAGCACATGCACACAACTAACTATCTATCAAGCACATGCACACAACTAACTATTTAACAAGCACATCATCTTATTAATCTCAACTCACATCGACTCCTCGCTCACTTACTCGAGATTCGGCTTGCTTAGCCATCGCCGATTATCTCCATAACACAAACGTGGTTTTAGTTTTTCATATAACTATTATAAGTTGGTTTTATCCTATAATGCTTATTATTATCTTTTGTTTAGGGTTTAATATGTCCAATTATCTACGTTCTCAAATATTTTACAATTATTATGGGTTTGGGGTCAGGTTCGAGTTCAGTTTCTGCATCAATTTCTAACTTTGATTCTAGTTTAATTTCTAAGTACTGTTTTATACCCGAACTCTAGAAACTTATTTTTAACTCATAATGTGAAATTATTATTTCCAGATATCCTAAATATCATAATTATCCCTAGTCAGTATTTTATTATCCCGGTATACTTACATCCTTATTAGTGTATTGACCTGATATGAGAAATTTTTATATTTTTCATATAATTACATAAATTTAAGTTTTCTATCAGATGTATTATATATCTCTATTATTTATATAATATCAATTTTTATCCTAATATTTTCTATTTATTATATTTCTAATAATTGCATATTATATACTATCACTTATCATGTACATAATACACATATAACATTTCTATCACTCTAATTACCATCTCTCAACATAATTATTATTTCAAAATGTCTGAATTTATCCTAAATCAGATTTTACACCTAAGTACCCTAATTTACAAATTTAACTTAAAATTTACTATTTTTTCCTATTACTTATTTACTACATAATTAACCTAATAATTACATCTAACACCCTAAATAGTATAAGTATTATACTTCATCAGATTTCAACATCCTAAAATATATAATTATTCACTAAATCAGTAATTAATCATTTAATTACTTAATTAACCCTCAATTACCCATTTTATACCCATTTTATACCCTAAAAATTATCTAAAAATTTAAAAAATTAATTTTTAAAAATGGGCTTCATAGAACTATTCTATATCATCTAAATAGTCTATACAAAAATTTTGAGCTCAAAACTACATTCCTAAGGTCATTTATCTCTAAATTGAAACATGCTCTATTTTGCACAATTTCTTAAGGATCATATATCACGGGACATATTTTTATCAAAATAATATTTTTCCTAAAAATTACATAAAAAAATATTTCAGAATAAAAGAATTCGTAATTTTATAAGAATATTTACTATTTTTACCAAATTACACAAAATCAAGCTAGAAATCGAACTCACTGATTTGGGTGGCTCTGGTCACCGTTGATGGCCATGGATGTGTCGGCCCACCTAGGTGCTGCTACTACCGTGTGGTGGTGGTGGTCGTCGTCCACTTTCAGCTGCTCGTTGGGTTTGGGTTTTCCTTATAAGTCTCAACTGCACAGATTTTTTATGATTTTTTCTAAATCCATAATTTACTCTTAATTTCACCTCTCTCTATTTTTCTAAACTTCTTGACATCCAAAATAAGCTTCTGAAAAATTTGGAGTATTTATAGAGCTTTAGGGAAATTATTGTGCATTAATTTGATTAGACAATTACCTTATCTTCTTCCAATTTGACTTTTGTGTTGTTCTAATCTAATTGGCTAATTTTTTTCTTATTTTTCCCAGCTGCCACGACCCAAATCTGGATCATTCCTTATTTTTTCTAATTTTTATTTATTTTTCCTTAATTAATTATGAATTTTCTTTAGTTATTTAGTATTATTTTAGCACATTTTGTATATTTTAAGTAATTATACGTATTTCTACCTATATGTAAATTCATACATAGTACAAATAAATATTCCTAAATATTATTTAGGTTATTCTATGGTTTTCAGTATACATATAATTTATCTCTAGCGATTCGTTAATTATCAGAATGCATTTTATGCATTTTCAATAAATAACGAGTTATATACTTAAAATTTAAAATTTTTATATTCTTTTATTTTATTGCTTATTTTTTTAAATTTGAACTTATAAGATCATTTTTATTAATATTTCTAGTTTTACTCATAATTTAAGCTCGATCGGATCTTTGAGCAGATCGGAACCTTAAGTGACTGGTTGTGGGGTTTACACTAATGTACTACTCAAGTATGATCAAACAATAACATACTTTAATAGGAATCATAATTAAATAGAAATAAAATATGGAATAAGTAAAAAGGAAAAATCCCTTTTTATTCCATTTAATAAGTCTCATAAATATACGAATAAAGAAGTCTTATCGACTCTCTCGAGTAATTTTGGGAAGAATATAATTTACATTAACTATTGTCTTAAAGGACAACTGAATAAAACACAAAAAAATGGTATAAGGTAGATGAATAAGTGTATTGTGGGTTGGCGATGTGATGTGATATGATATGATGAGATCCTATTGATGATGTTATTTATGATATATCTCCCTTTGTCTAATAATTATGGTATATTTATATTCTTGTCAAATGGCTCGAAATATATCATTTCAATACACCCTTTGGTGTTAAGACTTATTCTACACACCGGTTTGTATGAAAAAGTTAATTAAGAACAATCATATCCACTCTCATAATGCTTGTGACTCAGGGTGTAATAGTCTCTTATAATACAAATCTACAATAATTATGGCCATGACCATGTATGTGAACTCTTCGTCGCAAATATTTTATTTCATTACACCCATGATCTAGAGAGTGATCATTCTCTTGATATACAATTATAAGCGTGACTAATAGGGATATCATAAGAACTTCCTTAATCATGCTCGTGATAGAGGGCGTAATAAATGTTGGTCATTCTAATATTTCATTATCATATTCGTGATGGTATGTATCTTAGTTTTCTTTCAACATTTTCTTCTCCTCAAGGCTGTGATTGCCTTAAATTGCATTGTTTTTATATAAACTTCATCTTTTTGTTTTTGAATTATCTGAAATTGATATATTACATGATTAAGTACTAAGAACTTTAGAAATAAATACAATTATGAACAATTTATCCCTAAATATGCCTCGAGAGTGTAAGGTAATTTACTCTTATCACATCGTGACTGTAAGCATTCAAAAACGATGCATGCATAGGGACTGAAGAAGGGTATATTTGCGTGACTCGCTCACCTATGTTGTACAAAGGATTTATAATTGGCCTCCTCAATGGTGCAAGGGTGGTATGGACTTACTAGTGGAGGTTTCTCTTACGATAGGGGTATGACACATAGGATCCTTGAAGCTCTTCTCGATGAATAGCCCATGATACTTAAATCTTTATGGTTTAGGAGATGCTGGCGGCAAGAAGTGTAAGGGAGAAGCATCGTTGTGAATTTGCATGGTGGGCTGTCTACATCCTCAACCTCTAACTCAATGATGACTATGTCCCAACGGCTCTTTTTTCTCTACGGCTTATCCAATAGGGAGTCATTTTCGTCAAAATAAGGACTAGGTGCAACTGGGTCGTCTAAGTAGACCCCAATGATCCCCTAGATGAGGTCATCAACTTGATGTTTCTTAGATGTTATATCTATGTATGATACGTATGACATTCTATGTATGAAGTCCACCTGCATTTCGAATGCAAAAGTTTGAATTATATATAAATAGAAAAATAAAAGTGTAATTGAAAAAGCAATTATACATACTATACGTATTTAGGAAGCCCTTGACGGACTAATGTATTTGCGGGTAACTTGCCAATACCAAGGAACGTAGTTAAGATGTACACCAGGTAGTGATCGGACTTGAACTATCCGGTTTCAGCGATACTCTAAATGTGCTCTCCAATCTACATGCTATGTTGCCTAATTTATCTCCGTCTTATCTCTCAAGTCAATATTGTGTAGTACTTGTCTGATGTCAGGTGAGTTAGGATCTTCTACATCCCGCTAAATTGTTGAGCTTCACCATCAAGATAGTGTATCTCTATGATGTAGAAGCATATAAATGGTACATGAGTTAGCTATACATCACTCCCATCCCGATACTGAGTGGGGAGTTTGGCAACATCATCATGGTCATGGAAATTCAAACGACCTGAATTGATGATCAACAATGAGGATGAAAAAAAGTAACAGTTACTAAATGAATAAGGAGACGGTTTTAGTAAATACATACCTACTTTGGATGGTAGCAATCGAATACATCTCTGTATTGTCCAACCATATGTGTGGGCAGCTCAGTCACGTCAAACTCGCCCCCAATCAACTCATAAGCGGTTGATCGTCAACAACTGTTATAATCCAATGACCTAAAGGGGTGATGTGTGGGAAATGATCCCATGCTTACACTTGTAGGATTATTAGTGGATCACTAATCTCCTCTTCATCTACTCTAGAAGCTAGGCACAATTGGCGGTACAGCCACGCCAAGCAAACTGTACCCTACGTGTATTGCTTGGTCATGGTGAGGCTTGATAGGAGAGGGAGGAACATAAAGTGTACGATATTGTTAGACTTGTCTAAGAATAGCATATCCTGAATCAATTGCATGATATGTGCCCTTGTGAAGCACTACACTGTCTTGTTGTTCGTATCAAAAGGAAAATAAGTGAAATTGTCTTTCAACTAGGACAATTTTAATTTGGCACCCTTTAGGGCACTCTTTGGTAAGCGAATTCCTAATAGAAGGTGACATAACTTGGGCTAGTCAATAGATGTCTAGATCAAGGTTGTGGTAGGTTAGGAAAGAAAGAAAAAAAAATGAACCAATTAAAATCAACTAACTATAATGTCAAAATAAGAAGAGATAAGGCAATTATTAACTCAATTTAATGCAAAAAAATCCCATTGAGCTTTATAAATACCCAAAATTTATTAAAAGTTCATTTGGTTAGTTTGGAGTTTAAGAAAAATAGATAGCACCAAAAAAGGGAGAAGTAGGGCTTTTTCTAAAAATGTACAAAAAAATTTGTGTAATTAAGGCATTTAAACCAAACTCATGACTCATGACCCATGGCCAATTGGAATTGAATCGCTGTCACCAAAGCACCCTCCTACCATTTCATAGACCCTTTGACACCCTTAGGACTACTGATAACTCTAATTTTAAACATATTTCATAGGATGATTTTATAGTATTTTCCTCACATTTTTGGTTTTCTTTAAAGAAATTGATACTTAATTGAGTAAAATTTTGATTTCTAGGTTTGAACGCGTTCTAGGATCGAAAATGAAGAAAAGGAATCAAATTTTACTCAAATCGGAGTTCAAATGAAGAAGTTATGCAATTTTGAAGTTATGCAGAAAGTTACACAACCTGGGGACACGGTCATGTCCCAGGTCGTGTCTAGTAACGAAAACAGAATCCTTTTGATACACTATAAAAGGACATATTAGGGTTTCAAAAGACATGAGAGATATTACAGAAACGGAGAGACATAACAGAAGATAAAGAGACTTAAAGAGGCGGAATAACATCAAGAAAGAGGCGGAACAACATCAACTTCAAGATTAGAGAGATTGTTCATCAATCAAAAGGGGTTTCCATGTTTTATTTTATATTATTAATGAAACTCGTTTTTAGATTCATTATGATAGCTTAGAATTCGAGTATTTAGGATTATGGAACCTAGGGTTTCATGTGATTCTTGGATTGACTTAGAAATTTCAATAAAGTTTCTATTTTTACTTGATTCAATTATGTCGTTAATTATTGATTTCTAGAATATCAATATATGTAATTAGATCTTTACATATATTGATATGAATTACATGTATACTTAGAGATAAGATACATGTTTCTTCCGGAAAGTTAATTAATTGTATGGGAATTCATTATACGTTAATGCAATTCTAAATTATATTACTAAGTGAAGAGATTTCGGTGAATAATTTAGGATTAGGGTTAATATGCTTGAGAAAGGTATTAACTTTAGTTGTGAATCCTTCCGGTCAAGAATAATAGAAACTGAATTGAATATATTTTAAGCGATCACATGATTAACTCTAGGGGAAATAATTCCTAAATACGTTATTACTTTCTTGAAGTCGTTCTTGATTTTATCGTTTTTTTAATTGCTTAATTAAGTCTTTTAATTAAAGTAGTTTGTTAAATTTAGTATTTTTTAATTAATTCAAACTTTCATAATTTTCCGATTAAATAATAAAGCTAAGGTTAATATTAGTACTCGAAGTCTCTGAGGGATCGACTCAGATTCACATCCGCCATATTAAAACTGATAGGTGCACTTGCCTCATATCAACTACCGCTGGTGGCTGGAAGTCCAACAATTGAGTAAGTCCAATTTCAGCTCAAATTTGTTTAATTTATTAAAATTATCAATTCTATTAAAAAATTATGTAATTTCGTATTTTGATGTTTTTATGTATGTAGATTTAGGGAAAAATATTGGTTTGATTTAATTATATCTGCAAATATGTTGTGCCTAAAAAATCGTATAAACTCGATTATGTTTTGATTCAGAAATAAATAATCTTAAGAGTGTAGTTTTAGATTCAAAATTTTTGTATAAACTATTTAGGGGATATGGAACAGTGCTACGAAGTCCCTTTTTAGAAATAAATTTTCGAAAATTTTAAGTAATTTTTAGGTCTTTAAAATATGTATATAATTAGTGATTTTGGGGTTAATTAATGGTTAATTGAATAATTACTGATTTAGTGTATAATTAGGTGTTTTAAGATGTTCATATTTGATGTGGTATGATGATTGTAGTATTTAGGGTATTAGATGTAATTATTAGGAGTATTATATTATAAATATATATAATTTTAATAGCATGTGGAATTGGAATTATAATAACTATAAAATATTAAGTTAAATTGGATAATATAATAATAATAGTAATATATAATAAATCTGTTAGAAACATAAATTTAGGTAATTATATGATAAATGTAAAATTTTCTCATATCAAAAGTAAATTCGGTATATAAATGAGGATTAGAATGTACCAAGTAAACTAGAATATAGCTTAAGGACCAAAAATGATACTTAGAATATTCGAGCCTTATGTGATTAATTTTACATTAGGATTTGGAACGTATTTTAGGATTTATGTAGAATATTCGTAGTTAAAACTGATTTAGAACCTAAATTGGAACTAGATTCAAAAACTGGTGTGAGCGGTGACCAAGAGAAGGGATTATATCTTTGATGATGCCCTTGAGATATTTTCCTGTTAGGTTAAAAGAGGGGAGACTTTACCCAGCTAGTATCACCCTTATTCTTGTTGACATTCCATACATTCTTAGACATTATCTACTAGGGATTATAGATTGGTTCTCCCATTTTCTAGAACCCATTGAAGTAGGCATAGAGACACCTTTAGAACCTAATACTGAACCTAACCTTAAACCTAATTTAGAGCTTGAGATGCAAGAACCACCACAAGAAAATCCACCACCTGTAGAACCCTAAGAGGTAGCCCATCTAGACACTGAAAGTAATCATCAAGAGTATGAGGCTAATATTAAGGAGAATTTAGAGAAAGAAGATCTTGAGGAAGAAGAACTTGAAGATGGGGAACTTGAAGAGGAGGAACAAGAGATAGAAAATGAAAATGAACTTAGTGTAGATATATACGCTTTAGTTATATAGGAGATAGCAGACATCGGGATAGTTGGGACAAGGAATGGAAATGTAGTTGAGTCTGATGATGATGAGGTATATTAGATGATTATGATTCTCAAGAGTCTAGAAGTAATATCCATAAGTTCCGAAATCAGCTAATGAGAAGGAAGATAACTTGGTAAGAGGTCATATGGATTATGATCTCTTTGATCAAGCAACTACCACAGATTGCTCAGATGAAGATTAGCTATAGTTAGATTACTGACTCTGTTTAGTTAGATCTTTAGGCAATCTAGTAGCAATTTTGGTTGAAATTGGTGTATCTTGGACTTTTGATGTATTTTTTGGATTCCAGATTAAGTTAGATGTATGTTGTAAAAGAGTTTGATATAATCGAGTTGATATAACTAGGTTAATGTCATCTTTTGTATTGTACAGTTGTAAAGATCGAGTTTGTACTAGATTATGTAAGCAACGATGTAATTGAGTTGTAAATCTTATGTATGTATTCCTAAGTTTATCGAATTGTACCTTTCTATTTTTGATGTTGTAACCAACTACAATAATGTAAAGGTTGAATCAAGTTAATAGTGAAAGTTAGATCTATTATGTACTTTGATTAAAATGATATTGATATTACTATTTTATGTAAGCATAAATTACAAGAATTTACTAATTTTTGAAAAGTTTATAAAATTGAGGAATGGGATAACTAATAAATAAATATATATGCAAGGTTATAAGTTATAAATATTAAGTGAGTATGGTTGAAGATGGAAATGGCAGTTGTAATGGAGAAACCAGAGGAAATCACAACCTTCCACCACGAGTATCATCACCAATAAGAGAATAAAATAGATAAGTTATACCCCCATTGCCAGTATACATACGATGATGAGGTAATAAGGAATGTTGGTAATACAGGCAACAGGAGACCACATGAGGCTAAACAAAGACTGGAGTGACTACAAGAGGTAAATAAGCTTCCTGAGTTTATAAAAGCTAATTGTTATTTTGAGGGAGAAATGGGTAAGCCAACAGTAGTTGACGAATGGTTAGCCTAAATTGAATAGAGTTTTAGGGCTTTTAAAGTTCCTGAATATCAAAAGTTATCACATGGTATTTTTATGTTAAAGTTGGCTAGTAGAGTATGGTGGGACTCAAAAACAAGAAAATTGGGGAATAATATTACTTGGCAAAAGTTTAAAGAGGAGCTTAAGAAAGAGTATTTTCCCTATAATGTTCAAAATAGGATGATCCAAGATTTATTTGAGCTAAAGAAGGGAAATGTGAGTGTAACTTAGTATGAAACTGAGTTTAATAAACTATTACAAGATGCATTTGGTTCATACCGAGATAATATTGAATTAAGGAAGGATTTGTTCCTTATTAGATTTGATCTCACAATGTGTTGTAAGCTATTAGATTGTGGTTTTACCACTTATAATAAAGTGATAGATAAGGCAAGGTAACTAGAAGATAATTGCCTAAGGATGCAAGTATAGTTGTCAAAATCGCGATTTTACCAATGCAATTTCACGAGTTTACAATTTTATGCGTCTCTTTTAAGTTGATTTGGGTGTAGAATCTATTTTTGTACAGAAATTTACGTTTTTAACCAAGTTTAGGTATAAACTTAGTAGAAACTTATGTTTTTTGCCAAGTTTATCAATTCTATATATCTAAGTCGAATGGATTAAAAAAAAAAAATACAATTAGCCTTTTACAAGTCATCAACTATTAAGACATTACAATATCTGTTCTATCCTATTTTAATTTTTTACCTCTTTCTTTCTCTTCTAATCTCTTATTTTATGTTTATAGCTTTTATCTAAGTTTCAACTTCAATAACAAAGTTTGCAAAGGAAACTATATATTTCATTTTATACCGTTAATAATTTAAAATGAGTTGAAATATTTTGTTTTTTTTTTTTTACTTTATAGCGTAAAAAAAAAAAGGGAAAAAGTTTAGTTTTAGCTCTGTTTTTTCTTTCATTTGTATATGTTAGATTATATATTAAGAATTTGTATGGAAAAAAAAAACTTAATTTATTCAATTTTTTTTTATCATATATTTCAAGTTTTGAACAATTACTATAAATATATCTATAATTTTTTAAAACTATTTTACATAAGTTGTATACACTTACGTTATTATGTTTTGATTTTATAAACCTTATAACGATTTTAGATAAAATCACGAGTTTAACAACCTTAGATGTAAGTAATGTGGAGTTAGAAGATCAACAAGAGTTTTTGACCTGGTCCATCATTTAAGAGATCATTTCTTAGTGCTACTAGTAGTTCTGAACATAAGAGAAGGAAAATAGCAACTTTAGCTAGTAGTATAGCACAATCAGTACTCGGCTTGAGTTTTTATGATAAGGATGGTAACGTCAAATGATGAAAGTGCGGTGCAAATTATTTTCTGATAAACTATGCTTAGTTTAAAGGAAAATGTTTTATATGTAGAGATAAGAACCATATGTTGCGAGCATGCTCTAGAAGGAAACTGGTGAAATGTAATAAATGTGGTAAAAATGGACATTTCTTTAAATATTGTCCACAGTTTAGACAAGGAACTAAGAGGATGGAAGGTTCTGATAACACAACTGCATTAACTTATGTTTTTGCCTTGGAGGATATGGGAGCTAGGGAGGATGAGGATTTCACAAATTGGATAGAAGAGTATTATCATGATGATACAGAGTAGATTATGGGAGTTGAAGAAGAAAATGATGAAGGACTTGTAATAGGTATGTATTTAGACTATTTATTTTGATGATACTTTGAGTGTGAGTTAAATTAAAGTGTTTACATTTTAAGATTTATGAATGCAAGTTTACTTAGTAACAATAGTATTAGTACATTCTAGGAAATGTACTGATAAATGGACAACTTGCTTTTGTATTATTTGATACTAGTACATTTCATTCCTTTACAAGTTAGAAATTTGTAAATGAGTAGGCGATTAATGTGGTTAAGATTAATATAACTTATAAAGTTAAAACTCCTACTGAGGAGAAGGTAACGACTTGAGAAGTGGTAGCTGATAGCAGAATTAAGATTTAGGAAGAGTACCCTATAAGTGTTCTAATATTATCTTTATAGGGTTGTGATGTAATAGTGAGAATAGATTGGTTGTTTAAGAATAAAATGATCATGGAATGTAGAAGTAAAACTATTACTCTTAATGATGGAGAAATGGTATTTCAAGGAAAGGTTGGTGGAAGCAAATTGAATTTAGCTGTGATAGAGATATGTGATGAACTGTATGAGACAAAAGTAAAAGAGAATGATTGGAGATTTTGTTGGGTGTTTGCCATGGAAGTAAAGAAAGAGGCAACTAAGGTGGCAGACATACCGATAGTGTGTGGATTTTCAGATGTATTTCTAGAGGATTTACCAAGTTTAGCTCCACAACGAGAATTGGACTTTACTATCGAGCTAGCTCCTGGAACTAAGCCTATTTCTAAAGCTCTATATCGAATGTCACCCATGGAACTTTAGGAACTAAAGAAGCAACTTCAAGAGCTATTGGATAAAAGATTTATTTATCCAAGTGTTTCATTATGGGGAGCACCGGTATTGTTTGTGAAAAAGAAAAATGGTACCATGAGATTATGTATAGACTACCGAGAACTAAATAAGGTCACCATTAAGAATTGGTATCTGTTACCACTCATTAATGATTTATTTGATCAATTATAAGGAGCAATTGTGTTTTCTAGAATTGACTTGAAATCAGAATATCATCAATTACAAGTTAAGCTAGAGGATGTGTATAAAACTGTATTTAGAACATGATATGGTTATTATGAATTTTTGGCGATGCCTTTTAGTTTGACAAATGCCCATGCTATATTTATGGACCTGTGAATCGCATATATCAACCATATTTGGGTAAGTTTTTTATAGTGTTTATTGATGATATTTTGATATATTCAAAAACCAAGGAGGAACATATAGAATATTTACGGTTGGCATTATAGAAACTAAGAGAAAATAACTTGTATGCTAAGTTAAGTAAATGTAATTTTTGGTTAGATAAAATTTCTTTTTTAAGTCACATTGTCTTTGATGAAGGAATCCATATAGACCTTCATAAGGTGAAAGCAGTACTGGATTGGAAGTAACCAATTACTTTTATAAAGATGAGGAGTTTTTTAGGTATGGTTGGATATTATCGACGATTTATAAAGGTTTTTTTCCAAAATTACCAGGTTATTGACTTGATTAACTCAGAAAGATGTAAAATTTGAATTAAGTGAGGAATGCGGGTTGAGTTTTTTAGAGTTAAAGAAACGATTGGTTATAGTACAAATATTAATATTACCTGATTCAAATAAACTTAATAGTGTGTATAGTGATGCTTCTCGAAATGGATTGGGTTGTGTACTGATGTAGGATAGAAAAGTTATTGCATATGCATTAAGACAATCGAGGCTACATGAAAGAAATTATCCAACCCATGACTTGGAGTTAACAGTTGTGGTGTTTGCTTTAAAGATTTGGAGTATTTCTTTACTTAAAAAGAGTTTAACTTAAGATAGAGACGATTGTTAGAGTTGATTAAGGATTATGATTTAAATATAAATTATCATCCTAGAAAGGTTAATATAGTGGCAGATGCTTTGAGTTGAAAAAATTATGAATAAGTTGCATTACTATTAACTTCCTAATATGATTTGATGCATAAATTTGAAAAGTTGAAAATTGGGTTCGACTAATGTGAACCAAATAGTCAGATAATGAATTTAGAATTACAACCTACTTTATTGGAGAGAATTAAATAGAAGCAAGAGGAAGATCAAGATCTCATGGATAAAAAGGAGAAAATGAACAAAGGAAATAATTTTGACTTCAAAGTGGATGGTAGAGATATATTAAAGTATAGAGGAAGGATATGTGTGCCATAAGATCTTAACATAAGAAAGGAAATTATGGATGAAGCACACATTACAGGTTATATTGTGCACCTGTGAGGAAATAAGATGTATCAAGATTTAAAACTCATGTTTTAGTGGAATGGAATGAAAACAGATACATCATAATATGTGGCAGAATGTATTACGTGCCAACAAGTTAAAGCTATACATCAGAGACTGGATGGACCATTACAACCTTTAGAAGTACTGAGATGGAAGTGGAATCATATTATTAAGGATTTTGAGGTAACATTACCAAGAACTTGATTTGGTTATGATTTGATTTGGGTAGTCACAGATAGATTAACAAAGAGTGCATATTTCTTACCTTATCGGATGGGAGATTCAATGGAAAAGCTGGCTAGGCTGTATATCTGAGAGATAGTAAGACTACATGGTGTGCCAAAGAGTATTGTTTTTTTATCAAGATAGTCGATTTGTATCCAAATTCTGGGAGAGTTTACATAGAGCTTTGGGCACAAAGTTACAATTTGGTACAGCTTATCACCTACAAATAGATGGATAATTTGAGTGACTGATTCAAACCCTAGAGGATGTGTTATAAGCTTGTGTATTAGATTTTAGAGGTGATTGGGATAGATATTTGTCATTGATAGAGTTTCCTTACAATAATAGTTACCATGCAACTATACAGATGGCACCTTATGAAGTATTATGTGAGAGAAAATGTAGATCGCTACTGTATTGGGATCATGGGGAATATGTAATGACTGGACTTGACATGATCAACCAAATGAGTGAGAAAATTAACATTATACAGTAATGCATGAAGGAAGCCAAGGATTGTTATAAGAGTTGAGCAAATTTGAACAGAAGGCCATTGGAGTTCAAAGTTGATGATCATGTTTATGTTGAGATAAGCCCATTTAAAGGACTTAATGGTTTGGCTCAAAGTGGAAGTTAAGCCCACAATATATTGGTTCATTTGAAGTACCAAAGAAGTTCAGTAATGTATCTTATAGAATAGCATTACCTCCAAGTTTGTTAGGTTACCATGATGTATTCCTTGTTTCTATGCTAAGAAAGTTTGTTAAAAACCCAAATACAATCATGGAAATAAAGCTGGTAGAGTTAATAAGGAATTTTCATGTGGTGAAGTAGCCCATACAAATATTAGATAATTGGGTTCAAAAGTTAAGGAATTGAGATATGGAGTACTTGAAGGTCTAGACTTGGAGATCACTTAGGAACTAAAAGCAATAGTAATGAAGTAGTACCCATGGCTTTTCTAACTTCTAGGTTAATAGAAGTATGCAATTAACGTTTTTAGTTATTTAAGCGCAATCTAGATATATATAAGTTTTGAGAACAAAACTTTTTCAAAGGGCTGTGGAAATGTAACCTTTATAATTGTAGGATTGGATTTAGTACGTAAAGTTTAGGGCGATTGGTTAAAGGATTCGATCGAGCTTAAATTATTATAATAATGTTGGAAATATTAGTAAAAGTGATCTCATAAGTTTGAACTTAGGAAAATATGTAATAAAATAATAGAATATTATAATATCAAATTTTAAGTATATTACCCATTATTTATCCGAAATGCATAAAATAAGTTCCGTTAACTAATGAATCGCTAGAGCTAAACTATGTACACATTAAAAATAATAGAATAACATAAATAATATTTAGGAGTATTTACTTGTACTCCATATGAATTTACGTGTTGACGAAAATATGTGAAATTACCTAAAATGATAGAAAAATGCCAAATAATTAAAGAAAATTATAAAAAAATAAAGGAAAAATTAGAAAAAAAATGTGGGGAATTTTCCAGAGCAAGGTCATGACAGGTTAGGAAAGAAAGAAAAAAATTGAACTAATTAAAATCAACTAATTAGAAAGTCAAAATGAGAAGAGATAAGGTAATTGTCAACTTAATTTAATGCAAAAAAATCTTATAGACCTCTATAAATACCCAAAATTTATTAGAAGCTCATTTGGTCAGTTTGAAGTGTGAGAAAAATAGATAGCACCGAAAAAGAGAGAGTTAGGGCAATTTTAAAAAAAAATTACAAAAAATGTGGCAATTAGAACATTTAGACCAAACTTACGACCCACGGCCCATGGCCAATTGGAACTGAACCATCGCCACCAAAGCACCCTCCCACTATTGCCTAGATCCATCGACACTACTAGGACCACCACTAGTGGCCAGAAGTCCAATAGCTAGGTAAGTTTGATTTTAGTCCGAATTTGTTTAATTTATTAAAATTATCAATTCTATTCAGAAAATTATGAAATTTAGTACTCTGATGTTTTTACATATGTACATTTAGGGAAAAAAAATATTGATTTGATTTAATTATATATGAAAATATGTGATGCTTAAGAAATTGTGTAAACTCAAATATGTTTCGATTTAGAAATAAATAATTTTAGGAGTATAGTTTTAGGTTCAAAATTTTTGTATAGACTACTTAGGTGATATAGAATAGTGCTATGAAGCCTTTTTTCCAAAGTGGATTTTAAAAAATTTTAAGTAATTTTTAAGCCTTTAAAATATGTATATAATTAGTGATTTTGGAGTTAATTAACGATTAATTGAATAATTACTAATTTAGTATATAATTAGTGTTTTAAGATGTTCATATATGATATAGTATGATAATTGTAGTATATAAAGTGTTAGATGTAATTATTAGCAATATTATGTAGTAAATATATGTAATTTTAATAGTATATAGAATTGGAATTATAATAAATATAAAATATTAAGTCAAATTGCATAATATAATAATAATTGTAATATATAATAAATCTAGTAGGAAACATAAATTTAGGTAATTGTATGATAAATGTAAACTTTTCTCATATCGAGAGTAAATTCTGTATGTAAATGAGGATTAGAATGTACCGAGTAGACTAGAATACGACTTAATGATCAAAAGTGATACTTGTAGTTGGGACTGATTTAAAACCTAAATTGGAACCGGATTTGGAAACTAGATCCTAAACTAACCTAGAATGAATCGGTAACAAATGATATGTACATATGAAAAATTGAGTTAAGTCATATTTAAAGTGTATATGTAGTATAAGTATATGAATACTAAAGAGTATTTATATTATAGGAGACGTGGAGGTAAGTCAACCTGTGACAAGTGAGGGAGTGAACAAATGAACCAACCAAGGATTCCAAATAAGTTGAATTCAATAATTCATTGTATTTTGGAATATTATTTTAGAGTACTCAGAGGCTTAGAATTGTATATGATTATGATTATAAGTAGTTATATGCACGTGCTTGTGTATCTGATTTTGTGCTGACATCTATGTTCTGTTTGGTGATTAAAGTGAATTGAATGGTGTGAAATTGTTTGATCACCCTAAACTATACTAAATCATAATTAACCTAAATACTCTAATTAGACATGTATTGCAACCCTTTAAGGGACCATTAAGATTCTTCAACTAAATATCGATACTTTTGAAAAAGATAGCGCTGGATAACATAATGGTCTTTTTTTCATCCTTAGCCTAATTAAATGATAGGAGAGAAGGTCGTAGTAACGATAAGGGCTATGGTTCGAAAGATAGTCTTGGGGAGGAGAGCGGTGTCTTTATTACACAAACTTGTGTTTGGTTGTGAGTTATTTTGTGAGTTATTGAATAAACATGAAAACTCCTCAACCCATATTAGAGCAGGTGAAATTATTCTGATTTTATAATAGATCATATTACATTATGTGATAGCAATTGCTTGTTGCATTACATGTAATTAATTAATTGATAATCTTGTTTGTGTTTGTTATGTATTCATAAGTCTCCAACTTAACTTATTAAGCTGTGGTTGCTCAAACCCATATAGATTTTCTCGTAGGTTTTAATTAATATGCTGCGGTACAATTATCTTAAAGTCAGTTTCTTTTTTAAACTATGAGGGAATGAGGATCTATTGGTTGTACTATTGAGTCTTTTATTGTTTTGTTAGTACTTTTAGGTATATGAACTGGTATTGTAATACGTCAGTTAACAGATTGTTCTAATATGTATAATTTCTTAAGATTTTAACATAATATGGATGTAATTATGTATATATATATATATATATATATATATATGACTTAAGGTTTTAGCTTTTTATGTAAATTTTAGCTTAAATTTTAATTGAGCTGTTTACTTCAAAGTAAGAAGTTATAGATACCTTGTGTAAATTATATCTATGATAGAGATTGTAAGATTAGTTACAGTCATATGTTGGTTTATATAGCGCGACTATTACGACTCAATGGTTTCGGGGTGTAATAGATTTTATAGATAGCTTAAGAGAGTGAGAGTTAGGAAGAGAATGACTCGCATATAGAATGGGAGAGGAAAGGGATGGGGAAGAATAACTCCTTATGAAAATTTCAACCATGGTATACTTAGAAATATTTTCTCATATACCACATTTTTTTGTAATTTTTTTTTGTTTGCATTTTCTTTTCCTTTTCCTTAAGAAAAGTTAGAGAAGATGAAAATCCTCTAACCTTAGGAGTGAGGGTTACGTGTTGATTGTATATTGTAGACTATACGAAAGAGGAGAAGATGAAATAAGATGTAGGGTTATGGTTTTATGGTTTATGTGGTGTGACTGTTTAATATGGGTCAGCATGAAGTTTAACTTTAGTAGTTTAGGTGCTAATTTTTTTAAAATTTATTATTATTATTATTTAGTACAGTGAATGGTTCAATTTAGATTAACATGTGTGGTTCGAAATGCGTACCCGAACATACCATAATTTGTTTTGAGAAAGCCAATTTGAATGACCATTAGAACAATTTGAAGAAAAAACTGCTATTTTGTTTGAATTGGTTCTATTTAGATAGGTTTTTTTTCCCCACCTTATCTGAGTAGAAGGCTATCTAATAAAAAGCACATTGCATAAAATACATGGAATCCATTTCTATCTCCATTTTTTTCTAAAACCGCCTTGGAAAAAAAAATCGAAGGCACATTTCACTAGCTCCAAGCTCAATGAGCTCAATAAAATTAAATTTAGGCATATACCTATATTCAACAATCAAATAACATGCACAATTGCTAACTAAACCACCATAAGTGCTAAGTGACATTATTGGTTAAGGTTTGGTCATTCAACTAATTTTTGTTACTTATGAAAAGTTTTATTGGAGCTTGAAGAAAATTCATTAAGTCTTTATAGCCTATAATGTCATATTTATTCAATATTCTAATTTGTGCAACAAATATAATTTTAAACTAGGTTTTTTTCTTAGTGATAGCAAGACTTATGCTTCCTTCATGTTTTGAGCTAAAACACCGTATTCAGAAAATTCAAACATGTATATGAAAAGACTTGTGCAAGGTTAATTGGATTTTAATAAACTTTAAGTCTTGTTGCGGCAAGATAACTATAAGTGTGGAACCATTAGAATGAATATCAATTCTGTAGGAAGAAACCATATTTGAAATAGAGAGGATGACATAAAAATATATGGAGTTGTTTAACCGTCCTTATTTATTCTCTAATTTTCCAATTCTATGTCAAAAAGAGTATAAATTGATACTAATTTTGCAACACCTAGGAAATGTGTTCCTTATAAAGCTTAATTATAATGAAATTTATAAGTGTTGCTAAGAAAGTTACTTAAAAGCAACATTTCTAGGTAACAACTTAAAAAATGCTGTTATAATAAATGTAATACGACAATATGGCAACAACTATATTATGTTGCAGATAATATTGTGGAAAAAAGTTAACAATTTATATCAACCATTGCTTTAGCTCTTGAATTTTATGTAATTATTTCTAAAGTTGTTACTTATATCAACGAAGTGTGCAATGTTAGTAAAAAGAAATTGTTGCCTGGACAAAGTAATCAGTATTAAAATTTGTAATCTCAATTGTTGTAAATAACAATTAACTCAAGCTTTGTCTAAATCAAGATTTATACCAAAGGAGATTACAAAAGATAATTTTTCTTTGTATATTAAATCTCAAGAGATTTTTACTAAAAAATAGCAGTAAATTATGTAGATCACTCCTAAAAGTTTAGAAAATTGCAAGAAAATCTACATTTTCTTTTTGAGAAAAAAATCCATCTTTTTTAAAAGTCAGCACTTCAAATTGTAAAAGTCAGTGTAATGATCCAAGTGTAAATTGCAGCGGATGCAGACAATGACATAGTAATTAATTGGAAATGTTTTTTTTTCTTTTGAATAAGTAAATAATTGAATATATTTAATTAATTAATGTGAAGAAAATAATTAAAAAATGTAAAAATAGAATAAAGAAAGAAAAAGGAGAAAATCAAATAAAAAATAAAATGATGAAGAAAAAAAAAAAAAACACTAAAAAAAGGAAAGAGAGGCAAGAACAAACAAGTAGAAAAAAAAGAAGAACGTAAATAGTGGCTACAACAAGCCTCTACAAACGATAGAATTTTAATGTTAAGTTTCGATTCACTGCTCTAAGCGTATCATGTAGAATATATTGCCCTCAAGGGAAGATAACTAGTTATGCCAAATAGTAACCAAAGGCCACCCAAGATATGTAAACCACTACTGTTTTGACGCTCGACAAAGACTATAAGGGCCCTACGCTTATCAAATAAATAAAAAGACAAAGTTCGGAATGATACTTACAAAAATGAAACCTTGAAGAACGAGTTACTTTTTAGTCAAATAGAACATTATCTATGTAGTAATTATCTAGAACAAAAATATGGAGCTTTTAAACAGGAGTTTTATATTTGTTGGATAAGTGATTGACAGGTCTATCGGTTTCTCTCTAGATATGTTGAATATTGGCTTCTATACTTCGTATTAATTTTTTAACCCATTGAACAAGTAGAAGGCATTCCAATTTGGCAAAGAGGACAGAGAAATCAGTTGCCATTTCCAGGATTTCCGAAGTATAATAAATATGAAAAATATTTTTTCTCTTTTTTTTTTTTCCTTTTTTTTCTTTTGTTATTTTAGGGGTGGTTTATTTTCGGAGGAGGAGGGGAGATTAGTTAGATTTTAATAAAAGTTTTTTTACTTCTTGTTAAAAACCTTGCAAGATTAGGTAACTTGAAGTAAGGAATTGCGAAAATAAATATAAGTTCTATAAAAAAACAATTAGATTATAAATAGAGGATGATATGAAGATATATAGAGTTGTTTAACTATCCTCGTCTATTCTCCTCTTTTCCAACAATGCACCTAACAAGTCCCTTCTGTGGACTCATCGAAGAAAATCTTTCCTTCTGATACCTCACAAGAAAATATTCCTCTTAATTTAAGTTAAAAGAAATTAATATTGCAAATATAGTATCTCCAAAAAAACTGAATAAGTAGTTCTCTAATTCACGTTGAACTGAATTGGATCTGTCCAACTAATTCGAAAATAATGGAAATCGGAAATCTTTCATTAATTAATGAAGTACTAAAAAACACAGAAAAAAAAAATTAATAATACTAATACGTTACAAAAAAATCTAATCCATTTGCGTAATACCTTCACCGTAGTGATTAAGATTACCAATAGGAGGCATTGACCAACGAACCAATTTCGGTTGCATATGATTCGCGCTTGAAGAAAAATCAATAAGCCTTTCCAACTTATAGTTTTATGTTTACATTTGATTTCCTTTATTGCAACTATAATTTCAATCCAGTTTTGTTTCTCAATGACTATAAGTAGGGAATTTTCAAAATAAACATAGGTTCTAGAAGAAGTAACTTTGTTAGAAAGTGTCTAGCAAGATTAGATAACTATAAGTAGGGAATTATCAAAATAAACATACGTTCTAGAAGAAGCAACTATATTAGAAAGAGGCTGGTGGAAAGATACATAAAGTTGTTTGATTGCACTTATCAATTCTCATATTCTTCAACTCTAGACCTAATTAGGTAACATAAACTATTTAGAATCTTTGAGTTGTTGCAAATCCTTTGCCTTAAAAAAAAAAAAAGTTAAAAATATCAAGAGCTATAGATTTGTTGGCTTGGTGATTTATAGGTCAATGGGCCACTCTAGGTAGTATGGGTGGCCACTTTAAGCTACCCAAATGAAAAAAAAAAAGGAAAGGAAAACTATGAAATCCAATTAGATTTTGCACTTATTTTTCTTTTCTAAATTTTAAGTGGCATTCAAAAATTCGAATGAAGTGACCCCTTAATTGAAGAAGTTGACTACTAAGTTACTTCATCTAAACACACCTTCATGGTATTTGAATGAAGTGGCCCTTGAACAAGTCTTAAAACTACTACTTAAGTTAGTTTGAATGGCTTACATTACAATGCAAATGAACCACTATTTCTTTTGAATAACCTAATGGGCTTTTTAGATGAAGTTCCTTTTTATTTCTAGATAATAAGGTTTACTAGCCTCTTAGCTTTCATTTTGTAGCTAATGAAGTCTTTATTAGGTTAGTCAAAACAAATCTACATTTGTTAATCAATTGAATTTAATCTTGTATGAAATCAAAGTTTGTCATAAGCAATACTAAGAGAATTGGTCCTTTTATCTTTATACTTATTGATAGGGATTATGGGCTAATCACTCGCTCCCGATCTCGAGGACTTGCTCATATAGTTCACTAAACTATCCAAGAGGAGTTGAACTCTGAAGAACGATCCTTTCTCTCATCCGACTTGCTAAATTACTCTACCCTTTACCTCATGAAAGAGACTCTTGAGGTGACCTGCCCTATTATCGAGTCAACCCTTCACAATACATTAGTCCTAAGTCAAGCACCGAACTCACCTATTGTTGACCTGAAACATTACTGAGGCTGAGTTGCCCCGATCCCAAGTAGATTAGCTGAGGTTGACTAGACAGTGGGCCACTCCTTGGACTAATCCTTCCTTGGTCCAGAACATCTAAGCTATTGAGTCGCCAAGCACTTGACCTTGACTTGATTTGCTCAAAACCTGTTCTGCTTAGCAAACAACATTATTGGGACTACAGAATGGACAGTTGATACGCACTCCATTTTTTGACATCCATACCGTCTTTCTTGCAACCAAATATCCCTTCTACCTATTTACAACTTTACCCTTATAAACTTTGTATCTTTCTTTTTTAATAGGAATCCTTTTTGTAAATTACATATACTTAAGACTTACCTTAATTGAGCCATATAAATATTTGTAATTTGTAATAGCTGCATCATTAGGATAGTAATATTAAACTTCATGCATTTTACCCTTCCTTCTTCTTGAGCTTATGTTTTCTTGATGAAGACCGGACCTTGAAGGGCTTTTATCTAGGCCATTGAGTGTGGACTAGTGGCGAGCAATCTTGTGTTACACTTGTAAGTCATATTAAGTATAGTTCGAGCTCATGTAAGGCATTGGTCAGTCATATCTACTGTCAATCCATGATGACCTTACTTATTCCAAAATGCCACATTTTAAGCCAAGTAGAAGTTGGAATGGCACATTTTTTGAAATGAATGGATTATGTTGAGCCAACATAATAGACATCCGAATAAATAATTACTATAATTAATGTGACATATTGGATTATTTATAATTTCATAAAGATGGAAAATAAAGAAATAACTATTACATTTGATTAACATTATGCAATAAGGTAGGAAAATCAATCTCATTCTTATGGACAAGAATAAACAAGCACTAGTTTTGGTTAGGCCACAAATGAGATGACAATGGCAACAAAATTACTAAAGTACCCTTGAAAAACCATATCTTGAGCTACTACAACCTCCTATTAAAGCGATAATCCACTGTCCACTTTGGTGCATCGCCTAGGTGTACTACTAGAACTAAGCCAATCACAAACCCAAGTCATTGCAGACCAAGTGGTGCATCTAGGTTGTGAGCCTATGTGGTTTGCTATTAGGCTAAGATCATATCAGCTAGTTTGTAGTTCATGACTGATCGATTACAGATGATAGGCTAAGGTGAAGCTATAGTGTTGGGGTTACATTGTTGGGATTATGTTTTTAAGTTTATGCATGTATAAATAGCTACTCCTTTTACCCATTCCTTTAAAATGAAATCGGGAATATGGAATATGGAATATTCGTTTCCTCATAGACAACCAATCAAAGTCGTAAGAGAGGTGTAGGTGTATGATTGCTCAATTTGATTGTTATTTGAAGAACCATGGTTGCCCATCGAAGTAAAATATTAAGAGAAAAAAAATATATAATTGAATTGACTTCAACCAAATTTAAATGAAATGTCATTCTGACCCACTTATGTTCCGAAGGAAAAATTATTCTGATGGTATTTTGAGCCTCTTAGATCTATAGGAGCGCCAGAAAAAAAATAGCGGGTCTTACCAATGTAACAAAAACTTATAAAATAAATGGTGAATAAAAAAGATTTCCTAATAATATGAGGTGAAATAATAAATCACCATCTTCAATCCATAAAGATAAAAGAAACTACGAATATCTTGGTATATAAGGTCCTCTAAAAGTCCTATTTTCTAGAAGTCC
The DNA here is from genome assembly GCA_024138005.1 of Lumnitzera racemosa. Taxonomy (NCBI): domain Eukaryota; kingdom Viridiplantae; phylum Streptophyta; class Magnoliopsida; order Myrtales; family Combretaceae; genus Lumnitzera; species Lumnitzera racemosa. The sequence continues at coordinate 78,379,362 of JAMXBC010000004.1, read as the reverse complement.
TTTGTACAGCATCTGCCTGTTAAGGGGCATGGCCACGTCCCATTTCTGGTAATCTTTGCATGGCTTTGAAAAGTTTGTCTTCCTATTTTTTCTGCTATTTGGTGATGAGTTGGAATCATCATTTGCAAATCGAACCTTCTTTCTTGCTTCACCTTTATTGGATCCAACTGCGCAAATAAATACAACATGTTTGAGAGAGTGTCAACGTATTTAATGCAAGGATAAACATTATTGTAGTTGAAAATCATTATCACTACAAGAATTCCAGGATTGATGGCTAGATAAATTTCTTCCCTTTAATTAACCCACCGGCTCTTTAATGCGGCGGCTTTCCAATCATCTTTTAAGAACTTTGAAAAGCGTGAAATCTTTATACTTCTAAGATTATTGAGTCGGTAGGATAGGCTTCCTAAAATTTTGAAGTTTTCACATGCTGTAAATTTATAGTTGGAAATCGCAATAAGAAATTTTAGGGTGTGAAGTTTCAATTTGAAAAATCGCTTTTTGAAAGTTTAGGAATTTATTTATATTCAATCAATAGTTTAAACGATAAAGTTTACAATTATATATCCCCAAAAATAATTAAAAAAAGAGAAAATAAAGATGATATGAGATACAGGCAAATTCGGCTTCGATTTTTCTCATGAAATCAGAGAGGAGACGTTTATGTGCTTGATGTGCCAGAAGAACCACACTTCCTGATACTGCACATATCACCATCAACCCTACGCCTGCAGAAGAAGAAAAAACGATCTCCATAGTAATGATTTCTCTTCGAACAAATCTTCACCACAAATGAGATGGAGCTAAAGGGTACCCATAGATGAAAGCTAGAACAATAATCGCGAAGAAATGAAGAAGAATTGGATCATAAAGTCAATTTGTTTCATGGTTTAACGGGAAGAAGTTCTTGGTTTATATGTTGGACCTGTTAGGGTTTGTTTTTGTCCATCCAACAACAAATCGTTTTCTCCCTCTTTTCAGAATGGGCGGTTCTTATGTCAATGAAAGCTTTTTTTTTTTTTGCTAATCAAAGATATTGTCTTAACATGGCTTTCCTCCTGCACCAGTCGATTAATATAAGTTTGGTTTTAACAAAGCGTAGGAATCGCATGTTGGAAAGCAGTTGAAGTATAGGCATTATTTGCGTTGTTGGCTTTTTCGAATCCCATCAATGGCCTTGAACCTTGGAATGTAATTAAGGTTGGATTGTGTGAAACATCGGGTAGGTTGATGACATATCAACCGGCGTAGTGATAGCGACCCTTAGGTGTTCTGCTTTACCTAAATATTGGGGGCAAAAATCGCGTTTCTAGAAGAAAGATGATACAGAAAAAAAAAAAAAAAGATAATACATAGACATATTGCATATAATTTTTTTTTTTTAAAATGATTCAACATAATATTACAATCCAAATATATATGACATGAATTAGACCTACATTTATTACTTATGATGTTTAATTGATTTAATGTATACTTGATATCGATTGATGAAGTCAACACAAAAATAAAACATAAGAACCATTAGCCAATATGAATTACCATCTCTACTAAATCTTATTAGCTGATAATGATCGTTAAGGCACAAATCAAATATAATATACAATTAATATGACCAATATTGAAAATGAAAAGTAATTATAAGTATTTAGGTTTCGCATAGTTAAGATTATATCTTACTCTTAGCTACATTTTGCATGTATCAAATTCAAGACTTACTTCTATATTTATTTAGTGTTCTTAAAACTAAGAGACTAATATAGAAATAGATCCTCTTAGTTGCTGTTAATATCTCAATTCATATGCTACTACATGTAATTTATAGTTAAGATTATAAAAAAGAAGTAACATCACCACAATGTTATAAGAAAGTTAAAAAAATCTATACGATTTCAATTATTGGCTTAAAAATTGACGGAAATTGAGATGATGCAAATCTAAAATGTATATATTTTAGTCATTAATGATTACCTATCTTTATATGAGAGCTTTTTATATTTTTGCTTTCCTATTTGAGTTCTCAAAATTATGTTGTTGTTACAAAAGAGGAATTTTGTCCATTCAATTAAAATGTCTACACCGATTGGATTAGAAAGAAAAAAGAAGCCAAAAGCCAATGAACCCCTAAAATTAGTATAAGGAAAATAATAAAATAAGTAATTATGTTAATAGTAATATTGGTAGTGACCAGATTACCGATTAGTAAGAATCAGTGTGGCTGTTTAAAAAATAGAGTTATAAAAATTAATTAGAAATCCAAAAAATAACTAAAAAAATAGTGCAAAATAAAGAAGTAGAGTTATAAAGATATAATTATTAATTGTTGTTACCGAATTCGAATTTGAAAATTGTACTTTAAGGCCTTACGAATAAATATAGAGTAAATGAACGTATGATATTAAAAACATATGTTAAAATTATAAAATTAAAATTTATCCAATATACATTGGCGTTATATAAATTATATTTAAGTCATCTATTGCAGATGCAAGGATTTGGCTACAATAGTCACTTGTGTGTAGCATACATATTGTGCTACATATGCCTTTAAAAGAAGTGATGCAAATTCACAAGTGGCAATGACTTACAAAAATACGTAAGCAAGATGAGTGAATAGTCTTACGGAGTTCAGCGCACATATATGACAAGTAGAGGGGCTACAAAGCGTATACTCCACTGTTTTTAAGAATAAGCAGTAGGTTTTTTGTTCCTAGTTTTGTTTGATCTTTCAAAATAACTATCTAATAGCATGACACTGTTTATCTAAATCTTTTTCAATTCTTAAATGAGGAGTAGTTACTGATTATATAGGTGGTTTAATTGTTAATGACATCTATTGAATTACATTAATGGTCGATTGTTAAGATGAGACTTCATTTTGATAGGGTTTCTCTTGACTCTAAACCCATGAAAGGACTCTTTTTAAGTATATGAACTTTCTTAAAGGAGATTGAAAGTGAATAAGTTAGTTTTGATAACCTTTAATTAAAGTTTACTATACTAAATTTTCCTAAGTTATCTTAGATCCATAGTCTTGACCCTCAAATCTCTTACACTTAGTTTAAAGGGTTAAACTTATATTAATATCACCTTCTTTTACACTTAGTTTAAAGGGTTAAACTTATATTAAAAGCTGCTATACATGTAAATTTTTGTTAGAAAAACTCAATAAAAAGTGTACTCAATAGATGACCGCGCCCACGCACCAAAGTTTCGATCCAATGATCAACAAACCACTAAAGTGACAAACACCCTATAAGAAGATTCAACACTTTCTATTTTTCCTTGACCTACCCAGAGTCAGACTTCTTCCGCATACACTTGTTATTATCCATAAATATCATTCTCCGTTTTCCCTTCTCCCTTTTCCAATCTCTCTAGAGAAAAGCTGCTATGTCACCTTCTTGGTTTTTTTTAGTAGCTCCACTTCATCATCTTTCAATTTTGATAGCTTCTTCAATCTTCACGAAATTTAATTCCATAAAAAGCCCTAGAAATCCTAGCACAACATACTTCATAGACACTCTTTAGCTCTAGAAATCATCAAAATCGTGAGATAATTCCATTTGAAACTTTCCCTGTTGTCTTTCTTCTATTTCTTAAAAAAAATTCATATTTCTAAATTTCACTACTTATGCCCATTATGTTCCAGTTTCTCAACTTTAGAGATTAATCAGACAACTTAAATTTTTTATGAGCAAAGGCTTGAACAAGAAACTTAAAAAAAAAAAAAATGGCATGAAAAAATTGACGTACGAATAAAAGCAGTTAGCTTAAAGTTGTCTTGAAGATTACAATACCATTCTAGCTTATAGTATTTTATTAGATAGATGATTTCATCGATGCTACAGAGTTCCCGGAGACTAATTTAGTTAGAAAATGCTGTTAAGGTGAGTGGGTTACTTTATGATGTACTACATTGATTATGTAAAAGATGCTTCATTATAGATTATGACAAATTTGTTGTAATGGCTAGAAATCAAGTTAGGATTGTTGATATATAAACTCGAGGATGGGAATGGTGATGCTCTATTTACTATACGAAGCTATTGATTTCTTATCACTTGGTCCGGATCCCTTAGGGTAATTTGAACTAAGTAGTGAGTTCCTAACTTGACCATGCGATGAGGGATTCAAACATATGGGGTAAATTACGGAAAAGTTTTCTAAATTTTAGACTTAATTTGGATCACTGATCCAGTCGAAAGAGTGATCCAAACCCTCATGAAGGATTCGAACCAAATATCCTATAGGCTATTGTTGAGGTGGTATTCTTCTTGATTTTGGTAAAATTGCTGTTGCTTTAATTAAGTGAATATGTTTGGTAAATTTGCTTGAATGGGACATCATTTTGCATATGGAGTGTCTTCTTTATACAATTGGTTGATCTTATTAAACTGGAACAATTAAAAGATTGAGTTGTAGATTGAAATCAACATGCATTGCATGGAGTCATGTATTTGTAAAGGCCATCACTTCTAAAGCAATGTTGAAGGGTTAATTTAATCTTGCTTCTTTATTTGTGTGAACTAAGTTACGGGAGGACTATTGTGCAATTCTCTGAGCCAAAGTTTGTGCTATAGTTAAGGTTCTTTTTTATTTTCATTTTTTTTTTCCCACTCATAGATCCATGGGTGTGCTGAGGTAGGCTAATGCTAAGGTATCGTGTGCAGTTTAGATGACCTTGGAGCGATAGTAGGTGCGAAATTCCCAATCACGATTGAAGAGGAACTTATATCCTTTTAACTTCACACTGGTTATTGGAAGGGAGCATGTGATGTTTGCATCCAAGTGGTTGCTCATCCATAATATAGTCTAACCCAACTAGACGAACTACATAGGTAAGTTAATGATGTCGATCCCTATAAGCCTGGGGGTATGTTCGCAATGGAAGAGCTCAACTAGATACTGAGCACTACTAGATTTCTGTTATATCTTGAAGTTGGCAAGATATTGCTATATATTTCTAGAATGAATGGATATTTGTTTTAAAAGATATCTGTAGTCCAACATTATCAATTTATGTAAGTTAAGATCCCAGTTCAGACGTTGTGTTCCGATGTTAAATGCAGTTTAGGCGTTTTGTGGGTACTTGGATAGGATTTCAAACACTGATGGTGGTTTCTTTCTCCTCGAAAACACTTATAGTAGGTTGTGACACAACCACACTATCTAGTTGCCGGGGCATGATAAAAGCTAGAAAGAATTAATCAAGTCCAAATCTACTTTAGTCTAAAGTTCTGTTCAGAGTTAAATAAATATGAAAATCTATGGCCTCCAAGATATGTACTGATGGATTCCGAGAGTCTTTGTTCATGTGGTTCATTCTATTTTTTTCATGACACGCATGAACACGTACACGTACTACAGTGGTTCCAGTTTAATAATTATGCCTCCAGTGCCAAAGTTCAACAATAACCTCACTTTCTGCTTCATAGACAATTCGATGTTGTCTATTCTTTAATTCACAATGGCTAGTTGTCCGACCGTATTATCCTAATCATCATCCATCAAATTATTATATCCATCAAATCATATTCACGGTAACCGTACTTAAAAATTGTTTTCTAAATTCTTCAGTTAAAAATTAGATAATTTGATTCCTTCTTATTGCATCACTTAAAGCATCAATATCCCCAGTTCCCTGGGGAGAAATCCCAGGAGAAAGGAGCCAGCTTCTCGTTCCTACGGAATAATAGGAATGTTATTGAGATGAGTTCGGAATGAAGTTTGTAAAACTCATATTTAAGTAGGTATTTTATAGGGTTTTTATTTTAATTTTAGAATTCATCTTTATATGGTTTTGTAAAACTTATTAAAAAATTGATCCAATCCATTAATACTAAAATAGATTATTAAAAAAATTCATTTACATGGTGTATATTTTGTTTTGAATAGTAGAGCAAATGATATGTGATTATTCAATATTAAATCAATTTTTTTTACTTTAAATTAATATACGATTAATAAAAAAGGAGATAGATGGGAAATGCTTAAGTGGTTGAGAGAGAGATTAAAGACAGAGATAACTGAGTCACAAAGAGTGTAGGGTTGTGAGAGAGGGAACGAGATGGGGCCAAGGTTTTTTATTTTTTTAAAGATAAAGTATGAAAGAGATAATATATTTTTTATTAATTATTATACTTTATTATTTACAATCAATACTAAATTACTAATATTATATGTGTATATTATTATTTTTAATCGAGTTTAAGTTTTTCATTGTGTTTTTTCTAAATCTCAAAATCTGACTTAAAACCCTATAGGATTTGAAAACTATTGCAAAAACCTATTCTAAAATCGTATAAGATCTAACTTTACAAGGTTTTTAGTGAGTTGAACGGGTCAAAAACCCTATAACAACTCACCTTGTGGTATCCTTACGAAATAATGTGTATTCCTTTCAATAGGAATGTGGCTCTATATAGGCATGTTTGTTGTCCTATTTTATTTTTAATCTTTGATTGATTGAAATATAATATCAAAATGCATAAAATTAAAAAAAATAATGTTAAGGAAGTAACTTCGTAATAAAGTGCTAAGTTTTTTAAAAAAAAGTTACTTAAAATATTGATAAGGTATTTAGGAGTACGAGATGGATTTCCTAAAAATAAAGGTGGTCCAGATGATCTTATATATTTTCTCTTTTTTCCTTTTATGTCCTTGACTTTGCAAATTCAATTCCTTGATTTATTTCATCATGACTAGTTTGAAAATAATTAAAAGTGAGGAAATTTTCACTAGAAGGATCTTTTTATTTTCTCCCCTTTCAGAACCTTTGTTTTCGTTGCATTTAAGTGGGAAAATATGAAAAGTGGGGGCTTTAAATGCATCCATTAATGAATTGATGGTAGAGTATTTTTTAATATTTTTATATTTAATTCAGGTAATTCATCATGATTGGATCAAGATTGAACCGGTATGGTCAACTCAGATTTGACAAAACTAGTATTTTTTCCCGGACAATATACATCTAAAATAATGTGCATTATAATGTTTTGGTATGTCTTATAGATATCTTTTGGCCAATTTTGTATTATGAAAGGACGTGAGGGATCATCGATATTGTTTCATCTTAATAAAAGAATTATGTTCATGAGGATCAAGATCTTATCACATGTTGCATATATTTAAGTTACAGTAATATTGGCAATAATTTTCAATCATATTTCTCTATTGGTATAATTTGAATTGTGACATGTGTCTATCCGAAAAAGCAAAGAAAAATAGAAGAAAAAAGAATCCATAGCAGCGACAGAAAATTTTTTCATGATTTAACTGCTGAGAACAAGATGGAATTTAACAACGCAAATTAAAATGGCATCCAAAAGCCAGAAGCCAAACATATAGCACGTCACTCATGTTATGAGACGCAAAAGGTATCATTCTCCACTTTCACTGGCCAAGAGGAATATATAGAAAAGTTTCGTAAATATGTAGCAAATGGGTCCATAGCTCAGTGGTAGAGCATTTGACTGCAGATCAAGAGGTCACCGGTTCGATCCCGGTTGGGCCCTGTTGTTTATGTGTTTTCCTTCTTCCTTCCGCTTTACGTTCTCCGACTAGGCAGTTAAACTTGAAACATAGACCCAATACTGACGATTCAAACCAGCATATATTTAGGCCAGTACACATGACATGGATCTTAAAATCGAAGCATTTTTTTTTCTTTTACTTTTTAAAAGTTGTTGCTAACGCAAACATTCGGCATGCTCGTTTTTAGGAGGATAAAAACATTTCATTTACTTTTTAAATAAAAAAAAAAAGAAAAAAAAAGGGACGATAACACAATAATAATGCATACTAGAAGACATAATTATTAAAATGCATACTAAAAGATATAATTATTAAAATCATGATTTATTGGTATTTTGAATATTTAAAATTGGTTAAATCATATAAAATCATACAAAACAGTAAAATCATTACTTGTAGAATTATATATCAAACTCATTATTTAAATAAAAATCTGATTCTAAACAATTTTATATTAATTTTAATTAAAACATTATAAAATTGTAAATTCGTAAAATTTTATTATTGACTCAAAATTTCAAAAACTCTAACTAGAATATTTGTGTATTTTATTGTCATAATCATTGACATTTACGGAAAATATAGATAAAATTCATCTACATACATATATATATATATATCATCATTTACATCTAAAAAATATAATAATATGCTTTAAAATAAGCTTGTATAGCATAACGTCTTTCACAATCTCTTACCTGATAATTCGTCAATTTCTCCAAGCACTATCGATCCCTCTTATCCCCAAGGAATCAGTGACTCTACCGGTTTTGAATCACAGTTACTAAATTATTTGCAAACCATCCTTGTTTGATTTTCGATGTTTTGGTTTCTCTAGTGCAAAAACCTGAAAGGGAATGAGCCCGCTATATATCCTACTTAAGTAAGGTACGTAAAAACTATCAAACCACCAAACCTGATTAATTAGTTTATAACTACTTTTAATTTAATGAAAATGTCCATCGGTTTTTGTTTGAAGAAAATATATAATAGAAAAAAATTCCCACTCACAATGTGGTTCAATTCTACAAAAAGTTCGTTTATAGAGGTTCAACATCTGACTTTTGAACTCCTTCTACTACTTACTCTCGTTTTGCTTCTATTACTGCACCTACTGTGTTAATCCAGGTTTAAGAGCTTCATGCTCCTCTACTTGACGTGAGGGAAGCTTTCCCCTTTTGTTTATTATCAATATATTATCCTATTTCCCACAGGAAAAAAAAAAAACATTTGTAATATTAATATATACATATATATATTACTATAAATTATTAAATTTTGACAAATAACTCTTATTTCTTCTTTGAAATTCACGTCCAATATTTGTACATCTATGTATATATTTATACTTATTACTTATTTTCTTAAAAAGAGAATTAGCTACTATTAATATATGTACATAATCTTAGGTACACATATATATAAATACTTATGCTATACTATATATATACTTATTTAATTCTTAGCAAAATAAAGTAATATATATATATATATATATATATATATATACACACAAACACATATAGGCGCATATATATATATTTATACATACATGCTCTTATATTTTACTACTTATTTATATATGTGTATGTACACTATTTAATGACATATTCATACATACATACATACATACATACATACATACATACATACATACATACATACATACATATATATATATATATATATATTGAAGTGTATATTGTTAGTAGTACATGTATTTACATGCACTAAACCATATATATAAATTTATATATATATAACTAAGTAGATATAACATGTATGTGCATAAAATTAAATAAATTTATATATATATATACATGTATAAATTCATAAACATAAATAAAAAAGGGTTATATATACAACCAAATACATATTCATCAAATTTTCATTACAAAATGCTAAAATACATATATTTTCCGCAATATATCTTCTAATACATAAGGTGTTAAGTAACATATTTGTAAGCCTTACAATCGGATGTTTCAAATTTAGTTTGTGAAATTTAGGGCGATAAGGTAAGTTGTTCGATCGAATTCAAATTTTGCCACAAAATTAAGACTATTAGTAAAAGTAATCTTGTGAATTTGGATTTAAGAAAATAAATAATAAAATATTATGATATTAAATTATATTTATATTATTCGTTATTTATTGCAAACATATAAAAGGAGTTCTAATAATTAATGAATCGATGGAGATAAATTATATCCACATTAAAAATCATAAAATAATATAAATAATATTTAGAAGTATTTATTTGTACCATATATGTATTTACGTGTAAGTAAAAATACATGAAATTACTTAAAATATCCGAAATATGTTAAAATAATACTAATTGATTAAAGAAAATTCATAAAAAACAAAGAAAATTAAAGGAAAATGTAGAGAATTCTAGAAATGAGGCGTGTCAATCTGGAATTGAAGAAAGAAAAGTTAGCTAATAAAATTAGGACAGATTGAAAGTGAAAAAGAAAGAGATAAGGGATATATGTCCAAGCTAAATTGTAAAAGAAATCCTAAACTTTTTCTATAAATACATAACCCTTCTCTAAAATTCAATTTAGACATTTAGTGAATTGAGATAAATTGAGAGAGATTAAGAGGAGAGAAGAGAAGAGAGGAAAGGAAAAACCAAATTTACCAAAAATTAGAAAAAAAAAAAGTATGCAAATAGAGCTTATAAGGGGAAACCATGTTTGACGACCACTTAGAGACGGACAACTACCATCACTGGATAGCATTCCCATCTCTTAGGGTTATCGATACAGTAGTAGTCGCCGTTGGTGGCTAAATACCCATTGAGCAATGAGTCTAAGTTTTCTTTCCGATTTTGTTTAATTTGTTAAAAATATAAAGAAAAATTTTGAAAAATTATGAAATTTGGTATTCCTAAGTATTTTTGCATGTAGATTTAGGGAGAAATGTCAATTTAATAAGTTTAGGTCCTATTATATATAGTGCTTAAGAAACCCTTAAACCCGAGCTAGTTTTCAATATTAAAATAAATGACCTTAATGATGTAATTTTGACTTGAAAATTTTTATATAGACTATTTAGGATAGAACTTACAATGCTATGAAGATTTTTTCATAAATTTAATTTTCTAAATTTTTACTTAATTTTTAGGTCCTAAAATCATACCTAAAAGGTAATATTTGGGCTTGATTTTATAATTTAATGTTAATTTGGTAAAAAATATGATTTAGTATATAATTAGGTATTTTAGGATGTTAGTTACTGATGTAGTATGATATTGGTAATATTTGGAGTGTTAGAAGTATGTATTATGTGTATTACATGATGAATAATGGGTAAAATGGTATAATTAAGCTAATTTTGTGATTTATGGAATAATTAGGTATAAATTTTCATTTAGAGAATAATTAAGCATTTTGATATATTATTGGTGGTGAAAGATGATATATGTAGTGTTAAAAGTGTTAAATAGATGATATAAGTGTATAATATATAATAATACATAATATTTGTATAACGAAATTAAATTGGCAGAAAATATTAGGTAAAAATTTATGATATTATAATATTAGGAATATTATATAAATTTGATTTAGAATGTGAATTTACGAAATTATATGAATAATATAGGTTATTCTCACATTAAGAGCTAATTTGGTAGGTAAATTAGGAATATAGTATACTGTACGGATTAAAATACTAGTTAGGGGTTAAATATGGGATTTAGGATATCTAAGTGTAATGTGACTAATTTTACATAATGGTTCATAATGAATTCCTAAGATTAATGTGTAAAACTCGTAATTGAAAACTAAATTATAACTTAATTTAAAAACCGATTTGGAAACTGAATCAAAATTTAGCCAGATTTAAGAATAATTGTAAAAGATTTAAAAACTTGAATAATTAAGTATAATAAAAGCCTAAACTAAATAAACAATAAGAATTACAGAATAAAACTTATATAAAATAGTTATATGAGTATTAAAATAATATTTGTATTATAAAGATTATCGGTAATAGCCTGTATGAGTAATACCTTGTGTGAGCAAGCGGAAAGTCCTAGTAAGTTGGGATCATTACATTGCTGTAGTTTGGACTACTGTTTTATGGTATTAAAAGATTTGAGATTATGCTTGAGAGTGTTTGTTAGATACTTGACTGTGTACATGCCTATGTGTACATGTTTATAGGTTTGATGGTATGATTTTGATTTGATGTTTTGTATTGAAATTTGTGTGATTTGTGTGAAATAATTGTATATCTTAAATTAGACTTAACTAAATATATAACTTGTAAGTCTAAACGGATCTACATAGTAACTAATTAGGGGAAATGTCTAGGGTCCTTCGGCCAAATACCAACCCCTTCAAAAAGGATAATGCTAAATAGTATAATAAGTTTCTTATTTATCTTGAGTTGAACTAAGTGATAGTAGAGAGGTTGCGGTAAAGATAAAGTCAATGGTTTGAAAGTTATTATTGGAGGAGTAGTGTTTCTATTGCGCAAGCCTACATTTGATCGTGAACTATTGAAATATGTGTTAAACTCCTTAACTTAAATTAGAGCAGGTATAATTTCTTTAATCTCATGATAGATCGAATGATGTCGTGTGATGGCATTTGCTTGTATATGCATTATGTTTAATTAATTTGGTTGATAACTTTATGTGTGCTTGATGTATAATTTTAAGTCTTCGACTCAATTGGTTGCTTACATTCCTATAGACATTGCTACAAGTGCTAGCTAGTACGCAGCCTATAATTACCTTGAAACTAGTAATTGCTAGATCTTAGGGAGTGATGATATAATATAGAACTATGGAAGTTTGAGTCTTAACTTTGAATTTTTTAATATCAATTTATGTATTTTTTAAGTAAAGTAAGATTAGGTTCCTAAATCTTATAAATATCACTTGGATTATTTAAATCTTAGTAAGTAATTTTTCATATTTTCATAGATAATTAACATGTTTAATTTATGAACTGTTTACTTTAAAGTGAGTTAGTTGTAGACGCCTTATATAAATTAAGTCTAAGATAGCGGTTGTAATATTAGCTTTTATTCTAGGGTGGTTTGTACGACGGAATTGTTACGACTATACCACTTCAAGGCATAATAATATCAACTTAAGAGAACATACAAACTAATATTATAAAGAAAAATTAAAACTTTGATTACTTAATCTTGGAGTCCTTGAAGTTGTAGCTTTTTTTTTTTCCTTTTCAAACTAAAAGTAAAATGATGGTGGATTATTAGATAAGTTATGAGGATTTTAGTGACATGATAGTTTAGAAAAATAAGAGAAAAACAGAAGGAAGAAAGTGGGAAAAGAGAAAAGAAGTTGTTGGTCAAAATAAAGTTGAATCAAGATTTGTTTTGTGTTTAACTTTTTAGAAAACAAATGAATGAAGACTTGTGGCCCGTAGAAGTAGAAGAAAAGAAAAAGAAAAAGAAAATGAGATAAGATGGTAAAGTTGGATTTGACTTTCATCCTTATCTATTTTCTTTGCTTTTTATCCTTTAAATTGAGCACATGTAATAAATTTCGAACACATGGCAACTGAAACAAATGAAGAGGAAAAAGAAGGAAAAAGGAAAAGAAAGAAGGAAAAGAAAAAGAAAGAAAAGAAAAAGAAAGAAAAGAAAAAGAAGGAAGAAAAATTACTTTTAACTTTTCTAGAAGTGTTTTCAACTTTTGAATAGTGTCTAGAATAATATATAATGTAATTATGGAAGAAAATATGTAATGTAAAAATTAATGTAAACTATTTAATATATAAATATAAAATACATCGTAAAATTAAATCTATATAAAATTAGCACACATGTATACATATATGAAATCACAAATAATTATAAAATAATATTCATAATCTTATTAATTTTGTTAATTAATTTGTTACTCTTTATGTTTATAAATATTTAGAAGTTATCTCTATTTATTTATTAGTAATTTTACGCGATTATTAATCATTATGCCCAATTAGGGCTTTAATACTATTGGGTAAATTTTATGCGTTTTATAAACTTAAGGTTTTGGTTTTAAGGTTTCTATTAGGTTCGAGCTTAATATTTTGTATTTATGCATATTTAGGGTTTATATTTTTTATATGCGATTAGGGTTTTGAATAGTATATTTGTATTCTTCGTATTAGTTTTAGGTTTCATAATTAAAATTTTAATCAATTTTAAATTTATCGATTTTGTCAACAGAGGAAAATTATCTACAGCACTCAAGTTCAACTCTATACTCAAGAGACTCAATTTGCGAGTTTATAAGTGTTCACCTTGTAACTTGAGTAAATGGGATCAGTTCTTTGCTTGAATTGCTCGTTTAACCTTAGAGAGTTGAGTCCTTGCAAAGTAGTGTTGTTTCTTTGTTCTCTTTAAGAGTTGTAAATGAGGATGAAATATTAGGTATTTATAATCTCTTGAACATAAAGTCATTCATCATATTATTTAAGTGATCAATGAATGAGATGAAACTCACTCAATTTATAGTTATCTTAGATGAGCTAGCTTATGGGTCTAAGGCTATTAGCCTTTTTCATAAGCATATAAGCTTGCCTGAAAAAAACTTAGATGTGGGCAAACTAGTTTAACAATCTCTGTTTCGAGCCCACCAAGCCAATTCTTTCTAAATCATCTTAAAAATAAATTAGACTCTTTAGGCCCTATTACCTAATATAAGGAGTCAAGCTCAAATAAATAATAGACTTAGCCCAATGATTAATATTGCAATTTTCATCCCTCTACAATAACTACATAGATACATTTGATGTCTCTTATACATATTTAATTGTTAATGTAGTAACTAGGATTTGTTAAGATATAAATTTTCTTTTTTAGGTTAACTGGACATTAATATGTAATTTAAATGTACACAAATAGCATTATAGTACAAATGACTCCAAACAATATAATAAGGAATGGAGGGGTCTGATCCTACCATAGTATGTTATGGATGGTAGACGAGATGGCTATACCTCACATTTGAAGTGAAAAATAGATAGCAATCTCATAAGATTGCCTCTATCCAAACATCAACAATTATGATCTACCTAAAAGGTATTATCCTTGAGAACCATACTTTAGATAACATTCATTGTGACTTCTATCCATATTCATTGATTATTATACAATGTAGTTTCCTCTTATCAATTATTGTTGAGCTATCCTTGATAGTATAATTGTATTACCTTAATAAATACGCCCATATATGTGATATCAATCATAGGGTGTCATTTGTAGGGCATGTATGATGAAGCATAAGTAGTATGTAATTAAGTTAGCTAGGTTTATGTATTAATAGGGCTTGTCATCTATCAAGTATACATAACATGCAATAACTACTGTTAAACTTGTGCAAGGGCTAATTCTAAATAATGAATTGATTATTCAACTATTGAGCCCTAAGAGCCTAAGCGGTTCAATTGGCATAAAACCAGTAGGTAAGCTAAGCCCCGAACCGTTAGTTATCTCGTCAATTTGAGACGGGGCTAACCCCAAAATTTAATATATATATATATATATATATATAAATATAATATACTATACAAATGTACTATATATCTATAAATAATGCAAACATATTATGTATATATAATATATTATATATATAATATAATTCAAATAAGTCTATGTTATATATAATATATAATAATTAATATACTATATATATACTATATACTATATATAAAATATATGATATTCTATACTATATATATATATAATATACTATATAAAATATCTACATGTATTTAGGGAAATTCGATTTTCGAGTAATAATAATCAATATGTTGACATAAAGTTTTAAATTTAGTTAGGAAAAAAAGTAAATAGACGAATAAGCCAGAAATTATTTATAATAATTGATGAAAATTAGGAAAAAGAAGAGAAATTATTTATAATAATTGAAGAAATTTGAAGGAAAAAAAAAAAACAAAACCTACTGTTTTAGAGTTGCGAAACTAGCCCCTTAAAGCCTTATCTTAGTTCACTCCTCAGTTGGCCCATGAATTGGTGGTTTAGGGTCAATGTGCAAGAGCCGATTTTGAACATTAAATTGGCCTATTGGGCTACTCGACTGGTTTGACTTGATCATAGGTGGGCCTAATCTAGTCGTTGAATTATAGAGCTTTAAAAGCCTAAGTGATTCAATATGTAAAAAACTAGCAAGTTAGCTAGGCCTCGAATCATTAATTGGCCTGTCAGTTTGAGGGAGAGGTATGGAACCCCAAAATTCAAAAAATATATATATAAATAAATATAATATGTTATACGCATACTATATATATAATGCAAATATATTATGTATATGCTATATATATACAATATACTATATATATAATATAAGGCAACTAAGTATATATAATATATAATAATTAATATACTATATATTATACTATATATAATATACCATACTATATATATATATATAATATTTACATATATTGAGTGAAATTAAATTTATGAGTAATAATAGTTGACATGTTGACATAAAATTTTAGATTCAGTGAAGAAAAAAGAAGATAAGACAAATAAGTCATAAATTATTTGTAATAATTGATGAAAATCTGAAAAAAAAGAAAAGAAAGAAACAAAACATACAGTTCAAGGGTTGCAAAATTGGCCCATTAAGGTCCAATCTCAGTACACTCCTTAGCCAGCCCATAAACAAATGGTTAAGGGCCAATTCTAAGGTTGAACTAGCGCACAAGTTTAAGTACCATGCATTTGTATGTCATTGCAATCACAAATCAAAAGCCGATTGGTCTATCTCTATGTCATAAATAGATTTATATGCAATAACAAATCAATTAATGTTTAATCATACTTAGTATTATTTTAAGTCCAATTATTGAGCATTTCTCATTATTTTTATCAAGTATTATTATTTTTTAGATTTGACAATTTATTAAAAGAATATTCTTTATTATTTTAGTCACAAACACAAGTTTACAACTCTAGCTACCTCTTGAAAGAATAAATTAACTTTTTAAGAGTTTAAATTAAAAATTTGATTCCTATTATATAGTCTGTTGTTCATGATTTTGGGATCGTGTTAATCATGAATTATTTAACAAGATTGAAGTTAACCAAATATGTATATCGATGCAGCCAATTTGGCGGAGAAATACATTTTTGATGAATTTTAGCTTTCACACAAGATCAACCTTAGTTTTTCAGTAAACACTTTAACTATTCTTATGAACTTTGAAGTACACATTGAAAACATTTAAATTTTCCTCTGAAAAAAAAGAAGAAAAAGAAAAATCCTTAATAACAAGTAAACATTAAGGTGCATTAAATTAACAAGGTCATATTTGCAGCTCCATAAGAGCATAATAATATATGACATTGAGTTTACAAACCTCAAATGCAGCATAAGTCTAAAAATTTTCATTGGAAGCCTTTAGAAGATTGCATATGATGACCTTGCTCCAATTTCTTTTTGCCCATGGAGGTGAAGCAAAAAAAAAAAAAAACTATTAAGAGATATTGATGAAAGCAATTGGATTTTGCATTTTCCATAGAAACTACAAACACAGAAAGAGATTCATTTGGAAGGTAAACGCTATTCCATCGAAGAGCATAATAAAAGGAGTTTCTTATCGATGAAATTGAACGACTTATTTAATCACGAACTGCTTGGCAAGAGTACAAATTAATTATCATGAAAACCGCAACATTTAATTTGCTGTATGCGTGTGCTCTACAAAGGCCAGGATCCATCATCTATTGCGTCCGGGTTTTCCACCCATGTCTCATGAAGATGCAACCATAAAGCCTCCTGAAATACGATAACGTTAATGGCTGAGTTCTAAGTCTGCAAGTGGTTGCTGATGGTAAATTCAGCTTAGTTATATCTAGTAGAATCAAGTTCCCTACCTTGGAAGTCAATAGGGCAGTGCATACACGACTCCTCCTTGCTGTGCCTTCAGAAGCAAGTAAATGCGGCAAACATATAAGGCCTTTGCTTAAACGAATGACTAAATGAGTGTAAAACCAGACAGAACAGAACTCACTATATAAAAACAAACATAATCACTGCTATATCAATGCCTAAACAAGGAATTCAACTAAAAGGTGTCGCTGATTTATGTATTGCAATACCAAATCATAAAAAATTAAATTTATTTTTTTTATCTACGAATCAAATCATGTGATCTGAATTATGAATTTTTCTAAATTATAAAATTTTAATTTAATTTATGGTTTCAACTATACTTTTTAATCTAAAAATGGTTGATGGAGTCAATATTCATTCAACTAAAAAATTTCAAATTTTTATCAATAACTAATTTTATTTATAAAAATAGCATATTGTATAACTTTGAGTCAAATTACCTATATAATTAACAAATTACGATAATAAAAATTCATCACAAATACAATTCAGTAAATGTAAACAAAAAGCTATTTTAAGTACCATATTATAACAAAAAAAAAAAAAAAAAATTCTTTAGTTGCAAGTATAATACTACTACAATTTTTTTTTGAAAAAATGATTTGATTTGTTTATACGGATTTATACAATTTATCCTTTCAAATAAACCATAAGTGATTAATTTTGTTCGGTCTAGAAATTTTCTAAGTCAAATTGTTAAAAAAAAAAAATCGAAAACCATATTTTCAATTTTCAGATTGGTTTAGTTTGGTGGATTTTTTTTTTTTTTACCTATCCTTAGTAAGGAGCAAAAGGTCCATGCTATAAGAGAAAGGAGTGGACAAAAAAAAAAAAAGTTTCTATTGGAATTTGTAGACATTTTGATCATGTAATGGTGGAGGCATAAGAGCATCCATAACCACCCAAAAATGGAAGCATTAATAAGGCTATGGAAACGTTAAAAACTTGATAATTTTAAGCTTTGCGAAAAATATGAATCTTCCGGTCTTTAAAGAGGACACCATTCCTGTTGAAATGAATGATGATGATATAACATCAAGCTGAAACATAGACTCAACTGATAAAGCTTTTTCAACGGATCGCTTCTTTTTCCAGTTTTTCATTTCGGTTAGTTCTCTTTCAGAAATATCTTCAATAGTAATAATGCTATGGGTAAGTCATTATAGGATATCACACCTGTATATAAAAAATCCAATAGAAAACTGAACCAATAAAAATAATAAATTAGCAACCATATTACTCTTAACCTATGTAAGCTCTAACTTAGATAGAGGTATATTAAGCATATATCTATAGATGACAGTGTTAATTTTCATTGGTTTTATCGTAAATATTTTTCTTGGAAATGTTTCTTGGACGGAATGTTCATTGCGAAAATGGTATTGTGAATAAGATGGGAATTTTTAGTTTGTCCAGGTTTAAAGTGTTGCTCTTTTAATTGGTTGTTTTATTGTGTACCTGTTTTGGTGTACAATTTTTGGCTCCTTTTCCTTGGTCTGACAGTGCTTTATTTTTATTAAAAAGATTAATAAATATACTGAATTTAACTATTTATGAAAGTTTTTTAAGGACACACTTAAAATATCTTAAACAAATCAAAAACAAAATAAAAAATTTATGTAATCAAAAGAGTTATCGAGAATTCATTCAAAATCTATTTTAATTAGATCTTTATCTATTAAAGATAAATAAATAGTATTTAGAGATGGATAAAAAATCTTTAATAATAATAAGATTAAGACAAATCTTTTATATTTCCTAATCTAATTATTCTAAAATCAAGCAAATAACTGGCAGTGAGATTCGAAAAGCGTATATAATCTAAAGCTTTAAGAGAACGCCTTACCACATAACTCCACTTTATAGTACTTCACGGCCCAAGTATCCGAACTGATCTGGGCTGAGTATACGCGATCCACCCAAGCACGAAAGGGTGTTCCCTTCTTGTCTCCAAAAGCTCTCGTCAATGCACTTATACTTTCGTGCAAAGATTTCTCAGTCCCAGACGGATGAATGAAAGTACTAGCGGGATCCTGATGACCAAATGAAGAGGAAAACAGAAACAAAACACTGATCAGCATGATTAGACCAGAACTGGAATTATTCTCTTACAACATGTCTATAAAGCCATAAAGGGGCATGTTCTTTTTATTAAAAAAAAAAATTAAAACAAAAATCTTTTTGTACACTTTTATCATTTGTCAGATAAGGGAATAATTTGCACATACGCAAGCTGCCTGCATAGTTTTGATCAAAAGATCAAGATCCTCAACATCTCCACGCCTAAGCTTCTCATATGCTAGATTAAATTTGACCACTTGGAAACCCGGATTGAAGTTTTTCAGACTGCTATCCGAAGAATCCGTCACATCCCTTGGAGAAGTGTTGGGACCTAAGCCAAAATGTCCAATAGCCTGCATGATTCCAGCCGCGCACCTCTCGGTGGCATGGAAAAATTTCGGATTGTCCTTGGCATTTTGAGCATACCAATGCAAGAGTTCTTCTTGAGCATTGCTAACCTGCCAGGATTATATATATATATATATTTTTTTAGATAAAAATTATGCATTCGAAAGTTACTATGATAAAAAACAAGGTAAAAGCGACCAACCATCACACCATAAACATCTGGAATGCTGAAGAGCTCAGCATCATTTCCGGAGTCACCACATACAAGAGTGTCAGCTGGTGATTTTCCTTCTGCTTTAAACTTGTTGAGTAAGTAAGCAAGAGCTTGACCTTTTCCGGCACCTTTTGGCAGGATATCCAAATCTATCCCTCCACTGTAGATTATTTTCACATCCAACTAATAAAATCGAACTAAGTCAGTGCAATACCTAAGCCGAGGGGGGATGGCGAGAGAGAAAGGTACAACATTATGGCACCAGAAAAGACATTATAAGATATAGCTCTGTGAATCTAGGTAGACATCAGATGTATGTTTAAACAGTTGTAGGGAGTTAGTTCTTTCTTCTTACCCCGCGCTCTCTTAATCTCTCCGAAAGCAGCTTGGTCACTTCTTGGGCATCGTTTTTATCAACATTGAAGCTAACCTTGTGTGGCCTTTGCTCTGTTTCTGACTGCATATTATGAAAGTCATATTTTCTCCAATAATACTTCAACCATAGTCATCGTGGAGTCTATTTTTTTTTTTTTCTGTCGTTTTGGAGACTCGGAAAGTACCTGAAGAGTGAGTTCAGAAAACTTGCGTGTTTCCTCCATGACTATATCCTTATCCCATTCGTGGTTCAAAAATTCAGCCCAACCATCATCTGGCACCATTGAACTGCCATACATAATCTCGGTGCCAACAGACATGATAGTTATGTCGGGAGTCAACAGGGGCTTCTCTTTTCTCAGCTGCTTGTAGAGTGTATGCGACCTCCCAGTTGAAAAAACAAGCAGGGAATCATGGCGGTAACTGGATTCCCATAAGGCATTAAACCTGAGCAAGGAAATGTTCTCAGGATCATGATCATGATCATGATCCACCTTGCAAAAAAAAAAAAAAAAAAGCTCTTCATGAGATATCAACTCCTCCATTGACATGTCTTTAAGGAAAAAAGAACCGGAAATACAAATGTACCATGGTATTATCCAAATCCGAAGCTAACAAAAGGCGAGGGCCAGCATTCAGATGGTTCATAAGCGCCATTTTTGCCAACCTTTGAGAAAACAAAACATAACAATAACCTCAAGAATCTTTCCGAAAGGCGAACCTCAGTACATTGCAATCATAAGCATAAGAAGATGAAAACACGATAATTAACATTGTCACACTACACCTAATCCATCACGATAAAATCTGAAGGTTCGTTTTTCTATTAAGTTCTTATTGATAAGAACATTCCCTGTCTATTTGAAGAACGGTCTTTGATGCTTTCGTCAAATTCGAAGGTGCTTTAACTTGGTTCGCAAGAAAAGTTTCTCCGAGAGCAATAGAATACGATTCTCATTTTAACATAGTACACCATTTTAAATCGAAAGCAATTTGATTTCACCGAAATTTGCTATATTCTTTATCACTTTAAATACAGATATAAAATGATGAAACCGCTCATCGTTATTGATTCTTCAAGATTTGAATTCTTTTATAGTCAAAAAATAATAATAATAATAAAAGTTCCTTTTGATTTATCTGTTATAATTGTCTACTTGAACTTTTGTATTTAATAAAAATTAAATACCAAAAAATAGAAATATAATTTAATCATTTTCAATACTTACAATATATTTTTAAATTTTTTTTAAAGTATATAAATTTTATTTTTTTAGTTTTGATACTTTAATTATTATTTTAGAATAATTATGAGATAGATAAAATATAAATATAAAAAATAAGATAACTAAATTTTATATAAATATAAATCAAACACAAATTAAAATGATAATTCAAACAGAAAAATATCAATAGCTTTAGCGGGGATCAACACTTCCTACCCTTTGTTACTAGTAAGCCGAACTGCAATCTAGCGTGCAACGCACAGCAGAGCAATGGCGGATATAAATAGGGGAGAGAGATGGAGGCGTCGGCGGGGATAGCTGATAGGGGTTGTGTGGCGCTGCAGAGGGGGATAGCTGATAGGGGTTGCGTGGCACTGCATAGGAGAGAGAGAGTTGGGACCAGATTGGATAAGCCGGTGTCTTGTCGTGATAGCTTTACTTCACCTGTTTTAGTCACAAAACGTGGATTGAAAAGGACCGAACTGCATAGAGGTATGGGTTTTCGATTCGGATTCTTCTCTATGATAAAACTAGAATTGGATAGAAGGGCAAATTATTATAGTGACTGTCGCATCTGTTTAGTCTGGTGGTAAAAAGGGATAAAGTTGATGGAGTGTAAATATGGGTAAAGTCATATTTGTTTTCTAATCAATTCAATTATAGAAAAGAATAAAGTTCAAGTAGTCAATTATATAAATAATTATAAAAATAGATAAGATTTATGTATCAAATTAATATTTTTAAATTTCAAGTAATTTTTAATAAAAAGAAAAGGAGGGCTAAAATCATAAATAGTACATAAATTTTACTAAAATATGTGATTTACTACCTTTATTTTGAAACATTAATTTATTATTTAATTAAAGTTTTTATGGTCATTTTTACAAGAAATGATTGAGTGGTATAAATAGATAATATAAATTGATGAACTAAATTTTAATGTGTGGATATACAATTAGTATTTATATTCATTTATTTTTAAGTATTTAAATATCATTTGCATATCATTTATCGATACACGTAATGTATTAATATTATTGAATCTTTTTTTCTATTTTTACTACTTGAACTTACTTTGTTAAGTTTGTTTGCTAATGGGAATATAATAATGAATCAGAATTTCACTAGTAACAGCTAATGGATTATATCTAACAATCCACCTTTTGAAATAGATCTAAGTCACTTTGCCTTAAGTAATTGTTCTTGGGTGGTGGTGTACAATTTTCTACATCACCTCATAGCTTAGAGTAGTTAAAACATTTAATTTTTAGTTCATCCTTATATCTACATCAACAAATAGACTTAACCATATTTGTCAAGATAGTAAAATTGATCAAGAAAACTTCAATTAAGTAGTAAATTGATTTTTCTAAAATAAAAGAAGTAAATTAAATATTTTGGAAAAATTTAGATACTATTTGTGATATAACCTTAAAAAAAACATATAATTAATTACAAATGGGTAAAATTCAAATATCAAATGTAATATTTATCTATAATAATATAAATTGGATTATGGACTCTAACTAAGTCACATTTGTTTAAAAAAAAAGCCACCTATCATAAATATTATATAATTTGTGGTCGTATCTTAATAAATCAATATTAGCATATTAATATAAATAAAAATATCAAAAAAATGATTTAAAGTAAAAGTGTTAAATGTAATGATTTATGATATACATTATTAGAACATCTTTAGTTGATTTTTATAAATTTTAATGATTTTTTAGTTTTTTTTTTCTACATTTATATTATTTTCATGTTTAGGATACGCATTACAAATGAATTAGAATATAAATATCATTATCCTAAACTAAGAACAGTCAAAGAGACTAATTTGAAGAATGAGACAATTTGTTTTAAAAAGAGTAAGTTATTTTCCTATGAAAGATCATGATTTTTTTTTATTGGAAACTTTTTTCTCTTTTATAAGAAAAAATTGTTTTGTGCCACATTTGTAATAAATGAAGATAGAGAATATATCTTTCAAGTTTCTTGAAACAAAGGAGACTAGAAATTAGGGTTGAGACCTAAAATCAAGCCTAAGAAAAAATGTTTTCTACAATATTTCTAGTAAGGGGAAATAAAGAATATATTTTTCAAATAATATGGTCATATCAGTCATTAATGGTTGATTTAAATATATAAGAGAATAAAAAAGTTAAAGAGGTAAAATCGGTTGAACCACTTCAATTAAGTTCAATTGAGATTAGACTAAACTGATTTTATGATTTACCATTTGATGTTGTACGTTTTGGTGTTACATAGCGATTTGCCTATCGGATGCCAGTTGGCCATGAAAGGGATATAGACACGGCTTGATGTTCTCCGCTCTAGCGAAGGGTCATTCCACCCATACAGATCCAACACGGCAAGGAATGTTAAAGGTTTGGCGGGTCAGTCTCCCCAAAGAATTCCAACACGACAATGGCAAAGTTTGTAGCCATCTCGTGTGCACATACAAAATGCTTCCCACATGTGCGTTTTCGATTCAACAATATCTTACATGGAAAATCATACAATATAAGTGCATACGTAGGGAAAAACTTTTTATAACAGAAGACATAGAAAGGGAAATAAATAGGTGAGTTTTAATACAACTATTTTTACCAAAACATTCCACCATCTTACTATATAGAGGATTTTACTTTAAAAATATATAAAAATTTTAGTGATGTAAGTCGAACTGAAAGTGCTCCCAAAAATGATTACATCTAAAGTTACCCATCTCTTTCTTGTATAAAAGACATGTTTTCATATGAGAAAGCATTTACAATTGAGATGCACTTGGGATGTGTCGTTTCTTTTTATTTTCATCATAAATAAGACACTAAGCAATGTTTATATATATATATATATTAATCTGATAGCATGAGGTGGAGTTCATTTTAATATTTAATCTCCCCTTACACATATCATTACTTTAAAGAAAATCATTTCTAACTAAATAAACTTCTGTTATACCAAAAAAGTCACATTTAAACATTAGCATAAGATAAATCGAATCAATAAACCACATTAAAACCAAATCAATAAGGGTCTAAACTAGAGTCAGACTTATCATTACAGGTTCGAACTCATCGAGTTGGTATGAATAGTTAAAGGGTTGGACTCATCAAACCTATATATATATATATATAAGAAATTTAAAAATTTTAAAAAATAAAGAACATAATCAATCAAAATAAAAGATAAAATGGATTATAAAATAAAATTGAAAATGGAAAATTAAATAACATTAAAAGTTTAAACTAAATTTCACATTAAAAAGAAGATATAATAACACATGAATAGTATTATTTAAAGAATTTCAATTTTGGTATATGTAAATTTTTACCAAAAGGAAAATCCAACTCTTAATAAGGTGAGACTAATTTTTACTTTTTAAACTCTAATGGAGCCTCTAGTTTTTTTTTTTTTTTTTTTTTTGCACATTGCTAATATTATAGTCAAGTTAGATATTGTTTTGTATAAATAAATACACATTTTCAGCAATTACTTCTTAAAATGGGCTAAAAGTTAAATGGCCCTTAGGTTTTATTTTTTTAATTTAAAATTTTACTTTATTTATTTTTTGTTTAAAATTTATTTTAATATAAAAAAAATTGTAGTATCATGGGTCGAAAAATCAAACCCATCAATCGACGGGTCCAAGACTCAGCTTGGAATTTAGGTGGCTCAATTATGGTTCTCCATTTGGAGAATTGTGACGCGGCAAGCTCTGTCCCAATTTTTGGTCGAGATGGACTTAAACCTGTAATACCTGATGATGCATAATCTAAAGGAAGATGCATAGCTAGTCGGGTAAAGCACTGGCAAAGGGGAACAGATGCATAGCTAGTCGGGTAAACTCATGATGCGATCTGTGTGAATTTAGCGTTTTAGGATTTAGGAATAATGAAAATGGTACTTTTATTTGTTTTTTGAAGGCATTTATTAAAATATAGAATAAAAGGTGAGGACATAATCAATATTTGATATAATGCACTAATATTGAAATGAAATTATAGATTGATATGACGTAGAATTAGGAATAAGCTTAAAAGAAATAAAATCAATGAGAAAATTCAATAGTCTCGATCACAACAAAATCTGTGAATAAACTCATTAAAGAAGGATCTATTATCCTATAACATTTCCCGTATTTATAGGCTCGAGGAACTGAACTTACTAATTATAAGAAGAATAATAAATTAGGAAACTAAAAATGGAAATAAAAAAGCAACACTTAAGAGTTAAAATAACAGCTTCTTGAAGCACATTACATGGGCCAAATCCATCGTGGGCCAGTAGACCACATACTGTGGACCGCCTAGTAGCATCATGTGTTGAATCATGGTTCATATTATTACCACTGAGCTAGAAAATATTTGTCCTCAAGTCTGGAACCTCGATGATATGATTCAACTCTAGGCTTCTTCTAAAAGTATGATGCACCAAAGTTCATGAACAAACATATTTTGCTTTCTTCTTGACAAATGCAAAATGATATTGTTGTATATTCTTCTATGTCATAGGCAACAAAACATAATTATGACTCCTTTTCTTGATTTCTATATCCCTTTTACACTGCATGCCTATCTAGGCCTCCCTAATAGTAATTGGATATAGAGGAACTACATCACAAACAAATTCATTAGTATAATCAATAAAAGATAAACACATATATTTGTAAATGTGTTTAACCAATGTAAACTATACAGTTTTATATTCATTAGTTTGTTATTGCAAATAATCTCTATCCTAGGATTGCCTTAGCTTATGAACATAGATCTTTTAACTCCATCAATGTGAAGTCACTTAAAACACAAGTCATCTCTATCTTCTCATAGCTTCTACATCCCTTGGATTTTTAATCTCCTTAACAACTTCTTTAGGAGTCCCAATAACTCTAGCTTCCATTAGAGTCCTTATAAATTAATTTCAAAATAATATTTTTGTAGCCTTGTCTTGAACTATCTTCATTACCTTCAGTGATCTTTTTAGTTAAAACCTTTACCCATTTTATTTTATTTTATTTTTAATCACTTTTGGATTTCGATTGTAATAGCTTTGATTTATTAAGTCGAACTATTCCATGATAGCTCTCATGGATGCAATTATCTCCTGTAACATTTCCTCCATATTATTATGCGACTTCTCTATATTATCAAGTGATTAACTTTTCCCTCTCTCTTGACATTGTTCTACTTCTTACGATAGAAGTAGTAATCAAAATGCATGTGAATGTCTAGTTACGTAATCACATACACACAAATATCTTCGCCACAAACCTTAATCACAATTAATCTAAGAATATTAAACCAACCAAAAACCAAATTTTTCTAAGAAAGTAAATCTCAATTCTATCTCAAGACCTACAATTGATGAAAAAAGAATCAACACTTACCAAAAATTTCTTCCATAGTGAACATATTCCCTAAATCTCTTATAGTAAAAACAATATAACCAAAGATTGCTTTGGAATTAATTGATGTGTGAATTCAAAGTTTTAGAGTTTAGGAATAATAAGGCATATTTTTATGTGCTTTTTGGCATTTATCATGCTGTGAAATATAGGATATGGACATAGTCAATACTAGATATGACATACTAATGTCGAAATGAACTTATTTTAAATTGAATCAATGATTGAAATGATGTATGATCTATAAAATAATGGAAAGTGTCAAAAGGAATGGATATGACCCATGGTTTCATTCACTACAATAGGAATCAATTGATAAGAACTCAAAAGAAATGAAGAGAAGGTTAATTTCTCAATAGTTAATAACAAGACTTAATAGATTCAATGACAACAATGTTTGTGAATAAACTCAACAAACAAGAATCTATTATTCTATTACATTTACTACCTTTATAAGCTTGAGAAATTAAACCCTACTAACTATGAAAAGAAATGACAAATTAAGAAACTAATAATGGAAAACAAAAAGGAAAACCTATAAGTAAAATAATGCAGCTTATTGAAACAAGTTACATAGACTTGGTTGATTGTAGGTCAATCGACCATATATTAGTCTTTCTATTTGTTAACCACCTAATCCCATAGATCTCCATTTGGCTTCTAAACTCATCTTGGACCATCCCAGTTGCCTCTAGCATCGTATTTTAAAACATGGTTCATATTTACTCTAGTAGTTTAAAGGGTCAAGTTGTGTGACCCCTTCTCTATATCTATGTCTTGTAAGTTTGATTATCTCTTCTAGAAAGCACGGAAGTGATAAGGTACATATACAGAGATGTACGTGGATACATAGGATTTTTTATAAGACTTAGTAAAGAGGAGGGTCTATTAGTACAACCTCCTAATGAAGACTCCAGCATGTCTCCATCCTCATTCCTTACCTCTACCTTTAGCAAATGTTAGTGCTACTATTTGTTAGCTTTTAATAAGTTACAAGGCATAATGTCACCTTACTATGATCCTTAACATAATCGATTCCCCTATTAACGAATGTGATTGCAATGTAAATTTAAAGCACGATGTGAATACAACTACACACAGACATAAGAGTAAAGTAAGCTTATACTGATTTTTCATCCACTTATTACATTAGTATATATGTTCTAGCTACTAAGTAATTAAGCATAGCATTAGTACATTCAACATATCACCAACTGAAATGTTGGTAAAATGGAACCAAATCTGGATCAATCATTATTAGGCTCAATCCACACCAAATGCGTACGGCACTCATTTCATAAGGTTTTATATGGTACTTTGAATTGCCACATGGTTTGTGTCAATCCTTTCGTAAATGTCAATGCCATAAAGGTGATTCTTTATATCAACATTAAGTGGAGCATGTTGATAACCACCAAACATAACCACTACTTGGTTGGAAAAGTGTCAATCTACTATGTAGAAGCAAACTCAAGTCGATCGCATCTCACTCTTGGCATGGTAATGGAGAATGGACCTTGATGATTTCTGCTATGTAAGGCTATCATACGAATTAACATCCATAACATAAGAGCTAGTATTATTATATATTAAAACAAATGGAAAGGTGAAAATTCAGTAATTTACATCTTATGTCATGTTTATCAATTCAAAGAGTCATCATAAGCCTCTTGCTTATGAGTTGCTAACCGTGCCATGTTTAACACCTTCCTCTATTAGCATGCTAGAGGCTACCTTCCTCCAAAAAAATCCCATAACAGCTCATTGGAGTAATACATAAGAATTTGCCTTAAGCTTAAACTTATAAGAAAATAACTAGCCTTCTTAACTCTTAAGTGGTAGATGTCCCTACCTAATAAAGCCATTAGTATATCTATGCTAAATATTCCCCAAGCATACCAACCTAAAATGGAAACTTTTTGAAGGAATAGCAAAAACATCAAGTGTACCAAGCTTCATGATTTATTAAGAATAATGTTGTCAAACCTAGTCTGAGCAGTTGATCCGGATATATAAAAGAGTTAAAGAATAGTGGGATAAATTGGATTAGATTAGGGGTTAGACCATGGTGGTTAGATTGGATTAACTTTATGGAAGGGTTAGGTCGAACCAAGTTGGACCAGATGGGTAAATATAGGTTTGACAATACTAATCGAGAATGCATGCAAGATTATGTATGAGCCATAGAATATAAGCATAGGAATGGCATCTAACCTTCTCCTCAACATCCATCCCCCATCCCCTAACTTGCGAGTATGGTGACTAATATGTCAAGTTTGTGGTTTGATGATGAGTAAGCTTCTACACTCATCTACTCAACTAAGGTTGATGCTGGTTTGAAATTGCATCTCCATATAGTGGATTGCCAAATTGTAACAATATATCTTAAAGAGGTAATTCTAGCATTGCCTTTGGATGTATTTATGGCCTCCATCTCTCCACCAAAGCATTGATCAAGTGCCAATCCAAAGTTAATAGTAAAACAACCGAGATCCAAGAAGCTGACTTACTTGAAGTGAGATAGTATATGTGGATTAAGAGGAATATCCTCCTTTACACATTGTAGTGGTGAATTATGAAATGCCCCTCTAAGCATTTCTTAAGGACTTGAGTTTCTAATTGCAATCGATATTTATGTTTGCACAAAATACTAACCTAAGTCTATATTTGATTAGTTAATATGAAAATCATAGTGATGCTTAATGTAATGCATCTAATAGTGTGAACTAAATCAACTTTGATATTGAATCTCATCCTCCTCTTGAATTCATTGCAAGAAGTTAAATTATCTTGTCTCCTATTTTCATTTTCCTCAAAGATTACGTATGTTTGTATACTCCTTTACTCAATAGTTTAAATTTTCAAACTTTATTGATGCTAAGTCAAGAACTTGGAATAGAGCTGCAATTAGATGGCCCGATCATAAAAATATGGAGGCTATTCCAGCAGTGGCTCTTTTTCAAGTATGCAAATAGATGGTCTATTTTAGCAATTTCATGATTTACGTTAGGAGAATGTTTTCTTTTGGTTCTTCTTTAAGTTTCAATATTGAATAGAATAATCTTGCCTACCAAAAGTGCCACATTTTAACTAGAAATCATGTTGTACCCACCAATCATAATTTGTCTACAAGAAAGATTATTTAAATTGCATGTTTTAATTTCTGCTTAAGAGCATACTTGTTTATGCTCCCATGTTAGGGGACCAAAATCAATGTCAATATTATCTCTATGGTTGATGACTACTCAAGTTCTTATACTATGGTCTATTAATGAATAAACGGGTGAGCTTTCTAAGGGAGGGGAAATTCTTTGAGCTACTAAATTCAAAATACAACAAGGGAAGAGTACTAATAATGAAATTATTGACCCTTGTTGTCTAAGAACGTTTGTGATGATAGGATTGGTTATAACAGTTAATTATTTATTTCTGGTGTGTTGAAAAACTGTAGATATATTATCCATGTTTGTGTTTGTTAGTTTACCATGGTAATTATAAAATACTTAATTGAAAAGCAGATACTAAGTTGTTTTTCGTTGTATTTAAGATTCTATTATTATCATTTCCATATTATAGTTATTATTTGTTTATTTTGGTCATAATGCTAGTAGTTCCAAGTACTTAAATATATACGAAGATTTGCTGGCAAATATTTGATTTTTTGAACAAATTAAAATGGAATCTCAAAATCATTGAAACGAACTTGTACTAACGAAGTTGAAATACGGATATGAAACACGCGTTACACAGTTATAGTAGAACTATTAATTACCCTCTTATGTGTAAATGTAAAACCTATGAGTGGTCTAAATCTACACTGTGAGTGAGTGATGATTTATTCAATCGAACTTCAATGTATGGGATGGGTACACTGTGATAGAGATGAAAACAAAATGAGAGTTCAATGTAATTATTAAGGCAAAATTATTAGAAGTGGTAATGGATAAGGAACTCGTTTTTTGTGTGTGCATTCACTATTAGATATGGTTAGATGTGTTCATCGGACCAATCCAATCCAATCTAGAGTTGGCTTGAAACCACCGATTCATGAGTTGCCAATGAAGTAAAGGTCGAGCTTAAGTTGGTTCACTTGAACCAACGTTTTTTCTTTTTCTTTTTCTTTTTCTTTTCTTTTTTGTTTTTTCAAAATTTCCTTAATATTATAAATAATTTATAGACTATTCATTTTTTTTTTCGCAACTAAATTTAAAAGTTTATGTCATTGCTCATAAATAAAAAATTTTATCTTTTGTTCAATTTTTTTCAATCCCAAAATAATTCATTTGGACTATGTAAGTGTAAATATATAATGTTATATTATATATAGTATATTATATGTGGCACAATATATAGTATAAATATGTATTATAATATATATAGTATATCAATCATTATATATTATATATTCCATACACTTATTTACATTATATATATAATGTTATATTATATATAGTATAAATATGTATTATAATAAATATATAGTATATCAATCATTATATATTACATATTCCATACACTTATTTACATTATATATATTATATATAGTATATATTATATATTATTTATATATATTTTTATCTTTTGTGATTGGCTCAACCTTGAATCGTCTGGCCAAACTGTCAGTTGAAAGGTAGTTCGACGTGTTGTGATGGTTGAAACACCGAGCCCTAAGTGGGCCCAAGACAATTCAATGGCCTAGTAGGCTTGTTTTGAGCTAATTTACAATTTGAAACCGGCTTTTGCACAAGTTTACATATAGTAATAGGCAAGAAACTCGTTCTTTGTGTGTACATTAACTAAAGTTAAAAAACAAAAAATAGTTATTTATGAAGGGAAAAGCACATTTTTAATACCTAATATTTTATAGATTTTCAATTTGATTCCCTAATGTTGTCTTTTATATTTGATATTTTTAATAAAAAAGGACTTCCCTCAACTCCATTGAAGAATCTATCCACCAATGACATGTATTAAATTGGATAATTCGAAAATAATAAATTTAATAACATTATATTGATACAAACATTACATTAAATGATATGTTAAATAATAAAGGGTAAAAAAATTAAAAAGAAAGAAAGAAAGAGGAAAAATAAAAAATAAAAAGTATGAAAAGCCCCTGCAGGGGCATACGGTCAGCCACCTGTAATCCTTGGTTATCCTCATTAGCTCGAGAATATCAACTTTGCTGCTCTCCTTCCTCTTCTTCTTCCACCGTGGTTGGTCTAAATGGTAACCAAAAGGGATATTGAGATAATAGAATAAGGGAATTGTTTACGAGATGGATGATCTCATCACTGTTAAGCATATACTTCATTTCTTTAAATCCCTGTCATAACATTCAACTACTGATTACCATTACCATTATGCTGTTGACATTGGTTTTAACCTCAAAAGTATTTGGATAACCATCTTTACCTTAATTATTGGTTGCTTTCACATTTTCTAGTTTTTCTATAACTATTCTTTTTACCATAAAAAATATAGTCAATTAAAATATGATAACACAATCTTCTTTTCTTCTTATCATTCATATTTTACAACGAACTGGGAGGAAGAATTAAATTGGTTCCATACTAGTGGAAGAATAGTATTTATATTATATGTACTATAAAATCCTTAACCTAAGATATCATGTTTAAAATGAAAAATATAGAACAGCAACAATCAACCCCAGTTTCACTCGATGCGGTTAGCTATATAAGGACACTCATTTCTGAGTTATAGTCCTTTTTCACTATACAAGTTTGCCGTATCATAATTAATCTTCTCTCTTCAATTAGAATTAAGATATAGGATTCGAATGTGATTCTCCTGTGATCCCTCTGCACATGAAAAGAAAACATTTTTACTCCTCATTTGATGTAATAGTCTTTACAATATCACAACACAGTGAACATGATCAAATCATTTTAATCATGCTTGATATTCCCTAGACTTTCGCTTTAATACATTTGTTTCTTGTCTGTCTTTCTATACCAAAAAGATTAAAAGAACATGTAACGTGGACCCTAATGCTATGTTTGGTAATGAGAAAGTAGAAACCAATGGAAATGAGTAGAAACGAAAAAAAAAAAAAATTAAAAGAATTGACAAGAAAGACGGTATCACTTTTCATTTGAGTATATAGTAAACGAATGGACGAAAATGAAATGAAACTATTTTCTATTTTTTGGAAAAATAAACATTTAATCCTCAACTTTTACCCGTTTTTATTGAAGTCTCATCCTCCTTTTTCTTTTTTTCCTTTTGGCTTCTATTTGTTCATAAACATTTTCCAACTTTTTTAAAAAAAGTAAGAACTTATATCAACTCTATTGAGTTTACCACCCATTCTTCACATGTGTTAACTTCTAAAGAAATTCTATGGTCCCATCTATCATTTCGATGGATCAATTCATCCTCTATCTTACCCTTTATTTACCCAGTGAATTCAAAATTTGTTCAACAATTTAGATTTAAAAGAGTATGAATCAATATGAGATTGGTGATAATACCGATACCATAAAAAACAAGGATGAAATCATAGAAAAATCCTAACTTCTAATTGACATTGAGGTGGTTAATCAAAGTAATTGAGGATCATACGATTTTTTAGCCCCTTTTTTATTATTTTTTTGCATCTTTTATTATATTATTTAACTGAATGTATTTAATAGTATTTTGTAATATTACATACTTAAATATATTTGATATTATTGTTTTATTAAATTAATTACTGTTATGTACCAATTAGAAATTTACATGCGTCAAGGATAATCCTATTTTGTTAAAGTTGGAAAATGCTAATAACTTAAATGGAATAAAAATATGTTGAGGACCTAAATGGAACATTAGGTAAACTTTAAGAAGTAATGGTCCATTTTCTCTCTTAAGTAGAATAGATAGGGCATAGGGAAAAAAAAAACCCTTAAAATAACTATTATTAAGAATGACTACATTTAATTCCTTATAAAAATAGAACAAAAAAGTTAGCAGAACATTTAATTCTTTAACCGATTGCTAAGTTAATAATGTGATAGGAAATATTTTGAAAATAGTTATTTTATTTCATTTTTGTTGTCGCAAAATAAATAGCCTTAAATGTGTATTTTTCCTTCCATTTTTTTTATTGACTTGATGAAAAGAAAATAAAAAAAAGAAATATTTATAATGTTGTTAGGATTAATTCATATTGTACTTAACTATGGTTTAGTTAGTAAGTTAGTAGTTAATGAGAGTTTGTTAAGGTAGTTATATTAGAAGGAAAATCATAAGTGTTGAGGGATATAAATAGCAAGTGAGTGTGTAGAATAAGTACATGTGCGTGTATGTACTTTGTTATAAAGTGAAAGTGAGATGCATGCAAGAATATGTGTGAGTGCAATAAGAATTCAATAAAAAGAGTGTTTCGAGTGCAAATGACCGTATGAATGAGTGTGCTATTATTCTTCTACTGCAGTTACATATATTGTTTGTTTCAATAGTGGTATCAGAGCCATTTTCTATCTAGAAAGTGAAAATGAGTTCAATGAGAGGCAATATATCAACTTCTCTCCCAATCTTAGATGGGAAAAACTATGAGAAACGGAGTATCCAAATGAAGGCGATATTCGGGTTTCAAGATGTGCAAGAAGTTGTGGACAGTGGGGTTCAAGATTTGCCCGACTATCCCTCTGAGGCTTAATGGACAACACATTATGAGTTGAAGAAAGGGACTGCAAGGCTTTTAACTATATACATCAGTATGTTGATACAACAAATTTTGAAAGAATTGCAAATGCAAGTTCCGCAAAAGAGGCTTAGGAAACTCATGAGAAATATTACAAGGGAGTAGACAAACTAAAAAAGGTTAGGCTTCAAACATTAAGACGCCAATATGAGTAATTGCAGATGGACAGCAAGGAGACCGTGAGTGAATTTTGTACCAAAGTAATTATATTGTCCAATCAAATGAAGGCAAACGGAGAAACTATGTCTGAAGGCATGCTACTTGACAAGATCTTACGTTCTTTGTCTCCCAGATTTGATCATATCGTAGTAGTAATCGAAGAATCGAAAGACTTGAGTATCTTGACATTGGATCAATTGCAAAGCTCCCTTGAAGCACATGAGCAACGGATGAGTGAAAGAACATCTGATAAATCAATAGAATAAGCCTTGTAAGCAAGAGTAAAGAGAGCTCCTATTGAGAACATTGGGGTGAGAAGAGAAAGTGCTCGAGGAAGGAGTAGAGGACGTGAAAGGATGTGGTACTAATCAAGAAATGAAGAACCCAACACTAATCAAACTCATTTTGATGGAGTATTCAAGAGAAGAGGACAACGAGGAAGAGGGCATAGGAGAAACTTTGATAAACGGTCCATTCAGTGTTACAACTGTCAAAAGTTTGGTCATTTTACTGATGAATGTAGGAACAATAAAGGGGGTTTTCAAAAATAGAAGGAGAGACAACAGGTTTCGTATGAGACGAAGGCCATAATTCTGATGATGCAATATTACTGATGGTGACAACCTCACTTGAGGACACAAGTTCTAATACATGGTACTTAGACACCGGATGTTCTAACCATATGGCAAGTAATAAGAATTGGTTTATTGAAATGAATGAAACCATTAAGAGTAGAGTTAGGTTTGCTAATAATAGTATGGTAATGGCCAAAGGACTAGGAAAGATTTTGATTAAACAAAGAAATAGGAAACACTCATACTTCTTTGATGTTTTGTATGTATTGAATATGAAGACCAATTTGTTGAGCATGGTACAATTGTTAGAGAAAGGATATGTGATGAATTAAAGGATGGAGTGTTGATTGTGTTTAACTGCAAGGGTAGATTAGTGATCAAAGCATCACTCTCACAGAACCATACATTCAAAATTGATATTGAGTTAGGCGCATGTATGAGTCTAGCTACTGCTGTGAATGATGATACATGGACATGGCATTTGAGTTTCGAAAACTTAAACTTCAAAAGCTTATCTCAGCTAAGCAAATTGAACATGGTTCATGGACTACCAACTATCTAAGTAATGGGAAAAATATGTGAAGGATGTCAATTGGGCAAACAGCCAAGAGTATCCTTTGGTGGAAAAATTCCACCCAGAACCCTAAGCTATTTGGAAGTAGTATACTTAGACATTTGTGGACCATTTGATGTAACAACATTAGGTGGGAATTGTTACTTTGTAACGTTTGTTGATGATTTTAGTAAAAAAACTTTGGTGTACCTGATTCAAAGGAAATCTAAAGTGTTCAACATCTTTAGAAGATTCAAAGTACTAGTTGAAACGCAAAGTGGCAGCATCATTAAAATAATTCGGACGGATGGAGGTGGTGAATATATTTCAAATGAATTTGAGGAGTTTTGTGAAAAAGAGGGGATTGTACATGAAGTGATAGCTTCTTTCACACCACAACATAATGGGGTGGTTGAAAGAAGAAATCGGACTATATTGAATATGGTAAGAATCATGCTCAAAACCAAGAGTATGCCCAAATGCTTGTGGGGGGAAGCAGTGGTGATAGCAGTGTACATAGTAAACATGTATCCAACAAGATCATTGAAAAAAAAAAAAAAAACACTAGAAGAAGTATGGACAAGGAGGAAACCAAGTTCATCTCATTTCAGAGTGTTTGGAAGCTTATGCTTTATACACATACCAGAAAACAGAAGGAGAAAATTAGATGACAGAAGTAAAGAGGCAGTTCTCATAGGATACCATCCGTCTGGAGCTTATAAGCTATATAATCCCACTTTAAAATGAGTGATAATAAGTAAAGATGTGGTATTTGATGAAACTAAGGGATGGAAGTGGGAATAGACAACCAACGAGTGGGGGAGCGATGTTAAGCTAATTGTTGAAAGTGAAGAACATGTGATACAACAACAGCTTGTGAATGATCAGATGGATAATATAGGTTAATCAATACAAGTGCCAATTGATAGACATCAACAACTGCGACAGCTTCTAAGGAGATATCATGACTATGAGATGTTTCCAGATGCTGTGGTAACAGCAAATAGAGACCTAGTTCATCTTACCTTATTTACGGGACTTGAACTAGTGAGTGTAGATTAAGCTTTGAGTGATTAGAAGTGGTGCAATGCTATAAGGGAAGAGATTCAATCCATTGAAAGGAATAAGACATGGGAGCTTGTTGTCTTGCCAAAAGGGAAATTTCCAATTGATGTTAAGTGGATTTACAAAACAAAGTTGAAACCTAATGGGTCAGTAGCTAAGTACAAAGCAAGACTGGTTGCAAAGGGTTTCTTCTAAAGGCAAGGGTTGAACTATCAAGATATGTTTTCACCGGTTGCTAGAATTGAAATTATTAGGCTGGTAGTGGTAATTGCTAGCTTAAAGTCTTAGCCTATGTTTTAGTTAGATGTGAAGTTTGCCTTTCTTAATAGTCTATTGGATGAAGAAGTATATGTAACTTAACCACCAGGTTTTGAGATAAAGGGACAAGAAGATAAAGTGTATAGATTGTGGAAGGCTTTATATGGCCTAAAGCAGGCCCCTAGAGTTTGGAACAAAAGAATTGACTCTTTCTTAATACAATAAGGTTTTGAAAATTGTTTGAATAAACATGGAGTATACGTAAAGTCTAAGATTAGTAGAGGCATGATTGAATCACACATAACTATAGTATGCCTGTATGTAGATGACCTGCTGGTGACTGGCAGCTGTATTAAGGAGATTGAATACTATAAGGGGGGTGATGAAACAATAGTTTGACATGACAGATTTAGGGGAATTATCTTACTTTTTAGGATTAGAGTTTATAAAAGTGAAGAATGGTATCTTTATGCATTAAAGGAAATATGTGATAGATGTTCTAAAGAGGTTTAATACGCTGAATTGTAATCCAATTGCAACTCCTATAGATGTTGGAACTAGACTAATACAATATGAGAATGAAAAACTTGTGGATGCGATCTTTTTCAAACAAATAATTGGATCATTAAGATCCCTGTGTAATAGCAGGCCCGATATATGCTATGCAGTAGGACTTGTGAGTAGATTTATGGCGAAATCGTAAGTATCTCATTTGGCTATTGCAAAGAGAATTTTGAGATATTTGAAGGGAACAATGGAGTTCGAGATTCTATTTCATAAAAAATCAATGGCAAAACAAGAAGAAGTTATAGGATTTTCAAATGCTGATTGGTGCGGGGATAAAGTAGATCATCGAAGCACTTCTGGATATTTGTTTCTGCTGAACAAGTTAGCGTTTGCATGGTCCTCAAAGAAGCAATCGATTGTTGCATTGTCTTTACGTGAGGCAAAATATGTTACAACTTCCTCAAGTACGTATCAACCTGTGTAGCCTTTGCTAGAATAGATGAAGATTATAGTGTAGCATCCATTTGTTGTTTTAGTAGATAACAAGTCAACAATCAACTTGGGAAAGAATCCTGTAGCATATGGCAGGAGCAAGCATAGTGAAACTAGGTTTCATTATCTTCTGATCAAGTGATCAGAGGACTAGATTGTTGATATCCTAAATAAACCGTTGAAGATTGATAGATTTTGAAAGCTGAGAATGTTGCTTGGAGTTCATTCATTAGATAGCTGTAATATATATTAAAGGGGGTGTGTTGTTAGGATTAATTCATATTGTGCTTAACTATGGTTTAGTTAGTGAGTTAGTAGTTAATGAGAGTTAGTTAAGGTAGTTATATCAAAAGGAAAATCATAAGTGTTGAGGGATATAAATAGCAAGTGAGTGTGTAGAATAAGTACATGTGTATATATGTACTTTGTTACAAAGTGAAAGTGAGATGAGTGCAAGAATGTATGTAAGTACAGCAAGAATTCAATAAAAAGAATGTTTCAAGTGCAAATGATTGTATGAATGAATGTGCTATTATTCTTCTACTGTAGTTGCATATATTGTTTGTTTCAACATATAGGACTAAAATAACCATAATTTTTTCTTTTCATCTTTTTTTATAAGCGCATCTTTATTCTTAAAGAACCTATTTCATATATCTAAATGCTACATTATCTTAAGAAACTTTATTATTAAGGAACTCATCATTTTATCCATAAATTCATTCATAAAAATTTCTTAATTTTTTTTTAAAGATCTAATATTTTATTTCCACCATTCAAAAATTAAAAATAAATAAATAAGAGAAGAGACATGCCTTATTAGAGGCGGTCTCCATGGGAAGGGATTGAGAATATTGCAGAAGCAACAAGAAAAGATTGCTCTACATAGGTGAAGAGATTAGCAATAAGCTAGTCTAAGTGTATCTTTGTAATTTCATATAACTTTACTCATTTCCACCAATTTCTCCGGGAGAAAAGGATTAAGCTTGGAAATGCTTTTACTACTTGCCCATTTCTTACTCTACTTTAGATTATCCATACTTTAGATTATCCAAATTTACCATTTTCAACTATCTTCTTCTATTTCCATGGATTTCGACATTGCTAGTTTCCACCGATCTCCAGACGAGACTGATCGTGGAACCTGTCCAATCATACGAAGAAAATCAGATAGACATAGGCCCATGCCACATCAACAAATCCATCGACTTTTAGTTAAGTTATTTTGGGCCTTAATGACAAATTATTTATTGAACTACTGGACACTCAACACAACTGGCCCAAGAACTATTATAAAGTTTTTTAGGCCAAGAAGACTATTCATAAGTTCTTATTACTTCAACTAAACCTTGGGCCGGTTTTAACCAACTTGTTTGGATTTATGGCTATACGACACCTGTCAGGTCCACGATAATTTGCATATGAAAATAATAAACAAAAATTAGTTGTAGGAGATCGGTGGAAACTAGCAATGTAGAATTAATAGCTTAAATTTTATAACTTAAAATCACCATTGCAGCTCCATAAAGAGCACAGTAATTGATGGAACTTCCTTACAAAATCTCAAACGCAGCATAAAGCATATATAACATTCTCATTAGAAGGCTCGTTCCAATTTGTTTTATTTCTTTCCGAGAAACAAAAAGGAAAAAATAAAAGTTACAAAGGAAAAAAAAAAAATGTTGAAAGCGATTTGATTTTCCACAATCGTAAACACAGCGACAAATTCATTTGGTAGGTAAAGACCATCCCATGGAAAAAAAAATATAAGGAATTCCTTATTTACGGCAAGCAGTAACTTGAATCATATAAGAGTAAGGTGGTGTAATGGTGAGTTTTGAGACATAATCACATATGACAAACATACAATATCATATCCTGAAGTCGAACTACACATAAATCATCAATTGCTTTGCAAGAATACAAATTACCATGAAGACAGCAATTATTTCAGTAAAAGTAATTTGCTGTATGTGATCTACAAAGGCCAGGATCCATCATCCATTGCGCTTGGGTTTTTCAACCATGTCTCATGAAGATGCAACCAAGTGGTGTCCTGAAATGATAACGTTAATAGCTAAGTTCTTGCTGCAAGGTCATTCTTGATAGTAAATTCAGAATGTTATATACTGGAATCGAGTTCTGTACCTTGGAAGTCAATATAGCAGAGCATAGGCGACTCCTCCATGCTGTGCCTTCAGTAGCAAGTAAATGTAGGGAGAGTAAGGATGGTGAAATCATAGAAACTAAAAGTTAACAATAAAGCACTTTTACTACAGCAAACATATGGCCTTGGCTTAAACGAATGACTACATAAACCATAAAACCAAGGCAGAGCTCACTATAAAATAAAAATATGGAAAAGCCTATATGAACAAAGATATTGCTGCCACAATTTCCTCAACAACCAATGCAACCGAAACGCATGCTACTGTATATTGCAATATGAAATGAAAAGCCAGCTTCATCGTATGATGCTTCAGAAGATTTTTTGCCTTCATCAATTTGGTTGCAGTGCAGATTTTATTCTCTTCCGACATCTTACGCACAAAAATAAATTGGCCCTTGCTTAAAAGAACATGACACGACATAACCTGTCAAATAGCCTTATCTTACTATGCACGATTGACCATACAACTCATTCTGATTAGCCAAAGAGGGAATACATTTGTTTCCTGATAACTAATCACATTGTACAGATAAAACCATTTTGAGGCTTCTGCAAATAATAGCCCCTTTTTCCCCCCTTGACGCTAACCATAGAACACATGCCAATATTTGATTGGTCTATAATAATTAATTTAATAAAGTAATATTATCTATCATATTTAATTATATAATTCAACAAAAAAATAAAATAAGATGCTGAAAGAAAATAAAAAAGAAACGGATAAGAATAAAGCAAACCCTATAACCCGATGGTTAGCAGCCACAACGGAAGGGGGCTGCCCATCACAACCAAGGGGGGTCACCCCCCACGATTGGGTGGCTGGCAAACGTTTAAATTATGTGGTGGGTTGTGGCCAATCACTAGGTTTTATCATTTTTCATTTTTTTTTTTGTTTAAGAAGAAAAAAGAGAGGGTGGATCTCCACCAAATAATCTGACCATTTGCCAGCCACCCAAAGTTGTAAGGTTTCCAGCGATCACCTTACGGGGGGTCTCGTGATCCCCTGCCCCAACCCTCACACACATAATGGTGACCAATGTCCCCCTGCCCTTGGGCTAGCCAGCCATGGGTTTCAAGGTCTGCTTTTTTTTATAATTTTTCTACCATTTTTTTTCCTTCTTTTGTTACCTTATATAATTAATATATTTAATCACATTATTTATTAAGTTAATTACTCTAGATCAATTAGAAGCTAACACATATCCTATGGTGTAACTTATCGCAAAACATGAATCACTTATTCGCAAAAGCCCAAAAACACAGCTTGTATTGGTGTAACTTTCCCTAAGTTCTACAATAGATTTTAAATCCATCCTAGTTCCAGCGTAATTTTGAAGGCTTCAAAAAAAGAGGTCGTCAATCATCAACACCTTCAAATTACAATAATGAGAGCAAGCTAGTCTTCCATCAAGAACTCAACTAGGAAGAACCCTTCAAAACCTTATCAATCACAAACAACACATTTTTCAAGCCTCTCTATAGAGGCATAATGGCTGGTCACTTCAAGTCAATGTAGCAGTCTCTCTCTCTCTCTAAGGAGGATTTGTGGTTTCAAAAGAAATAGCCCATTAAAATGACACAGATTTCACAATCAGAGGGCCCTCCATGGCTGAGTGAAAAGTAAAAAAAAAAAGAAGGTTAAATGGAAGCAGTAGATATCAGGTGCAAACTCCCATCACTACAAAGTGTAAAAATTTAGATTTTCTCAGATTTCTCAATTATAATTTCAGAGGACACATCAACAAGAAGGAAAAAAGCATTATCCCACCAGGCCAGACCAGCTATATAAGATCTCTTCAAATTATTGTCTTCAATTTATATCACAGCTTAATTAAATGAACATTCCAATGACTTCTTAATAGTTCTTGTTTTGGTCTTTCCTTATTTCACCTCTTTATGGTAACCATAAGCTATCATATATATCACATAGTTTTTTGTCTTGAGCATCTCACTCCTACAACT
The DNA here is from genome assembly GCA_024138005.1 of Lumnitzera racemosa. NCBI lineage: Eukaryota > Viridiplantae > Streptophyta > Magnoliopsida > Myrtales > Combretaceae > Lumnitzera > Lumnitzera racemosa. The sequence continues at coordinate 78,336,842 of JAMXBC010000004.1, read as the reverse complement.
TTACTCGATTTTCCATATATTTTTTCTTTCCTCTCTAAACTACATCAAGGAAAACATTCAGAAGCAGTAGAAGGTCCATGTTCTAAGATAAGGGAGCAATAAGAGATATTTCTGTTAATATTCACAGACATTTTGGTCATGTAAGGATTGAGGTTTAAGAGCATCCATAACCACCAAAAAATGGAAGTATAAATTAGGCTATGGATATGTTGAAATCTCAAAAATTCTAATGCTTTGTGGAAAATAAGAAACTCGTGATCTTCAAAGTGAAAACCATTCATGTGGAAATGAATGATGATGATAGAACATCAAATTGAAACATAGACTCAACTGAGAAAGCCTTCTTAACCAATAGCTTCTTCATCAGATTCTTCTTTTCTTTCTTTTCATTTCTTTTTTTTTAGGGGTAGGGGGGGTTGTGTGTGGTGTTGGAGGGTGGGTGGTCTGGGGTAAGTTCTTTTTCAGAATTAAAAAACTATATCATTGAATATCTTCAAGAAAGATCTGTAACATCTAGAGATGAGGTAGCACCTAAAATCCTTGTTACCCAAATGATCATTTAAGACGTGACGTGATTACTATAGTTAATACAATCTACAGTTTATATGTCATGGGCTTAGGTTTGGCATCTTGTCATGTGGTAATTAATTGCAAAATTGCTGATAATGGCTTTGCCTTTATTTAGATTCTGATCTTTCAGGGCAAAAACCGTGGTAAAATTAGTGTTAGCCTCAAGGGTTCATTAAGAGATAACTCTGTCACATTATAAATGTAAAATAAAAGATAATCAACTTTCTAGCTTCTTTTATTTCTCAAAAGAATAGCTTATTTATCAGAACTTACGATCAAAGGCAGCAAAAATAAAAGATAGTAACAATTAGACAATATCTTCTAAAGATATCAATAAATCTGGAAAATAAAGATAATAATAAGAGTGAGATAAATCTTTTTATTTCCTGATTTAATTATTCTAAAATCAAGTCTCTAACATTTCCCTCCTCTTGACGCCAAGCTTGTGTTGCAAGCTCAAAGGCAAGTATCTGATTACCCAACTCTTGAATCCTTTGGCGCTTGGGTCCTCAACTCCAGGCAAACAATTGCATTGATGCTTACCAGTAGATGGCCCATTACAATTTAAGTACAAACCCTTAGCATGCTGCTCTACCATTTATACCCCATTCAAATGATGGATACAAGTTATGATAGGATCCAATCTTTACTGTTTAGTGTGTCTTAGTATGTGTTGTTGATATGTACAATTGGGTATTAGTATAGGTGTTGTGGGTCTTAGTGTGTGTATGTGTAGCGGACCTAGAAGCTTCTTTTAGTTAGCCCATTTGTGTATTTCTATAAATATAAGGGAGTGGTAAAGAGTGAGGGGTGCAAAGAATTTGTAAAAGTCAGTTTGTTTCTTTTTGTGAGCTAGCGCTCACGGTTTATTGGTGAGCTTTGGCTCATGGCTCTCATTTGAGAGATTAGGGTTTGTAATTGCTTTCAATCTTCTATTCTAGTATAATTTCATTTTATTTTTCTGTTCTTTCATGTGAGGTTCATATCAAGGCATTTGTGTAAGATCTATACTCGTACCAGCAATAGTCTATCCTCAAATCTGTGTTCCAACAACTCAAGCTACACTTCCTATAATTCCAACACCTCTCTTTTCAATATCTTTGGTCTTCTCTTTTAAGCACACGACAAACTCATTGCAGTGACCAAGTTAAATAGATATTGAACCTCCACTCCCACTCTAGTCACTTCAGTTAACCCTGCCATAAACATGGATACCTGCTACTCGACCGACACAAAGGGAACTTAGGCTAGTAACTCCAGAAATTTGCTTTAATATCCTCCAGCAGCCCATCCTGGTCCAACTTCACTAACTCAATGGGTTACACCTCTACAATTGGTCTAAATCTCTAGTTTAAAAGGTGCTTGAATTATGCCCATGTCAGGTAAGGTTCTTGTGCAACTTTACAGTACCATGACTGTGCCTCACCTACAAGATGTAACAAAGCTAACCAACCTTTTTTATTTCCTTTTGATGACAAATTCCCCACATCCACTTAGCTAACCGAGAGACTCTAGTGGTGTCAAAAGAAGAAATTCCAGCCTACGATAGTGTGGAATGATGGTGGGGTCACGTCAATAGTTGCCACATGCTCCCATCAAGAGCTGGTCTTTGTGCACCACCACTATTGAGACAAATCTTTTTATTTTCCTAATCTTATTATTCTAGTTTCAAGTTCCTAACAATATGGGTAAACAAATAACAGCCAGTTAGTTTGAAAAGTATCTCTAGAAGAATGCCTTACCACATAACTCCCATTTATAGTACTTCACTAGCCAAGTATCTGAACTGATCTGTACTGAGGATACGTGGTCCACCCAAGTGTGATATGATGTTCCCTGCTTGTCTCCAAAAGCTTTAGTCAATGCGCATACACTTTCATGCAGAGATTGCTCAACCCCAGACGCATGAATCAAAGTACCAGAGGGATCCTGACCAAATGATTAGAAAAAGGGAAATAGCACACTGATCAGCATGAGAATTTTGAATATCAACTTCTTCAATAAGTTTATCTTTCTATTTAGGGCAAAGATTAGGATTGGAAAAACTCTTGTAGAAGATGCCTACAAAGCCATAGGGACCGTCTCCTTTTCAAAGTTAAAATTTACATGTCTATACTAATCATAACTCTTAAAAACAAACAGCCAAAAGTATAAAAGTTCAATGAGTTTCAGAATCTGATTGCACAGAAAATATGGGATTAAATGTGGTCTTGGTGCAAGAAAACCTGGAAGAGATGGTTTAGAAAACTCTGAAACTTCACGTACTACACTTTCTAAGAATAACATAAAGTAAAATTGAACTATAGAGTTTCCAGGATTTGTGGAAAAATGTAGTCATTTCAACAGGAGTATGCAAAGCATGATCATAAAAATAATCCGCTGGCATTGAAGGGAGATAGCATAGATGAGATGTGATATACTTAACCACTTTATTAAAAAAAGGAAAAATTTGTACATACACAAGCTGCCTTCACACTTTTGATGAAAAGATCACAATTCTCAACATCTCCACGCCTAAGCCTCTCACATAATAGATTTAATTTAACTACTTCAAGACCGGGACTGAAGTATTTCAGACTGTAATCTGACAAGTCCATCACATCCCTTGGAGAGGTATTGGGACCAAAGCCAAAATGTCCTATAGCCTGTATAATTCCAGCTGCACACCTTTCATTAGCATGGATAATTTTCGGATTATCTTTGGCATTTTCAGCATGCCACTGTAAGAGTTCTTCTTGAGCATTGCTAACCTGCCAGGGAAAGGTTTTTAAATAAACTTATGCAGTTCGTAATATCTATGACAAATCAAGTTGAAAGCAACCAACCATGACGCCATGAACATCTGGAATGCTGAAGAGCTCAGCATCATTTCCAGAGTCACCACATACAAGAGTATTAACTGGTGAGTTTCCTTCTGCCTTAAACTTCTTGAGTAAGTAAGCAAGAGCTTGGCCTTTCCCAGCACCTTGTGGCAGAATATCCAAATCTATCCCTCCACTGTAGATAATTTTCACATCCAACTAATAAGATTACACTAAGTCAGTGCAACATCTAAGGGGAGGGAGAGTAAGAGAGAAGGGTACAACATTATGGCATCAATAAAACAAAATACAGAATAGCTTTATGAATCTAGATGACAGACATCAGAAATTTAAACGGTCATGGAGAGCTAGCTCTTACCTCACGCTCTCTTAGTCTCTCTGAAAGCAGCTCGATCACTTTTTGGGCATTGCTTTTATCAACATAAAAGCTCACCTTGTGTGGCCTCAGCTCTGTTTCTGACTGCATCCCAAACAGAGTGAATTCACGTTTTCCCAAATACTTAAATCATACTCATTATGAAGACTTCAACTAATAAAACATCAAAATTCTGGGATTTGGATGCAACATTTAATAAAATTTATACTGTACAAAGGTACCTGAAGAGTAAGTTCAGAAAACTTGCTTGTTTCCTCCATGACTACATCCTTATCCCATTTCTGGTTCAAAACTTCAGCCCAACCATTATCTGGCACCATTGAATTGCCATATGTGATCTCAGTGCCAACAGACATGATAGTTATGTCAGGAGTCAACATGGGTTTCTCTTCCCTCAGCTGCTTGTAGAGTGTAGGTGACCTTCCAGTGGAAAAAACAAGCAGGGAATCATGGCGGTAACTGGATTCCCATAGTGCATTAAACCTGAGCAAGGAAACGTTCTCAGGATCATGATGATCCACCTGCAAAAAATGCTCTTCACTAAATATCAATACGACAATCAACGTGTCTTTATAATGAGAAAAACAAAAAGCACATTTGGAAAAACAATATACCATGGTATGATCCAAATCTGAAACTATCATAAGGCGAGGCGCAGCATTGAGCCGATTCATAAGTGCCATTTTTCACGATCTTTTTGGAAAACAAAAGAAATCACAATAGCGTCGAGACTCTTTTCCTGGAGGAAACCTCAGCATATTACAATGACAAATATAACAAGATGAAAGGCAATACCCGATAATTAACATTGTCATACTACACTGAATGTACCGAACACTAGCACAATAATCTTGCCATTTACACAGGGATGGGGAGGATAAAATTGAACTCGTTCCATCTAGCAGAAGAAAGGTGTTCATTTCACTGATGCTATGAAGCCTTTGGCAAGTACAAAGGTGTATTGGTTTCACAGAAATTGTTTTCCCGAGAACAGAAGAATACATCCTCATTTGAATGAATCGTTGCAATTTAAATAGAGGAAACGATTTAATCTCCAAACTAATTAGGGAAATTTTCTACATTCTTCATCATTTTCAACGGGGACATCAAACACTAGCACGGATCGCCTCCTAACCTCTCACGACCAGTTAGCCGAAGTGTGTTCTATTGTACAGAATTACATATTGTACGTACGTACGTACGTACGTGTGTATATGTAATTGCAGATACTACAGATTCAATGGCCTAAATCACTGGACAGGCATGGATGACCTGTTAGGATGACGAAAATGAAACATTTTTCAGCATTACTCTATTAGCACAATTAGATTCGATGAAGCAGAATAATTTGACAAAATTACATAAATCGGTGCAACGATATGAAATAAAAGTAAATGAAATACAAAAGAAATAGAAAAATTGATGACCTGATACACTCGATTGGAGCTTGTGATTAAGCAGCGCGCAGCATTGATGGATATGAAGAGAGAAAGGGAGGGAGGGATGGAGGGATGGAGGGAGGGAGAGAGCGTGGGATTTTTATGGTGTGGCGTTTAAGAGGGGAGAGAGAGAGAGAGAGAGAGAGAGAGAGAGAGAGAATCGGAACCAAATTCGATACGCTGGTGTGGGCGTTGGTGACGCTTTTAACTTGTTCTAGTGAGGGAGGAAATAGAAGGAAGATTGGAAAGAAGGACAAAGTTTCATTAAAGTATGGGTTTTGGATTCTATTCGGATGGAGGCAGGGCCTACCATCTGATGTTGTAGGCCTTGGCATTGGACTGCCGAGATTTGCTTTTCAGGAGTGAGTTTGGCATAAGAAGGGTATATGCGAAACAGCATCGTATGCTCTGCTATTTAGCGCAGTGCGAATGGCTCTAAAGCCGTACAATTCTATTGTTTTATTTTTAATTTTTTTTTTTTTGGCAGAAGTACAATTCTATTGTTAGATATGAGGATTTTGTCAAAGGTTGCGGAGAGCGTTTGATATTGGAGACAACCAACACAATTTAATAAACCTAAGCTAAGAGAGGGAGTTAGAGGTGGTATTGGCATAGCACAATGGAAGTGAAAGAACAAGAATGGTACGTGTAAAAGGGAGAGAGTTCAAATCCCCAAGTCTACAAATTTACCTAATAATTGTAGGGTAGCCAACGAGATATTTTAAAAAGATAGGTTGTATCTTCAAAATTAACTTATCATATCTCCAATGTGACATTTAGATAGATTAGAGAAGATTTTGGTTTTACTGTGTGCTAATTGTGGAATTTTCTATTATGTCTAAACTCTCCTTATCCTTTCTCAACCTTAAGGGACTTACTCATATACTATGGGCTTTTTAGCTCGAGATTCATGGGTTAGAGGATGGTTGTAGGGGTCTTCAAGTTGGGTTTGACAAGTTGTTCGAAGCTCATCCTATATCATGAGAAGGTAATTTATAGTGCTAACAGTTTGTCCTTAATTATTATGTAGCCTTATAAGCTCTAAGGAACTTGGATTGGGCCTTGTATAGATTGGTTAAGGGCTTTTAGGCTTAACCCATATTCTAAAGAGGTTGCCTTAAGCTTAGAGGCTTACGTTCGGAATAGCCTATCGGTATTTGCCTCCCTACTCTTCTTCATGATGGGACAATAAAGAATGTAAGTTCTTAATAAGGTATCTAAGGTCCTAAGGCAATATGTACTAAATGTTGATGAATCAAAGCTTCCATCGAGTGATTCGAGTTAAGATAGATCTAAGTTGTAAATTATAAACCTCGAAAGGTTTTAACCAAGCTAGTATATTGGGGGAATGCCTTAGATCAGAATGCCTGAACTACTTAAATAGTTGAAATGGGCCAAATTTGACCTAAAATCCCTCATGTTAACCTATTAACCTCGGCCCAGGAAGGTTAGTCCATAGCTTCATTACTAGGACCAATTAAGCCATCCATAAACTTGTGTACACAAAAAGCTCAAACTCCTTAGACAAGTTAAAATGATAAGTGGACTTAAATGACAATGCTATAATGGGCTTAAGCTCACTTGACTCAATAAAATAGTAATTAGGCTTCAAAAGCAAAATAAGATTCGCACCTAGATTATAAACTAGTAATTTCACCTAACTATGCACAAATGGGCCCATTCCAATTTCTCAAATCTCTTAGGCCCATTAGCTCTTTTAATAGCTCATACCCTGAACGAGCCATAAAACTATTATATAATAAGAAGTTAGGCCCTAATAGATGATAATAAGAAGTTGAGCATAAAAGGCCTAAAATTTGACTATATGTTGGTTATAAAATAGAATTAATTAGTATTAGGCCCCATATAATGAATAGATGGTCTAATGGGCCCAACCTTTATCAATTTAAGTTAGGCCCATATCTCTTAGGACAAGTGCTGTAAGTAGGCTTTACTTAAAGGATGTAACCTCTGGGCCTTGAAAATCACAAGGCACTAGGCTCAACCAATAATTAAGTGATGGATGGACTAATTAAGAATCAGGAACTCTAACTAAGTTAGGTAATAAACCATTTAAGTTATAGGCCTAAATCAATTAAAGAATTAATTAGGCTTACAGATCCTCTAAAGCCTATAACCTAATTGGACTTAAATTAACCTCAAGGCCTTAATCTTAGCATGAGAACATGAACTAATCATGAATGATAGAAAAAACTAAAATGATTAAATACTTCAAGGAAACACTAAGCAGGAACTTATACCTAACGATTATTGATTCGAATATCAGAATGGATACTGCTTCGTATTTTGAGTTTTATGATACATGTACATAGTTACAATGTGATATGGCCGCGCTAAGGGTAGACAAGGTGGCCTTATCAAAGATGGGTCCAAGCTTGTCAAAAGCTTGAAATGGAAGTAGGAACTTGCAAAAAGGAAAGCAATTAAGAAAAAACCACAATCAACTCAAAAAATATGATGCACTAAGGAACTATCAATAACTTATGAATAAACTCAATATGATGTATGAGTTTGTCCAATGAGGATACTCATTACTTAGCCCTTAAGGGTTAGTATAAGAGTGACAAAAGTAAGTAAGTAAAAGAAATGTTTACAAGCAAGCAAATGAGACCTTGAATATTTTATAATAAAAGTTGAAGATGATGCGACTATAGTGTACAATGAGTATTTATATTCGAAACTTTAGGATAAACTACCAAAATGGGAAAAGACTAAAAAGGATAATGTCCTAAATAAGTAAGGTACAAAGAATGTATAAGAGTATAAAAGAAAATGCAAGAAAATGTCCAATTGGTACGGCAGGTTGCATCACGTGGTGGTTAGATACGTGGTAGATAGTCATTGGCTATGATTCTAGCAAAAACAGATAGTCATACAATTAAGATGAAGGCTGTCAAGCAGAGTTGATGATTCTTCCGAGTTGAGTTCATTTTGAACATGCTTTGAGCAGTTTAGATTCAAGTTGGCAGAAGTGGTGATCAGGTGGGCTGAGCTATTGTGTAAGTGTGTCTTAGGTCAATAGTCAAAGAATATTGATAAGTTTGAGGGAGTTTAACTTAGATTAGGTAGTAGATCTACAGATTGCAGTAGCTTAGACTCTTTGAGTGTTTCTCACAAAGAGAAAATTTGTCGTACTATGTTTCAAGTCTTCAAGCTCGGGCTTAGGTTACAAGTTCAATAGCTTAATTCCTATCACCATAGGTGCTGCTTGTTAGTTATTTAGGACTCATAATCAGATCAATTACATAAACTCGACCTAAATTAACTAAGGGTTACTTATGGATGGTTACCTAATCTAGAGGATGATAACCTAAGATTGGGCTATGCATTTACGAGCCATAGTCTTGGGATAACCTAATAGTTAGGCACCACGGGTAAATATGGTACGATGATGCTATAGGTCACTATGGTGGTACGACATTTCAAGGTAACCAATGGCCACGCTAGTGTAGTGGATAGTTTTCAAGATAGACACGCAGAGTAGTTGAAGTGAGAGCTTTGATGTTAGCAAGTTGTTCATAATTGCTCAAACTACTTCTTATAGATTTAGTGTAAGTGATTTAGTAGTTGGATGCATCCAACCTTAATGTTGACTATGGCGGGGTTAAACCCCTATATCCTTAATTTGCTCAAAATCACGAGGACTTTCATGTTGGTTGCTAGCTTTACACTTAGACATAACTTAATAAACTACCTTTGCTTGCTACTTTAGGAATAAGGCTTGTATTAAATGCGGTATGATTTTTATGGTTGTTGTTGCACTGATTCTATTTGGAGTCTCATTCTTTCTTCTTTCTAGGTGAGTATGAGGATTCTACTAGACTCAATACAATCCTTATATTAATCCAACTTACAATGATTTGGGTGATTTCACTACTTTTAAGGACTTGATGAATGAAGGTATATCTAGCATGTTTCGTGAATTTATACTATCTTAGCATTTTTTTTTCATTTCTATTCCTCTAGCTAAGTGTTACAATAGATACTTTTGAGGCCCTTTTTCTATTTGAATGACTATACATATTTTAAATACCCTATGATATGGTTACTGTGGTTTTTAGAGCCCCAGCTGTTGGGCTCATGTTTTTAGTGGCTTGTAGGGCTATGTTATGTTTTCAAGAGCTTTAAGACTCTTAAGTTTCTAGTAGACAGATTTTACATACATACATGCATACATACAAACATATATATCCATTATGATGTTTTGATAGGTATTTATAACTACATATCCCTAGTTTTATCTAAGTTATAAACAACACTTTGCCGGATTTTCAAAATTTATGTTAGAAAATTCTCCAAATTGCACAAGGATTTCTTGATGTTAAAACTTGATAAAAATCACTTTACAAGTAACAAGCCTTGCTGTGTAGCGACTTAGTGGTACATATGCCTCATTGTTATACTACTAGCAGATTCAAGGTATGATAGATAAGCTTCTTGGTCTTCACAAATTTTGATGTTTACTCCTCCTTTGATTCAAAAGTTTGAAACATCCAAGCTTACACTCCATAAGTAGTTATCAATGAGGAAAGTCCTTACTAAAAGAAGTTCACTTAGCGATTTTGTCATGAGAATGGGGTGGGTTGCCTTTTGTTTTAAGAGACTAAGATATAAATGGAAGAGGGAACGCTCAAAGACCTATGAATGGTGGTTGAAAACAAAATGGTCATAGTCTCCCCAAACTCTACACGGTAACTTCTGCATATTAAGGGGTTGAGTTCTCTTCCAAAGTAAGCTAGAGGATACCTTACATGAGAACAATTATCTAATGGTGAGAAATTTGAGAAATGAGAGTCCTTCACTTTTGTCACCTGGTGGCTAATTCTCTAAACAAATCATTTCTTTTCTTCTTCTTTTTTTTTTTTTCCTTTTCCTCTAAATCAAAGGTACAAAAACAAAAGGAAATGAACTAACTAGTGAAAGATAAAAATGTTAAAAGACAATCCTTAATTAGATTTTAAGCATTAGGGGTAAGTGGATAATCACACATGATGCAAATTGTAACTAAGAACAGACAAGGCCGGTCGCTAGATGAGTGTAAGCTTGCAGAAAACTCGAAAATGGTTAATGGGGAAAGGTACAAAAGGGGTAAAAATGATGAATGGAATAGTAAGAAAAAACCTATGAACTGCTTTAGAGAATATGACGAACCAAAAAAACTTCCGAGGACTCACGGGACAATTCGATATGACGTACAAATTGGTCCAATGAGATTACTCGCCACTTAACCTTGCCTAAGGGAAATGATAAGAGTGATGCTGAGAGTAAACAAGCAGCATTTACAAAAGGAAAAAAGTACTTAAGTGTATTGAAGGTAATATGATAATCCTACAACTACAAGTACATAGGTATTTATACTCGCAAACTAAGGCAACTTGTCCAAAAAGGAAAACACAAAAAGGATATTTCCTAAAGGGACAATGTACATGTTACAAAGGGGTAAAAATGAATATACAAGAAAAATAATCATTGGTACTACAGATTTTACATATGATACTATACATGTGGCAAGGTAGCATTAGCAGGATCGTTAAGAGATGCAAACAAAAAGTACGAACAAATGGGCTTGTCCGAACAGGGATGGCTTAATTAGTCTGGATTCTCTCTCTCTCGTCTTCTTAACAAGGATACTGCCGAGTGATTGTGTAGCTCGGCAATAGAGAGTAATCATCAACTTAACATGCCATAGAATAAAGGGCGGTTATACAGTACGACATTAGAGGTGACTCGATAAGTAAGTATTCGACCTCGACAGGGGTTGGTTGGAATATAAGGATTCGTTATGCTAGTCTCTCTAGTCCTTGGGTTTGGCTGTAGGTTAAGGGTCCCATAGCTTGATTCTCATCATTCCCTTTGAGTTGTTTTGGATTTAGGATCAAATTTGAATGATGTTCGCTTAGTCTTCCATCAGGGTAATATGGATTGAGTTTGACAATGTTGAAGGCGTCAGAAACCCCATAGTCCTCGGGTAGCTCTAACTTATAAGCTTTGTCACTTTTTCTCGAGGATTCTAAAGGGTTTTTCCGCTCTTGCAGATAACTTATTCTTCCTTTTCTTTGGGAACCACTCCTTGCTAAGATGTATCTATACCAAGTCTCTCAGCAAAAATTGTTTAGCCAACCAAGCCTCGGTCTTTTCACACATTCTTTTAGCAGCCTAGTCGATGTGCTAAGTAACCTTGTCATAGATGTATTGAAGGGATTATGCTCTGGTCTCGGCATCGGGGTCCTCTTGCACGGGTGCGAGTACAAGGGCATGGTCAAGGGGTAACTTGGGATTGAATCCATAGACTACTTTGAAGGGGGTCTACTTAATGGTGTTATATACTGTTCGACTATAAGCAAACTCGACTACTAGTAGCAGATGTTCCAATTAGCCAAGTTTTTACCTACTGCAGCTCGAAGTGGTGAACCCAAAGTATGATTAACTGACATGAGTTGCTGAAGAGTAATTTAGTTCCCAGTCGACGCCATAAGGTTCTCTAAAAATGGCTTAAGAGCTTTGAGTCTCTGTTGGAGATTACACTTCCCGGCACACTATATATCTACACAACCTTTTGTTAGAAAAGAGAAGCAATAGCCAAAGCGTCATAGTTTTAGTACAAGGCATGAAGTGTGCCATCTTACTGAACCGATCTATGACGACCATTGTAGAATCTTTTCCTTGGGCAATTCTTGCTAGTTTAAGAACAAAGTCCATGCTTAGTTTAGTCCACGGCCTCGTCGGAACAGGTGAGGGCATTGCTTTCCCTTATTTGGCTTGGTACTTGGCCTTTTTGTACACAGCATAGCTTTCGACCACTCGATGTACATCTTTTGCATTCTTGACTAAAAGAATCAACTCATCAATAGTTCACAGGTCTTTCTTTTTCTAAAGTGCCTGGAGAGTCCTCTGTTGTGGGCCTCCCTAATTAGTAATTCCTATAGGGAATAAGTTGGCACGTATAGTTTCCCACCTCGGAATAGATAGCTATCTTACACATAATACTCATCTACTGTTCTCCCATCTACGCATCTTGAAATTATTGTTCCAAAGTGTGGATCCTTAGAGTACTGTTCTTTGATACTTACAAAACCAAAGAGTCCGATCTGCCGTTTTGACAAGAGCTCATGCCTCCTTAAAAGAGCATCTGCAACTACGTTGCTCTTTTCTTGCTTGTATTTGATCACAAAATTGAATCCTTTAAGGAATTTAATCCATTTCATCTAGTGCTTGGATAGCTTGGTCTAACTTCGGAGGTACCGCAATGATTCGTGGTCAGTATATATGACAAATTCTCTCGGCAGTAGATAATGCTACCATACTTATAGTGCACAAATTAGTACCAAGAGATCTTTGTCATACACGGAGTAATTTAACTGGGGTCTTTGAAGCTTCCCACTGTAGAATGCAATTGATTGGCTTTCCTACATTAAGACAGGGCCTATTCTAATGCCTTATATATCGTACTTTAGCTAAAAAATTTTGTCGAAGTTAGGTAGCACTACTAACACTGGAGTGGAAGTCAACCTCTTCTTAATCTCAGCAAAACTCCTCTCTTCCCTTTCTCCCCATCGAAAGTCAATGTTTTTCTTCTTTAATTCAATAAGTGGTGTAGTGAGGGTGTTGAAGTTCTTGATAAACCTTCAGTAAAGCGAAGCTAATCCATAGAAACTTTTCACATTGGTACAAGTAGTAGGGGTCAACCATTCAACAATTGCTTGGATCTTCTCATCATCGACTCACAAGCATTCTTCACTGATTACATAACCCAAGAATACCACTTCTTCCTAGCAGAAGCAACATTTCTTCAAATTGCCAAATAGTCTCTCAACACGAATAATATCCAGGACAGTTTTGATGTGTTCATAGTGATTCGGTATGTCAGCATTGTAGATCAGGATGTCGTCAAGTACACCACGACACACTTGTTGATGAGATGTCTCAACACATGGTTCATAAGTCTCATGAAAGTACTTGGGGCATTTGACAAGCCGAAAGGCATGACCATCCACTCATTAAGTCTATATTGAGTTTTGAACGCAGTCTTCTACTCGTTTCTTGGCCTCATGTAGATTTGATGGTAGCTAAACTTGAAGATCAATCTTACTAAAAATTTTGGCTCCATTCAGTTTATCCAAATGTCTTTTAGTCTCGTGATCGGATACTTATATTTGATTATGATTTTATTTATGGCTCGGCTGTCAATACACATTCGTCATGTTCTATCCTTTTTCGGCATTAGAAGTGCATGTACAGTACAAGGGCTGAGACTCTCTCTCACATATCCTCTTTTTAGCAACTCATTGACTTGATGTTGAAGCTTAGAAGCCTGCTCAGGATTCATTTGATAAGCTGGCTTGTTTGGCAATACAGCACCAGTAACTAAGTCAATGCAGTACTCTATGCTTCGGGTCGGGGGTAACCTTTCTAGCAACCGTTCCGGGAATAGGTCAGCATATTCATCCAACAGTTCCTTCACCTCTTAGGGTAAATCATTCTGCTTCTTCATTTTCAATAGTTGCCTAATTAACAGGAGGGTCGACTCATTGGTATTAATGGTCTTTCAAAGCTCGGCTCTACTCATCATTAGAGTTTTCTTCGATCCATGACCAAGTTTTGTTTGTAACTCGAGAACTTCTCTCGATGGCATTAGATTTAGCGTAATGAGGGCGTACGTTTGATCATTTATTTTGCAGGTGATATGAAATAAGTTCTCTTTCTACTCCTCCTTTCGTAAAGGTTCCACACTAATAATGTGTCGGATAACCATGAGTAACTAGTCCAAGTCCTTAGCATACACGTCTTCCTCAATTAACTCTTTCTCAGCATTTTCATTCTTGACAGGAACCTCCTTCTCTTGTTCTTCATTTGTACTCTCTATGTCTAACTTTGGGATGTCTCCCTTGATAACCATCGTCCTTTGGTTTGGGCATTGAGTAACCATATGCCCGAACCCTTGACACTTGAAACCCTTGACACTTGAAGCACTTGATCTGTTTGGTCTTCTTGCCAAACCCTTTCCCCTTCTCATACGTTTAGGTTGGTGCTACATCTTCAGGTCGGCTTTTTTGCTTAGTTTGGACATCAACCCTTCTACTTGGCTCGCTACTTGGTAGAGTTAGATGATTTGCCTGTTTGGGTTAGCTAGTCGACATTCTGGTCATTACTTGGCTCTTTCTCTGCCTCTCTACTCGTTGGGCAATCATAACAACTTCATCCACTGTGTCAAATCGTTAGAGCTTCACAATGTCTCAGATGTTTCTTCTCAACTCAATAACAAACCTTGAAACTGTTCGGGTATGTGGTCCCTTTACTTCGCATCTTATCATAAGCATTTGGAATTCTTGAATATATTCATCAACAGTCCAGCATCCTTGTCTCAGCTCCTGAAGCCGAGTGAAAGCATCCTGGAGATAAGTTTCCGGTACAAATAAGTTTCTAAGTACTCTCTTCATCTCGAGCTAAGTGTTAATCTCTAGGTGCCCCTCTCTTTTCCTCATGGCTTGAAAATTCTCCTACCGTATGGCGACATATCCGGAGAATTCAATAATAGTAGCCTTCACTTTCTCATAATCCTCATATTAATAGTAATCAAATATACTCTCCACCTTCTCTTCCCAATCTAGATACTCGTTAGCATTCTCAGATCCATTGAAACTCAGAATCCGAAGCTTCACATGGTTAGATGCTCTTGGGACACACACATGCTCCTCTTCAAAATACTCTTCTTCCTCCTCATCTATCTCTCTCAAGTCTATCCTTCATCTTACTTGTTTGCCAACTCCTCTACCTTGAACTGGTTGAACTGGGTTCTGATCTCTAATAAGTTGAGCAACTTATGAAGTATTTTACGCAACTTTAGTAGGTCGATAAGAAAGGGCATGAACAGCTTAGGTCAGATTGACCAAGACGTTAGCTACCTTATCAAGTCTTTTGTTAGTACTTTTAGGAGTTCCTTGAGATTGTCGTCCATAGTGGACAACTCCATTGTCATCACTAGCATTAACATTCATACCTGAATCTGTCATTTTTCCTTACATATTCAAATTCAAACAAACACTTTAGAGAGTTTACAGCTAACAACATAGTAGTTAAATGAACACAGTAACTTACTCTATTTCACACACTCCAAAAAGAGTATAATAGAATTTAGGAAGAACTAACTATAGCTCACACAAAATCTCCATTCTGATACTAAGATGATGTGAACCGTAACCAATAACAGACAAGGCTGGCCGTTGGATGGGTCTAAACTTGCAGGAAGCTTGAGAAGGGTTAATGGGGAAAGGTATAAAAGGGGTAAAAATTACAAATGAAATACTAAGCAAAACCCACAAACAGCTCTAGAAGATATGATGCACCAAAGGAACTTCTAAGGACTTACTGCACAATTTGATATGATATACGAATTGGTCTAATGAGATTATTTGCTACCTAACCTTACTTAAGGGAAAAGATAATAGTGACGCCAAGAATAAATAAGTAGCATTTACGTAAAAAAGAAAGTACTTAAGTGTATTAAAGGTAATTTGATGATCCTAAAACTACAAGTACATGGGTATTTATACATGTAAACTAAGGCAACTTGCCCAAAAAGGAAAAGACAAAAAGGAGATTTTCTAAAGGGATAATGTACATGTTACAAAGGGGCAAAAATGAATATACAAGAAAAATAATCATTAGAATTACAGATTCTACATGTGATACTATACACGTGGCGAGGTGGTATTGGTGGGGTCGTTAGGAGATGCGAACAAAAAGTATAGATAGATAGGCTTATCCAAGTAGGGATGGCTTAATCAGTCCGAATTTTCTCTCTCGTCTTCTCGGCAAGGATAATGCCAAGTGATTAGGTGACTTGGCAATAAAGAGTATTTGTCAACTCGACATGCCACAGAATAAAGGGTAATCATACAGCATGGCATTAGAGGTGATTCGGTAAGTAAGTATTTGGCCTTGGTAAGGGTTAGTTGGAACATGAGGACTCGTCTTGCCAGTCTCTCTAGTCCTTGAGCTCAGCTGTAAGTTAAAGGTCCCGTAGCTTGATTTCCATCAACATTGGTTATCTTAAGGAATCTTATTATGCTCCAATTATTAAGGTATCCCTTTCCAAGTTTAATTAAACTAATAAGTAGTTTAGTTGTTTCAAAATTATTAGCCATTAGGTTTTGACAATAATCCATTATTTAATTCCTTTGAAATCCCCTTTAAACTAAAATCTTCTTTTTTCAACTATTCAACTAGTTATCTCATTATATTTATTACTTTACTCTTAGATTTAGGGGGTTTTAGAGGGGATTCTCAAAATAGGAGTCTTCTTTGGACATCAAATTCTATTTGAGGGTCATGACAATTTTTTGTCACTTATACTGATTAATGTTGTTGTACATATCTAAGATCACACCAATTAGGGAATGCTTTAGAGGCAACTTTAATAGGCTCATGGATAGCCTCCATAATATTACACTTTGATATGTTTAATGCTAACTTCCTTGTCAACTAATGAACTGTTCAAATACCATTTATTACGTTAACTAAAGTTCCATACATTTTAGCGTAACATACCTCATAATTTCAATGTAGGTGAAGAAGTTACTCCATCTAAAGTACTCTCCACTAATCACATTTGACATAATTATCTTGATGTATTCCATAATGTTATATCAAAAGGAGTTTTGACGATTAAGAGTATCATCACTTTGTATTTAAGGTATTTTTGTTAACCTACTCCTGGAATTTCTTTTCACAGAAACAACTTTTTAATATATATATATATATATTTTAAATATTTATGATGAATTTGTACAATTCTTTACAAATGGATTTGAAATTTGTTAACCTTAAATTGATATAAGAGTTAGGCTTTTCTATAATTGTGTTTCATTTTAATATTGCATCTATAATCGTGTGGAAATATGTTTAACAAATGAGTTTCTTAAATGTTTTAAAATAAAGTTATAGTTTTACATCTCTTAGATCAATTCCCTTTAGTAGTCTTTCTCTTTAGTCTTTTTTACTTATTGTAGATCAATAAAAGAATAGAAAGCATTAAATTTTCTATTCTGATGTTTGCTTGTAATTATTCAAAACTGATTAAGGAAATATCACAAATATTTTCCTTTTGGATTATATTTTACATGCAATCAGTTACTCTTAATCATATAAGATTGTAATATATAACTTATAATTTATTACTGATTTTCATTTTCTTTTTAATACAACAAAAGATTATTGCTTGCTTCACTTTGCTTGAAATCATTGATCAACACCTACATACATATAGCCAAGAATAGTTGGTTAATGCCAAAGTTGTAAAACTAGTTTAATTCTCATAATTCCTAGATGGTTTTTGAAACTACATAGTTAGCCCAGTTCGTAGCTCTAGTGATTTAGGTTCTAAAACTTATTCCAATTGGCTCAAGGCTTACCTTTTTTTTTTCTTCTTAAATATGGTTGAGCTATTTGGACCATTTTTAATGGAAATTGATTGAAAGATAGTTTGTGGTTTTTTTGATGAATTGATCTAATCTCATCAATTGTTTAGCTTTAAACTTGTCCATGATTATCTGGAAGGATGTAGGCTTAATGGGGTGTCCTTGGAAATTAACGTGTACAAATACGGATGTAATAAGGATGAGTAGGTATAGGTATTAATACCAAATTTTAGAATTGGAGTTTCATATACTATGAAACACTATTCTTAAAATCTATACCTTATTGAATCTATAATATCAATTATGTGGAACCTATAAATTCTTTTATTATAATATTAAGATAAAAAAGTTTTTAGGCAAATTATTGAAGTACGGAAATAACAATCAAAATGACAAAAAATCAATACCTAAATGCAGGAGTAGAAGTTTTTCTTGAATGCAAGAAGAACGTTGGGGGGGAAATTAATGTTGGTTTGTCTTCCCAAATGATTTTTTTGTTACTTAGGATTTATGCTTATGTGCCACATTTAGTTATAGACATGTGACAATATGTTTTATACTTATCTTTATCCATAGCTAATATGTAAATGTAAATTATGTTGTAGGTAGGTCGTGCCAGCCTTATTACAATTTTCATGTAGAGTACTTAATAATGGCCTGATCCATGAGACCTCCATTTGTGTTTTTCTTACTAAAAGAAATAAACAACAACTCTTCCATTTGAATTGCTTTACTTTTTTTGTTTCTCTTCATTTGTCTTTGGCTTGGTTTCAGTAGCAAACCTTAGTCATGCTTCATTCCTCTCCCTTCAAAATCGCTTGTCCATAAGGAAAGATCTAGAAATCTAAGCTTCAAATCAAATAAGTATTCCTATGTAGCTTTAGTTCTAAGTTGATATTACCATTATATTAAGTCCATAGCATCAAATTGATTCCTTCTTTTTACTAATCTTCAATTGAGGATTTGCTTTGGTTTTAATGCCATATCTTTTTCTATATGTGGATTGATGGTAGAAGGTAAGTAGTACTATGATAGGATTTCAGCTATGACATGTGGAAAGTGGGGTGGATAGGGGCTTTGGGTTATAGATCTAGTTAGTAAGTAACTTTTGCTACCTTGCCCTTAATTTATACGAGTCGAAGTACCTCAGCATAAACTCTTGTCTTTGTTTATCCTTAAGACTCATTTTTTAATATGGTTAAAGCTTGAGCCATACCATCTTCCCAATGCAAAAAGATCTATCAACCCTCTTTCTATCTACTTGTTGTTTCATTCGATTTTATGTGCTAATCAAATGAAACATAAGGATCTTGATCATTTTGTCCTTATTGCTCAATGTTGTGTTTACCTTGTGATTTCTTAAGTCTTTAATGATATAAGGCAAGTGCATAGGAAGTGAATAATGGTAAAGGGATTCAAATGGCATAATCTTAGTACGAGAGAGGAAATTAGTATTATATCACCATTCTGCTAAAGCTAAATAACTACTCCACTTCTTAGGGTTTTTGCTTGTCATACATCTTAAATAAGTTCCCATACACTTGTTAACCACCTTTATCTGGCTATCACATTATAGTTAGTAGGTTGTTGAATAGTGTAACTCAACTCCTTGAAGTTTAAAAAACTCTCTCCAAAAGTTGCTTAAAAACACCAAATCCTATTGCTTATTCTGCCATCAAGTAAGCTATGTACCTTAAAGACATGATCCACATAAGCCACTACTACTTGTTGGGTAATAAAGGGGTAGGAAAGTCCCATGAAATGGCTACATTTGCTAAGCCTATCAACCACCACCATTATAACATCCTTTTTATTGGATTTTAGTAACCTTTCTATAAATTATAGGCTAACTTCCTTTTAACATTCCTCGGGAATTAGCAATGGATGTAGTAACCTCATATATGCTACATTTTCTCCTTTGTGCCTTTGACAAACTTCACATTTGCGAACATACTACCTCTCTTTTTTCCATCTCAAGCCAATTAAATAATGCGCTCAGTTGCTTGTAAGTAGCCTAGCATGACCTCCTAAAGGGCTGTCATGATAGATAAAGCATCAACATCTAAGTTCATTTTTTTTTTCTTTTAAATTGAATTTCGTAATCTTCAGCCAAAAAAAAAAAAAAGAATTCACAATTAAACCCTCGACCATTTATGTTGATTAGAGGTCACCAATCACTACATAAGCAGGTATTTTATGGTGATATGTCCTTATGACAAAATTTCTTCCCATCAAATAATGTCTCTAACTTTTCTATTACATAAACTAAAGCTAGGATTTCCTTTTCATATGTTGAAAATCCTAACTTTTTAAGAGGTTTACTCAAATAAACAACTAAGTGGTTTTCTTACATTAAGACAACCCTTACCTATCACCAGAAGCATTAGTTTTAATATTAAAATCCTTAGAATAGTTAAGTAACCTAAAAATAGGTCATTGAATGGTGCTAGCCATCAACTTCTCAAATCAGCTGTAGTATCTAGCCCCTACTGAAACTATCCCTTCCTTAAGAGTAGCATAAATGACCTAAAATTAGCTTTATAGCCATGTATGAATATGCAATTGTACTCATTTAATATTCTTCAATATCTTAAGATGATTATATCATTGAGATTCCCCTACCTTAAAACATATAAAAACCACATCAACAAAAGGAAAAAAGAAAGAAAGAAAAACATTAGATAGATGATGCATATTACATGATAGAATATATATATACCATAAGCACTTAGGAAAAGCTATCTTAAATGATAACTATGAAATATATATGAAAGATTGATAAAAATTATAGATGCAAGAAGATGTAGTATTAACTTATTTAAAATTAATTATAGAGGATGATTATTAATTACTCACATAACATATAAATAAAAGTTTTCTAAAAATTCTACAACATTGTCATAAAAAAATTCTAAATCATAAAATTATATTAAATCATTGTCATCATTATTTTTAATTATTTGAGACATATTTAAACATTAACAAGCATAGAACATTAAACATTAAATTAAATTAAAACTACCATAGCTTGGTTTATGAGCACCTAATGGAGTCGTATAACATTAAAAGAATACTAATATTAAACATAAACATAAAACCACCATAGGCGGTAAAGCCAAAACTAGTAGGGTTTATGTAACAACATAAACATTAAAATAAAAGTATCAAATGAAAACCATCAGACGGTATAACCTATTGATTATAGGTTTATGATGCATATACATAAAACATTAATATATAGACATAAATCTTATGGAGTTACACCCATATAATGATGGAGACTCCCTACATAAGATGAACATGAAAGAAGATAATTAAAATTGAAAATTCATTTCATTGAATTTGAAAATATTTGTAAACAGAGAGCATTACATTGGATCATTTGCTCATAAAGAAAACATAGAGAAAGAAACATGGAGAAGAAACATTGAAGGTATAAGAAAGAACATGAAAGGTATGTTCTTATACCTTAGAACAGAAGCTTATGTACGTTCCTTAATATTGGAACATTATAAGAAAAGAGAAGAAAGGAGGTAAAAGAATGTACAAGAGAAGAAGAGAAAAGAAGAGAAGAGATCAGAAAAATTCGGATAGAAAGAGTGAGAGGAGTGGTGAAAGAAAGGGATTCAAGGGAGAGAGAGGAAGAAAAACTTAAGATGAATGAAATGAGGGAAGATGCCTCATTTTATAATGGAAGTGGTTGACATTTCACTATAAATGAGCAATGAAAAATAAAAATGGAAATCATTTTGTGAGAAAATGGAATCTGGCATCATTGCTAACATAATCGTGCACTGTGGTAAATGTGTTATTTGTAATTTTATGTATTTTATAGTGCATGAGAATACATACAAAATACATTTCAAATACAGTCAAAATTCTATTTCCTAAGGGTCTTCCAAGTTTATCCCATAATAGTTGTCTTCATTGATGTCGCCATTGTGATGGGAGCTGGATGTTGGATCTGATGTAGACCCTTTGGTTGATCCACTGAGATTTGCTAGTACTTTTTCCGAAGCTGCTTCATTTGTTCAGGAGAACTAGTACAAGCCATTGATGAAATTAAGAAACTTTTGTCATGAAAGACAGGTATTGAAACATTGGTTGGAATTATTAAAGAACTTTCATTGTGATTTTTGATCTAAGTTAAGATCGATTCTTCTCTAATTTTGTTCCACATTTTGAAACTGCCCCACCACTTAACCTTGTATTTTCGGATCAAGATAGTGGTATTTGTTTCATTATCATTTTTATAACAAAAAAACCATATCATTACCCATGAAACACTAATATGCATAAAATATAGCATATCTTTTTGAAAGATTTTTCATAGGTTGAAGGATTGTATTTATTGATGAAAGCATTAAATCCCTTTCGAGCTTTATCATGGACTATTTCATTGATTGCTCTGAACTCATCCAACAAGTGTACAAACTAATAGGGCAAGTTTTTTAAAGAGAAACTTTCAAAAATAATAGCCATGTTTGTGACTGTTTATGGTTCCTTTGAATGAAAGCATTTCACCATGCTTGCTTATAATCATAACAATTATAAGTGGCTCGGTAATTTGGTTGTGGTGACATTGGGTCCATTTGAAATTTAATAAGCATTGTTAGATGATTATGCCATTCATTAAGGTTTATGACCTTATGAATTCCGGTAGTTGAATAACTAATCATCCCATTGTTTTCAAAATGTTTGAATGAAACCAATCTACTTTCACTGAAGATTCTCTCATAAAATCGAATCGGTTTCTAAAAATCATACGGAATGAAAGAAAAATCTTTAGTAAAAATTTTTCTTACATATTTATGAGGATTTTTTTCAAACATATCTTCTTCAACAGAAAAGACATATTTGAAATTTTCTTTAAAAAAATTTTAGATCTTTGAGGGACCATTAACTTCCAAAAGGAAGATGCCATCTCAGTTAGTTGAACATTCTAATTGGTCATTTTTAGTGGAATTGCTTCTTCTACTGGTTGAATTCCTAGGATCGTTAGAGGAACATTTTTAGGTTGTAGAGTAATTGCTAATGCTTTGAGGAATTCAGGTGTTATTGCAACATTAAATATTTTAGAAGGGTTTTCATTGGATTTTGTTTGAGGTGTCATTTGAATTGGGTCATTTTTGTATTGTGTTGAGGATGATGATTTATCCTTGATCATTAATGAGACATTGGATGGTTTTGTGGTATTGAGCTACGATCGAACATTGGTGAGACTCTTTTTTAATGGCTCTTTCCCCTTTGCTTTGTCTTTAGGAGGTATCTACTTACAGAAATTCACGAATAAGGAAAATAGGAAGAAAATTTCAAGATTCATTGATATGCTTAATTTCAAAATCTAAAACAGATAAAATTGATTGCCATCTGGCAAAAATCTGTTTGGAAGTAATGTTTTAAACATATTTTAATAAAAAAAATTTGGGCAGCTTTACAATCAATTTGCAAAAGAAATTTTTGATTTAACAAATCACCTTAAAATTTAGAGATTATTAAACAATAGCAAAAATTTCTTTCTTGATTGTAAAGTAATTACGTTGACATTTTGTAAGCCCCTAAAATTATGCTTAGGACAACTAAGTTAAGTTTAGGGCCTTTAGGGAAAGTTATTCGATTGAGTTTAAACTTTACGAATGAAATAGAAAGTTAGACGAATTGACACAGTGAAGTTGGATTTTGGAAATAGTGAACTAAAATCCCAATTTTGCCCTTAGAATTAAGATTATTTAATATAGTACTAAAATGCTCAGGACTCCTAAAATTAAGCTCAAATCGCAACAAGAACTTAGAGATAAGTTAATTAAGTTATAAAATGAGATAATATAGTATAATTTACTATATGAATATACGTATATTTTTATGTATATACTTGGTATAAATAATAATTTTATCTGTAAATAAATCTTAAATTACATAATTATATATATATCGTGTTGAAATCATGAAATTTATTAATAGAATATGTCCTAAAAATAAAAGATATGTTAGGAACTTAATTATATGAGTAAAGTTATATATTACACGTGATATTTACATAGGGTTTATACTTTTATACTAAATAAATAGCTAAGTCCTAACATATGATATCTATCTTTAAGTAAATATTTAATAAAACTTATCCTAATGCAATTGAATACTTGCTGGAATCGATTAGAATTGCTGGACCTTGCCATGGCATCACCAAATCAGTTATTTTTGCTGAATCAAAAGTTAACCTGTTAAGAAATTGCTACCTCCTCCTTCAATTGATTAAGTAAAAGCAATGGAAAAAAATTATAAAAAAATAACAAAGGATAGAATCGACTCCCACAACCTTAAATAAGCCTCCCCACCTCATTTCCTAACCTTAGAAATCAGAAGCACTTAGAAGAAAAATATAGGAAAAATCTTGGGAAATCAGAAAGAAAATAGAAAAAAACAAAGCAACTAGCGTGCCCTAACTGTACAAGACCCAGATGACCACCTGATGACAAACTCAACCGGCCACCACTAGTCCACGCCATGTCTATGTCATCCAATACACCCCTAATCGCCGCCGGCCACCGAAGAGTCTAAGAACATCAAGGTTAATTCTTTGTCCTATTTTTCAATAAATTATAAAAAACACGTAAACTACCTAAAAAATTATGAAAAAAATTGTACTTAAGTTATTTTGAATATTATTTCATGTGATATTTTTATTTTTGAAAAATTATTAATATTTAAAATACTTTCTTAAGAAATCTACAATTCATCCAAATTTAGAATTGTAAAATAAATGTACTAAATGATGTTACTTCTAGCTAAATTTTTTTGTATCGGATGTATATGATATATATATAATTTTCATGTAGCCTAAATTTTGATTTGAATATTTCTATTGTTTATTGCATTTTTTATCCTAAAAATAGCTCGAAAATAGGTTGAAATTTATTAGAACGAAATTTATTTGGTGTAAAAAGAATCATAATTGAGTAATTTAGGATAATTTAAGGGTAAAATTGTAAATATAAATATATAAGCAATAGGTTGGAAACTTGAAACCAAGTGAAAGCTAAATTCCCTATATTTTTAGAAGTCTTTAAAAATTTTCAAGGAATTATTTGGTAACTTGGATTATTTATTACGAATTTACCTAGTAAAATAACTTAAATTAAAAGTCGGGGTATATTTTTAATATTAATAAGCTAAAATGAATTAAATAGTTAAATAAAAACTATATGTGTAATTGTTGATCTGATTGGATTAAATAAGTATTTTTATTATATTTACTGATATTTTCTTATCGAGATACACTTTAGGTATATTAAGGTTGGATAATATTTATATTGTAACGTTATATAAACAAATTAGGTAAAATACAATTTTATAACGTAAATTACGTATAATACGATAATATTTATATAGTTCAGTATAACTGTATTAAAAACTCGAATAACCTGTTAAAAGTCGTTTCTAGGATCAAGGCTTGTAAAACGTATCGTTAAGTTTATATGAACCCAACAACTCTAATTTTGTTAAAATCGAACAATTTTAAGTAATATAACTTATAACTTTATCATATTTTAAAATATATGTATTTCAATAACCCTACCAGAATTAAAATGTGATTTAATAAATTAAAAGTACATTTTGATACGATCAAAATGATATATAACATGTAATAGTATGGATGACGTATAGTATCAATAATTAATAACTTAATCCGATATATAGTAATAATATAACTATATATTATGGAAATAATATATATATATATATATATATATAACCATTTTACATTGAACCCTAATGTTTTTGTAATTACTATGAGAATTGTATTTGGGTTTTTTATGTAAATAAGATATTTCAGTACAAAGATGGTTAATGACTTAATCAATAATAGTGAGCATCTAAATAAGTAAGTTGGGATTATGGTTTCATTGCTTGTTGGGATATTGTTTTAAAGTATCTAGAGACCCATGAGTACTTCTGGTTGTGTTTATAGTTAGTTGATCGTATGCATACCGTGTGTGTGTATGATACTCAACTGTGATAGGAGTTGAACTCCTTAGTCATGTTTGCATTGTTTCTGTATTGTATGAACTTGTTTAGCCACCCTTGATTAAGACTAACGTCTATTCAACTAAAATGAAATTGGACATGCATAACACTCATTGAGGGAAACGATTAAGAGTGTTAGGCCAAATACCAATTTCCTTCGATGGGGATAGTTGAAATGGTCTTTTCCCCATCTTTAGTCGAACTAAGTGACAGGCGAAGAGGTTGTGGTAAGAGTGGGGGTCGTGGTTCGAAGGCGGTCATGGGAGGAAAGTGTTCTTTATTGCACAAGCCTGGGTTTGCTTTAATTTGAGTTGCGATAAAACTCCTAAATTCAGGTTAGAGCGGATGAAATTTCTCTAACCTCACAGTAGACTGAATAACATTGTGCGATGTTTTATTTGATTAATTGTCTTACATCTCATCATCATTAATAACTTTGATTGTGATTGTATGGCACTCTTTTAACTACATCCTACTTATTAAGCTAGTTATGCTCACATCTTTATATACTCTTTTGCAGGTGCTAAGTGAGGTTAAGATGTTTTGAAACCACCATTCCCAAGTTAATGTACTGTTATTCAGGAAAGTAAGGAATGAGGAATCAACTAAACCTAGGCTTTTGACTTTTTTTTGAGTTTTTAAGGAAATTAACTAAGAATTCCCTAGGACGCCCACTAGTTTCCTAACTTATGTAAATAATCTGCAAACCTGTGGTTTTTTTAATAAACTCTGATTATAAATTTTAACTTTGGATGTAAAACGTTTGTGTAAATATTGTTGTGGTATTAGATAATAAGTTGCATAAAACCGGTATTTTGTAAAGCTTTACCACAGATTTAGTTATGAACAGGTGTCAAAACAACGTTTCAAGCTAATTAAGTTGTATACGCCTTATGTGAACTATATCTACAATAGCAGCTGTGAGGTTAGCTTCTATCTTAGGTTAATTTATACAACGGAACTGTTATGACTCTTTTTGTTTGGGGCGTGATAGATCCATTCTAATATTTAGATATGAATTGAACTACACATTCTTTACCATTTTGAGTTTGCTTTAGAATTCTACCAAATCCTATATCTGATGCATCTATTTCTACAATTTTTTGTAAAGATGGATTTGCTATATGAAGATAAGAGATTTCTTTAATCTTCTCTTTAATTAACATTATAAAATTGGTGTGTTCATTTGATCATTGAGGAGGATTCTTTTTTAACCTTTGATATAAAGGTTTATAGAGTATATTTAGGTTAGGTAAGAAATCGGCTACATAATTCAAACTACCTAAGAATCTTTGAAACTGATTCTTTTCTTTAATTTTATTGGGAAATTTCGAAGCAAATTTAATCGATCTTTAGATCGAAATTATTGTCCCATTATGGATGTGAAACCCTAAGAATCTAATCTTAATTTGGAAAAGACTAAACTAAATAAGTGACATGACTAAGCCATTTTTTTCAGATAACATTAATAAACACTTTAATATGTTTAAAATGTTAATCAATATTTAGAGAAAATACTAAAGCATTATTTATATAGACAATACTAAAATTTGAAAAGTCATTAAAAATTTTATTCATTATCTTCTAGAATTCGGAGGGAGCATTTTTTAATCCAAAAAGCATAACATTTTTCTCATACCGACCAAATGGAACAGTAAAAGTAGGTTTATACCCATTAGACTCTTCAATCTGAATTTCTCAAAATCCAGATTTTATGGTAAAATTTGAAAATATTTTAGCATTATATAATCTATTTAATAAATCACTTTTATTAAGTATTGGATACCTAATCTATTTTGGAACATTATTGAGAGGTTTATAGTTAATTACTAACCTAAGTACTCCTCTTTCAATTTCATCATTTTTATTTATATAAAAAGCTAAATAGCTATATAGAGATTTACTTTTATGAATTGATTTTTTATTAATTAAATCATCAATTTCATTTTTACAATGTTTTAAAACTTCATTGTTTATGTATGAAGGTCTGGTTTTTGTTGGAATATTCTTTTCATTAAAATCATTTTTGTAAGGTAAGTTTAGGATGTGTGACTTATGATCCCAAAAAGGATTTGGGAGAGTTGAACAAATTGAATTTTTAATTTCTAATTTCTAATTCTAAATAAGAAATTCTTTTCTTCAAGTTTTTATTCAAAAGTTGAGACATATAAAATTAAAATTCTATTAAATCATTACTGTTATTATCTTTAACTATTTGAGACATATTAAAACATTAACAAGCATAGAACATTAAACATCAAATCAAAACCACCACAGTCTGATTTACCAATACCTAATGGGGTCTTATAACATTAGAACATTAAACATAAACAATATTAAAGAAACATAACCACCACAAGCGGCTAAGTTAAGACTAATGGGGTTTATGTAACAACATAAACATTAAAATAAAAGCATTAAATGAAAACCACCTTAGGTAGTATAACCTATCAATTATGGGATTTATGATGCATAAACATAAAACATATGAAATTCATAAGAAAGACTTGACCTATGCATTATTCCATTAAGTGGAGGATTGGTTTGGACATTAATTTGGTCATTTTGGTGGATACTAATTGGTGTAGATAATCTAGGAGGAGGTTAAAGTAAATCTATTGATTTTATAGAGGATGGGGACATTGACCTTATTTTTAGGGCTCTTCTTGGTTGATTAAAAGATCTTATAACAAATTATATAGTTACCTTACTTTCAAGGTGTTAAACTACATTAGAAGGTCCAGTATTTTAAAAGGTTGTTTTAGAAGTGGGTTTTCTACTTCTTATTGTTCAAGCAAGTTGACCTGACTCCATTGAATCATTTTAGGTATGAAAACATCAGCTTTAGTTAAGTTTGTTTGAATAAGAAGAGTTTGATCTCTCTTATTTATTTTGTAGGCTTTAGAACAAAAAGCGGTTTTCATTAATTTAAAATATATTTTGTATATTACAGCTATTGGTGATGCATCTTCTAACATTTTATAATTGTGAGTTTTAATTTGAAGAATTAAAAAAAATCATTATGGTTCTATCTTTAAGGCCTGAAGTAACATTCGGGTGACATTCAAACTGTATTAGACTAATATTAAGACTGGTCTCAAAAGAGGCATGCATTGATCTTTCATAGTTCAATTCCTTAGCATCTCTAAGTACCATAAAGACAGAAGTATCGAGACCTAATTTAGTAAGAGGTTTAGCTCATACTTGAACTAAGCCTATGTGTATATAGTTCCATTCTTTAGCAAATTGAATAATTATTTAAAAGTTTTATTATGGTTAAGTCATCAGAAATAGGGATGTTTTTTTCTTCTGTGGTTATGACAAGATTATTTTTACTAAATATTTTCCATTTAGCTTTCTGATAGATTTGATTATAAGAAGTTTTAGGTATCTTCCAATCGTCTATTACTTTATTAAAGTCTTTCATATGAATTTCATTTTTATTATTTAAGATAGTTTCTCTTGGGTGCTTATGGTATCAGTATTAAGGAGAGAGTATATAGTCTAATAAGCAAATTTTTATTTTCTTTTAAGACGATTTTCTATGTGAAAATCTATATTTTATATTTACCAATCACTAGAAATAATTTTTGTATAAAATTCCTTACGTTGTGATAAGCCTATTGAGGCTTAGCGTAAATCCCGCTCGAGATTAAGGGTAGCAAAAATGTCATAAATTGGAAATCATAAACATAAGTTTTAAATTAATCTTGTGAATTGGATTTATAAGATTAGATAAATTAGTCTCTTTTTAAAATATGAATTTACTTAAGAGAACTATGTTCTCTTCTAGCTTCGTTTTTATAGAGCAATAAGAAGAATTTATGTTAAATAATAGAGATGAAATTTATATGAAATACTTTGATAAAATAATAGATTATTAAGAATTATCTAAAACTTTTTATGATCAAATCTACCAAATAGCTAAATGGAAAATATTTAGTAAAAATGATTATGTTATAGCCATAGAAGAAAAAGACATCCCTGTTTTTGATAGATTAACCATAATAAAATTTTTAAATAATGATTCAATTTGCTAAAGAATGTAACTATATGCACATAGGCTTAATTCAAGTAAGAGTTAGACTTCATATTAAATTAGGTCTTGACACTTTTATCTTCATGGTTCTTAGAGATGTTAGAGAATTGAACTATGAAAGATCAATATATGCCTCTTTTGAGACTAGTCTTAGTACTAGTCCAATACAGTTTGAATGTCATCCGAATGTCACTCGAATTTCACTTTAGGCCTTAGAGATAGAACCATAATGAATTCTTTAATTTTTCAAATTAAAACTCACAATTATAGAATGTTAGAAAGTGCATTACCAATAATTGTAATATACAAGATATATTTTAAATTAATAAAAATTGCTTTTGGTTTTAAAGCTTACAAAATAGATAAAAGAGGTCAAACTTTTCTTATTCATATAAACCTAACTAAAACTAATGTTTCCATATGTAAAATGATTTAATGGAGTTAGGTCAACTTGCCTGAACAATGGGAGGTGGAAAACCCCCTTCCAAAACAACCTGTTTATAATACCAAACTTTCTAATGTAGTTTAATACCTTGAAGGTAAGGTAACCATCTAATTTACTATGAGATCTTTTGATCAACTTAGAAGAGCCTTGAAAATAAGGTCAATGTCCTCATTCTCTAGGAGATTAATAGATTTACCTCTACTTCCTCCTAGATTATCTATACTAATTAATATTCATCAAAATGACTAAATTAATATCCAAACCAATTCTCCACTTAGTGGAATAATGCATAAGTCATGTATAAATACATCAATTTACCAACCTGACAATGAACCAGATTATGATGAGCCATTTTCCTTTATGATAGTAGACCTAGAATTCAATATCTTAGAAAAACCTTTCAAACCATACATAGTTTTTCTAAATAATGAATTTAATTCACCTAAAAATGAAAAAAAATTAGAAAATGTTTTTTTAATACTTTTAAAAATATTACTAAATAGGTAAAAAATGAATACTATGATTTTATGTATCAAAATGGTTTTCAAATATACTTTTTCAAATGGTTTGAAAAATATTATTTGAAAACTAAATAAATCAATGTGATTAATCAATATTTCAAATAGCAACTAAGCGATGGTTTGATTATTGAATCTAACCATCCACTACTTAGTAATATAAAATCAATACACAAAAACATTGAAATAAAACTATCACCTTTCAAAATACAACTGAAAATGAAGATACAAGAATTAAAAAAATAATCGATTAAAATAAATATACAAACCGGCACTTAAATACAATAGGTAAATAGTTAGATAGAATGAAAAACGTAATAAATAATGAAGTAAATAAAACTTATGAAAAATCTTCAATAAATAAAAAATTACCTTTAATTAGACATTATGAAATACCAAAAAATCCAAGTAATAAGTTTTTAAAAGCCTTGGATGAAAAGAAAAGATGTTAAAAAATAAAACGATAAAAGAAGTTTAAATGATGATAATGAAAAACTTGAATGTTTAAAAAATGTTAACAAAACTATTCTTTCATTAATTCATAATTTGTCATATAATCTTAATGAAATTCTTGAAACAAGTAAAAGATGATAAAAAAAATTTCTATTCCTGTTAGTTATCTTCATAATGAAATTCGTGTTCAAAAACAGGAAATAAAAGAATTAAAATTAATGTAATTAAAACTTCAAAAGGATTTTCTTGAATTTAAACAAAAAATGGTAATTCAAGAATATTTTGATAATGTGTCAACTAATGGTTCGAGTAATGAAGCTGAAACATCAAATAATGATAATGTCCAAAAAATATCTAAAAATGATTTTCTTACGCAACTTGTAGAAATAACTACAAGAAAATGGATAATTAATGTTACTATCAAAATCAACAATGAATTCATTTTAGAAACAACTGCATTATTTGATATTGATGCAGATTGAATTGCATTAGAGAATATTTAATTCTAATGAAATATTAAAAAAAACAACCCAATCTCTAAATATTGCATCTATTAACAAATTATGTATTAATTTTAAGTTACTCAATGTTAAAGTTATAAAATGAAATGTTTCTTATAAAACTACTTTTATTTTTGTTAAAAATTCAAAACAAAATGTCATTTTAGGAACTCCTTTTATCAACTTAATCAACTTTTTTCTATCAATGATAGAGGAATTGAGACGTAATATTTCAAAAGGAAAATTGTTTTTAATTTTGTCTCAAAACCACATATCAAATATTTGAATTAGTTATAAGAATGTTCAATTTCTGAATAAAACTATTTGATTGAAGGTAAAGGAAAAAACTTAATGTATTTAAAAAATGATCTTGAGTTTAAAAACTTGAAACTTAAATTTTGAATGAAAACTCGAAGGAAAGAATTTCTAATTTAGAATTAGAAATTAAAAATTCAATTTGTTTAACTCTTCTACATGCTTTTTGAGATCATACGCCACACATTGTTGACTTATCATACGAAAATGATTTTAATGAAAATAATATTTCATCAAAGGCCAGACCTTCACAAACGAACAATGAAGTTTTCAAACATTACAAAAATGAAATTAAAGATAAGAATTAGCTTCAAAGATTTTTAGTTAATTTGAATTATGTAGCTAATTTCTTTCTTAACTTGAATATTTTTTGTAAACCTTTATATCAAAGGTTAAAAAAAAAAATCCTCCTCAATGATTAAATGAACACACTAATGTCATAATGTTAATTAAAGAGAAAATTAAAGAAATCTTCTATCTTCATGTAACGGATTCATCTTTGCAAAAAATTATAGAAATAGATGCTTCAAATATAGGATTCGGTGGAATTCTAAAGCGAACTCAAAATGGTAAAGAATGTATAGTCCAATTCATATTTAAATATTGGAATGAATGTCAACGTAATTACTCTACAATCAAAAAAGAAATTTTAGCTATTGTTTTAACAATCTTTAAATTTCAAGGTGATTTGTTAAATTAAAAATTTCTTTTGTGAATTGATTGTAAAGCTACCAAAAATGTTTTATTAAAAATATATTCAAAACATTGCTTCGAAATAGATTTTTACCAAATGGAAATCAATTTTATCTATTTTTTATTTTGAAATTGAGTATATTAATGGATCTTCCAATTCTTTTCATGATTTTCTTACTTGTAAATTTCTACAAAGAGATGCCTTCGAAAGACAAAGGAAAAGAGAAGGAGCCCTTGAAAAAAGGTCTCACCAATGTCCAATCGTAGCTTAATGCCACAAAACCATCTAACAACTCGTTAATGATCAAGGATGAATCATCATCCTCAACACAATGCAAAAATGACCCAATTCAAATGATACCTCAAACAAAATCCAATGAAAACCTTTATGAAATGTCCAATGTTGCAATAACATTCGAATTTCTCATAGCATTAGCAATTGCTCTACAACCTAAAAATGTTTCTCTAATGATTCTAGGAATCCAACCAGTGGAAGAAGCAATTCCACTAAAAATGATCAGTCAAAATGTCTAACTGATTGAGGTGGCATCTTCTTCTGCGAAGTCAATTGTCCTTCAAAAATCTAATTTTTTTATCAAAGGAATTTTCAAATATGTCTTTTTTGTTGAAAAAGATCCTTATGACTATGCAAGAAAAATTTTTACTAAAGATTTTTCTTTCATTCTTTAAGATTTTTCTTTCATTCTTTATGATTTTTACGAACCAATTCAATTTTATAAAAGAATTTTGAGTGAAACTAGATCGGTTTCATTTAAACATTTTGAAAATAGTAGAATGATTAGTTGTTCAACTGCCAAAATTCAAAAGATCATAAACCTTAATGAATAGTACAATCATCCAATAATGCTTGTTAAATTTCAAATGGACTCAATGTCACCACAACCAAATTACCAAGTCACTTATAATTATTATGATTATAAGCAAACATAGTGGAATGCTTTCTTTCAAATGAACCTTAAATGGTCACATACATAGCTAATATTTTTGAAAATTGCTCTTAAAAAAACTTGCCTTATTGGTTTGCACACTAGTGGGATGAGTTCGGAGCAACTAATGAAATAGTCTATGATAAAGCTTAAAAGGGATTTAATGCTTTAATCAATAAATATAATCCTTTAACTCATGAGAAATCTTTCAAAAGAGATATGCTATATTTTATGCATATTAGTGTTTCAAGGGTAATGACATGCAAACAAATACCGCTATCTTAATTCGAAAATACAAGGTTAAGTAATGGGACAGTTTCAAAATGTGGAACAAAATTGAAGAAGAATCTATCCTAACTTGAATAAAAAATCACAATGAAAGTTCTTCAATTATTCCAACCAATGTTTCAATACCTTTCTTTCATGACAAAAGTTTCTTAATTTTGTCAAAATGCTAATTCTCCTAAACAAATGAAGCAGCTTCTAGAAAAAGCACTAGCAAATCTCAATGAATCAACCAAAGAGTTTACATCAGATTCAACATTTAGCTCCCATCACAATGGAGACACTAACGAAGACGATTGCTATGAGATAAACTTGGAAGACCCTTAGGAAATAGAATTTTGAATGTATTTTGTATGCGTTCTCTTGTATTGTAAAATACGGTAGAATTACATATAATACATGTACTATAGTGCATGATAATGTCAGCAATGATATTAGAATTCATTTTTTGATACAATGATTTCCTTTTTGACTTTTCATTGTTTGGTATAGTGATTTGTTTGCCATAAGGATTAACTTTTCACTGTTCATCTATAGTGAAATATTGGCCTCTTCCATTATATAAGGAGGCCTCTTCCCTCATTTTCTCATCCTAATTTTTCCTTCCCTTTCTTTCATTACTCTCTCTCTATTGAATCCTTTCTTTCTTTTTGATCTTCTCTTCTTCCTTTCTCTTGTACATTCTTTTCCTCTCATCTTCTTTCTTCTATTTCTTTTAATAGTCCAATATTGAGTAGCGTACATACGCTTCTGTCCTAAGGTGTAAGAACATACCTTTCATGTTCTTTCTTATACCTTCAATGTTTCTTCTCCATGTTTATTTCTTTATGTTTTCTTTATGAGTAAATGATCCAATGTAATACTTTCTGTTTGTAAATGTTTTTAAAATCAATGAAATGAAGTTTTAGTTTTATTTACCTTCTTTCTTGTTCATCTTATGAGGGAAATCTCCATTATTAAATGGGTATATCTTCATAAGTTTTAATATTCTTTATTATTTAATGCTTTATGTATTAAACCTCATAATCAGTTGGTAATACTACCCATGGTGCTTTTTTGTTAATATTTTTTGTATTAAACCCCATAATCAGCTGGTTATACCGTCTATGATGGTTTTATGTTAATATTTCTCTTATATTTATGCATTTAATGTTTATGTTGTTTAATGTTACATAAACTCTATTAGTCTTGACTTTGTTGCCTTTGGTGGTTTTATGTTTCCATTTAACATTAGTATTCTTTTAATGTTATAAATTAATTTTAAATAAGTTAATATTCTATCTTCCAGCATCTATAATTTTTATCAATCTTTCATTTCTATTTCATAGCTATCATTTAAGATAACTTCTCTTGAGTGCTTATAGCATCAAAGCTAAGTAGTCTAATAAGTAAAGTTTTATTTTCTTTTGAGACAATTTTCTGTATGAAAATCTATATCTTATATTTACCAATCACTATATATATATAGACACAAACCCATATATACACCTAGAAACATAAACTTATTAAACTTAAATAAAAATAGGTGGTAAGCTTCAAGAAACCATAACACATAACTTGCTCTAAGCCCATTGTTTGGTATTGCCAAAAACAAAGTCATAGGTGCCTAGGCATAATCAATTTGGTGGTCGAAATATGGGCATTGGTAACAAGATGAACATATCATCTTGGAAGGTAAGGGGCTATGATGGTACTAGATGGAGTTTAAGGAATAGAGATAGTTGAGTTTAATAGTATGCAAGCAGCTAACTTTCCAGATTAAGAAGATGAAGAGGAAGTAGATGAAGATGTGGTATTTAGAGGTTGGTAGAAAATTGAAAGGAGCTACAAATATGTAATTTTTCTTTATTTTTTGATTTCTAACTTCCTTTCAAAAGGGTTAACCAAATGCAAAATGCCCAATTGAACTATCTTAAAGATGAAGTTAATTTTATGTTACAATTCAAAGCTCTTTCCTATAAGATTATTTTAATGAAATCTTGCTTTAACCTTTCTTGAAATATTAATGCAGCTAACAGTTGTGAGCACAAGTTATGATTTGGTTAATTTAATGTTTTCATCTATAGGTTAACTCCGTTAATAAAATGAGTAATAATGCATATTTAAAGAATTTTTATAGCCAAAAAGTGATTTTATTAACCTTTTATATAGTATCAAATGCAAATACTTTCCTTTTTCTTTTGACTTATTTATAGATACATTAGTTGCAATTTGGGATTTTAAGGTTTAGATATGATTTGTTAAGTTTATAAAATATGGTGAATCCAATGAACTAAATTGGGAGGAGTTAAATTGAACCAACTTTTATGGTGAAATCATATTTTATGATTTGGAAGTAAATACGACAATAGCTATTGGTACCTCATACGATATATTTGATTAACTTTATAAGGGAGGAATAAAATAATTATACATTTTCTATTGAGTTATTCATCTATTTGGCTAGTGGAATAACTTTTAATAGAATTGTTATTACTATAAAATGAGAAATTATAATTTCTTCATAATACTAAAGAAAGCTATTCCTTAGACTTTTCAAGTACATTTTCATATCCATCCATGAGATCCTAACTTGATATTTAGGTCATGAATTATAATAAAGGTATGTTGGTATTTATAAAAACATGTTTAGTTTATATTATTGATAGGTATCATTTTAAGTAGAACTAAACAAAACTATAGTTTTGGCAAAAAGAAAAAAATGGAAGTACTAGTTATTATTTATCTATTCTATTTATCAAGAATTTCAATTCTATTTACCGTGCATTTCACTCCGTGAACCAATTGTATCATTGGGGCATTTTTGTTATGATTAAGGTTTTTTTTTTTTTTTTTTTTTTGGCTAAAGATGATTAGAGTTCGAAGAGGCTCTATGTGAAATAGGGGAGATATTATCTTTTACAATTACTAATATATGGGTGATGTTTAATAACGTGACTTGTTTTTTGTTTCTTAAACATATGTTGGATTTTTTTTTTCCCGTCAAGTTTTTGGTCTTTTTATGCATTTCTAGTATAGTAATTAACTGCATTTAATATAAAATATAGTATATGATATCTTATAGCTAAGAAATAAATATTTTAATTAATTTTTAAAAATTAAAAAGTAAATGAAAAAACTTTGAACGTTGCAACAAGGACCGAGTTATAGGTAAAAGCCTCTTTAGCTAAGGCTTTATCCATACAAGCTACTCCATTTTTATTCAAATCCTAAAACTGCACTCGGTAGGTAAAACTTGGAAGTAAAAGATTAAAATTTGATCCATTTTATTAAAGAAATAGCCTTGACTCCACATAAATAATAATTAAAACTCTTGCTATGTATCAGGCACTGAATATGTCCTTATAACCGTTGGAGGGTCAATGATGCTCTTGCAATCAGAGTTGCATAAGATTAGTGAATGATAGTCAAATTGACATAATTTACCTGCTTTCCCCCCTAAAAATACACCTAATTTATCAACTTTTACACTACAACTTTCATTATTGAGTCATCACACAATACATCCACCATGTCTATATAGAATCAACCTACTAAATCAATACAAGCTCACTTACATTCTAAGCTCCAATACTGAATGACACACTCGATGTAGCAGCTAAAATTAAGGTCAATCAAGAACTAATTTTCTTTTTTTTTTTTATAATAATTCGTTGATAGTGATGGTAATTATTATATATAATTAAATCTGCTGTTCTCATCAAATTGTCATTGTTAATGTTAAAACCAGTCTAAATACACTATAATAAAGATGATAAGAGCGAATGGTAAATCATCATAATAATTTGATTTTGCGATTTTAACGATAAGATCAAGATATGATCTTTAAAGGATTTATCACAAAGAGAATACCTAAAGAAAAGATTATTGAGTTGGACAATTTATTTTTTTTGTTAGAAGAACAAGCTCTTGTTTATAGGAGTAATAACAGTTAAAAAAGGGAACAGTAATTGATAAATAGAGTAATAATCTAAGAAAGTAAGAAAGAAAAGGAAACTAAATTGAATAGAGACGTAGACAAATTAAAAAGTAGGAAAAAGACTTAGAAAATGGGATTTGAGCATGCTAGCTCATTATAATGCACATACTCTCTCTTTCTCTGTCCATCGAAAACGACAAAAGAAAAAAGAGGCTACAGATGCAGGTTGCAGATTTCACCACCGCAGGTTTTTTAGACTTAGTATCCCTTATGTAGAGACACAATAAAAATATACAAATGGCCGACCACCATAGCCGTTAAATGCAAAGAAAACAAAAGAAGGGCAATATAATACTCATTTTGCGTTATACCAAAGAAGCATTTTTATGAGTTTCGTGCAACCACCTTGACGTATGTTTCATATTTATTTACTAGACATAACAATGAACAAAAAAGTTACAATACTATAGCCAAAAAATCGCAACCGAGCTTTTGGTAAAGGCTAAACTGTATATAGCAGTAATTTTGTCATGCTAAATAGTGGCGGTCGTTGACGTGATTTTCTCGCTGGTTGTCAGGCTGACCTGATGGTAATGACTAGCTAATATACCACGTTTTGAAATTCACTAACCAATAGAAATCCTTGAGGATTAATCCTTGGTGAGACACAGACATTATCCGATGTTCTCTCTGATGATATTCATTACAATTTGCGACGATAAAGTGAGATATTGATTACCCTTTTGAAGCTTCCTTTGCTTGCTGCAATCTGAAGTTTCCTTTCTGTGATTAATAGAAATTTCAGGAACCCTCCTTAAGAGCCATTTCAGGTGTTTCATTACGATTTCACCATGTTAGACTCCTCCTTTGATAGCAATGTGGTGGTTGCTAATTTTGAGATCAGGATTGTTGCTTCATTCTTCGTAAGGAAACATATGCCAAAAGGCGGTAGCCGAAAACCATCATCACAAGGGCACATACTTCTTTCTTGCCGTCGTCTATTTCCATTCCATTCACTGTTGTTGTAATATCTTGATACTGAACCTTAAGAAGCAGCTTGTATGTGTGATAGTTGAAAGACAAGTACCTGATCCAGGACACAAATACAGGAACATTCTGTACATAAAGAACAGAGTTAGTTAGTTAGTTAGTTAGTTCCTTCGGAACATTAGGATTATATGTGGCTTACAAGAACTGAATCTATTTCTTTATTATGAGTGACTAAATACGAAATATTCTTGTGGTTTAAGTTTGATTTCTTGCCTTGATGAAGTATCCTCCAGCAAGCATGAAGGTCATGACAGTAACCGACGCTAAAGTCGTAGCCTTTTTTATGTCCATTAACGTCGCCCCAATAGCCAGTCCCAGACCCTGGAATTGTAGCTAGCTTGCATTAGTATCTTTAACAAAGGCAACATCATATATGATATATATGTATTATATTTGGAAGTTTATCTACCTGAGCTGCTACGATGCATAGAAAAACCGTAAGCAGGGTGAGGAAAAAGCAGCCAGTGTCTAGTCTGAGGCCTGCCATGAAATAGACAACGACCAAGAAAAGAATTGGGAGGATAAGGTCAAGTGGGAGGTCACTTGTAGTCCTAGCCAAGAAATATGCACTTAGTCTATACATATCTGCTGCTCTTTCCTTATTGAGCATTGCCCTTTCTTGAGGAAATGTGAAGATAGCCGTAAAGACCGGAAAGAATCCCCAAAAGACAGCAATGAAGAAAAGCAATCCACCCTGGAAATCGAAATATCGGAATTAGACAAGAGTCCATCCCTTGTCGACAATAACCGTGCACAGTAGAAATTTACCTGATCTTCAAGGCCTTTCAGCGTACTAATATCTGAATGCCACCAAAGAAGTCCCAAAATAGTTGCTGTTGCAAGAACTTGAGTTATTCTTATCCAGCTAAAATACTCATGTCGTCGTTCTTTGATACCTCTTCGGAACAATACTGAGTATTGTTCCCACCAGCTTGCTCCCCATTGCCTTTTGGTGGGGACTGACTTCAATTCTTCACCAAGTGGTATAATAGCCATGAGTTTTTTCTTCTCTTCCTCTGCAACCCGTGTCTCATATGCTTCCACAAGATACTGCTCGCCATAGTAGCATAGTTAGTATACAATGACAGCTTCTTTTTATGGACTAGTTGACCGGTGATGCAAAAATTATATGCAAGATTAAAAAAGTAACATACATCATGGACTAGTGTAGGAGATGGTTTCCCATTTCTTGTTTGAGCTTCTCCGTTTTCCATTTGCACCTTATCATCTAATTCTGAAGGTATAGATACATCATTGATGTTCCCATTTGCAAGGTCTAGTAAGAACTCCGCCGGATTCATGGCAATCAATGGGGAACATCCAATGGATGAGAAGTAATCCATTGCTTCCGATGCTTTCCCAAAGTAG
Source organism: Lumnitzera racemosa (assembly GCA_024138005.1). Classification (NCBI taxonomy): domain Eukaryota; kingdom Viridiplantae; phylum Streptophyta; class Magnoliopsida; order Myrtales; family Combretaceae; genus Lumnitzera; species Lumnitzera racemosa. The sequence goes on along the minus strand of JAMXBC010000004.1, from coordinate 78,296,641 downwards.
ATCAAGCTTCCTTTCCCCAGCAGAATCAACTTGTCAAACTTGTGGAAGAGTCTGCTTGATGGCTGGTGTATAGTTGTGATGACCGTCTTACCAGCCTGACATCGTAAAATAAAATCGAATCACATAAAACTTCTATGCATGCAACAATACGATAGGTATAAGGAGTTTAGATTATTTAGGATCTCCACTTATTAAATAATGGCAACGTTGAATACGTTGCACTTCATCGAGATTTATTTTATGCTTAACTTGGTCTTAAATTTGCCATTTACCTCTGCAATATCTTGTAATATTTGTACCGTCCTCAGTGCAGTTGTAGAATCCAAGCCTGAGGTTGGTTCATCAAGAAATAGAAGCGAAGGGTTGATCAGGATTTCATTGCCAATACAAACTCTTTTCCTTTCCCCGCCTGAAACTCCGCGGACAAAGGAGCCACCAATCATTGTGTCTTGACACCTATAAATCATTAACCAACATCAATCCTTCCATTATAAGTAGGCACCTAAACAAGGTACTCTTATGATGGATCACCTTAGTTACATCAAATGAGAATCATAATTTAATTATTTAAGTTCCATAAGGATTACCTTTCCAAGCCTAACTCATATATAACATCCATGGCCCGTTTTGTCTTTTCCTCTTTTGACAATGTCTTTGGTAGTCGTAGTAGGGCTGCGTATGTCAATGTTTCCTTTACAGTTAGGTGTGGAAACAGTACATCGTCCTGGGTTACAAAACCTATCCTGCAATTTTTTAAAACGTAAATTCGGTTAAGAAATTGTCATTGTGATCATTGTCTAATAAGAAATGACCCGATTTATTTTGTAATAAACTCAATTCTGTTATCAATTAACCCTACCTGCTTTTCAATTGCTTGGAGAATGGTTTATCATTATATGTAATTGAACCACCAACAGTAGCCTGACGAATACGCCCCCCGAGCAAATTCAATAGTGATGTCTTTCCACTTCCGGAAGGTCCCATCAGCGCCAGAACTTCTCCAGGATTTACTAAACCAGTAATCCCAGTAAGGATGTGTTTCTCATGACTTGTAGTCATCCCTTTTAGAATTACCTTGTATGTAACATCCTTGAACTACATAACACAAAATCCACGAACAAATAATTAGTACGTGATGCGCTGATACTTCAGTCATAATGCGTTTCTTGCTCAATATTTGCTATCTTAACTCTTCCACATTATGGACACTGTCATTGGAGCAGCGAGAACACATGAAATTCAGCAAGTCTACTTTTTGCTATAGCTTCTACACAGACTTATAACCTAGAAAGAAACGAAGAAATCCTCCATAGATCATGTTATCACCTTAAGATAAATTGGCAATGTTGGTTCAGTCTGGATTTTCGGTCTATCGGTGCCTGATTCTAGGTCTTCAGCTGCAACAGACATGAATTTATACTTAGGAAGAATGAAAAAAACAGAAGAACCAAAGTTGAAAATGCTCTTATTTTGTAGCTGATTAGCCATGAAATGCACTTCTAGTGTCAAACAAATTCAACATTTAAGTATTAACTACTGATAAATCTAATACAGATGTTGATTCTAATTATCCAACCATGTTCAGTTTAGGACAAGAGCGAAATTAAGATGATGGCAAATTGCAAATATACCTTTTTATGTTTACTTTATATAATGTATATTTAGCAGCATTACTTTTATATCCAAAATCTTCGGAAGAAGTCCTATTGAACATTCGTATGGACATTTTACCCTTCACAATTACATACTATGATGCTAAAAAGAGAAGATTAATTTACTCAATGAGCCTATCTGTGTGGTTTTAACTTCTAACCTGTTCATTGTTCTTTGTTTTTCTTATTAATATTTTGGGATTTCCTTGATTGTGGAAACTACTTTTTCTTTTATCTTATCACCTACTGACAGAGAAAAGACATCTTTATTGTCACACGAATAATATTTCCATTTTTATTGTTTGATTAGTTATATAAAAGGGAAATAAAGAGATTGAAGTTAATATTTGATAATATGATCTCTATTTTATTTTGACGAATATTGGTTGCAAAAAAAAAAATAAAAATAAAAATAAAAATAATATTGAAGAAAATTGTTACAAGAGACAATTTTATAATTTTCTTTCCTATTCAATTTATTTGCACCCATTTCTCTTTACTCTTCAAGTAAAAAGAAATAGACTTTTTGTAATGACTCAAGTAAAAAGTAATAAATAAACCAAGTTAACAAACATTAATAGGTGTATTTCAATTATTTTGTCCAAAAGTTTCAACAACCATGACCTTCTATAGCAGTACAAAATCCTTCCTAAAAGACTTTACTTAACCATGAAATATTATGATCCTTCTCTCTTAAACATGTATCATTCTCATTGTCATACCTTATAATTGAACATAGTTTTTCCCCATTTTTAGTGTACGATTCAGACTTACCCACAAGTTATCTTACAAGTATGCTGAGAGTCACCATCTTCATGATACTCCTACTCTCTTTAAACTTTTTCTCTAAACCTAAATCAAACTTAAATCGCCTATCTATTGATAAGAGGTCTACTTTGATATTACTTGTAATATCTCAAGTTAAAAATAATGAATAAATTATACTAACAAATATTAATTGGCCCATTCAAACCGCTTGATAAAAAAATTTTAAACTTGTATTAATAAAGTATTCACCTCTATAGCCTAATAAACTAATACTAAATCACTTCCACAAGACTTTATTTAAGCATCAAGCATCACACTTCAAAATGAAAAATTTTCCACTGATTTCCACTAATTTCCATTCTTTACTTAATTTACCAAATGTAGCATGTCCCATCCAAACACATATGGGTATATATATATATATATATATTTATTGTTGGTCTACTAGTACTGTAGGTTGAAAAAAAATTATGGTAACAACAAATGAAAATGTGGTACATCATAGTACTAAGAAAATCATCATAAACGTTTACACAAAAAGTTACATGTGCCCGTTAGTTGTTTCTTTTTTCTTCTTCTTCCTTTTGTATCTACGACTAAGTCATCTATATAGGGTAGTGAAACACAAAAAAAATCATTTATAGTGACATGCCATATATATAATACGTGATGATAGATAGGAATAAGCAAAAATATAATATTTATATTACGAAGTAATAATAACGACAAAAAGGAAGTATGATGACGAAAAGTTTCCATATCAAAATTACTTGGTGTAGACAGTTACTTCTTGCAAAACCGTTTTCTTTTTTTCTAACTATTATCATTGCAATTTTAAAGATAGGAGAATTCAACCTATAGGGATAGTTATGGTTTGATCAGTATGGTTCGCTTCCTTATCCCCTTATTAAATCGAACATGATATAATGGTTTGATATTTTAAAATTATATCTAATCATATAGTTCATTTAATAAATTTTTTGAATTTAATTAAAACCAATTCAATCCGATTTGATTTATATTTTAAACTATTTATATTAAATTTTCACTAAGTTTTTTTTTAATCTTCAATAACATATTTTCCTTTCTATTAAACTTTTATATATTTTTAGTTAATATTACATACATTTATTATGTATAACAATGCTTAACAAACTCAATTTAATCGGACGAGGATAACAATGAGGAAGGTGAGGTAGAGCTACCTATCGAAAAGTGATTTGAAAAAGATAAAAGAGATATATTAAAGATTGGAAAAGAGATAAAAAACACATACAAAGCATAAGGTCAAATTCTTAATTTGAAAAAATATAAGAAAAAGACAATGTAAAAAAGAAAAATTTTCTAACTGTGAAATTTTAGATAAAATTTATTCTAACTTAATTTTAATAGTTAACCTAAAAATAAGATAAAGAAAAATAATATATGAAAAATTTTAATAAATTACATGAAGATTAGCGAAAAAAATAAAAATGCACAAAACAATTGCACAATTTTAACCGACCTTTTTTGGTTTGATTCGTGGTTGCGTCTGCAATTTACTCTTTTTTTTTTTTTTTTTCAATCTTATCAACTTGCTTTCTTCGAATTTTCATGTTGTTGCATTATAACGGTATGATGCATCTTATAAAAGCCTTAACCCGGCCATCAACCGCCTTTACGGTGCTCTTTAGTCTTTATAGCCTCAGGCTGTCTTTTTCTTGCCTAATGCCTTGTGGACAGTGATCATTTTCCGTGGACAGCTAAGAATCAGTTTCCATCGCTCCCCACTTTCGCTGTTTGCCCTCAGTTTCGGGTCATTTAAAAGAATACAAAAGAAACGACTGCCATTTATTAAGGATTCTGGTCACCCAGTGCCCTTGGTTCCAGCTAGTAAGTTTTTTCAAAAAATTATTTTTTCAAATTCATTATACATTTTAAAAAAACTAAGTACATGAAATGATATAAAGGTTTCTATTTTAACTATCAACAAGTTGTAATGGAATATCTATCAATATTTTCCTATATCCAAATAATTTTAGAAGTTCAATTTCCAAGCTTCTATCATGAAAAAAAAAAACATAATCTATAATGAAAACCATTTGTCCATACTTCCACACATTGGTTTGTTTTTATATTTCATGTCCACTTTGGGACTCGTATAGATTAGGCAATTCAATGAATGTATTAATTTTTTTTTAAGTTTCAAATTAAGATAATCCTCAAAATAATTATCCTTTTTTTTTTTTGTGTTGCTTGATCTTCACTATATTTTTGGTACCGTGTATCCTACTTGCTCTACATATAAATTAAGAAATCCGAAACTCATTAAATGATTTAATAAATTTCCAAGTTCCAATTTATCAAGAAATAAACCCAAACATTTCATTAATAAGTGCTGAAGTTGTAACAGGAGGCAATTATTGTAGGAAATCTCAGGGTTATACTAATTTTCTATCAAATGATTGCATTAATATCATAGCAGTTCAATCTATTAATAACGTTGCGACATGTACGAATTGTAGATGTCTAACCAATATTAAATGCAAATGTTGCTCACGTGAATTTTGTATATTAGTTTCACAACAACCCAATAAAGAGTTATCGCTGAAGATGATTCGTCGTATTTAATCTTCTTCGACAGGAAAAAGGAAATTTCCAATTCGCTCAATAACAACCACAAGAAATAGAGGGAATATATATATATATATATATGTATATATTACTAAATATAAAAAAGAAATTTATTGAAAAAACTCGTGACTTATGAACCACATGAATGTTTTGCACCCTACAATGAGAGAAAATGCACCTATATTACGTCTAAATAAAAATATTTACAATATCTATAGTATTTTTAATCTTATAGCATATTTAAGTATAATATAAGTAACTCGTGATATCATAATTATGTTATCTTTTCTTTTTCTTTTATAACTTCAATTATTGGTTATGCATAATAACATATTAAGTGGATAATTTTGAAAAATTTTAATGAATATTAACTTTAGAGGTTTTAAATCCATTAAGAGTAGATATGAGGAGAAAGCTAAGATGATAATATTTTAGTTAATGTTTTGAATAGTCAAGGAAATTGAAATTAACACGCGAATAGGGAGATAAATTTTATAGGAATTTTTCATAAATTGAAAAATGATATATTTTTCATGTATAGAAGACATTAAAGCACCTTAAGAGCTTTAATATTATAAATAAATAAATTGAAATTAAAATAACATTCGAGTTAATACTTACGTATGTCATCATCGCTGAAGGGCTTGGAGTCGGCTATTTCCTCTGGTGGCACGGTGAAGCCGTTAAAGGAGAAGGAAAACCCCAAACTGGCGCTTGAGGCTCGGCTCAAAGCCGCGCCACTGCTTACATCATCTATCTCGAGCTTCGGTATTTGTGCACTCCTAGACTTCCTTATGTGTGTGTTCTTGCTGATACCACTTCTTCCAGGCGACGGAGGGATCGATCTTCGGCTTGATTTTCTAGACAGGGTACCACTGCCTTCAGGCATGCCGGTGGACTCGCCGGATGGCGGTGATTTGAATGCGGTAGTCACTGTCTCCATTAGCTGATCCGATATCGTCCTAGCCAAACTTGTTTTTTCCATGATTCACCGATATCCTATATTAATAGCATGTTGAATTTTGTTTAACTTCGTGGACAACATGGATTTTATCATAATATAGTATGAAATGAGTTATTACTAAATCGAATGATACGGGACTATTTTATTATGTCACAAAGGCAATGGTTGCAATAATTAATCATAGACGTTTAATTAACCCTCACCTCCTTTTTTTGTCTTCTTTTCTTTGCTCTATCACGTAATTAATGGAGCCATTCACATTTTGCTTCATATAGATTGAAAAAAATAATTTGCCAAAGCTAGCATTATACCAAATTCTAATATTTAATGATTCTGCCTTTACATGAACCAAATCCGTAGTACATGGAGGCTGGAGCTCAGTATACAAGCGAAATATAAGAAACTTAAAAATCAGTATACAATCTAAAAAAATATGTCCCATAATCATGATCAGCAAAAATTATTAAGCAATTAAGTTCAAGATAAATTGAATTTGATGAAAACAGAAATGAAGATATAACTTAAAAATCATCAAGTTCATTAGATAATATAAGAAACTTCTTTGTTAATTTATTGCCTTTAATATCTATATATTTATGTATGTATGTATGTATACATATATATTTTATGATAGATAACTAACTTAAGGCACTGAATGGGAACAAGTAAAGCTTAAAGTGGTAAGGACATACCTTTGAGTATGAGGACGAAGAAGATGCGAGAAAATGGAAAACTTGAGGACGAACTTTGTGTATGAAAGATTTGGGAAATGGACTCAAACTACAACTACCAGCTTCATCTTCACGGTGCAAGTTGCCAAATGCCAAATACTACTTATAAGGGGCATTAAAGAAGGAAAGTCCAAGTTACTAAAGTACCCTTTACCTTCTTGGTATATAACAAGTACAGGAGCACAGACACTATGTATGAAAATTCGATAACTACTTATCGTCCAAAAATACATTTTTATTACTGGTGACTTGAAGAAAGAAATGCTTTTATGAGAGACCACAATATGAGTAAGGTTGGTTATTGAAGGATGAAATTTATGATGCTGTTGTCGTAATATACAAGGAAATTTTACCTAAATTCACTAATTCATGAAAAGTTTTATCGAATTGAACATCGAATTGAACCAACATCTTTTTATAGAACTTTTTTGCTTCTTATTTTTTTATACATGAAAATACAAACATGAATAGTCGTTTGATGAAAAGTCATTGAATATTTTATTTACCATCATAATAAGCCAATAGTTAGGATTATCAACTAGTTAAAGAAAAGTGAAAAAAAAAGAAAATTGATTGGAGTTGATTGTCTTTTGTAAAATTTTATAAAAATCTGGAGTATTACTTAAAATATAGAATAACATAAAAAATCGATTTATAATGAGAAATGTTTAAATGATATTAATATGTTAGGTAAATTAACGAGTGACGTTTAAATATCAAAAAATTTTTGACAAGTGTTTGTAAATAAACGTACTTTTTAAAAAAATAATAATTATGTTTCTAAATATCAAAATTTTATAAATACTTATATACTATTTATCGATTTATATAATATTAGTATTATTGAATCTTTCTTCATTTATAACGAATTTGATATAACTTTGACGAGATGGAAAAATCTTTGTGTGATGGTTTTCTCGAAAAAATTTATTGAAAAATCTGTGTACTAAATTTAATTTCTTTGCGCTTATTTATTTATTTTGCACTCTCCTAGGTTTGCTTCAGTTTAGTTCATTTTCTCCTATTATTTTCGCATTAGACCGTTTGCAAACGTTCAATCATCTTCATGGTGAAACTTTACATTTCTTCTGATTTCTACCTGGTGTTTCTCTCAAAAGTTTTTTTTTTTTTTTCTTTCAATCAAACGTGTTGTATATCTTGATAATGATAGTGTTTATGTTACTTATCGTGGATAATGATTCCGGATTTTTTTTTTATAAAGGTTTTCTTCTCAAATCATATTGTTGTTATTGTTATTATTACTACTTTATCGTATGTCTTCAAGGTTTATTATTAAGGATATGATAATGCTTTGAAGATTTTTGACAATGATAGTGGAGAAATTTGTTTCGAAAAAATTTATATCAAAATTAATCATTTCTTCCGAAGTTATTTGGCTAATTGCTACGATTTTGACGGGTGACATAAATCATAAGATAGAAATATATACCGACTATCATAAAATGGAAATAATTGCACATTCATTCGTAACCACAAACTCGAAATAAGTACTAATAAAATAAAATGGAAATAACAAGTAGTATAATTGAGTCTAGTTAAACCAGTACAATATTGACCTTAAGCTGGAGCTCGACTTAAAAACTCGAAACTTCAACTTGGCTCTAGTTTGATCGAGTTTTAAATTTTAAGTTCAAGCTTGATTAATATATATATATATATATATATATATAGCAAGCTTAAGTTCAGTTCGACTAAACTTGAATTTTTTATAAATTCTCTCTCAATAATCCCAATTTTACTTTTATTAAAAAAATAAAAAATAAATTAAAAAGCATATCAAGCTCAATTAGACTTATAAGTTTAACGAACTTAATATTGTAGACTTAAAACTCAACTTGATTTGCTATTTAAATAGTTTCAGTTTAAGCTGGAGCTCGAACTCGAGCTTGACTTGATTACCATTAAATCAAATTCGAATAAAACTCAAATGGTTTGTAATCTGACTCGATTTACTCACATCCAAAAAATAACTAACATATACCATAAATGTCCTACCTACCTTTATATATGTAGCCTCGGCACGGGTTTTACCTTTTAGTAAGCTAACAACTACCACGGTTTGTAATGCCTTTGAAAATAATCGGTTTTGTTGGTTAGCTTAGTTATGTTATAAGGGCTTACAGCTAATAGTAGTTTACTACATTCTTGGCCCAGCTGATTGGACTTTAAAAGTTTCATACGGTGGAAAGTGGAAGTGAGAAAAAGTGATTGCAAAAAACAAAATAGATTTCACTGAGAAGTAGTTGGTGTTTGTATTCTTTCTCATCTCAATCCATTATCATCAATGCTGGTGGTATCTCATTCAAGTAATCACCTAAGATGAATATTATATCTCAACATTCACAGCGAATAAATTTCTAAACTACGAATATAAACGAATTGGAGTCAAGATATTTAACTTGAGATAAACATCACCTTAATTGAATTTTTGATTTTGAGTGCAAACTTAATGCAAAATGGTATTCAAAGAAATCAAACACAATCAATTTGATTAAAGCTTTGTTTAGTTTCGATTTATTAAAATAATATTAATCTTTAAACTCAACTCTATCTTTTTTTTTTTATTTATTTATCAAACTCAACTCCAGTTCAACTAATAATATAAACTCATCAAATCAAATATTATAGAACTCAAACTTTGATATGTTGCTGAATAGTTTGAGTTTTTCTCGAATTGGTTGTGATGAAATCGGACTTCGATTGATATAGTCGAGCTCGAATAGATCGGAAATAAGTTTGATTTATTTAAAACCTTATTCCGGGCGCCCTCAATTAGCAAGCAGTCGTACTCATCATTTTACAGGTAACCGTCCATTGAAAGAGGCTTCCATCTTATCATAAAAAAGTAAGAAAAAATGTGTTACTGCGGCTCCAAAATCATAATAACTAAATAATTGCACATGGAACGTTTGAGCATTGATGTAAAAATATTTTAATAACACAAATCTAAAAAGATACTCCATTCTAAAATTGTTTGCAATACCTGTTTATTAAAATAATGTTAACGTAAGATATAATTTCGACATTAGATATCTACATTGCTGGTCTTTATTTGAAAAATACAACTATCCAAAGAGTTGCATTTTTTTGCATACGAAAATATCGAGAGTTGTATCTTTTTTTTTTTTTTTTATAAAATTATGCTATCTTGGGATTATCCACGAGACATGATTTCAAGTTTCATTAGTAGATATATATAAGATTTCCTAAAGGGTTGTGTCTTTTATATTAAATTATACCGTTAAATGTAAGATTAATATAGAAATGTTTTTGAAATTATATATATATATATATATATGAAAGATTATATTGACACCATAATTTTTCAAAATGACAAACGTACATCGCTCAAAAAATTTTTACACATCAAATCATTTTATAAACCAAGTCAATCTTTTGTATAAATTCTATTGAGATATTTTTTAAGACACCCTGATTCAACTAGTATCAACTGCTAAACTCTCAAATTATTTAAGAAGAATCCTAAATCGAGCGATGAATGGCCATAAGATATACTTGCAAGTTTTATATATCTATATAAAGGCCAAGTAATTATAATTATATATATATATTCATATAAAACCTAAGTATTGCATTAGATGAGAAATTTTATGTATTATTTGTTATGATTTTAGATATTGGTTAGACAACTTAATAAATAGTTGTAACTATTAAGATTAGTTAGTTAAAGAAGATAGTAAATAGTTGTAATTAGTAAAATTTATTAAAAAATTAGTTATTATAGGAAATATTATAAATAGTATTTGTAAAACTAAAGGATCATTATTTTTTATTCGTAACCAAATTCAAGAACTATTGCTCTATAATTCTTTCTCCTTCTATCTCAAATTTCTAAGAGTTTGTTTTTGATTTGAACTAAAGACAATTTCATTTTTCTTATTTGTATAAATGGACGATACAAGATTCTAACGTTGGTTAATGTCATGATTCACATCTCAACTTTATTAATTTTTGTAATTATACACTTAATTAAATATTTAGTTGTTACCATCTATACTTCACTTAACTCAAATTTACACCATTAGTCTATCAGCGTGATCAGTTAATGGAGTGGCCCTTTACAATCTTAGGAGGTTACGAAACCTCCTATAAGTTACCGCCAGCCATTGTTTGCAATCTCGACTAACTTCAAAAAGCGGGTTGCAAAACGCACTAACAAATCATAAATAGTTGCTTACGGTCCTTCCAGAGTTGAGTGACGTCCTTAAGGCTATAGTATGACTCCTCACAGTTGTGGTATGACTCTTCATAGCTGTGGATAGCTATCCTATTAGTTAATTGTACTGACTAAATTAACAGTATGAATTGGAATTATCTAATATATAAATAATGATAAATAATTCTTTAATTGGGTGTATAATTGCTAAATTGAAATTTTAGGTGTATAATTGCAAAAAGTAGTAAAATTAAAATATAAACAGTGATATTGACTCTTCTAACATTGGTGCTTTCATTGCTTGTACCTATTGATCTGTTCTCATTGATTCGTTTTCATTCATTTCTTTTCTTTCGTTATCATCATCATTTTGTTTGTTGTTCAATTTCATTCTTTATTTCTAGTCATTATTAATTTACAAGATCCTATTGCATTGGCACAAATAAAAGATTCGTTGGAGTAAGTAATGGTGTAAATAGAAACAACAAGACAGAAAATGATGGTATCATTTCACAAAGTACAAAAAGATTAAGTAAACATGCAACAAGTAATACGCACTTAGAATAATTAATTGTTGCATATATTGAAGAAGAGACATTAATGAAACAATATGACAAAAATATTATTTCAACCATAAAAGTTACAAATGAAGACAAATTTTCAAAAACCCTTCAAACTAGTGATCAAGAAAATGTTACTGTTGTCAAACAAGAAAATTCTAAGGCAATTCAACAATTCAAATTTTCAAATAATCAAAATATAAAAGTGGTTGATGATAATCTCCTTAATGTTGACTCTGGTACAATGGTAGGAGTGATTAAAATAATTGTTTGTGTTTTTCATGAGCAATGTATTTTTCAAAAGAAATTATACTTAATCTTAAAGACAATATTCAAGGGCATTAAAAAGTCAAGTTATAAACAAAGAAAGTTATTCTATAAAACAAATTGATAATGCATACTTCAAGTTTCTTGAGTATTTTTTATAAGTTTTTGCTTTTATTAAATAGAATTAGTTAATTTTTATTTGTTTGCTTATCTTATTCTCTTAAATCTTGAAGACAAGGTTTTTGTTAAGGATAGAGGAAATTGTTATAATTTTAAATATTAGTTAGGCAACTTAATGAATAGTTGTAGCTATTAAGATTAGTTAATTAAGGAAAATAGTAAATAATTGTAACTAGTAAAGTTTGTTAAAAAATTAGTTACTATAGAAAATATTATAGGTAACATCTGTAGAGCCAAAGGATTATCATTTTTCATTCATAATCAAATTTAAGAATTATTTTTTTATAATTCTTTATCCTTCTTTCTCAAAATTTTAAGAGTATGTTTTTAACTTGAACTAAAGATAATTTCATTTTTCTTGTTTGTACAAGTATTATCGTCTATTTTTTCCCAATGATATAAATGCCCTGTGATTAAATTTAGGTGTCGCAATGGTTTTTTATAGTTCTAACTTCTAAGGGTATCATTGCATTCACCCAAAAATTTGCTTTTCAGGATGAAACTCCACAAGGTTTGCATTTTAACGATCTGAAGTATAATCTTTTTTGCAATTAATAATCTCTTCCTATATAAGAAAGTATACTCTGACGCAAATTTAAGCCTTAATTGTATCAACTGTCCGATCATTTTATCGGTCGAAATTTGTAGTCCAAGTAAAATTCTAGTATACGAAAAAGAAAAAAAATCTAAAAATTAGCCAAATTTTTGGATATACATGTATGATTAGAGGGGGGAAAAATTAATATGTCATTTTGATGTTCTATTAAAGAGATATTTATGAGCAATTCGTTTTCACAAAAATGGAAAAAAGGACTACTTTAGGTTTTATTTATAATTTATTAATTTATAAGCTAAATACACTTTGATGATAAACAAAAAATGCTTTTCTATGTTTCTGTATTAACATTTTTCATGAAATTTCGTAGGATTAATCTCATATTGGTTACCCCAAAATATAGGTTGTTTTGCAGTTGGTGATTTTAACTTATACTAATTTCCACGCTTATATTGCGTTCGACAATTAAAAAAAAAAAGAAAAAAAGAACGAGAATAGGCATAAATAGGCGTAAAGGAGAAGAAAGGACATCGATTCATGGAAGGAAAAAAACATAAATTAGATAAAATGTTTACTGTTCATGTTGTGCGGTGGAGATGACAAAAGAAATGAAAAAAATCGAAATATTTGAAAGACTATCTTTTTAAGTTTGTTTTCAGTACACTTTGACTTTACACCATTTCCATTTCTTTCTCTCTAAAGTAGAGAAAAATTAAAGGAGGTGAAAATTGGAAGTGTTTCCATTAATTTCTCTTAATTTCCATCGTTTTCCACTTTCATTTTAAGTATCCAAACTCACATTTCTATCAATTTCTTTCTATTCCCAATGGTTTTCACTTATTTCATGGTTACCTATCCCAGTGTTAGGGTTTTATTGAATTTTAAGATGCTAAAAATTATCGCACCACATTATTTTGTTGGCTGACACCAAATGGAGTGGTATTTTTGGACCGATAAATGTAGGATATGCAATTTCTTTTTTAGTTAAAGTAAAACGAAAGCTTCAACTTGGGCAAAACACATCACATCTTTAATCTAGAGAAAAATAGTCATGGGGAAAGAAAGAAGAAAAAGCAACACATGCTTAAATTTGCCACATTATTAAAATATATTAATAATTAAATTAAAAGAAAAATTACAAAAACAATATTTGTATTTTGGTGCTTTTGCAAATTTAATGATCTGTATTTTTGCTTTTTATAAATACATCAGTAATATTTTATAGTTATATTTTAATTTTAATTAAGGAGGGTTTGTCACATTTGTCCATATTTTAAGTTTAAAAACTAACTAAAAACCTTGGGGCTTTACCAACAACACAACTTAGTTGGTTTGGTGGGCACAACACCCATAAGGTAATGGTCGAGAACCCCTAATGGAGTGGCGAGCAAGACCTCTAGGATTTTGGGTCGAATTTTTTTTTAATTATTTTTCACATATTTTGTATTTTTAATTATTTATAGTACATTATTTAATTAATATATTTAATAATATTATTTTATTAAATTAAATATTGTTGACAATTCATGTGGCAACACATTACCTCTTAATAAATAATTATGAAGCACCTGGTATGTGTTTGTTACTAGAGAAAATATAGGTCATGAGTTTTCAAAAGAGCAAAAACACCGATGATGCTTATGTAATTTTTCTTAAAGTAAGATATTTCAATAAATTTTACACACTAATATAAAAACAAAGAGAAGAATCTTAGGTCACGTCGATGGTGGCTACTGCTAGATTCAACCACCCTTAGAGTGTGGATTGTAGTCGGTAAAGTGAAGAATTGTAGGTTATGACCCCTACACATCAGGTTAGTCATATAACCCACTTGTGGTCACTCAAGATGGTATGGGATAACTCACTATCCCAAAAAAAAAAAAAAAAAAAAAAAAAGGAAAAGGGGAAAAATGAATGTTTAACTGTCTTTATTAGGTTTGAATCTTATTCAATATTATTTTCTTCTTCTTTTGCTTGTTGCCTGAGGGATCGGATGGTGAGCATTCAACCTTGATTGGTCGCACCACGTACCTACAAAGGTGGATAGTCGCCGCCACCTTGAATGGGTTGCACTTTTTACGATCAAATACTTATTTCGTTTTTAGAAACACTAAATGGGTCTTAAGATGCCATTAAATATTTAAGTATAATCAAAATATTCGTAATAATTGAATCACATTAAACTATTAAACAAAAAGATACAGATCATTTCAAGCTTTTTAATTTATATGCATTTATTCCTTAAATCAATAAGTATTCATAATTTAATAATTATACCCTATTTTGAGAACTTAATATTTCTTGTCATGTGTATACTTTGGAAAAGCTTCAGGAGTTGATAATAGAAATTGAAAATTTTAACATCCCGTTACCATTTCCCCAAAGTTTCAAAAATTTTTCGGTTTTTTTTTTTTTTCCCTTTATTGAAGAACTATCTGTGATTTAATACTTACATATAATATAATTATTATATTTTTATGCCATGTGGCATATATCAACGCAACAATACGACACGTCATGATGCTGTATTGCAACATGTGGCATCAAAAACACGCTCAGCTGTAGATTGGGGTTTTTAAAAGGACGATAACATGTGTCATGTAATGATTAACTATATGAATACTAGCTCATCTATTGCGTATTAGTGGAAATGGTTGAGGTGGTAACCGTTTATATCTCAGAAACCAAATTCAGTACTAAAGATGAGAAAAGCTCAATCGTAAAAATATCAATAAAAGTTTATAATTAATATTATTTAAAAATATACTTTTTTATATTTAAATATCATTAATACTTATATATTATTTATTAATTCACCTAACATAATGATATTATTAAATATTTTTTTTCAAACATGATGGCCAAATCCAAACACCTACTATAATGCTCAAATCACTAAGGTAAATTGAGATACTGCAACAACCAATCCCTATGGTGATCTTTTGGGAGAAATCTATTGTATGGAATTTGTTAATGTACCATGTAGGAAACTTTTTGCTGTAGGGAATTCCAATCCCTACGGAAGGTAAATTTTTTGTAGTGATAAATAACTTGAAACAATTCAGATACGAAACATAATATTAATACAAATTCCACGCTTTCCATCAAGTTGCATGACATAATCGTGGTGAGGTGTCTAAATATGTGCGACCACTTCTTGCAAAGTCATAGTGTTCAATCAGACAACTTTTTAACATTAATGAACTTTAACCTTATTAAGGTTGGCGGATGTGCCTCCTCAATCAAGTGGGCAGTACAGCAGCCTTCAGGATTTTGGTTTGTTTGGATTCATGAACTGGACCTCCATAATTTGGGGATATACGTATGAGGTGTTCGTTCAATCTCACGTTCCCTTTTCAACAGGGCAATTGAAGTTTTGGAGCCATTTGCCCTATAGCTATGCATGATTGCACTGTGTTTCCATTATTTAATTTCCCAATAATTCTGGATTCTTATTTTGCCTTCTGATGGTATTAATGTCTGTTGGCGCCTACCTTGCAACCGGTGACACATACCAAAAGTACGCACGAAATCACTTTTGATATACATATGGCTTTCAGTAGAATAATGATAATTTCTTTTTTCCAGATAGAATAATGATAATTGAAATCTTATAATTTAGGGTTTTTTTTTTTCTTTTTCCTTTTTCTTTTTCCCTTTCATCCAGAATTTACTCCTAAAAAAAGGGACTTTGACCTTTTTTTTCCCTGTGAATTTTGTTTTTATTTCAATTCAAATACAATTTTATTACATATATTAGATTAATTTTCATACTTTGCGACGATTCAAATGACTAAATAATTAGCTAACTTTAGAAGAGACCATCGTTAGGAGGAATTTACACTTCTACAATTAAAATAAATCAATATTACACAAATATAAAGTACACCAAATTAATAACATAAATACCAAATATCGCATTTATTATATGTGAAAAAAGCCACAGCTATGCTTCCACTAAATTTCAAACTTGTAACCTCCACAATCCTATTAGGCACCTTAACCACACAAAACCATAACATTCTTTTTGTCATATATTTAATATAAATAATAAATCAGTTAATAAAATTACATCTATTAAATACGTATTACAACTGCACAAGAAGTATAAAATCACGTTTAAAAGATAAAAGATATGTGTTAATATAATTGTCACATTTTAAAGATAGGATTTGACCTTAAATTTAGGTAATTTTTTTTTCATGATTCATATTTATATAATATATATATTTTTTATAGATGATAGACACATATTGCACCTCCATTTTCAATATTACACCTTGTCGGAGACAACGACAATTATTACTTAACTAGTTACCACAACGCTGCGGGATTCTCAAACTTCAGTATCGCAATATAATTTATTAAAAATTTGCTTGAGTTTTAGTTTGACACTTTAGTTTGTTCATAACATCAAGAATCAAATAATATATAGTTAATTTCATTTAGGTATTTATTTCTATTCTTGTCTTTATTTCTTGGAAATAGGACTTTTTGTTCACACTTCAATCAATTCTCGATCTATGTACAATTTTTTAAAATATTTTTATGACATATAGTTGTAGGCTACAAATATGAACATAGGACCACTAAAATTACTTTACGTAAAGTTTCTCTAAAGTTATTTTGATACTGCCATGTACAATTAAAGGTTTAGATAGTGAAAAAAAAAGAAGACATCATGATAATATAATAAAATATTAAAAAAATATAAACAATCTCGTTCATTAAATTTATAGTTTTACCTAAAATAAGGTATTTTATTGGATCTATGTTTTTCTGTCGTCAATTTTAAACATCAGATAGAAATGATGCACCTAAACGAGACAATTTCAACAACTACGGACACAGACATTTTTCCATCAAACTTTTCTCTTTATTCTGATTACCTAAGGGTCTAAAGAGCCAGCTCTAGGTTGATATAGATTGTTGAAACATTGCGTATTAGCTGGCTTTGAAAGCACAACTATTTTACGATTTGTTGTCTAGATGGACTTTTTTAGGGGTTTGTCTCTCCTATTATTGTCGAGCTAATTTTGTGTGGTAACAAAGACTGCCTTCGTATTACGTACATGCAAAGCTAATTTTCGCAATTAATGCAGGACAAGCTTTATCTTTATGAAGAAAAATGTATAATAATTTCTTAAAAATACTAAAAAAAAGGCACAATTAGAGCTATATACTACATACATACATATATATAAAAATAGATCACCTTCATTTACTTTTTTCAATTTCCCTTTTTTAAACCTCTTGAGATGTTACTTTGTGTAATTAATGTTTGATATTATAAATAATATAATGATATTATGATAACATTATATGACATTTCAAAATTCTAAACAATCCTATCTGATCAATTTATAAATTGAGGAAAAAGGTAAATGGAGAGGATTTAAATATATATATATATATATATATATACTGATACCTTTCTTATTAGAAAAATAAAATAACATCGTGCATATGATACAATCACTTATAAGTGATTATATAGTATAATTTATTTTAAATTACGGTAAATCACTTTGAATTAAAGTGAATAGGTCCTATTAATAGTAAAAATGAAACTCTCAACAGTTTTTTTTATGAAGCCTACAAGGAAGACTGTCGACAATTTCTTTTATTATTAATATGTCTTATTTACTATAATTTGAGATGATTTATTATAATTAAAAAATGACTATACTATATAGTTAGTTTTTAGAGATTGTACTAAAAAAATTTCCCAAATGACTAAGGTTTAGAGCAAAGGTATATGGATTGTGACTTTTTGCGAGCTAAATCAAGACTTAGGGAATAAAGAAAAAAAGAAAAAAAGTACAACTAAATAAAGTATCATGTAGTTTGACCTAATAATCTTTTACAAACCTCATGACCTCATCAATCAACTCGCCTTTAGAAGAAGCAGTATATCTTATAGGAAATATTGAATTGAGATTAATTTTGGAACTTGTAGAGTTTTTCAATCAATTTTCAAAACTTAGAAGGAGCAAACATTCAAATCTTCCGTGGTCATGTTCCACCAAGGCTAATAATTTGATATTTACTTGCTACGTAGTGTGAAATAGAGTGTTGACAAGGCAAAACTAATTTTTCACTCTAATAGTTTAAACATATATCACAAGGTAAAATAATAATAATAATAAAAAAAACCCTAGCCTAAGATATAGGGAGCAATCTTCCCCCAAGAGTGGATTTGGATCATCTGCGACCATCCAAAGGTGCATGGATCGCGTAGGCGGGCAATAATGCAACGTCGAGAGGGGGGCTCCTCACCTGCCAAAATACATGGTATTGGTGGTGGCAACCCACATTGTAGTGGTGAATCACTCGATGTACGACAAAAATAGCGGGTGGCAATGTTTCCTACCTAGTAGTAGCCGAGACCCACAATCATATGGGAAGCAATTTGTTTATGTAACTGACGAAACTCTGGATGGATTTATGATGATGAGTCAAGGTAATGGGAGTTCACACTTGCCAAAGAAAGCGTATTATATTCCTAAAATTTTGAAGGTTAATGATGACACCTATATCATCATTGAGTTACTTAAAGATTGGGAAATCAGATGGACACCCCATGTTGTAAACTTATATGAATACAATTCTAATGTTTGTACCCTACAATTAACTCCAGGTCCGCTTCTTAAGAACGTTAATCAACTTAAGGATAGAGAATATATTATCAAAGGAACCTACTTTGAAATCGAATCGTTTCGTGAATTTATTTTTGAAATGCCTCAAGAAAATACGTTAAATACGAACGACAAAGTTGAGAAAAGAAAGTAATAGTAAAGCATATAAAATGAAAAGTAAAATATAATAAGGAATAAGCAACCTTCAATAGAAAAAAATGGTGGTTTAAACATTAAATTGTATTTTTCATCTCTTTCCATATCATACCCGCTAATTATTTTAATTAGCTTTTTCTTTCCTCCTTAAGTTTTGGGAAAATTGTAAATACACCTCTTATTTTCTTCATATCCACTTAGCTCAATTATCTTATAAAATCATATATTTAGAACCTCAAATATTTCTTAAAGGTGCATTTTGATTATTATCTACCTATTGTAGGGATTTAAATACCCTTTTTTTTTTCTTAAGATTTAGGTGTATAAATGCACGATTTTAAAGGTAAGAGAACTAAATGCACAAAACACAAATATAAAGAAGTGTATATACAATTTATTATTTCATCTAATATTAGGATAGGAAGATGACATCCAAAATTAAAAGTTTCAACAAATAAATAAACAAGTCATTTTAAGAAAAGAAGCAATTTAAAGTTTATTATGAGATAATTAATGTTTAAGCAATTAAAGACTAGAAATTGTTAACATTGGACTCATACCTTTCAAGTAAACTCAAAGTACATGGCTTTCATATATATATGATATGGATATTACTTTCTCAATTGAATGAAATAAATATCCTATTTCTCAATCTGTATAAAATATATAGTTGACAAAAATATAGAATCGAAAAGCGAGCAAAATCAAACCAGCAAAATGATGGAATTTAGCCATTTTCCTTAGGTTATTTTTCCCTTTCTTGAACTTTGACCACTTTCATAAAATTGTATGAATCATTTAACATCAATTTCTAACCTTTGATTGTTCAAAAATTAATTATTTCATAATAAATTTTGAATTTTGCTCCTTTTTAATGATTTATTTAGTTATTAATGATTCTATTTACCGAAGTTTGTCGTTTTAGTTATCATTTTTCCTTCCCAAAATTAAATGGGCATCTAGAGAAGTATCGAATGGAGAAGGCTTATCATGATTTTAGGGAATAAAATGGATTATTATTAATTATGATTTATTTTGATAAAAATCTTGGTCATTTTGTGTCCTATTCAATTTACGAAAAAAAGTTTCGAGATGCCCGCCTAACCTTATCTGCACTAATAATACACTAGGATAGAATTGAAATTGTGGAGCCATATCCGACCAAGGCGAGTGGCTGTAAGTGGCCTGCACGTCTCAAAAGGCCACTTTTGGTGGCCTTTGGTGAAGAGCTGTACCTGTAACGTGGCCTTCTTCCGGTTGGAAGGTTGTTTGTCTCACTCATTCCTTGTGATCTAGCCACGTGGAAGTCACATTTTTCAATTTGGTTTGAATTCTTTTTTTCCATCATTGTTATTTCTTAAGAAATGTACCGCGTGGTTTGAAAGTGTAAATCAAACCAAACAATAACAATAAAAATCTAATATAGTTGCATAAATAACATAATTTTCTATCTGTGATTTAAAATTTTTTTTGTTGTAATATAGTATTTTAAATAAATTTAACTTTATACTTATAAAGTGTATTTGTGTTCGACTTATATGCTACATCCTATTATAATGTGTATGTAGGTGGACTAAAAGTTCATAACAAACACTAGCTTTATCATTTGTTATTAAGACATCTCCAAAATTCTTTGATTGTATAAGTACTACATGTAATTATTAAAAGAATTTAATACTCATGATAGACACTACAAGTCATGCACGTAAATTTTCTTACTTAATAAATTACAGTTGAATCTATGAACTCGATCCCAATTGAAGATTTATAGTGTGGAAGAATTCGTAAGCCGGATGTCATGAATTTTCTCTTCTTGCATAAAGAGTAAACTCAATATCTACCGTGGACCTCTTTTATTTGAATTAATAAATGACTAAACCTGTGATACGGATACTATAAAAAAAATATATATATATTTTCCGGTGTATTTAAAATCAACGAAATTGTTGCGAGATGACACAATTTAATTAATATAACATTATTTAACATGAACTTTCTAATTTGCTAAGAATAAAAAAGTAAGTCAATTTCTTAGACAACCAAAAACAGAAGGAGAAAAAAAAAAGGAAAAGGAAAAACTTCGAGTGCATTGGATGACTTGAGAGTCAAACGTACAAGGTTTCATATGATGTTAGTTTACGGGTCATTGAAAAGTGCAGTTTACTCTAGTCCCTTAAAAAGTCGATATAGTAAATTTATACATTATAACAATTATCTATGATGTGCCAAAACCGAAAAATAAACCTCAAGAATATGAACATAGGAGTTGATAAACATAAGTCTAGTACTTATAAAAAAAAAAGTCCTATTGATAACTTAATGTGCTTTTTTCTTTCGGTTTAGCTTTTTTTTCAGTATTGTTAAACTTGGGTTAACTTACTTTAGTCCAACTAGATTCAATAGGACTCCTCTATAAAACCAATCAAAATCACCCCTTTGATCTTAATTGATAATGAGTCTAGTTCGATTCATCTAACTTGATCGGTTCAACTCGATTCTTATAAAAATTCATTAGATTTTTTCGAGTTAAAATATTTTTTATTTTATAAAAAATATACCAATTTACTAAAGAAATAAATATAAACTAAAGAAAAAATAAATTGTAAAAAACTATTAATTTTCAATTCTCAAGGGTGAAATTTTTATTATTTTATAAATAAATACGAATTATATTATAATATTTTTATTGACTCCAATTTGATTCGAGTTAAACCCTATTGACCTTCTCGACCCTTAATCTCTTTTTATTCTTGGGTCAATTATTTGATCCGCGTTTAACAATATTGCTTTTTGCACATTTGTGATAGTATTGTGTACTTTTTGATAATGAATTTATATCTATCAACATTTTATATTTTTCAAAATCAGTATATGTTTTTATAGTGTTAACAAAAAGTGAAGTTATAAAGATTTAGCATTAGGTCGTACATTAGTGACTTTATGTGTGGTATATCATCAATGCGAGCATTACATTCCGATGTTGTTCTTGGATCAAGGTGCAAGTGCCATGCACTTATTTTCATCATGCGCTTACTGTCATGGAGGATTTTTGGTCACCTCGTGAACTTTTGAGGAAGACTAATACGAGAGTTAGGTCAAGACATTAACAATGTTTACGTTAGTGCAGAAAAGCTATACTGATTACTAATGCAGTTCAGTTGCATTACAGAGAAGCATGTTATTGGGAGTCCAACGAAGTTTATCCCATCCACACCGTGTCTCCACATTGTGAATTGGATCCTCATCGATCCCAACTACTGATTACTCATGATATCCATCTGTACGGCCGGCCAAACAACAAATTTTCTTCCTCTCCTTTTTTTTTTTTTTTTTTCCTTCACAATTACAGTCAAAGTAAGAGGTTTAATTATATTTCATTTTACTGAAAAACTAATATTTATACCATTAAATTATAAAAATTTTAATGCTAAACTTGAGATGAGTAAAACTTAGCATTTCTTATTTTGTTTGTTTCTTCACCTGTGTAAATTTACCACAAGCTTTTAAATATTTTTGGTAATTTAATATCTAAATTTTCTTTATTTTTACAATTTAGTCTTCAAGTTTTTAATTTGGTTATAATTTAATGAAAATTTATCCATTGAATTGCCATGCTATAAAATGCTCCAAAGTGAAAGTCATTTAAATAAAATAAAAGTTATCATGTGGAAAGAAATAAGGAAAATTCATAAAACAAATAATATATTAAATAGCATCTCTCAAAAGAAAAAAAAAAGAGAAAAAAGAAGAAAAAAGAAAGAAACATTTAAACTAACATTAAAAAAATGCTAAAAATATAATTTAAAAAGAAAAACATAACCAAAATACATTTTAACAAAGGTCTCACTTGAAACCTATCAAACACTTTGTAAATAAACTCTAATATCTTCCTTATAAAACACTCCAACAAGAATTGTCATGTTGCGATAGGGAGAGAGTGAGAAGACAATAAATACTCATTAGCAAGTAAGTGTCCAATCCTTAGTCCCTTTCATCAACAATAGAAATTAGAAATCTAACTTGTATTGCATGACTTAAAAATTAGAAAGGTGCTAACCTGGAGCTATCCTTTCCTTAGTTATTTTGGAAAGGTCAAAGATACTTTATTTTAAGTTGAGGAGAACTTTCTCCCTGCAACTCTTGGATGGTTAAGAGAAAAAGTTTTAGCCTATCAATCGAGAGTTTTTCATTTCCAATACACAATATCAATCGTAACATCCAAGTATTTCTAAGAGAAGTTTCATCTTTTTATTTTTTCTTTGTCAATTATGAGAGTTTCATACATTAGTAACGAAATACTATAAAGTATTTAAGTGTGTTCCGGGCAAACTTTTTTCATAAAGTTGAAAAAAAAAAAAAAAAAGAGAGAACAATAAAATTTGATATTAAGCAATTGGATGGGCACATTAACTTTGGTAGGTGGAAGGCCCGTACGTTGGCTATTTTTTATATAACAAAATTTGTTAATAGTACTTTCTGGAAAAGAAAAGAAACGTACTATAATGAAGGATTCCAAGTGAGATGAGATTGATGATAAAGATCTTTCTACCATTTAGTTATGCACTGTAAATGATGTATTGTAGGAAGTTCCCTATAAGACCACATCAAAAGCGTCGTGGACCAAGTTAAAGTCCTTAGACATGAAAGAGGCGGTAGCCAATTGTCTTTGTGTATTGTAATGTCTATAATCACTTCTGTTGAGTTCTCTTATCATTATTTTGATGATAACAAAAAGAGTGAAGAATTTTAACGTGTGTTAAGTGTGTAAGTCATTAAACAAAACATAAGAATTTATTATAGAATTGAGTTGGAAATTCAGAAGTAAATTTATAACCTAATTCAAAAACATTGAACAGTATCAACAAGTTACAGAATAGTTTGATTCATGAATTTTATAGAACTTTTAATTGTTTAAAGGCCCAGCTCTACCTATTGGATATATTTAGGTAATATATCCAATGCGTTCCACTAAGTTAGACATAATTCCACGAGGATTGAATAAAATAATTTTAAGATAAGTTTATTTAGATAAGTACATTGTAACAGTCGATAGATTTTTATTGGAATAAATTTATCATAATTTTATCAAGTTCTCCATGAGATATTTGATGATTTATTATGAAGATAATTGGAAGATTTTGTAGAGATACAAATTAGATGTTATCCTAAATTCAAATCAAGTTGGATATGTGAAGTAAATTCAAGATAAGTATGAATCTTATCTACTTTGTTACAGATTTTTATTTCAAATTCAAATAATCAGATTTTGTGGATATAGCAAATTCAAATTAATCAAATACATACGTGCAAGGTTGCAACAAGGATATTTCAGGAGTTTTAAGTTCAAAATTCAAGATATTTAAAATTCAAGATTTAATCTTAATTTTTAGGAGATATTTCTTTTAAAAAGAATTCAATTTTTTGAAGAGGATCTTGATGAAATATATGGATGAACAAGTTTAAGTCAAATCAAAAGAAGAATTAACTTCCACGATTCAAGGGACATATCCTCTAACGGCTAGTTTAGGATAGTTTAAATTTTTTCAAAGAATTATCTAAGATTTTGGCAAAAAGATGTTACACTTAAAGGATATAAAGCGAGGAAGTTCAAATATTCGAGATAGATTTAAGTTGCAATTGTTTATTACAAACATCATCCCAGAGAAAATTCAAAGACACATTAGAACTTGATTCGAAGACAATACTTTCTATTATAGTTTAATTTTTTTATTTTCTCTAGTGCTTATATTTTGAGGACTATTGTATTTTATCCTCATCATTACTTTTTATCTATTATTTCGAGAGTTAGAGTTTGTGTTAGTGGAGAGATTCAAAATTATGTAGATCTGTGTATAGGTAACGATAAGCTAGTAAGAAAGAGTAAAAAGACTTATAATTGTCTCTTTCTTATTGAAGTTAGTGACAAGTGGATGTGTAATGACATTAGTGAGGATTACCAAGTCTCTAGCAATAGAGTTGAAAGAATACAATGAGCATAAGGTCGAAGTACTATAAATCTCTTGCTCGATCTTCTCAACTCTACTCTTTTTACTTTAAGTTTTATTATTGATTATATATTGTTTCATACCTAATTTTACTTAAGTAATCAAAAGGGATGTTTTTAAGCTTGTTTTTAAAAAATGTTCGAAGTTTTATAATAATCAATTCACCACACAACACCCCCTCCCCCCCCACTCTTTTTGGTTATTTTTAAGACCTACAACTTCGTATGGAGTCCATCAAATCATATATCTTTGAGTCCACTTAACTCATTATGGAATTGAAAAATATGGATGGGACATTCTCTAGTGATCAACAAGCAATGATGCTACTTTGTTCTTTATCTCCCTCTTGTAAGCATTTCCTAGAGACACTTATATATGAGTTTGAATGTTTATATATTGATGAGGTTATGTCCTCTCTTTTGAGTTGTGATATAATGGTTGTTGAACCTAGGGTTCATTATTTGATTTTGATGAGAACAAAACAAAAAGTATATAACTAAACATGTTGTATTTAAAGAGAACAAAACAAGTGGATGATTAAACTTAGTATTATTTGATTATATTGAGGTAATTGAATAAGATCAATTAATTTACTTAATGATTAAATATATCAATTATCTCTACAAGAAATTTAATCTTTTGAGTGGTGATCAAATGATCTTGAAGTTAGATTGCAAAGAATATTTGTTAGTTATATGTTAAAAGAATTTTCAGGTAATATTTGATCTACTGAATTGACGACTTAAGGAAGAAC
Organism: Lumnitzera racemosa; assembly: GCA_024138005.1. Taxonomy (NCBI): domain Eukaryota; kingdom Viridiplantae; phylum Streptophyta; class Magnoliopsida; order Myrtales; family Combretaceae; genus Lumnitzera; species Lumnitzera racemosa. The sequence continues at coordinate 78,270,599 of JAMXBC010000004.1, read as the reverse complement.
TAGGCTGATGGTAAAAGTCCTGAAAAACACAAAGAAAAGCATACTGATTTGAAAGAACCAGCTTGCCGGTAGTTAAAAGTATCTATATGTTGGTGAGTCTGATACAATTAATTGTTGAAGCATTTAATGCATTGTAATGGAAAGAATTGAATAGGATGATATAAATACTTAACAACCTAACCAAAGACAGTAGAGAACTAATCTTTTGCTACAATATTTCAACATTCTCTTATATTCTTGTTGTCTATAATTCTCATTGTCTCTTGTACCATAAATTGCTAATATTTAGAGAGATTTGAAGTATATTGCTTGTGAGCTATTAGTTGCAAGTATTGAGAGTTAAAACCACTACATCAATAATTCTTGAGATTAAATTTTTGTATTGTGAGTTGAGATTGAGTTTTGTATTATGAATTGAGATTATGATTTATATTGAGAGTTGTGAGTATGAAACTTGTGTAATCAAGTTTGTGTTTATATAGCTCTTGGAGCTTGGATTGAGACATCAATAAAGTGGTGTAAATTCTTTAGTTGGAGGTATTGTGTGTCCATGAAGACTAAGGGGTGGTCCAAACTCCACATTATATCTAGGCTTGATCTTTTTTATCCTTATCTCTTTTATTTTCCGCACTTATTATAGTTTTATTATTGCTTTGATTACTCTTATTATTGCATTTAGTTGTTTATATCGAAAAAGAATTACAATTTGTCCTTAAAACTCAATTCACCCTTCTCTTGAGTTTAGACTAGTGTTGTTTAATGGTGTGCAACAATAGTAGACATAGTGACCTTGTTAGCTAGTTTTTAGTGGAAGATTAAATGAGATTGGCTTGAGTACTTCTAGAAGAGACAGGTCTAGATCTAACTTTAGATATTGTAAAGAAAGATGTCAATATTGTAAGAAAGAAGGGTACTGGAAAGCAGAATACCCGATGCTTAAAGAAAAGAACAAAGCAAGTTCAATTAATGCAAAAACTGTTGCTAAAGGTGCTAAAAGTGTTCTCTCCATATCAACTAGTTTAGTTAATGATGCATAGCTTATAAATTTCGATTGATCTAACTACATGTGTCTAAACCGATAATAGTTTTCAACTGATCAATCAATTGATAATAGTTTATCTTTATGGGAAACAATATGTCTTATAAGATTGTTGGTATTGAAACAATCTAAATCAACATGCATGATTGAATTGTGAGAATTTTGACTGATATTTAATACATACTAGACTTGAAGAAAAATCTTATTTCTCTGGGAACTCTTGATTCTCAAGGGTCTAAGTATTCTGCTGTAGGTAGAGTTCTTTAAGTCTCCAAAGTTGCTTTTGTTATGATCAAAGGAAATTTGGCCAATGGTCTCTACTTGCTCTAAGGCACCATAATTGTTGGATTTATAGTTATATCATCTTCTACTGATTTTATTTTGGATATTAATCATTTATGGCGTATGCATTTAAGGTATATAAGTGAAGTAAGAATGTCTATATTAAGCAAGCGTGGCTTATTAGACAATAACCAAATTGGGAAGCTTATCTTTGGTAAACATTGTATCCATGGGAAGCAAATTAAAGTCAAGGTTAGCATTGTTATTGATAAGAATCAAACCTAAGCGTTTATTACACGTGTCAAAGTTAGAGGCTTAGAGAAGTTAGCTTGCAGAATCATCACCCTCCTCCTAAATACCAAAGTGATGTCTCTGCTACATTCATCTAACTTATGTTGTTTGTCAAGCTCCTCATAGCCATTTACCTTGCTTTAGTTCGTAACACTTAACCATCGTAAGCACTTAAATTGCTCAGACACACTTACTGTCATTTTGTTTGACTTGTATTTATCTCCCTATGTCGTTACCGAGTCGTTTAAAGGACTCTAATTTGCCACTTCTTTGTATATAGCTCATCATTTCTTGTTAGGAAAGCACCTAACCACCTAATGACGTATTCCTGATGCTGTTGCCTTTTACTATTTTGCAGAGAATCTCCTTTTTTGTCATGTTACCATTTTGCCCTTGTAGAATATACCTATGGTGTACTATTTCCCATTTTTAGGCTAGAATCCTTTATGGTCTTTATCTAACCCTAATTAGAGGACTATAAATATCCTTTCTTTGAAATAGTTGGAATCATCTTTTCAGTGAATATTCAATTATATTCCTCGTTTGTTCTTATGAAATCCTTTAGCTAGCTAGTTTAAACCCCTTTAACTCTTATCTATTTCCTTTAATAAGAAGTGATGGTAAGTGACCTTACTGACTCACTTGTGCATCATATCAAGAGAGTTGTTAGGTTTTTATGAGCCCAATTGTGCATCATGTCCATTGAATTGTGTGCAATTGCTTAACCTTCACCAATCACATTATTTCTCCAATCTATAGCTTGGTCCAGACCTACCCCTATTTAGGTTCATGTAATAGTGCTTCACATATTCATCCATGTAGCATATCGACTATCTATAAGACCAAAGGCATAGTTGAATATTTTTTATTTATGGGGCTAAGCGGTTGTTTCATTAAAGGTTGGTACTAGGTACTTGTTAACTTTTATTGATGATTTTTGAAGGAAAGTTTGGGTATTCTTTTATAAGCATAAAATCAGCCTCCTTTCCACTTTTTAAGAAGTGGAATGTGCTTATTGAAAATCAAACTAGTAAGATAATCAAGCATCTTGGAACAAATATTTTGGAGTTTTGTGAAAAATAGTTCAATGAGTTCGATGAGAATGAATGTGTGAGAACTTACTAAATTGGTTATCAACTCATAATTAGTCGATTCAGAATCAATACGTAAAATTTAGGGTGATTACAAAAGTTGTTTAATCAATCCTGAATATTATGACGAAGTCATAAATATTAGTAGAAGTGGCCTTGTGAGGTTGGATTTAAGAAAATAAAATAACAAATATTATACTTATAGAATATACGCATTTAACTCGTTATTTATTGGAAATGCATAAAATGAGTTTCAATAATTAATGAATTATTAGAGATAAGTTATATGTGTACTAACAATTGTAAAATAATATAATTAATATTTAATATTATTTATTTGCATTAAATGTGAATTTATGAGAATGAAAATATATCTAAAATTACTTAAAATACATAAAATTATATTAAAATATATTAAATAATTAAAGGAAATTGACAAAAAAAAAATTAAAGAAAAGTTTTGCTGCCAAAAGAATATGAATTGAATGTGGCATAGCATTGAATTGGTAGGGTTAGAGTATGTTAAAGATAGAATAAGGTTGCTTAATTGATTAAAGTAAAAAGATATAAGACATAGGATACTTGGCTACTTCAATTCTTTCAACTGGCACCACGCTTCATTATAAATTTAGGATTCCTCTTTCACAATTCATTTGGACATATTAGCATCTAAGAAAAAAATACAAAATGCTTAGAGAGTGTTGAGAAGAATTTTGTAGAAAATTATAGAAAAATAGTGCAAAATAGGCATAAAGAGGGTGTAAGGACCTATGGGCAATTTGGGAAAAAACCACCATCACCACCCTACAGTAGCCACTTCATTTGGAGCTATCGACAAGGGTGGGGCCACCATTAGTGGTCAGAATGGTAGATTTCGGTAAGTTCTCAAAATGTGTTTGATTTTATTTAAATTAATAAAAATAGTAAAATTTGTTAGAAAATTTTGAAAAATGTATTCTAGTGTATTTTTACATGTAGTTTTTGAGAAAAATAATATTTTATCGAAATTGAATGTCAAAATATATCACCCTTAAGAAATTGCTAATACGTAGCTAATTTCGCTTTTGTTTTTAAAACTCCTATCAATATGGTTTTGCCTCCAAAATTTTTCTGTAGAATCTCTATAAAGTGTATTAATTTTGTATGAAGAGCTTTTGATGAGAGTTATTCTCTAAATTTTTATTCAATTTTTAAGACCTAAAAATCTCTTTAAATGGCTATTTTTCAAACTATACTTAATAATTTCTCAAAAATTTTATAAGGAATTTGATTTGGTGAGTACTCTAATATATTATAATATTAATTATGTTAAGGGATCAAATTTGTGGTATTGGAAGTATTGGATGTAAATGTTGAAGATTTAATGTTGAAATAAATGCAATATGAGAAAGTGTTTAAAAGATGAAGTGAAAGTGAATTTAACTAAATTGGTGTTGAGCTATATAGAGTAGTTGAACCTTGATCATACATAGTAATTGTAGGGATTCATACTAAAATGTGGAGTACGTTCTAATCTAAGGCTAGATCAGGGATTAGGCAAAAATATCACACTAGGGAGTTGACCAGAAACTAAATTAGAGACTATGTACACTTGAGTTGTAGCTAGTTAAACTTCATTGAATAGGATGGAGGGTACTTTTAAGACTCATGAGTTAAGCTATAATCAAGAGTTGAATTAGAAACTGAATTAGAGACTAAATCAAAGATGGAATCATAAATTAAATTAGAAATACTTAAATACGAGATTAATCACAAAAAACTTAAAACTTGAAAAATTAAGTATAGTAAACCACAGCTAAAGGAGAATAATTTGAGTTACATAATAAAACCTATATATATATATATATATATATATATATATTAGTAACTGTATGAACACTAAAATGATATTTATATCATAGGGACTAATGGCAATGCTACATCACAGGTCGCATCATAGTGAGTAAGTGAGAAGTCTAGGTAAATTTGGGATCAATATGTAACTATATTTCAGAATACTGTTTTATGGTTCTCAAAGGCTTAAGATTATACATGGTTATATATGTAAGTAGCTTTTATGTGCCATGCCAATTTGTGTATGTTTCTAAGTTGAATTGTATATTACTGGCTTGCTGTTTTGGATTATGCTTGTTTGTATTGCATGGTTGTGATTGATTACTTGTAATCGGATTTAACTTCATCAGACTTGAAATCTTAACCAGACATGCATTGTAACCCATTAAGAGATACTTAGGATTTTCTAACCAAATACTAATACCTTCGAAAGGGATAGCATTGTAACATAATGGTCCTTTTTTTTATCCTCAATTGAACTAAAAGACATGAGAGAAGGTTGAGGCAAAGATGGAGACAATAGTTTGAAGGATTGTCACAAAAGAAGAGATTTCTCCATTGCATAAGCCTAATTTAGTGATGAGCTATTTCATATGCATTCGAACTCCTCAAACCCGAATTCGAGTGGACAAAATTTCTTTATTCTTATGATAGACCAGATAATGTTGTATGATGGCATTCATTTGTTGCATTGCATTCAAATAACTACTTGATAACTTTGTTTGTGCTTAGCGTATAGTCTTATGTCATTATCCTATCTTATTGAACAGTTGGTTGCTTACATCCCTATAAATTTCCTTTTAGGTATTGAATATGATGTCATATTAAAACTACCCTAAGACTAATGACAGATGGATCCTGGGGAGCGATGATATATACTGGAGAGCAATTGAAGTTCTGAAGTCCTTATTATTTCTTACTAATCTTATGCTACCGAACCATGTACATATTAAACAAACTAGGTTACCAAGCTATGTAAATACCACTTGAATTATCAAGGTTTTAATGCATATTTTGACAATTCTACAGGGAAAATTTTTTTATTTTGACGTAAATTATTTACTTCAAAGCGGGTTAGTTGTGAACGCCTTGTGTAAATCAGGTATACAATAGCAGCTTTGAGGTCAGCTTTGAGGTCAGCTTTTATCTTAGGATGATTTACATTATAAAACTGTTACAACTTTACTACTTTAACATATGATAGTTCTTTGTTGGTATCAGAGCGTAATTCTACTAAACTTGCTTTAAAACGTCATAATTAAAAGAAGTAGACGTTATAGGAACATAATGAGAGTGGGTAATAATAAGTAGGTAGTAAAAGATTGTATTATGAATTATAAAGTAAGAGTGATTATAACATTAGACTAAGATAAACATTAACTAATCTTAAATCCATCTATAGGGTTGTATAAGAAATTGATAGCTAGTTGATGGTAATTTGAATGGAATGGAGAAGAATCTTTTATCTAATACAAGGTCTAATGCAAAAATCATTGTAAAAAAAAAAGAAAGAAAGAAAAAATGGTTGACTGGGATATGTTTGGAATCATAAATGTGATTATTGCACGGGATTATTGATGGGATGTATTATAGTTAGCTAGACTCTTAGGTATTAATGGGAGCTAATTTGAGATTTTAGTATAATAGAAATACTGCAATATTTTCCCTTAAGCAAAGATGGTTGGAAAGTAAGGAATTATGACTTTGATCATGCTAATGAGGTACTTTCCAGCATGATTAGAAAAAGGGAGATCTTATCTTGCTAATATTACTCATATTCCAGCTAGTGTACCCTATATCCATAGATGTTACCCTTAATTATTTATTGATTGGTTTTCGTGCTTCTTTGACCTAACTAGAATAGGTATAGAAAATACCCCTAGAACTGAATGAACATCACCTTAAAACCATGGTATTTGAAGCATTACAAGAAAATCAATGATCTAGTGAACCCTAAGACTATGTTCAATTGGGTATGCAAAATAATCATAGGTTAGTTAAAGATGAACTAAAGGGTAATGTAGAAGAAATTTCAAAAGACAAGGTATTTAAAATATAGGAGTTGGAAGTGGCTATTGAGGAAGATCTTGGTAAAGATATGCCTGCTATGATGATGCAGGCTATAAATGCTATTGAGATGAAGGAAATGGCAAGAAATATTGGAGGCAAGCCATTAGAAGCTAATTTAAGGAATAAATCATAACTTACATCACAGGCTCAATTAGAGCCTAATCTAAAGGTTGACATGGTACAGAATGAGATGGCAGCTCATAAGGTAATAGTTAATGATGAAGTTGGGGAGTTAGATGGAGATACTGGTTATGAAGTAAATTACTATTCTTGATATGCTTGAGATAGTATAGCAAAGTTTTACATCAACAAGTAGAAATGATGATGGTTTGGCTGGAGGTTAAATGTGATGGATTTCTTTTAACCAGATGGTAGCTATTGATAACTTGAATAAAGAATATATTTTATGATAGCTGATTTTGTTTTTTTGAGACATTAGAGTTTGATCTTATGTTACTTGTTGACCTATATGGACATACTTCTGAACCTTTGAGATATATACATTTGTATCTTTTGATGAATATGTAGCTTTTAGTTATATGCCTATGTTGTAAAACTTCCTATGTATTTAGTAGTGAGAGGTATAATAGAATAGATGTGTTTTGGCGATTACTCTTATAAATTCTTTACATGTGTAGTGATAGTTATTGAATTTGTAACATTTCATATAAAACAATACTATGATCAAGTTGTAAACCATAAGTATCTAATCAAATGTGTAACGAGTCTATAACTTGTTTTCCTAGAATTTATAGTATATGTAAGTGAAGCAAAGTAAGTATAAGATGGATAGTAGAAATCTTTATCTTATGTCGTAGCATATGAAATGCTAACATTATAAGGTGATTTTGCTTTAGTGTAGAGAAATCATTAACTCTTAAATTGTACGAAGGAGCGAAAGTGGTCATCGGACAAACTTATGATTGGATGTGTATGCAAGAACTATAAAGCAATAAAATTGCCCAACGATTAATGGTGGAAATGGAAATCGCAACAAAAAGTTAGAGAGAATCATGATTCTTTTATCATAAGTTTCTTCGCTACTCCAAGAGCAACCTAAATAGGACATAGCCCTACCCCTATAAGAAGTGAACCTTATTAGACAACTACTCACTATCATACCCATTATGATATGATAGTAAAGTGCATTGAACTAGTAACTTGTACGAAAGAAAGTAGTAGGGATTGGAAGTCTTAGGAGGCAGAATAAAGAGTAGACGAACCTTAAGGAATTTGTAAGCTATTTGAGTCCACTAAACAACATGAGATGGATAAAGTGCTTTAACTAACAATTGGTTAGTCAAAGAGGGAGAATCTTTGAACCTTTGAAATTACAAAGTATGAAAGACTAGCATATGGTACATTCATGCTAAAGTTAGCAGTATAAGTTTGGAGAAACTTGAGAGCTAAGGATTACTTAATAAGTGTTCTAGTGAATTTGGAAAGGGGATATTCCTATAATGGTGTTCAAATAAAGATGGTATAGGAATCATTTGAGTTAAAGAAAGGAAGTATAAATATAACTTGGAACAAGATTAAGAAGAATGAGTTGATGCATATATACACATATACATATATATATGTGTGTGCATACTGGCCTCATATAGAGATAAACCTGAACTAAAGAAGGAACTGTTTCTTATTGGATTTGACCTAATTATGCACTGCAAGTTGGAAGATTGTTGCTTTACCCCTATTATTGAGGTAGTAGATAAGGAATGTTGACCAAAGGTAATCATTTAGGAATATAAGCTTAAGGAGTCAAAAGAGTAGTGGAAATTTCCAATTAGATCCTCGCTTAATAGATTTTAGTTGAGTGTTAGTACTTCTAGTTAGAAAAGAGAAGACTAGTAACTCCCACAAATAATAATATGTGCTTGGCTTGAGTTTGTGACAACGATGAAGATATCAAGTGTTGAAATAGGGAGTATGTTACTTCTTTAGACATTGTGTTCAACTTAAAGTGAACTACTTTAATTATGAAGACAAAATCATAAAATTCATAAAGGTTTGACAATGAAGTTGGTTAAGAGTCACAAGTTTTGAAAGAATAGACAAAACTTTAAATATTACCACAATATAGATAAGAAACTAGATATATTAGAGAACCTAGTAACACTACTATGATTGCTTGGATATTTGCTATAGAGAATATAGGATGATGAAGAAGATTTTGATGACTAGATAGAAGAGTATTATCATGATGACTCTATAGTGATTTTTGGGAGTTGAAGATGAAATTGACAAAGGACTTACAATAAATACGAATTTAGATTTCTTATTTTTTGGTAATAATCAAAGTGTGGCTAGAACTAATTTAATTAGATTCCAAATTCTATAATTAAAAGAATCGATTATAAATCATAGGGATAATATACATACATCCGGAGATATCTATATATATGTAAATGATGAATTATAATTGTAACATTAATACTGATGTGCTCATTTTCTACAAGTCAAAAGTATGTAAGTGGAAGGGGAATTGGAATGATTGGAATTACTTTCATTTATTAAGGATAAAACCTCTACTAAAGGAAAGGAACCAACTTGAAAAGTTATGGATTAGGATTAAGGAAGAATTTTGGGGGAAGATGGTAAAGGTAAATTGTTGTTAGTCGTTATTGAAGAATGTAATAGAAATAAAGACATACTACAGAAACTAAAAGTTTTGGGAATTACTAAAAATATTAGATCTACTAAAAGTATGTGAATGTCTAAATGTACTCTCGAAGATTTGTCTAATGTAACTACACATCAAAAATTGGATTTTATGATTAAGTTCTGTATTAGGTGCCATAAATAGAATTCTAGAAATTAAGGAAGCGACTTTGAGAACTATCGGATTAGGGTTTTATATGCTCAGGTATTGATATAAGTTGTCGTAGATGAATACACAATGTTTAATATTATGTGAACTAAGGGGGTGGATCCAAATCATAAGATGATCCAAAAGTTAAATGGTAATAAAAGATTTAAGCAAGGGTTCTCATGTATCAACGGTGAATATGACGCACCAACACCTTACACGGGCTTAGGTTGCACTTGATATTACATACAAGTATTGTGGGAGGGCACTTACCACTAATCCACATTCACAATAGATCAGATAAGAGTAAACAAGAGCAAGTAGAGAAGCACTTAGCTTACGAAGAGAAGTATGTTTGAATATCACTCATTAACTATTGTAGCTATGGAAATTTAAAAGTATTTATATGACCTAATTAGGGTAAGTCTTAGGTTAGTATAGATTACAAAAAGATTCCTACCAGAAAAGGAAAAAGGAATAATTTACAAGGATAAAGTTGTAATAAAACAAAAAGGGATATTCAAGCATAAATAACATAATACGGATGTCAGGAAAAGGGGCGTATGTCAATTGTCCATTATGTGGTCCCAAAGATGCTATTTGTTGAGCAAAACAAGTTCTCAGTAAATTAGGTCAAGGTCAGATGCTTTGAAGCTTTCCAATTTGGATGTTCTTGATTAGGGAAGGGTTGGTTTAGGAAGTGATCCATTATTAGTTCGGTCTTAACTAGTTAGCTCAGGATTGAGGTCAGCTTGGCCTTGGTAACGTATCAGGTCGATAGTATGCTAGTTCGGTGCTTGACTTTTGGAATGATGTTTTATGGAGGGGTCGGCTTGGTAATAGGTTGGTCACCTTTACAATCTCTTGGATGAGGTAGGAAGTAAAGTAACTCAGCAAGTCTGATAAAAGAATGCATTGCTCTTTAAAGTTTAACTCTCTTCAAACAACTTAGCAAACCATATGAGTGAGTCCTCAAGCTTGGAAGCGTATGATTGGTCCATAATCGCTATCATCCCTTTCAGGCTGTTTAAGATTTGGGATCAAATTTGGTTTAGCTCCACATTGCTTATCTTTAGGAGTATATGGGTAGAGTTTGGCAATGTTAAAGGAGTCTAAGACTTTGCATTCTTCAGGAAGTTCAATCTTGTAGGCATTATGAATGATCGTTTGAAGCACTTTAAATGGTCTATCGACTCTAGGAGATAACATGCTCTTTATTAAACTTAGAAATTGTTCTTTACTATGGTAGATCCAGATTAAATCACCTAGCTGAAATTCTTTGTTCTTTTGTCCTTAGCTTCGTCTCTTAAGCTTAGTAGCAACTCAACTTAAATGTTCTATCACCTTCTAATGCATTGCTTTGATGGCTTCGAATCTTTCTATAGCCAATTGATCATCATTCTAGCTCGGAAGGGGCATCGAGTGCAATGGGAGCTCAAGGTTGAATCTGTCGGCAGCCTTAAATGGTAATACGCTCATGATATTGTAGGCGATCCTGTTTTAGGCAAACTTAATTATAGTTAGGCATAGATCCCAATCTAGAGGTATACAAGTGGGTTTTGACTCGTGGGTTAACCCATTTAACCTACTTTTTAAATAGGTTTGGACTAAGGTTTTTTGGCCCGTTTAAAAGAGGGTCAAATGAGCTTAGCCCATTTAACTAGTAGGTCGGTTTAGGTCAGCCCATTTAATATATTTACACCTTTGGCTAGTTGGCCCAACCAGTTTAACCCACTTTTTTAATAGGTTATGGTTGAGGTTTTTTTGCCTGTTTAAAAGTGAGATAAATGAGCTTAGCCTATTTAACCCGTGGGCTAAAGTAGGTCTGTCTGGGCTGGGCCGGCTCGTTTAATTTGCTTGCATACCTCTATCCTAATCGGTCATGTTCTAACCAATAGCAATTCAGAGTAAAGTCCCCACAATTTTGTTAACAGTTTCAGTTTGTTTGTCCATTTGTAGATAATAGGATGTGCTGAACAACAGTTTGATTCCCATTCACTTCCATAGGGTCTTCTAGAAGTGGCTCATGAATTTTGAGTCTTAGTTTGAAACAATGGTCCTAGGCACTTCGTGAAGTTTGATGACCTCTTGCAAGATAAGAAAAGAGATAGTTGAAGTGTCTTTAGTCTTAGAGTGGGGCATAAAGTGTGTCATCTTGCTAAATTGGTCTACGACTACCATGATAGAGTTCTTTCCTTAAGATGTTCTTGAAAATCCAAGCACAGAATCCATACTTAGCTTAAATTAAGGTTTAGCCAGGAATGGTAAGGGTAAATATTGTCCTCGCTTAGCTCAGTTCTTCGCCTTTCTATAGGTAACGCACCTTTTCAATACATCTTAGACATCCCTCATCATCTTTGGCCAAAAGAATCTAGAGGATAAGACCTCATTAGTTTAGTGCTTGCCAAAATGTCTAGACAATCCTCCACCAAGTGCTTCACACACTAACAGCTCTCTCATAGAATAGGCCGGGATATACAATCTCCTCTTTCTAAATAAGTATTTGTCTTCCCTGTGATAGTCATCAAGTATTCAGCCCTCTTCACACTTGGCATAGATTAGGCCAAAATGTGAATCATCAGCATACAAATCCTTAATCATAGAAAAACCAAGCAACTTAGTTTATAGCTCAGTTAAGAGGGAATGTCATCTCAATAGGACATCGGCCATTACATTGTTCTTACTATTCTTGTACCTCACGACATAAGAAAATTCCTCCATAAACTTAACCTACTTAGCTTACCTTCATGACAACTTAGGCTAGCTCTTCAGATATCTTAAAAATTCATGATCTGTATAGATCACAAACTCTTTGAGTAGCAAATAATGTTGACATATAGTTAGGGCTTCGATCAAGGAGTAGAACTCCTTATCATAAATAGAGTAGTTAAGTATAACTCCTTTAAGCTTTTCACTGAAGTAGGCAATAAGTCGGCCTTCTTGCATCAACATAACTCTTATGCTTAGTCCGGACATGTTACACTTCATTGCAAATTCTTTGTTAAAGCTCAGCAAAGTTAAGACAGGGTGGTAAGTCAGTTTCTCCTTTACTACTTCAAAACTCCTTTATTCCTTCTCTCCTTACTAGAGCTCAAAATTCTTCTTTAATAGCTTTGTCAGTGGGGCCACAATTATACTGAAATTCCTTATAAATTGGTGATAAAAGGATGCCAAACATAGAAGCTTCGAATGTTAGTTGAACGGGTTAGCATTGGCCATCTAGTAATCGCTTGTATCCTCTTATCATCAACTCGGATGGTTCTACCACTCACAATAAACCCTAGAAAGATTACCTTAAGTCGGTATAAGTCATATTTCTTCAAATTAACGTAAATCTTCTTAGCTAGAAGTTTTAAGAAAACAACTCATAGATGCTCTTGATGAGTCTCCAGATCAGGACTATAAACTAAAATGTCATCGAAATATACCACTACAAATTTCCCTATTTTTTCTTGAAGCATATGGTTCATCAGTCAAATGAATGTACTTGGTGTGTTTGATAGCTTGAATGGCATGATAAGCCATTCATACAATCCATGGTAGGTCTGGAATGAGTCTTCCATTAATCTCCCTCTCGCATTTGGATATGATGGTATCTTTATTTAAGATCAATCTTAGAGAGTACTCTAGCTCCTAATGTGTCTCTAGGGTCAGACATATGAAGAAACACTACAACGAATGAACCAAAAAGGAAACATAGAAGAAATTAGCGAAGTCTGGGCAGCTACTGAATGGATATGACTCACCACTTGATCCTACTCGGTCTAGAATTTGCTGGATATGACACATCGGTCTGAATTGAAGGGTTACTCGTCATTACTCCTTACTAAGGGAATATATAAGAGTTGAATGATAATGGGAACACTAAGTTTGCTCAAAGTGAGTAATTCCGTATTAAAAGTTGAATGTTTGTGCACAAGGAAAGTAAAGATTTATATACTTACCCACTAGGGTTATTTTACATATATGAAAAGACAAAAGGGTATTTTACAATTACATTACGTGAATCATACTAAAAAGAGGTAAAAAGGACAAAGAATATCTAGTACGGAAAAGAAAGAATCATTCTGGAATGTTATATCAAAAGATACGTGTCTCTTGATGGCTGTACATCAGGAGTATGATATAACATAGGCAGAAATAAGAAGTGCTAGTAGTCAGGGGCCGACCTGATCTAGATCAGGTTGAAAGCCAATCAGTCTGATTAGGAAGTCAGCTAAATTGAAGTCAGGCATTAGTGATCAGTTGGAGAGCTCAGCTCGACTAGCCTTTCTTTGGTTTCCTTTTAGGCCAGGATTTCGTAGTTGAGTAGGAGCATGTTGGATATACGTAAAGATTTGGCAGACAAGTTGACTAGAGCTTAGATTGGGATAGTAATCTCATTTCAGCTATGGCCTAGAGCTAGTATTTTCTATGCGAGCCCTTGAAGTCCTCTAGTTCGGGTTTTTGTAATCAGTTCGGGTTTTTGTAATCAATTCAGGGGGTTGATTCCTATCATCTGCCTAAGAGTCGGAAAGATTTGTCCTCAAATTTAAAGTGGTTTCTGCTTGTTCTTCTAGGGTACTCGTAGGGTCTTCTTCTATTGGTTGGTGGGGAATCAGATAGATACATTGAAGGTAAAGGAGATACCGTAGTCATTAAGCAACTCGATCTAGTAGGTATTGCATTTGATCTTCTTCAGGACCTTAAATGGGCTGTCATCTCGAGGAGATAGTTTGCTTTGTCTTAAGTGCGAGAATTGCTTTTGGCTAAGGTGAATCCATACTAAGTCTCCTGGATGGATAGAAACAGTTCAGCAGCTTCGATTACTAATCTCTTACTGTCTTTGATTCAATTTGGCAATCTTCTTTGTTACGAACTAGTGTAGTTTATGTAATTCTCAAGCTCAATCAACTTCGAATTAACTCTCTTCAATAGCTACTAGGGTACTGATCATGTCTAGGGGAATGGTTGGGTTAAGGCCATAGACAACCTCGAATGGAGTCTTCCCTATAGTGCTATGGATAGTTCTATTGTATGTGAACTCCATGACTAGTTGGCACAAATCCTAATCCGTCAAGTTCTTCCCTATAACAGCTTTAAGCAGGTTTCCTAATATCCTATTCACCATTTCAATCTGGTCATCAGTCTGAGGGTGGCTATTGAAGCTAAACATTAGTTTAGTCTGAAGTTTCCTCCACAGAGTCTTTTAGAAATAGCTTAAGACTTTTTGTCTTGATCTGAGACAATAGTCTTCAATACTCCATGTAGTTAGACAATCTCTAACAAAAACAAATCAACAATATATAAAGCATCGTTAGTCTAATGGTACGAAATAAAGTGTATGATCTTGCTAAAACGGTCCACTACAACAGAAATAGAATCTTTCTCTCTAGATGTTTGGGGCAACCTTAGGACAAAGTCAATGCTAAGGTCGGCCTATGGTAAGGTAGGTGTTGGTAGAGGCATGTACTCTCCATAGGGTTCTCTCTTCCCCTTAGTACGCTTATACACTTCACAACGACTAACTACCTTATGGATATCCTTGGCTAGTAAAAATTCTCTTTCAACAGACTAGCTGTCTTAACTTCCCCAAAGTAGTCTGAAAGTCTACCGTTGTGAGCTTCTCGGACCAACAGTTCACATCCAGAGTAGCTTGGAATACATAACCCGAGGTCCTTGAATAGATAGCCATCCTTAAGATAATATCCTCCCACAACTAGTCCTTTACGACACTGTTCAACAATGAAATCGAAGTGAGGGTCATTAGCATACTGCTCAATGATGAGTAAGAATCCCAATTGTTTTGTTTGTAAAGTGGTCAGTAAGGTTTGTTGTCATGATAAAGCATCGGCAACCACATTTACGCTTCCCTTCTTATGTCGAATGATGTACGAGAAACCTTCTATGAACTTTAACCACTTAGCTTGTCTCTTTGAAAGCTTGTTCTGACACCCAAAATGCTTCAATGATTCGTAGTCAATGTAAACAACAAATTCTAGTGGTAATTGGTAATATCGCCAAATGGTAAGGGCTCAGAAAAGGGGGTACAACTCCTTCCTGTACACAGAATAGTTCAAGGCTGGACTACTAATTCCAACTCCCGATACGTCATACATCAGTTCGAAGGGCTTGTCGAAATCTATTAGTGAAAGGATAGGTGCCAAGGGAAGCTTCTCCTTGATCTCCCTAAAGCTTCACTCAGCTCAATTGTTCTACTTGAACCTTTCATTCTTCTTTGTCAGCTTGGTTAATGGGGTAGCTATTATGTTGAAGTCCTTAATAAATCGCTTATAGAAAGAAGCTAGGTTATGGAAAATTCGTACTTTAGTGACATTCTTTGGTGTTAGCCATTCCAGAACAGCTCGGATTTTCTCCTTATCGGCTCAGATTCTTTCCCTTGACACTACAAACCTAAGAACATCACCTCTTTCTGATAGAACATGCATTTCTTTACATTCCTATACAACTTCTCAACTTGCAAAATGCCAAATACTTTGCGATGATGTTGAACGTGGTTGTTCAAGTCGGCACTATATACCAATATGTCATCGAAGTATACGACCACATGTTCCAAGAAGAGAGCACATCACATGGTTCATTAACCTCATAAATGTGCTCAGCGCATTAGTAAGTTCAAATGGCATAACCAACCATTCATAGAGTCCATGCTTAGTCTTAAAGGTAGTCTTCCATTCATCGCTCGGCCTTATGCAAATTTAGTGGTAACCACTCCATAAATTTATCTTTGAAAATATCTTTGTACCATGAAGCTCATCCAACATATCATCGAGCTTCGGTATTGAGTATTTATACTTGATAGTAATTCGGTTGATCGTTCGGCTATTGATGCACATACATCATGAACTATCTTTCTTCGGAACGAGTAGAGCTAGTACAACATAAGGGCTCACACTCTCCTTCACATATCATTACTCAATGAGTTTGTCCACCTGTCTTCTTAGCTTGATAGCTTACTCAAGGTTTATCCTATATGTAAGTCGGTTAGGTAGGGCGGTGCCCGACTACAGATCAATAAAGTACTCTATGCCTTGGACTAGTAGCAATCTTCTAGGTAGTTCTTCCAGAAGTAGGTCGAAAAACTCATTTAGCAAGTGTTAGATTTCTTTCAGGACTTCCTAGAATTCCCTCATCTTCATCAATCGTTTAACTAACAAGAACATTGGTTCACCAGCCTCTTCAACAGATCGAAGCTTCCTATGACTCATCATTAGGGCCTTTTTTTTTAATAGGTTGGGTTAGCTGATTATAAGTTTCATTTACTTAAGATAGGTTTAAGGGTTGTAACATTATCCTTCTTCCATTCTTAACAAAGGAATAAGTTTTCTTATACTCGTCGTACGTAACACGTCGGTTAAACAACTAAGGTCATCCGAGCAGCAGGTATGAAGCTCCCATGGGGATGACATTGCACACCATTTTGTCCCTATATACATTTCTAACATTAAACAGTATAGTCACTTGTTTAGTCATGTGCAAAGCACTCTTATCATGAAGCTAATGTAGCTTATAAGGTTGGGGATGCTTTAAGGTTGGCAAACCTAACCTTTGCACAAGAGATTATGCAACAACATTTGTATAACTTTCCCTGTCTACTATGATTGTGCACAATTGGCCTCTGATGGTATACTTAGTACGGAATAGATTCTCCCTCTGGTCTTCCTTAGAATTTGGCAAGATACTCGGGACTTATCTTAGGATTAGGGTTATCACTTTTCCCCTATCAGCATATACACAGGTCTCCCCCTCCTCTGCAACCTCGGGCTTCCTAACATCTTCTTCCTTAGGCTCACTCTCATCAATGCTATCCATTGCATCTCTTCTAAGCACCATGACATGTCAGTTCGAACACTTAAAGCATTTCACTTAGCTAGTCTTTCATTTGAAGGTTTGTCCCTTCTCATATGTTTTCGAGGTCGGCCTAAACTTGGATCAGCTTGGTTGATCGACTTGGCCCTGCTAGCTAGCCCGGCTGTCATCAGGTCTGTCACTCCTGTCTTTGGATCGATATGGCTTCTTTGGCTCAGCTTGAACAATTCGGCGTGGTACTAGGACTTGAAAGAATGTCAACCCAGGTTATCTCGGAACATTTATGTTCTGTTCCTCGACTCTTTAAACAGTTTTGATTGCCTCGTCTAAGGTATAAAATCTTTGTACTTCTACAATATTGAAAATCTCATACTTAAGCCCATAAATGAATTTTGATACTATACGGGGCCTCTAGTTCTTCCACATAGGCTCTAATCATAAGCATCTAAAATTCTCTGACATAGTCATCAATAGATCGGCTTTCTTGGTAAAGCTCCCATAACTTGGCAAACGTATCTTGTAGGTATGTTTCGAGCACAAATCTACCTCTTAATAAGCTTTTCATCTCATCGCAGGTTCTGATGCCTCGTTTTCTATGCCTTACCCGTGTTGTATTTAGATTTTTCCACCACATTGTCACATAGCCAGTAAATTCTAGTGCAGTAAGTTGGACCTTGATAGTATTTGTATGCCCATAATAGTAAAATACTGTCTCGACCTTTTCTTCCCACTTCAAATATTCATCGGCATCTACATTCCCATCGAGGGGCAAAATTTGCACCTTAACATTATCTAACCTTCAAGTGATTCGGCGTTCGCGTCTCTGTGTTTTGTAATAATCAACTTCCTCTTCCTCTCTAAACTCTTCAACATCTAGCTCCTCATTATCCTCTGCAATCTCTTTTAACTCCAATCTTCATCTGGCAGGTCCTCCAGCTCGAGGAGGCCGAACTGGGTGGTTGGTTTAATTGACTTGGCTACAATGTCTCTCAAGGGCACCATCTTGTGGGTTTTGTTGCTATACACCTTGGAGTTATTGCCTATTAACTTGCATTGCAGTGACTAGACTCTCAACAAGGTTTGTGAGTCTGTCAAGTTTGTCATCAACGAACCCCAGGGTGTTTCTACTATTATGACCATGACTAGGTTGAGCACTACTACCCTGGTCACCAATAACTTTATGAACACTTAAATCTGATATAGTGTAATACTTTTTCGAACAGATTAATAAACTACTAACAACTTTAGTACCTAAAGTTACTCAAATAGAATAGAGATAAACTTGCTCTATTGTCACAATGGAAAACAGAGTATCAATGAAACCACACTTACAAACACACAAGCACACTGCAGTAGTTACGGAAGGAACACAACAGTTACTAACAGTAAAGTGAGCCAAAACTTTATTGCAACTTCACTCACTCCCTCGTAAAACTGTACTTTGATACTAGTGAAGCCGATGCGTTTTTGGGGTCGAATACACAGAGAAACACTACAACAAATGAACCGAAAAGGAAATAGAAAAAAAAAACTAGTGAAATCTAGATAGCTACCGAATGGATATAACTTACCACTTGATCCTACTCGGCCTATAATCCGCTGGATATGATACACCGATCCGAATTGAAGGGTTACTCGCTACAACTCCTTACTAAAGGAAATAGATAAGAGTTGAATAATAATGAGAATACTAAGGTTGCTCAAAGTGAGTAATTCTATATTAAAAGCTAAATGTCTATGTACAAGGGAAGTAGGGGTTTATATACTTGCCCACTAGGGTTGTTTTACATGTATGAAAAGACGAAAGGGTATTTTACAATTACATTACATGAACATACTAAAAAGGGGTAAAAAGGACAACAAATATCCAGTACGGAAAAGAAAAAATAATTATGGAATGCTATTTTAGAAGACACGTGTCGCTTAATGGCTATACGTCAAGAGTATGATACAACAAAGGCAGAAATAGGAAGTGTTGGTAGTTAGGGGCTGACTTGATTTGGATCAAGTTGGGAGCCAATCAGTCTGGTTAGGAAGTCAACTGAATTGCAGTCAGGCACTAGTGGTTAGTTGGAGAGCTCAACTCGATTAGCCTTTCTTAGGTGACCTTCTAGGTCAGGACTTCATAACTAGGTTGGAGCATGTTGCACACATGTAAAGAACTGAAAGATAGGTTAGTTAAAGGTCAGATTGGGATAGGAGTCCCCATCTTGGCTATGGCCTAAAGCGAGTATTTTCCATATAAGCCCTTGCTTCTTGTCATTAGTCTAGGAGGTTGATTTCTATTAGCTCTATTTAACTCACCAAGCCTATAATTAAGCCTTCATATAGGGTATTTATACTTAATGGTGATGTGATTGGTTGCCTGGCTATCTACGTACATACTTTATGTCCCATCTTTCTTTGATACCAACAAAGTTGGCATGGCATATAGGCTTAGGGAATCTCACACATACCCTTTCTTCATTAATTCATCCACCTGTCTCTATAGTTTGATAGCCTATTCAGGGTTTAGCCTATAGGTAGGCTTATTCGGTAGTACAACTCATCGCTGCAAGTCAATTGCATGTTCAATACTTTGAAGAGCAGGCAGACCTTCTGGTAGTTCACTTAGGAAACTTTGGCAGGTAGCAATTCCTCATCTGATCCTCTTATCTCAAGTAACCTCTTAATTAATAGATAGGTCAACTCTTCAAGTTCCATCTCTTTCTTTAGTATGGCTCGGGCCATCATCAAAGCCTCCTTCTTTAGAACTCAACTCAGTTGAGCTTGTATACTTTTAACTTGTTCGACAATCATAGGGCTCAACTTCACCTTCCTACCCTTGTGTTCTAGGGAACATATGTTCCTTCTTGCATTATATATCATACTTTAGTCACACATCCATGGTCATCCAAGAAGTATATAGGATGTACTTATGGGTAACACATCATAAAGTACCTTATCTCAATAATTTCCAATGTTGATTAATACAGTTACTTGCTTATTCACTTATAGGGCTCCCTTGTCACTAGGCCAATGTAGTTTATAAGGCTTAGGGTAGGGTTTGGTTGGCAACTTCAATTGTTGGACCATGAAAGCAAATGCTGTATTAATACAGCTACTACTATCGACAATTAAGGCACACAACGATCCATTCACCTTATAACCACTGTAGAACAAATTCTCTTGCTATTCATCCTCGGGTTCATGATACGTACTCATTATTCTTCTCAATACTAAGGTAACGGGCATAAAGTTACCTTCCTCATTATAAATGATTTCTTCCTCCTCTGATAATTCGGTCTATTTAGTCTCTTTCGACTCTTCTACTAGCTCATCAGTATTGTCTACCTCAATAGCCAACGCTTCACCTCGGATCACCATGGTTCTTCCGTTTGGACATTGTACAACCATATGTCCAAATCCTTAATACTTAAAGTAATTTATCTCACTCATCTTTCTTCTTAAGCTCTGGATTTTCTCAAATTTGCTTCTCCTTTGCTTAGATAGCTTAATAAGTTAGGTTTCAGCAACTTTACTTTGTCCCAATTATACAGGTCTACTTGAAACAGGTCAACTAGGGGGAGGTCGACTGACAAGAGCTCGGAATCTTCTTATTCGACACCTCTAAATTCTTCGGGCAGCTCAAATAGCTTCATCAAGTGACCTAATATCTATAGTCTCTAGAATATCTCCAATCTCGTACTTCAACCCACTAATGAATTGAGACATATTCGGTCTTTAGGCTCAACAACTTCACATCAGATCATTGATACCTAAAATTCCTTCACATATGCATGTGTACTTGATCCTCCTTATCTTAACTCTTGTAACCTATGCAATACATCATGCAAATAGTAGCTCAATGCAAATCTTCTCTTCATGACTCTCTTTATTTCATCTCAATTCCTAACTTTACGTTCTCCTTCCCGTCTTTGGGTAGCTTGTGAGTTTTTCCACCATAAGGTGGCATAACTAATAAAGTCTAGCACAACATGTCTAACCTTAGCATTATCAAGCACTTCATGTCATTTAGACTACTTCCCAATCTTATGTACCCAGTTTAGGTAGTTCTCAACATCTTTACTTTTAGAAAAATTAAGGATATGCATCTTCAAGCCTTCCATTCTAGGAGCTCGAATATTCCTTTCCTCAGGTTCATAATACTTCTTCGCTTCATCACTTACTTTCTCATCATCCTCTTCGATTTCTTCTAACACTAATTGGCGTTTACCAACTCGACTTACTCTTTTAGCTTGGATGTAGTGTTTATTGCCTCTCTCGGGTTGTTCTTTGGCTTATCCTCTATAGGATTCATTTCTGGTTCATTGTCTATCTTCATTTATGATAGTCACCAGATTAGTCAGCAAGTCTATTTGGTTAGTTACCTATAGACTAGAGTGTGAAACTTCTTTATTGATCTTGCTATTTTGAGAACTACTCTCTTGCTTTCCTATGGTTTCTTAAATACTAGAATCAAATATTGTTGTATATTAATAGCTAAAATACAACCTAAAATTCCTCTCTCTTCGAATAACAACAAAACAACACAATACTACAGTTATTACAACCAAACACATAATGAACCAAGTGAAATGCACATACTTTGTTTTGCAAGCGAGAAACAGGGGAAAACAAAGTACAAAGTTTCTTTAACACTAAACACTTCAAACACTTACAACAGTAACAAACAGATTATAAAACACATACAATAGTAGTAAACCACTCAAAGTATAACCAACAAGGACTTGTTTGAATATAGCCAAGCTCTGATACTAAGATGATACAAGTTACCATGGATGAACACACGACGTCCAAGATCACACGAACCAAGAGGGTTGGTCTAAACTGCAAGATGGTCCAAAAATTAAATGGTAGTCGAAGGTTTAAGCAGGGGTTCTCGTGCATTGATGGTGAATATAATACACCGAACTCACAAGAGCTTAGGTTACACTTAATATTATGCATAAGTGTAGTTGAAGGGCATTCGCTATTAATCTATGCTCACAATGGATCAAATAAGAGTAAACGAGAGCAAGTAGAGAAGCACTTAGCTCATGAAGAGAAGTATGTCTAAATATCGCTCATTAACTATTGTAGCTATTATAATTTACAGGTATTTATATGATCCGATTAGGGTAAATCCTAGGTTAGTATAAATTACAAAAAGATTCTTACTAGAAAAGGAAAAAGGAATAATTTATAAGGATAGAGTTGTAATCAGACAAAAAGGGATATTTAGGGATAAATAGGATAGTACGGATGTTAGGAAAAGAAGCATGTGTCAATTGTCCCAAAAATGCTATTTGCCGAGCAAAATAGGTTCTGAGCATCTCAGGTCGGAGTCGATTGCTTAGTAGCTTGACAGCTTGGATATTCCTAATTGAGGAAAGGATGGTTTAAGAGGTGGTCCATTGTCAAGTCGACCTCGACTAGTCGGCTTGAGGTTGGGGTCAGCTAAGCCTCAGTCATGTATCAAATTGATAGTATACAGGTTCAGTGCTTGACTTTAGACTAATGTTTTGTAGAAGGGTTGGTTCGACAACATGTCAGTCACCTAGGCAATCTCTTAGATGAGTTAGAGAGCAAAGTAACTCAGTAGGTCAGATTAAAGAATGCATTACTCTTTATAGTTTAACTCTCCTTGAATAGCCCAATGAACCATATAAGGGAGTTCTTAAGCTCGGGAACGTGTGATTGGTCCGTAATCCCTATCAGGTATCTTTCATAGAGGACACCTGTATTATTTGAAAGGAAAATATAAATGGCACTATGAAGCTGTAAATAAAATATTGGGTGATAAATAAAGTGATTATTAAGAATAAGTGTCTGTTACCTGAATTTACAAATGATTTGATCAGTTGCTAAAAGTGATCATGTTTTCTCGAATTAAGTTAAGGTCAAGATATCATCAACTACGGGTTAAGCCAAGAATGTCCCTAAAACTGCATTCAGGACATAATACGAATACTATTATTTCTAGTGATACCTCTTAGATTAGCCCAAATGCATTGGCTATATTTTGAAATTTGATGTGTTAAGTTTTTCCCTTAATGTATTTTGATGATAACAAAAACATGTATATAAACTTAACAAGATTTTAAAGTATGCAGGGTGTTTAAAAGAAAGTAAGTTTGAACTTGTCAGAATGTATATTAGAGCGTATATCAACAAACATTAGAACATAAGTCAGAATGTATATCGACAAACATCAAAACATCACTGTTTGAGTTTGGAAATTTGTTCAACTATTATTTCTAAGTTGTTTTAATTAAACAAATTAAGTTGAACAAATATGCAAGAAAACCTAACTCCACTTTATTGAGTATATTTGGATAGTATATTCAGTTTCATTTCACTAAAGTTAGTTAAGTCCATAGGGATTTAAGTTAAGAGATGCTTAAGAATTAGATTCGAAAAATTGAGTTATTAAGATTCAAAACAGTAAGTTTTTTGATAATCATAGTTAGAATTGCCCAAGGTTTGAAATATAGTAAGGACATTAATTGGAAGAGGATTATGATATACTCTTTATATAAGAACCTTTTGGATACATTGAAGCATGGCTATTAGTAGTTTATCGAAGATAAGGTTTGTTGGATTCAAGTTTTTTTTTTTTTTTTAACTTGAATATACCTTGTAGATAAGCCTAAATATTCTTGTGTAATCCAACTTTATTTCTTATGGGATTAGTTTTGACAAAATCCAAATAAAGATATTGAAGAAGGAAGAAGATTTATTCACGGTAGTTAAGATAAGTAGTGTTGGATTTATCCTTATCTCCTCATCCTCATTATTTAAAATATTTGAATTTCTATGAAAACAACAGAAGATTGCAACTTATCATTACATGTAGCAACCTTCACATTACATAAGCTTAGTAAAGGAACAAATCTGGAACAACTTGGTTCGAAATTTTTGAATTTCAATATTCGGTTCCTATTTTCATAGGATACTTCTACAATATCAAAATTGATTTTATTTAAACAAAGATATTATAAAGAAAAATCTAGAAATAGCCGTTTCGAATTGTTATATGAGGGTCTACTTAATTTGAAGTCACTGCTGATCAAAGGAGTACCGCACACTCAATATTAGACTTGAAGTTAAAAATACTCTTGAGCAGATTGTTAGAAACTGTGTTAGAAACTTAGCAAAAACTTTGTTATTTCATTGTTATTGATTTAATGCGAAAGTTGTAAAAAGCTATTTGGTTATATTGTTTTAATTTTGTTGTAAACATTATTGACATTGTATCTTGAGTGTGAGAAGATTAGGGGGTTCTCTGACTCCTATGTTTAGCTTAGAAAGAAGCTAGTAAGACAGGACAGAAAAAAAAGACTGGATATCCTTGTTATCTCTTATTGATTTTTACTTATTGAAAAGTTTGAACTAGTGAAACAACACTGGTAAAGAGAACCGGGTCCTTAGTTATGGAGCTAGAAGAGAGAAGTAGGAAAAAAGCTTAAGCTCTATAAAATTGCTTGCCTGATATTTTTACTCCTTATCTTCTTTTCCTTCTAATTGTTATTATTAATCATTCTTTGAGTTAACAATCAATTTCCAACTACTTATGCCATTCAAGAAATTTAGAGGGATTTTTAAACTCATAAATTTTAGTTTTTGCAAACAGATATCAATTCACCCCCTTCTTGATATCTTACTGAGACCAACATGCTGAATTATATACATATATACCAACTATATCTAGAAATTTTACTGTCGTGGTATTTGATTTACTTAAAAACTAAGGAAGAACATGTAGAAATCAAGTGACAATAAATTGTAAGCTAAATTAAGCAAGTGTGATTCTTAGAGTAGATAAGATTTCTTCCCTTGA
Source organism: Lumnitzera racemosa (assembly GCA_024138005.1). Taxonomy (NCBI): domain Eukaryota; kingdom Viridiplantae; phylum Streptophyta; class Magnoliopsida; order Myrtales; family Combretaceae; genus Lumnitzera; species Lumnitzera racemosa. The sequence continues at coordinate 78,245,553 of JAMXBC010000004.1, read as the reverse complement.
ACATATTATATTTGGAGAAGAAATTTCTATGGATACTGAAATGCTAAAACAATGACAGAATGGAGATAGCTGATAATTACTACTAGGAAAGAAAATCTATTAATATGATTAAGTGTATAAGTGAGATATGAAGCAACAATATACTTCATATAAGTAGTAGCTAAGGGCAACCCAATAGAGAAATGGCAAATATGTGATGATCAATCTCTCATGTATCGAGTCTCTTGTTTTGTTAACTATTGGAGTACATCGTGTCCTATCATGCTATGTTGTGTCTTATCAAGTAATGAGTTTATGTTGATATCTCTTCGCTTAATGAGTTTGCTCATTAAGAGTTACATCCGTTCTTGTTGAGTTAAGATGAGTTGATCCAAATTTTCAACCATCTCATTTGAGTTCGAGATGGAGAAAATTCAAGGTTTGCCATATTTACTTCTGTTAACCCTGCTATAAGCTGTATGAAGAAATAATGAATAACTATGGTAGTAACATAGCCATTGTGAGTAGAAAAATGTAGATGGGAAGAAAAGGTTAGTGATGTATGGCACATGTTAGATCAATGCCATTGTTGATCTTAAGTGAAACTTAAGAGCAAGTAACACAAGAAATAAAATAGAGGATAAATCAGCAAGAGCATTTGAATGGCTATGATGCTAAGTCGTAAGATGGGTAGTATAATGTGATTGGAAAACTGCGGTGATGGAGTTAAAATATGATTAATGTCAAGTAGGATAGAAAACTAAAAAGATAAATGAAAAGATAATTTAGAAGCTTCATTAGAGGATAATTTAGAAGAACCGGAATAGATTGCAACTCTAAAGATATATATATATATATATCCCTCTAAGAAAAGAGCTAGAATGCAGTAGTTTCAAAGATGAAACTACTTATAAAGGGGGTGAAGTGTGAGACCGCACCAAATTGACTATCAACTCATAATCGATACATAAAATTTAAAACGATTGCGAAAATTGTCTGATCGAGTTCAAATTTTACAATGAAGCTAGTAATATTAGTAGAAGTGACCTTGCAAGGTTGGATTTAAGAAAATAAAATAATAAAATATTATATTTATAGAATATATATATTTTACTCGTTATTTATTGAAAATGTGTAAAATATGTTTCAATAACTAACAAATCATTAAGGATAAATTATATATAAACCAAAAATCATTAAATAACATGAGTACTATTTAAGAGTGGTTAGTTACATTAAAGGTGATTTTACATGAAGGAAAATGTACTCAAAATTACTTAAAATGTCTAAAATTATACTAAAATATATTAAACAATTAAAGCAAATTGATAAAACAAAATTAGAGAAAACTTTGATGGCAATAGAATGTAAATTGAATGTAGTGTAGCATTGAAGTGATAGGGTTAGAGTATGTTACGGATAGATTAAGGCCACCTAAGTTGATTAAAGTAAAAAGAAATAAGACATTTAGCTACTTCAGTTCTTTTAACCAACACCACCCTTCATTATAAATTTAGGATTCCTCTTTCATAATTCATCTGGACATAATAGCATTTAGGAAAAAAATACAAGAAACTCAAAGAGTATTGAGAAGAATTTTATAGAAATTATAGAAAAATAGTACAAAATAGATGTAAAAGGGTATAAGGGGGCTACAGACGATATGGGAAGAAACCATCATCACCACTGTATAGTAGCTACCCTGTTTAGAGCTACCGATGAGGCTAGGGCTGTTGTTGGTGGTCGAAATGGTAGATTTTGGTGAGTTCTCAAAATCTATTTGATTTTCCTTAAATTCATAAAATAGTAAAATTGGTTAGAAAATTATGAAAAAAATGTATTCTAGCATATTTTTACATGTAGTTTTTGAGAAAAAAAAATATTTTGTTGAAATTGAATGTCGTGATATATCACCCTTAAGAAATTGCTAACGCTAAGCCAGTTTTGCTTTTTTTTTTTTAAAAAAAAAAAAAAAACCTCTACCAATATTGTTTTAGCTCAAACAAACCTCTACCAATATTATTTTAGCTCAAAGATTTTTTTGTAGAATCTCTATAAAATGTATTAATTTTCTATGAAGAGTTTTTTGTGAGAGTTATTTTCTAAAATTTTATCCAATTTTTAAACCCTAAAAATCTCATTAAATGGTTATTTTTCCAACTATACTTGATGATTTCTCAACCATTTTGTAAGGAATCTAATTTGGTGAGTACTCTAATAAATTATAATATTGAATGATGTTAAGGGATTAAATTTGTGGTATTGGAAGTGTTTGATGTGAATGTTGAAATAAGTGTAATATGAGAAAATGTTTAAAAGATGAAGTGAAAGTGAATTTGATTGAATTGGTGTTGAGCTGTATAGAGTTGTTGAACCTTAGTCATGAATAATAATTGTAGGGATTCATGCTAAAATGTGGGTTACATTCGAATATGAGGTAGATCAGGGACTAGACAAAAATAGTATACTAAGGAGTTGACTAGAAACTAAATCGGAGACTATTTACACCTAAGTTGTAACTAGTTAAACTTCATAGAATAAGATGAGGGATATTTTTGAGACGCATGAGTTAAATTGTAATTAGGGGTAGAATTAGAAACTAAATTATAGACTGAATCAAAGATGGAATCAAAACCTAAATTAAAAACTAGTTAAATACAAGATTAATTAGAAGAAACTTAAAACTTGAGGAACTAAGTATGGTAAAACCCCAACTTAAGGAGAATAATTTGAGTTACAAAATGAAGCATATATATATATAGGGAGAGAAAGAGAGCAGTTGTACAAATACTAAAATGATATTTATATTATAGGGACTAACGGTAAGGCTACATTGTAAGTCATCCTATAGTGAGTAAGCCAAAAGTCTAAGTAAGTTTAAGATCAATATGTAACTACATTTCAAAATATTGTTTTATAGTAGTCAGAAGTTTAAGATTATACTTGGTTATGCATATAGGTAGCTTATATGTGCCATGCATATTTGTGTATGTTTCTAAGCTCGATAGTATATTACTGGCTTATTGTTATGGATTAAGATTATTTGTATTACGTGGTTATGATTGATCACCTATAACCGGATTTAACTATATTGGACTTGAAATCTTAACCAGGCATGCATCACAAGTCATTAGGAGATGCTTAAGTTTCTTCAACAAAATATTGATACCTTCAAAAGTTATAACATTGTAGCATAATAGTTCATTTTTCATCCTTAGTTGAACTAAGGGATAGAAAAGGAGGTCGTGGTAAGGATGAAGCCAGTGGTTCGAAAGATACTCGCGAGAGGAGAGATGTCTCTATTCATAAGCTTGGGTTTAGTTGTGATCTATTGCATACGTACGTCAAAATTAGATTAGAGCAGGTGAAATTTCTCTAATCTCATGATGGATTGGATAACGTTATGCGATGACATTTATTTGTTGCATTGTATTTGAATAACTATTGATAATCTTATTTGTGCTTGACGTATAGTCTTATGTTTCTGTCTCAGCTTATAGAGCAGTTGATTACTCACTTTCCTATAGATTTCCTTAAAAGTGCTAAATAAGATTTTGTATCAAAACCACCCTATGACTAATGACGAGTGAATCTTAAGGAGTGAGGATATATATGGGAGAATAGTTGAACTTCTAAAACTATTATTCTCGCTTACTAATCTTGTGGTACCAAACTATGTACACATTAAATAAACTAGGTTATTGAGTCATGTAAATAACACTTGAATTATCTTGATTTTAATGCATATTTTAACACTTCCATAGGAAAAATTTTATTATTTTGACTTGAATTATTTATCGTAAAATGGGTTAGTCGTGTATGCCTTGTGTAAATTAAGTTTACGATAGGAGATGTGAGGTGAGTTTATATTTTAGGATGGTTTATACGATTGGATTATTACAATTTTACTGTTTCGAGGCATAATAGAAGGCATAGTAAGAACTGCACTATACATAACATACTATAGCAAAATAGAGTGATAAAATGTATAAGCAGAACTCTTCTAAAGAGAGCTTATTGCATGCTCTTTAATGTTGGGTTGTAGAAGAAATTTTGAGATAAAGCTATTAATATGGTTTATTATTTAGTAAACTAATCTCCATTGACTACAACTGAGTTAAAACTTTTATTAAGGTATAATCTAGTACTCTAATTAAAAATTTAAGAATTTTCTAGTATCTTACATATGCTCATATTGATGGTGGTAAACTTAAGTGAAGGGCATAAAAATGCACATTTCTTAGTTATGCATATGGAGTAAAAGGTTACGGATTATGGTTTGCTGAAACTAAGCCAACAAAATTCATAATCAATAGAGACGTTAAGTTTAATGTATTATCCTTGCTTCATTTGTCATAGGAGGATGGCAACTAGAAAAAGAGCATAGTATTAGCAAGCAGGTGGAACTTAAATTTGAGTAACCAAAGGAAGTACATGAAAGTACTTTAAATCAACCTATTTAAGAAAGAGAGTAAAAACTAGGAGGAGATTCCGCAAGAACAAAAATGATATAGTCTTGCAAAAGATAGAGAAAGGAGGAAAATAAGACTACCTAAGAGATTTGCGCATACAAACATAGTATAATTTGCATTACAAACTCAAGACCTTGTAACATACCATGAGGCTATAATAAGTAATGAGTATGCATAGTATACTATCACTATGAATGAAAAATTGGAGTCCGTTTATAAGAATCAAACTTGGGAATTAATGAAATCTCCTAAAGGATAAAGATCATTGGTTGCAAGTGGGTCTTAAGAAAATGAAGAATCCGCTAATGTTGAAGCAACTTGTTAGAAAGCTTGCTTAAGTGCAAAATGTTTTTATTAGAGTAAAGGAATAGAATTTAATGAAGTTCTTGTCATAAGATACAGTTCAATTTATGCATTGCTCACCATGATAGTATTATTTGACTAAGAGCTTGGACAACTTGATGTTAAGGCAACTTATCTTCATGGATAGCTTCAAGAACAAGTCTACATACAATAATAAGAAGGTTTCATTATTTAAGGTAAGGAAGATCATTTGAATAAGTCATTATATGGTTAGAAGTAATCCCCCTCGTCGGTAGTATGAACAATTTGACACTTTCATGCTGGGTCATGGTTATTTAAGAAGTAACTACGACAATTGTGTATATCACAAGAAAATTGAAGATGGTTAAAATATGGTACATTCAAGAGTTATTAAAAATCATATTTTAGTCTTTATTAGGTATGGAATTCCTTGCCCTTTATCAAATACTATCAACAAAAGGTTGGAAAATTCCTTCCCATATTTACTAATCTTCCTACCAACCATCATATAGATTGAAGCAAATGATAAGAAATTGGAATGAGCATTAAATCTAACTAAACATATTGTTAATAGATAAATAACCACATGACAGGATAATCTTGTTATATATTAAATAGCATAAGTTATGTTCCATATGACAAGATAATCCTGAACAAGCCTCAGGGGATTGAGAAACAAGTTTAGCTACTAAAATGTTAAACAAATGGGAAAGGGGATATAATCCTCAATGACCAATAGTCCCCCTTTTTTCCTTGACATGTAACCTAATCGACATAACTATTTGCTTAAAAACACATAAATACAAACAAAGAAAAGTCATCTAGAAAAGGTTTTAAAAACTAACAAGAAGAAATAGTTTTGACGTTTTCACATACTATCTACCTTGATAATAGCCTTCCTTGACCCCTTATCTTTTAAAGTTAAGTCTTATAACACAATCATTCTTTTAACTTCTTCTATGTCATTTGCTATAACATTCTAACTCAATCTTGTAAGGAAATGACCATTGTGATTTCTTGCTATCACTTCCACTCTTTCTATACCTAATTTCTTATTCTAAACACCATCCATACTAACTTTAATCAATGTTCTTCAGTAGCTACCCATGTTGTCACTATAGTACGTTATTACTTCAGCATGTTATAAGGACTTATTTTGCTTAACCAAAGAAGCCCCCTACATTAGAATATTCGGCTAAATGAATCTTAGAAATCGTGTTGTTAATAACAATTTAAAACTTCATCAAAATACATGAGCATCGTATTCTATATAAACCATGCACGTCAAGCTATTGTTAACACTTGTCTTAGGGCTCTTTCTCATTTTTTAATCCGTCAACAAAATACAGCAACTACATCTCCAATCATATAGCATCACCTCTCTCTATTCTTGGCCTCAATATCTCAATCTACATTAATTTTGTTCATGGGCATATAAAAAAAAAAAAACTTTATTAATGCCTCTTATTGAAAAGAAAAAACGAAAGGACCTATTTTAATTCTCTCTTAAATAAATTACTATTAGTAGTAAGTGCACCATACAACTCCTCCATAAAAAAGTTCTTAAATTTAGACATAGAATAAATAGACCAAATGGTCTTTTAAAGTAAAAGCATTACTTGGAAAATTTTGGATTGGGTGAGCTAATAATAAGATATTCTAAAATGAGCTAGTAATAAGATATTCTAAAGTATCTTGCATTATCGTAACTTTTCTTAGCAGATGTAAAGAATGTTGGGGCTTCTTTAAGAATTATAAAGCTCATTATTTATTTAAGTCAATATGGTAATTAAAAGACACTAAGTAATTTTATTGTTTAATAAATCATGAAATTTAATGGTGATTATCCATCCTTAGTAGTTATAAATACATAGATATGTTGATAACGAGGAAAGTTGTATTTTACCTAGCCTTAGTTCTCACAATGTCAAAAAGGGTCTAATGCAACATTAATTTAGTAACACTTTAGTGGTGTGTTGCCTTATAAAACTCAATTGTAATAAAATTCTTTAGGTATTACTAGTAAGTTCACTCAAAGGCAACATTTTTATGCAACGGTGTAAAAAATGTTACTATAATGAACTTAAACCAACAATATGGCAACAATATATTGTGTTGTAGATAATTCTTTAAAGAAAGGACAACGATTTGTATAAATCATTATCTTTACTCTCAAACTTTTGACAATCATTTGTTAAATTATTACTCATATTAGTAAAGTATACAATACTAGTAAATTGATCGTTGGCTTATCATGCCTCTTATATCGTGACTATTAAAATCGCGAGTTAGTTTATTTACGAGTTTATAATCTTATAAAGGTTATCATAAATGAAATGGATATAAAATTATTTAACTGTAAACTTCTTATGGAATTGTGAGTTCAAGTATGCTACTCTTTGAATTTACACATCTATTGACTCTAGTCTTATCTTGATTTTGGGTCTAATGAGCTATTAAAACTAAAGAAAACCATTAGACTTTTACAATTTGAAATAAGCTTATCAAATCACAAGTGAATTGGCATCAAATTTTTTAAAATATTTAAATTGATAATACTATCAAATTATGACTATTAATTGAAGATTTGTCATCCCATGCATGACTAGAGAAGATATGTTTCATTCATTAAACGAGGATTAGTTGATTTTTTTTTTCTAGTTTAAAAGGTAAGGAAATAGATGAAAGTGATTTTTGGAAGAAATTTGTAAGCATATAGATTTGGAGAATCATCAAAGCGTAACTCAAGATAATTTGAAGATTCATAATATTGATACTGTTGAAGATGAATAACGAAGGGGTATTTAAAAAAACTTAGAGTTAGAAAATATAGATAATATTAGTAACAGTACAAATAAGATGTTACTAAAGATAATATGATGATGGAGATAAGAGAGCTAATGGTAAATTTAACTTGATGATGACAAGACATTTAAATGATCAATAATCTATTTCAGTTTTATATATTACCATATTGATTTATGTTGTAAAATAGTTTATCCTAGTACGACTATTTATTTTAGTTTTATGCATTAGCACAATGATTCATATATAATTATTTATACTCTAACTTATATTGTGAATAAGATTTATATTTTTTTTATTTTCATCATATATTTTGAGTTTATTATAATTATTGTTCAGCATTTTATAACTTTTAAAAGCTAGTTTATGCTTGTGGTGGAAAACTTAAATGTCTACACTTTAACTACATGTTTCGATTGCTAATTTTAGATAAAATTATAAGTTTGATAATCTTACTATATCTTTCCCTCGAAATCTTCTATTTTTTTATTGTTTTATTGGAACAATGATCCTAATTTAATCACTTGAAGGCATGCCATACTACATATGTACCTTGAATAAATGCTTTTACACCATATCATGTTGTAAGTGTTTAATGTGATATCCTTTTCAACAAAGAGAGAGGTTCCTTTTTGTCCTTTTAGTTAGTACCAAATTAACATCCGTGGTCCTTTTTAACGGGATGCGTTCGATTGCTTTTTTGGCAAAACATATGCACAACAGTATAACATAGCGTCTAAATTTCAATTGTATTACTTTATCCTTAGATAAAATAGTAAAAACATGCTAAAAGCACTTTTTAAGTATTTTTTTTTTAAGGAAATATAGCCGCAAAGAGATGTAGAAGTATTAAGTATTTTATTTAAGGATTTAAGTTTTAAACGCTCACTTTCAATAATAAGAAAATTAAGTATACTTAGGTAGCCCTGGTGTTTTCAAAATTTACATTGAAACAATATAATATATATATATATATATATAATAATAAATTGTCCATGAATATCTAATTCTCCAACATGAGGATTTTTTTTTATCCTTTCAAAAAATAGAAAATACCTTTTACGTCATATAAGCAAGTGTGTCCAGTGTATTGGAATAGAGCCGCGGGCGGTGCCGCCCTACAAGAAAGGCAGAGTCACGTGATAGGGACGTGACCCCGATGGGACCGCGAGACACAGCTGTTAGGTAGCACAGATGCCATCCTCAATGTTTGGTTCTCTCCTACGGGGGTTTACACGGTCCAAATCCTATAAAGGAGGTTAATATACATAAGTTCACCTTTTTCCTGGCAGTTTCATAAGTCATGTGTAGATGTATTTATTAAACGTGTTCTTAGCCGTTAGTTAATTGCCACGTTGAAACAGTTAAAATGGTCCAACAGGACAGCTACAATAAGTGGGTGCACAAATACTGACTTAGTGTATTCTTGTTCCACGTGGGGCCCGTTAAATCATTTTCTTCAATCCCATGATCTTCTTCTTCCACGTGGCCGATTAAATTCACTTAAAAAGATTATCACAGTGATATGTTGCGAATATTATTGTTTACTTAACCGAAAAAAGAAAATTATTGTTCGATTATATAAATCTATATTTTATATACTAGACACATATCATTACATAATAGTATAATAGAAGTTGTGTGATTTCTGAATCATTTTATGCACAAAGTAGCTAATCATCTATGAATAGTATCGTGTGTAGAACGGTGTATGTCTTCTACGTGTATAATTAAAAGAAAAGAATTGCTAACAGCTAAAACATACCAGTAATGGAAAGATAAAACCGTGATATAAATGAATAAAAAATTGTCGATAATAAAAGGTAAGAAATACAAAAGAGCTTTTATAAAGCATTTGGCTAAACATTTAATTAAGCTCAAGCTTGAATTTAGGCTTAGACTTAAAATCTAAATTAATTTTAACAAATTTTATTAATAAAATCATGAAATTCACATTCATTTAATGATAACCAAGAAACATATTACCAAATACGACATATCAGTCTTTTTCTATTAACGAAAGTTACAGGACAAGAAAAGGGCACGAACGGCCATATTTGCGGAGTGGTTTTGACTTGTCATAGACTTATAAACAAAAGAGCAAATGTCCATGCATTAAAGGCCTCCAGCACAAGGCCTGACTAATGGTCACTTGAAAATCTGAATAGTTAAAAACATAATAATTTCAAAGATTTAAATCTAATGAACATTAAAAGGTTGAATCAATTTCATAAAAAATATGAAGAGAAAAGTCCTATAATATTAATATTATTATATTGAAAATAATAATCTCTTTCTATCGCTTCCTAAAAGGGATTTTGAAAAGTGTTGCGTTTGAAGTATTAGAGATACTAGAAAGACGCATCATCCCTATTATGACGTAAGGTGCTTTAAAAATAAGAGAAAATTATTTATATAAGAAATAAATTTAATAAAAAGAGATTAATTAATAAATAAAGAGGAAAAGAATCGAAATTATATATATATATAAATATAAAGATCTAAAGTGATAGTGTAGGGTTTTGGAAGTAAAAATAAGGATTACACCAAAATGGAAGTTCTGCTTTATTAGTATAGGTACATGAATTACCTGGCGGATAAATATAAAAATAATATTAGATATATCTTTCATGTTTAACAGGTATCAGAGTTCTCATGCGTTTAATGTGTACTTAGCTTTATATTTTTGAAACTGAACTTTTACATCCTTAAAACTTAAGAACAATGTATTTTGATTCTTATACGACTATTTAGCATTTGATTTTATGCAGTGCTTTAAAAAAAAAAAAGAAAGAAAATTTTGAGTGTTCTTTTCTATTTTAATTTAAAAGTAGCCTTTTTAAAGATTTATATTCTAAAAGCTCAAATTAAAAGAAAAAAGAAAGAGGTTAAATGATGATATTTTCAGAGATTATCTAATAAAGAAGATACATATCGGTTAGTTTTCACACGGGCATTGGATTTTACGTCATGGTACTTCATGTACGGTAACAAGTGAGGAGATAGGAATATTTTTTTGCTTGTAAAAATAGAATAATCTATCTATATATTCGACGTTATAAATCTTAATAATTTATATGTATACTTTTTGATACAGTTAATCATAATTTAAGCTTATAATTTTTTATATGTATGTTTTCTGATACAGTCAATCATAATTTAAGCTCATAATTTTGAAAATAATATACTTGTAGAACTACGAGGTTTCTATTATTTATGCAATTCTCTCTATATATACGCTGAAATCTAAAAGCTGGTAACAAAAAAAATCAAAGAATTATAATGCCAAACTTTTCTTAAGTTGGAAGAGACAAATATAATATTTCTGAATTTGTGGGGAATTTTATGTTTTATAGACTTTTAAGGTTCTATTCTTCAAAATAAGATTGGTCCAATTTTTTAACTTACTATTTATTTGTATTTTTTTTTAAATTTGAATCATTAAATTTATAATTAATTTGATAGTTCAAATTTAAAATAATATAAATTAAGAGTGAAATTTCTTAAGAGATCGAACCTGTAAAAAATAAAAATCAGTTTGTGAAAAAATCTCAAAATAGATGTGAATTATGATTAAAAGGATAAATATATAAGATTTAACTTATTATGCCTAATTCTATACAGATAGTTATTATGGTTATATATGAGATTTAACTTAAATGATATTTTTATGCAATTATATTATTGTTGGTGAAAACACCGACCTCATGATATAGAAAAATGATGCAATTGAACTATACAAAGATAATTATTAAATTGTTAACACCGGATGAAAAAATTCCTCCTAGGGTAGTAGCACTTATCGTGCCCTTTGTCCATAATTTATGTCCTTTCAATAAAAGCACGTCATTCATAATTTTCAATGAATACACGCGCGCGCTTACTTAAATGGTAACAAATTTCTCCAAGCCAATTCACAACTCCCGTCGAATTCTATGGGCAAATTGATTGACTATTATGCCCGGTGGTCAAATTTCGCGGACTTTTGAGCACGGTACATCGGACGTTGATGGGTACTTCAGTCAATCGAAGGGTCCCATTCATAGGCAACAGCCGGAATCGTTTCAATTATCGAATCACGCATAACCCTAGCATTAGTTTATCAAGAAGGCAATCCTGATTTGGCGATATTAGAAAAGGAAATTATTAAGGGGAACAAAAAACACAATGAATAAGTAAAATGAAAGAAAAAATCTGACAATTTTATAATTATTTTGTGCAATGTTTTATTATTTAAATTTAATAAGTTAAGTAAAAAATAGTTAATAAATAAACTAATAAATATTAATAGATTTTTTTACCATTTAATCTAAAAGATTTTAGTTAGCATTAATAATATATTTACTATCATGAGCTTATAAATTAATACCAAGTCTACTCCATAGTCCATATGGTACTTTCTTAATATAGTTTATCACAATCTCCTCTTCTCACCAAATATGCGATATCATTATCTTAAAACCTTACAATTAGGCTTAATTCATCTCCCTTTTTTAATCTATGATGTAGTCCAATCTTATCACCCTCAACCTATACAGGTCATGTTGGAAGGATGTTAAGAGTAACATAATGGTGATATTCCTCGTCATTCTCGGATCTCTTTTGTAAAATAAGTTAAAGCATTTTCCAAAATTATCTACTTATTAATAAAATGTCGGTTCTAATACCATTTATAACACCCTAAGTCAAAGTAATGAATTTCAACTATTTGATTAAAAAGTTTTTAATTAATGTTAATAAAATATTCACTACCATAACTTTATAAGCCTATATCATTTTTCTTTTACAATCTATATGAGATTTCCTTAAGGTGGGTATCACACTAACTCCTCTAGGTTTTACATTACTCATTCTTACTCATGTATTACATACAAACACACATATATATGTATGTGTATGTGTGTATATATATATGAGTGTGGTCACACATATGAATGGATTGTGTTATATAAAATGTTTTGAAGTGTAGCTCAAATCCTAAGAGTAAAGGGTCAATGCTAAAATGCAATAATGTAGAGCACAAGCTATCAATATTTTAAGTAGATGATATGTTTAGCATACTACATTAGCATGTAATCATATAGATTTTTAGTACTTGTGGGATTTTATAGATTATGGGGTTGTGCTTAAGCAGTAGTATGGTCAAACATCAATTGTATGGTATGTTTATGAGAATTTTTAATAGAACTTGGATGACAAGAGATCAATGAGAATTATGTTCACTCTTATACATGGATACATGTTGGATTTCTATGGTAATTTAGTTTTTAGCTTCTTTATGTGAGATGTAAAAGGATTAGCGAGTAGATCTTGTTTAGTAAGATACTTGAAAAGTAGGGTCTTATGCAACAAATATGTTAACTAAGTTGAGTACTATAGGTAAGTTTAAGCTTTACTTAGACATGGCTAATCTCTCTTGGTGCTAATGAGATGAATTCCATCCTATTAACATCAAATGGAGCAACTACTACTATCTAAAATTTATTAATGAATGAATATTCACCAAGGTAGAGATTATTGGAGTATGGCCTACATTCTATGTTTAGTGGACTAAAGTTAGAGCAGCATGGAGCATAGTGCAATGTAGGCACATGCTCCGCATAGGAAGCTACTGCTTGTGTAGACATTAAGTTGTGTAGACATTAAGTTGGAAAGTTGTGTAGACATCACTATAATATGTCTAAAGGTTGTAACATCTAAAGTTAAGTAAATATTATGTGTTATGATTGCATAAAAGAGTGAGTCGGTCATCTAGGAGTCATCAATTAGTAGGTACGAATCATATGATAGCTAACATTTATTAGCTAATGGTTAATAGACTTGAGGAAGGCTAGTGATCAATTGCAAATCATCGTGGTTGATCATCGGCCTTTTTTTGTTGACTAGAGATGTTTGAAATAGTCTTATATGTTTCCTCTTTTCCCTATTATACATATATATATATATATATATATATATATAGGAGTAAATGAGTAACCTTATCGTATAGAGTGCCTATTTAGGCCTTATTCTACTTAATAGGTTTAAGATAGATAATGAAGATCATAGAATAAGTTTTAAATAATCATTTTTTGAAACCTACTCTTATAGGGTAAGGTAGAGCTGTAAAGTCACGATACCTTATCCTACCTTAGAGCCTATATTTTATTATATATGAGCTACAAGTTCAATGGTATCTTATATCTATTTTGTAATAATAATTAAATAGTATTAATAAATAAAAAAAATGAATAATTCATTTTTTATTTTAGTATTTAAGAAAATAATAACAAAAACCTAACTCATAATAATACCTTAAAGCTATATGCAACCTGTGTCTATTATCTAGTCCATCTTTCTTCTTTTTCTTCTTGTTTTTTTTTTTTATTTTTGTTAAAAAAAACTCCCTCTTCTTTTAGTATTTTTGTTTTATTTTTTGTTTTTGTATCCATATTTCTCTTTTATTGACTCTAAACTAATAAGGTCTTAAAAATATCTTATTTCTTAACTGATCATTTAAATATATTATATTGGAATTACTTGCACATGGATTTTATATTTTGTATATAACAATCTTATGGTTTGATAAAAAAATTATTATGATGATTTAAAAAGAAAAGATAAAAAGAAATTTAAACATGACTAAACAAAAGGTTTCAATATTTCTAACAGTAGAAATATTCTCTATTTTATATACCAAAGTTCTATATTGTCTTAACTTAAAATGCATTGCAACTTGTACAAATTATTACTGGCGGATCTAATAATAATATAATTATAATTTTGATATTGATTATGTATCTAATACAAGATATAAGGTGGTTCTAAGGTGTCATAAAGTAGGTTTCAAATATAAAAACTTAAAAATCTATACTTATAGGGTAGGGTATGAATAAGTCTCATACCTTACCTATCTTTTACCCGTTTGCCCCTAATATATTGTTCTTAGGTTTATGTGAGCCTTAAATATAGACTTGTGGTAAGATTTAAGCAAAAATGAGATCACATTCTCGTATTAAAAGAATTTTTTTCTTGACATAGTTAATTCACCACTTCATTCCTATGATTTTTCACCTCAAGTTCATGTGACGTTTTCATGTAAATTTTTGTTGTTTTTTTTTCCTCCATTTATTTTCTGTGCTATCTTTTCATTGTATTATAACATCATATTCATCTAAAATATTAGCATTGGCACCAAGAAAAGATATAATAGAAAACTACAAAGCTAATTAACCCAACAAGCCTAGTTATCTAAGACATACAACCGTTAACTACAACTCTACGGTAATAGACTTATTCTCATGCATTTCGATATTAAAAACTGTGGTTTAACCCATGAATCCAACCATTATTCTTTAATAAGATGACCTTATTCATTTAATTCGAAACATTGCGCATAGCTATGAAATTGGGCATCAGCATCACCTCTTTACAAATACCAACAAGAATAGATCTAAGTCATAGAGTACTTTTTGGACCTCCAAGCGCTCCTGTAAACTACCAAGTCACCAAGTATTTTTTAAACTTCTTAGGTTTCATCTTTCTTCATATCTTATTTACCTGTGCGCTTCATATAATACCTGAGTGAAGTGGTCAATTTCATTGAATAGTTGAAACACCAATACTAATAGGATCATCTACCTTAAGATCAATTTCTACTATGGTATAACTAGGAATCAAGAATCTGTTTCTTGTAAGTATAATTTTCAAAATTGCAATTTTATCATTGTGATTTTATGAATTTATGATTTTAAGTGATCTTCTAAGTTAACTTGAGTATAATTTATTTTTTTTTTGTATAGAAACTTATGTTTTTAACCGAGTTTATATATAAACTTAATAGAAACTTATATTTTTTATCAAGTTTACTGATTTTATATATTTAGGTTGAATGAACTAAAAAATTAAAGAAAAAAAAATTAGCCTTTTATAAGCCATCAACTACTAAGGTATTAAAACATCTATCCTATCTTATTCCAATTTTTTACCTCTTTCTTTCTCTCTAAATCTCTTATTTTATATTCATAACTTTTATCTAAATTTCAGCTTCAATAACAAAATTTATAAAGAAAACTATATACTTTATTTTATACTATCAATAACTTAAAATAAGTTAAAATGTTTGGTTTTCTTTAATTTACAACTTTTTTTAAAAAAAAAAAAGAAGGGAAAGGGCTTAGATTCAGTTGTATTTGTTCTTTTTTTGTACATGTTAATCATATATTAAGAATTTTTATTGAAAAAGAAAGCTTAATTTCGTTATTTTTTTTAAATTTTCATCATGTATTTCAAGTTTTGAATAACTATTATAAGTATATCCATAATTTTTTAAAACTATTTTATATAAGTTGTAGAAATTTACGTTTTTACTTTTCAATTTTATATTCCAATTTTACAGATCCTTTAACGATTCTAAATAGAATTGTGAGTTTAACAACTTTGTTGTAAGAACAAGTAATGGATGCAAAATTCTTCAATAACCAGTAAAGCTCCTTGAGGCATTATATCTCATCAATGCTATAGCAACCTATACAATCCATTAATCCAAGAGATACAGCTTGGTAGGAAATATTAGTGGATCTATCTTTTGTATGCTTGACATTATTTAGAACAATATCATGGATCTCCTATTTTTGGCTTATAATGGCTATTTCAGTTATAATTATTCACCTTTTAATTTCATTTATTGTATAATTAAATCAAAAGGATTATAAATTAAATATACATGTATTTCCTAATACATCCTCTTACACAGCTTTGGCACCTTATATCTAAAAGAGGTTGTACAACATAATAGAGCACTTAGCAATTCACTCAACACACTATTATTATCATGGTATTGGGGTAACCTTGAAGCAATTTGTCTTATTATCTGCTATTAATTTTGAAGTTCTTTGGAGTTCTTGGAGTCAACGGTCCTTGGTGATTCTAAATTCGGCTTCTTCGTTTATTCGGATCATACTTGGGCTTTTCTTTTGAATTTACTTGAGTTTGTTTTGTAGTAATAATTATTTTACTGGGGAATTCTAATTTCAGTTATTGGTTAAGGGAAAAAAATTATAGAAGATAAATAAAATCAATTGAATTTTTATCAAAAAGAATTTTTTTTTTTTGTCAAAAGATGAATATGTTTTAATGTAAAGATTAATCAGGTTTTTAAGAAATGGAAATCATATAAAAATTTACCATGTGTGAATAGATTCTTGAAGGCATATTTTGAGATTAAAAAGACCTGACCCTTTTAGGAACACCGGTGAAATAGGGCTCGGGCCGTGTGTGGGTGTGTGTGTGTGGGGGGGGGGGGGGGGGGGGGGGGGTGTGGTCGGAGTTGTGGGGGGAAGTTAGTATTAAAAAAAATTCCCGAATTTAACCTACAACCATATTATTTATTTATTTATTTTGTGAGGTTTAGTATCTAATTTTTTACAAGGGAAATAATAGAAAGGAAAGAAAAGGAAGAAAGATAGACAGAAAGGAGTTAGTAAGGGTCGATTACTATGGTCATTAGATTAAAAGGAAACGAATAAAAGGGAGGAGGGTAAGGGTGTTATATCAAAGTCTTGGATAAAAAATTTAATATAGGAACTTAGTTGGCTTCTTTTTCCTTTAAAAAAAAGAAAACATTTAGATGTTTTGCGCATTAGAATGAACAAAATATTATGATGCTTCTATTACTATAGCCAAAACCATAATCGATTTCTTGATGATGCTAAACTATATATTACTACGTTCTTTCCTTATTAGTGGTCGTTGCATATTGAAAAGAGTTTCGGTGGCAATAATGACTTAGCTTAGTAAGCAATATATGATGTGATGATGCTAAGATTGTTGTAATCCAGTAATATAAATATTAATCTCGAGATATAATTAGTTTTAAATCCTACTTTTTTAAATTATAATATAGTTGATAAAATATATATATATATATATAGATATATATATGCGTGCGATATACTGATAAAATCCGTATGGATACTTAAAAGTCAACCTTGGATGCGCCATAAGCATAATTTAATATTCTTAATAATCAATCATATATGTAGTTTTTTCTGTTTATCTTCATATGCCGATTCAGTGTGAAAATATAAACTACAATATAATGCTTTTCTCTTTGTATATCTTCTGATTTACGAATCTCTTCTATTTAATTTCTCGTATTATCTATCTCTCCAATAGGAATCTCTAAATTCCTGACTTCTCTATTCACTCTTGATTGTCTCAAACGGTTATTTTTCTAGAACGAACTTATCTAACTATAGTTTGAGTTTATGTTTATATTAATGTGAGGTACCCAAAGGTAATTTGAGGAATTTCGAGTAGCTAACTAGTGACTCGAGAGAAAAATTAAAAAGAAAATTCTTGGTGAAAGGTTCGATACTCATTCTGTAATCTGATATTTATTCTTATATCAACTTGTTACAATTGAAATCAATTATGATCATTATTTTGCTATAATAAGTCATGTTTACAAATATTTTAAAATTGTATACATCGTGTACTTGTTATGATGACCCAAGCTTTATTTATCGAACTTGCTGATAACATTCAGGCAGCTATTTTTGGTTCTGTATTCAAATATACCATTTTGAAAACTTTCTGGTGGTTGCTAATTTGAACTTAAGATTGTTGCTTCATTCTCAGCAAGGAAATATATGCCAGAAGATTTACGATAGCCGAAAACCATGATCACCAGGGCACATACTTCTCTTAGGCTGCCATCTATCGCCATTCCATCTGCGGTTGGTGCAATATCTTGATATTGAATCTTAAGAAGCAGCTTGTATGTATGATGGTGGAGAGACAAGTACCGAATCCATGACACAAATGTAGGAACACCCTGCACAATTGAAAAACTTGTTAGTTGCTTCTGAAGATCATTGACATATGTTAGCTAACAAAATGTTCATAAATATTTTAAGCGAGGTAAATTAAGAATGCTCTTGGAAGAGAAGGTTCGATATATTTTGAGAGCGAGGAATAAGAAAATAGCCTTCTTGTTAAGTTTTATCTCAGGAAAAGTACAAAAAAATGATTACTTTTCATACTCTTATAAATATTAAGGACTCAAATAAAAATTTTGAAATATTAAAAATTGAAATAATAAAAGAGGTAAAACCACTTTTCCCTTTTTATTTCTTACCTTAACACAAAGAATCCTCCAAGAAGCAACAAGATTATGATAATAATGGACGTCAAAGTTGTAGCCCTTTGTAAGTCCACCACTGTCGCCCCCATAGCCGGTCCCAAGCCATGGAATTATAGCTAGCTTGCATCAGTATCCTATCCTTAACCAAGGCAACATCGTACGAACATTCAAATTGGAAGTTTTTTTTCCTACTTGAGCTGTTATGATGCAAAGAAATATAGTAAGCAGGGTAAGGAAAAAAGCAGCTAGCACTTAGCCTAAGGCCTGCCATGAAATAGACAACGACCAAGAAAAGAATTGGGAGGACGAGGTCAAGTGGGAGGTCGCTTGTAGTCCTAGCCATAAAATATGCACTCAGCCTGTACATATCTACTGCTCTTTCCTTATTGAGCGTTGCCCTTTCTTGAGGAAATGTGAAGATAGCTGTAAAGGTTGGAAAGAATCCACAGAAAATCGTGATCATGAAAAGCAATCCCGCCTAGAAAATCAACCAATTTGATTTTAAATGAAAAATCCGTCCGCATTCATTAATAGATGTGTTATAAGAAATTTTACCTGATTTTCGAGGCCTTTCATGGTACTGATATCTGAATGCCACCAAAAAAAGTCCCAAAATTGTTGCATTTGTAAGAACTTGTGTTATTCTTAGCCAGCTTAAAATAGAACGATATCTAGTATTGCTCCCACCAGCTTGCTCCCCATTGCCTTTTGGTAGGGAGTGATTTTAATTCTTCACCAAGTGGTAGGAAGGCCATGGGCTTTTCCTTCTCATTCTCTGCAACTTTTGTCTTGTTTGCTTCCACAAGATATTGCTCACCATAGAAACATAATTAGAACGCGTCGGCTACATTGGGTGATGATAATCTACTAGTGATGCAAAAATGGTACAAGATAGAAGTGACATACATCATGGACTAGTGTAGGAGATGGCTTGACATTTCTCGTATGAGCTTCTCCACTTCCCATTCGCACCTTATCATCTAATTTTGATGGTATATACATGTCACGGATGTTCCCATTTGCAAGGTCTAGTAAGAAATCTGCCGGATTCATAGCAACCGATGGGGAACATCCAATATCCTGTAGTATCTGAACTATCCTTAATGCAGTTGTGGAATCCAAGCCAGAGGTTGGTTCATCAAGAATCAAGACGCAGTTATAGAAGAGAAGGGTTGATTAGAATTTCATTGCCAATATACGCTCTTTTTCTTTCTCCACCTGAAACTCCACGGACAATGGTGACACCGATCATCGTGTCTTGTCACCTATATACCATTAGCCAATATATTATGAGTAAGATCCTATAAAAAAAAGGTCCGATTTTTTACGATAACAAAGTTGCTTCACGTAAAGATCCATGAGTTGACTACTGGAGTTCCATGAAGTTTTTTACCTTTCCAAGCACAACTCATATATAACATCCATTGCTCGTTTTGTCTTTTCCTCTTTTGTCAATGTCTTAGGGGTAGTCGTAGTAGGGCTGCATACATTAACGTTTCCCTTCACATTGAGGTGCTGAAACAGCACATCGTCCTGCGTTACAAATCCTATCCTGCAAATTCAGTAATAGTGGTAACATCTTGAAAATGACATGATTTATATTCTTAATTACTTGAACGTATCATTAGCTAAAAATACCTGTTTTGGATTGCTTGGAGTATGGCCGGTCGTTTTAAGCAATTGAACCGCAGACAGGGGCTTGTTGAATCCGTCCCCAAAGCAAATTCAGTAGCGTCGTCTTTCCACTTCCCATCATTGCCAGAAATTCTCCTGGATATGCTGAACCTGTGATCCCAGTAAGGACGTCCTTCTCATGACTTGTGGTCATCCCTTTTCGAATTACCTAGCATGTAACATCCCTAAACTACATAATGCAAATCAAAAGACCAAATAGTTTCATGCATAATGCTCTGATAATTTAATCACAATGCATTTCTTACAAGATAAGCAATCTTTATGAATTAAAAAGACAAGATTCTCCATATCGGTCGCTATCACCTTCACATAAATTGGCAATGTCTGTTCGGTTCGGATTTTTGGTCTTTCAGTGCCTGCTTCTAGGTCTTCAGCTGCAACAAGCATTAGGTCTACTTAGCAAGAACAGAAAAAACAGCAGACCCAAAGTTTGAAGATGCTCTCTCACTCTTGCTTATCATTCATGACGTGAACATTACCCCGTCGACTAAATTCAGTAGTTTTCCTTTATAACCAGTGATACGCCTAATGCAATGCAGATGTTGATCCGAACTATCCAACCATATTTAATTGAGGCAAAAATATAAATTAAGAAAAAGTGGAAATTGCAAATATATCCATTTTATGTTTATGTATATTTAGTAATCTTATTTGATATCTCTCAGAAAATGTATTTTTTGACGCCAATTTAGTTTAGTGTCAAGCGCTACTTTTTATCACCTATGATCAATTCCTATAACTATAAATTATTCTAACCAAATTTTTACTATTATAGTAATTTCTCAAATGGTAAAAGATAGAAGATTAGCACGACATGTAGAGTCGCGGTTACTTTATTTCATTAATTTCAAGTAACAGCCACATTATGAGGTTTTGTCTTGTTAATTGTTCTTTTCTTTTCTTTATTTTTTGAAAAATTTTCCCCCCGATACAAAGATGTGTTAATTTTTAAATCTTTTAATATTCTGGTATCTTCTAGGTTTTAAAAGCAATTTGTTGAGACTCCAATTTTTCATTTTCCTTACTATCGATAATTCTTTACCATTATTTTTTCTTTTTTTTTTTGAGTAATTACAATAAAAAGTAAGATTCAAACCTAGTTCATCCCACTAAAAGATCAATATCCACACTGTTATACTATAAAGACCTTATCTTTTTTCTTTTTTATTTTCTTTATTATTTTAGTCTTATTCTAGATAAAAACAACATTTACTGATAACAATAAATAAAATTTAACTCATAATCCATAATGTTTAGAAAGTTATGATGAATGGTCCAAAAAGTTATTTGTTAGTTTTTCAATTTATTTATATCTCCTACTAAGTGATCTATGTAGTGTAGATATTTTCTATAGTGTCATAATATGTAGAGATTGTAGTTGAAAAAGTCTAGATGTAATAATCATGTACATACCACGTGTTTAGTCATGCTAAATGTGATTAAGGAAATGACTTGAGTTAAATATATGAGATGATTAAGTAAAGTATGATAGGGAGAAGGAATAGGCTATCTCCATGAGGTTTTAACATGTAAGGTGACAAGTTTAATGGCATCAAACTCCATAATTGATGAATAACAGGGAGTGTTTTTGAAATATTTAAGTGTTTGATTTTTAAGGCAACAATCTGCTAGAGTAGCTATATTTAGAGGTGTGCAAGTGAGTTTTGGTTTACGGATCGGCCCGTTTAACTTAATTTTTAAACGAGTGTGGGTCAAGATTTTTTTGTCTGTTTAAAAGTAGGTCAAATTAGCCCAACTCATTTAACCCGCGAACTAGAGTGAGCCGATTTGGGTCAACCCATTTAACTCATTTATATCTTTGGTTCACGGGCCGACCCGTTTAATCTGCTTTTTAAATAGGTTAGATCCGAGCTTTTTTAGCCCGTTTAAAAAGTGGGACAAATGAGCTTAGCCCATTTAACCCAGGAGCTAAAGTTGGCTGAGTTAGGTTGGCTTGTTTAATCCACTTACACACCTCTAACTACATTAGTACGAGTTTTCTCTTATCAAAATGAGGAAGGAAATTAGGTATTTATAGAAAATGGTTATTAATTCCATCGAATCATAATAATGATTAATGGCTAAGATTAAACTCTTCTATTAATAGATTTCAAGTTGACTTCTTTCATGAGTTTAGGCCCAATAAAACCTTATATTTTAGTATGAGCTAAATATCCCTTGATCATCCTAAATTCTTATGGCTTTGACTCTCTAGGCCTTATCAGTTTGGCCTAAAGAGTCAATATCTATTTCAGTTATTGGGTTTAAAGCTCAAATTTAGACTTAGCCCTATAAGGAGATAAATAACAATAAATAAAAATTCAATGCTTATAGACCTTCATGTAAAGGAGAGTAGCACTATAACAAAATTTTATTTTTAATGTAATACTTCCTTTAAAGACTTATGAGTTAAGCTTTTTACTAGCTCCTATAGTCTTAGGTAGCTTAAGTAATTGGACTAAACGTGCAAATACAAGCACATACATGCTCATTTGTAAATTATCTAGGAATAGACATGTGAAAAAATTTGTGAATACAAATGAGCACAACCTGGGCTTGAGCTTGCAAGTAGAGGTCTGCAAGACTTGATAGTTGATAAGGTTCATGGGTTGCCTAGACATGAGTATGTAAGTAAGTGAGCAATATGTGTTTTTTTTTTTCTTTTATAAAAAGTTAATGTTGAAATAATATCAATCAGTTTTCTTTAACAAATATGTCATAAACTTTTTTTTTCCTTGAGTTACTTTCTACTAATTTTTGTAGCAATTTGCATACTTAATGTCATTTAAAATAATGTTCAATTTACTTTTTTGCTTGTAATTTTTAAAAAAAATTGCACATCAACTTTTAATACCATGCTTGGTCTTTAATTACCTTGCTTTTCATCAATTTTACACAGACTTTATTGTTCTTATTGCACAACTTCTACCTATTTTCTTATTAATATGCATACATAATCTTACTTTCTTTTCAACAAAATTATTTAATTTTATGTTACAAAATCATCCATACATTTTGAGATAAATCTTGAAAAAATTTTAATTCACTTATTTCTTAAGAAATTGCAAACTAACTCTTTCTTATCATGTTTGCAAAATTAAGTAAATTTTCTTTAACAATTTTCTTATTCACTTTTTAGTTTCCATGATAATTCCTTTACATAATGGTCTAATTATTAGAACATAAATTGAAAATGAAATAAATATTTATAAATAGGAATACACACACACATATGTATACACAAAATACTACATAAAGAAACTCATCACAATAGCAAGTTAATCCGTCGCCACCACCTTCAATTGTATGTTAGGTGATTCCCTTCTCCCATATCATAGACAAAATTCGAGTCTACTTGTCTTTTGAGGTCCACATCCTATAGTATTAAGGTACACAAACGCCTTGACATTATCCTCTTTAACTGAAAAGCGGTAAGAGTTAAGGGTTCAACCATTCATGTTGAAATTGATTTAGATGAAACTATAAAATTGAGGTGACAAACATCCCGTACGATTAGAAAAAAGACAAACATCACATATGGTTTAATTTCCCTCTAAATAACCATATAAAGATTACCCCTTCCTCTTCCCTGTATTTATACAAGAGTTTAAAAGAGGTTCTTTTATTGTATTATTTCATTCTTTTGTAATTTTTGTTGAAAACTTGTAATTGAGTGAATATATGGTTAAGGAGTTCTTTGTAGACCTATATTTAGCTTAAAGAGAAGTTAGTGAGACAAGTCAGCGAGAGACCGTTTCCTTGTAACATCAAGTTTTTGTTTTTTATTATTAAAGTACTGGACTAGTGAAATGATATCGGTAAGGAAGACTGAGTCCCTGGAGTTAAAAGAGAGCAATAGGTATAAAGTCGAAACTCTTTTTAAATAAAAAATTTTTAATTTTTAAAGATATCAATTCAAACCACCCCCCACTTTTCAACAAAAGATTAATTTTTTTTTATAAAAAAAGATATGCATACTCTTTTACCACATTCAGTTAAAGATCAAATGACAAAAAGTAATGATTCATCAACTATTCAACCTGGCAAGGCTCTATTATTTGATAATACTAACTTTCGTTATTAGAAGCTTAGGATAGAGATGTATATAGAGGCAATTGATTATCATGCATGGGGATGATTTCAAATGGAGATACCAAGGTCTCATAAATCTCCTCTTATATTAGATGAAATCATAGAAGATGAATTGAACTCAAAGGCTAAGGATCTTGTTCTTTCAACTATTGTAACCTTTGAGTTTTATTTAATTTCTTTGTGTGGTACAACTAAGGAGATCTAGAATGCAATGGTTCAAACTTATGAAGGAACGAACGCAATTAAGGAAACAATGATTAATTCCTTGATGCAGCAATATAAAACATTATGTATCCTTCCTCGTGAAGAGGTTAAGGATTCTTTTGGTCCCTTGATTGCTATAACTAACGAGTTGTCATCTCTTTGAAAGAAAATCAATGATGCAAGTCTTATTAGGAAAAAGCTAAGAATACTTCCTAAAGCCTAAAACACAAAGAAAATAGCTATTGAGGAAGCATGTGATACGACGAAGCTCAGTTTAAGTCAGTTACATAACAAGTTGATGGCTTATAAAACTGGCTTCGTCAAAGTAGAAAGAGTGTCAAAAGATCTAAGGAAAAAGGTAATAGCCTTCAAAGCTAGGGAAGTAGAAGATGACTTAGAAAGTGAAGAGTCGTTTGATTAGGAAGAAGATATTAAATTACTAACGAGATGTTTGAATTGGTTGCTCAAAACGAAAGGTAAGAAATCATTTTCTAAAAAGTTTACATCTAACAAGGGTCAAAGTGATGCAGGAAAGAGTTTCAAAGAAAAGGAAGAAAAGACAACAAAAGAGAAGACAGAAGTTGTGTGCTATGAATGTAAAAAACCTAAGCACATTAAGTATGAGCATTTAGTACTCATCAAGAAGATGGACAAGTATAAGAAAAAACACAAGTCTCTTCTAGCAATATAGAGTGATCTGAATGAGTTAGAAACTAGAGTAGAAGGTTCAAATGATGAATCTGAAGAAGCAAATCTATATTTGATGGAACTTTCAAAAGTAAGCTTCGAATCTCAAAGTGACTTTGATGATGAAATTCCTAATGACATATGTGTTGAGATAAGTAAGCTATTAAGAGCACTTTTAAAAGCCAATAACAAGATTATAAAAGTTGATAGTGAAAACAAGCTTCTAAAGGAAGAAAACATAGCCCTCATACAAACAAATAAACTTTTAGCAAACGAAAACAATATCTTGAAAAACGATAACGACGGTTTGCATATTACCAAGGAAACTTCAATAAATGAAAATTTGATATTGAAGGAAAAAATAAAAAGCTTGAAAAGTTATGTAGATTGTTTATTTAGTTCAATTGTAAATAGATTTGAGAAGTTTGATGAAAGTGATAAAAAAATCTAGATGTTTATCTTTAGTCAATGTGTTGATCAATCTAAAATTGGTTTGGGATTTGAAAATGATGAATCATTACATGCTAAACAAGAGATACTGTTTGTAAGGTCTAAAGAAACAAGTAATAAAGAACAATCGATAATAAGGAAAAAGAAAAGATTGTTGAGCAAGTTAGAAAGTTTAGCAAAAACTATCTATATTAGAATAAAAGGTATCCTCGTATAAATGGATACTTTAGAAACTTGAACATAAAGTATGCCAAAAGGTATCAAACTTTAAGTTAAAGAAGAACGATAAGTAATAGATATGATTATTCTTCTCCTTATGCTTTTTCTTTTTCTTCTTCTTCTTCTTCTACTTCTTCTTCTTTTCTTTTTTTCTTTTTATTTTTTATTTTTGCAACAAGTTTAACCATATTGAAAAATATTGTTTTTACAGAAATTCTAAGCTCAGTAGTGATTAAGCTAAAAATCAAAATACAAGCTTAAATTTTAAGGGACTTAAGCTAAAATAAGTTCCTAAGAAAGTATAATAAGTTTTTTAGTGATTACAAGTCCACGAAGTGGAATATAATTGGATATAATTAATAGAAGCCTCATCGAAAGTAAAAAGTATGAAATTGATGATATAAAATGATTCGGTAATATTGTTCTATTATCTCTTATATTTTATTTTCCCTCCACATTTTATACATGCTATTAGTTTATAATATTATCAATTGACATCATTTTAAGGCGAGTAGTTTTTCAAAAAAAAAAAAAAAGATTTTAAAGAGGGAGAAAAATAAAGATATTTAAGTTAATTTTATCCTTGGAAATATTAGTAATGGTTTGTTATATTAAGGGGGAGATGTTTTATCAAATAATTGGCATCATTTATTTTAAATTGTTTATCCTTTTATAAGAAAAAGAGGGAGAAGTTTTTGAAAAATATTTAAGATAACAAAAAGGGGGAAAGAAAAGGTATATAAAAAATACATTTTCAAAAAGCGTTTTAACGCATTATATATTAAAGCTAATTGTATTTTTTATACGATGTTTTGTCATCATAAAAAAGGAGGAGAGTATTAGGTCTTCTAATTTAGTTTTGATGATAGCAAAATGCATGATTAGTTATCACTAATACATTTACTAAGTATGCAGATTATTTAACAAAGACCAATCGACATGAAGACCTAACTCCACCTTTATTAGGTATATTTTGGAAGTATGTTCAATTCCATTCCACTATGTTGGTTTAAGTCCATGAGGATTTTAAGGAGGACTTGCATTTACTTGAAAGTTTCCTCAGAAAATTTCAAAAATCAAATTAAAGAAGTAAATTGAATAATTATAGAGATTTCTTAAAATTGATATGGATGGAAAACCGTTAGAAATATCAAGCACGTAATTTTGGTAGGAAGATTAAATTTCGAAGCTCAAGAAAGGTAAAAAAAAAATGATGTTTAGTAAACTTGCTAATATGGAAGTATGAGGCGTTGTTAAATGACAATTTTTAAAGTGAGATATTCTAGGAAGTTAAATCTAAAGATTGGATAAGGGAGATGGTTCTCGAATTCAAAAAGGGTTAAGCTACAATTTTTAAGGTAAGGCTCAATAATTCAAATTTTATTTACGGCTTGATAGGAAATGGATGAATCAGATTTTTTAAATCAAATCTGATATGAATCAAGAAATAAGCACTTTCTTTTTTATATACTTGGTATGTTTTAAGGGATTTTTTAACTAGATGTGAAAGAGGTAAGCTATTTTCAAAACATATAAAGAGTGTTACGCAGGATCCAGCTAGCTAAAATTCAAATATGATCCATTCAAGCTTATCTATATTATAAGATATTTTCATATCAAATTTTTAAATTCTAAATAGAGTTTTCGAGGCATTTAGATCAAATTCCATAAGTAGTAGCAATCAAGAAGAGGATCAAGTTTTGCATGAAATACATCAATGAACAATAGCTCTTGGTTTAAAGATTTTCAAATGTTTAAATTTCCTATAGTCTTAGGATTTTTGCCCCCAATAAATAAAAAAGATAAGATCAAGGCAAGATCTTTTCAAGAAAAAATAAGGAATTAGTAATTTCTAGCTATTACTCCAAGGATGAAAACAATATAAGTCAAGCTATAGAAAAAACAAGACATATACACTTAAAACAAACATAACACTTTGCTATTTCTTGTATACAAGTATGGACTGTTAGAAATTTTATTAGAAACTTAGTCAAAAAATGTATAAATAGATTTTATCAGAAACTTAGTCAAAAAATGTATAAATAGATTTTATCATAAACTTAGTCAAAACATAACACTTTGCTATTTAGAGAGGTTTTTTTTATTGTATTATTTCATTCTTTTGTAATTTTTGTTGAGAACTTGTAATTAAGCGAATATAAGGTTAATGATTTCTCTATAAATCTATGTTTAGCTCAAGGAGAAGGTAGTGAGACGGGGCAAAGAGAGATTGTTTCCTTGTAGCCTCAAGTTTTCCTTTTTTTATTATTAAAATATTGGACTAGTGGAATGGCATCAGTAAAGAAGACCAAGTTCCCAATGATGAAGCTAGAAGAAAGGTCAAAGCTGTTTTAATCACTGGTTAATTTTCTCTCTCTCTCTCTCTCCTATTTACTTTTTTGCATTTTATTCTTTACGTTATTCTATTTGAGCCGAACAATTAACATCAATTAACAACTACTTCTGCGTCATACTAAGTTATTAAGATAAATCTTTTTAAATCAAAAAGTTTTAATTTTTAAGGATATCAATTCACCTTCTCCTCTTGAAATCTTACACAAGACCTACAAAGTGAATTGGTTGAATGATAGCTGGATTATAGTTCTTTGAATGGCTACTACGTTCTTCCCTTATAACTTAGTACAAGGCTCCACTAAATTCTATGCCTCTTCATTAAATGTAGCGGAAAATTTAGTAACATTTTCTACCCCTATGTTGTGGTATAATTCCTTGAGAAGGGCTACAATATGAAACTTAAACCCATAATCAGGAATGATTACAACATAAAATAAGCAAGGGAAGGAAGCTGAAACAATTCCAAAACTTACTTACCACCATGGTTGTGATTTTAACTATACGATTCCATGATTTTATGAGGCTCTACAAGTTGACTCAAGCATCAAATCCTTTTTATGGACATGTAGAGTCTTATAAAACTGTAAGATTATACGTTAAACTTAATAGAAACTTATGTTATAACCAACTCTACGTATCTAATATGAATAGGCTAAAAAATAAAAAGTACATTTAGGCTTCTTCAAGCTCATCAAACTATTAGGGCACTATATCTTTTTTGCTATCCCATTCTAATCTTTTTCCTCTTTCTCTCTCTCTTGCTCTCTTAATCAATGTTCATAGTCTCCATTCAGGTCCAAGTTATAGTAGCAAAGTTTACAAAGAAATCTATTTGCTTTAGTTTATATCATAAATAACTCAAAATAAGTTAAAAGGTTTACTTATCTTTAATTAATCTCTCTCTTTTTTTAAACAAAACAATAGAAAAAGCATTTAGTTTTGACTTTTCTTCTCCTTCTTATTTACATATTAAATTATATATTTAGAATTTTTTTTATGGAAAAGGAACTTAAGTTCTTTATTTCTTCATTTTCATTATGTTTTTTCAAATTTTTTTATAACTATTGTAGGTACATTTATAGTTTTCAAAAGTTTAAAATTTCTAAATTTCAATTTTACAATCCCTAATTATTTTAGGTAGAATTATAAGTTTGACAACTTTACTTATTATTGCAAACATAATATATAAGTCATTAAGTTGGTCTAAGGAAGATCTTAAGAATCTCCTATATGTTCTTGCATGTTTTCTAATCCCCATTAGCATTTAACCAGTCTCAAGGTTAAGGGTATTGATGCAATATGCTGCAAAATGCAGTTAAATCCTATCTAACCTTCATGGCCCTCATGAACATCTTGATAGTTGTTGCCAATTAAGAGGTGAAACATTCTAGGATCATCATTACTCTTATAACAATTTGGGTACTCATTGTGCTTGTGTTGAGAAGTACAAATGTAATTTATAGAGTACAAAATCTTAGTAATACGATCTTCCAACCTGTAAGCCTTTAGCTTATTACCAAATTAAATATATGTAAAATAAATTGACCATTGAAGAATTTCCCATCATAGGATGGGTTAAATGTGGTCTTTAATATTCTAACTAAAGCTATATTGTTGTAGCATTGTCATGGAATATGTTAAAAACCATTTGTATGTCACATACACAATGATATCAATAACATATAAGGCAATTATTGGACCTATATGACCCTTCAAAAATGGCATGAGTACAATAATCCTCTTCAACAACATCCACTTGTTGTTAATCTAATGTGTTATAACACATATTTAGCCATTATCTTAGAAAGCCAATGAGGACTTCTACATAACCAACGTGAAAAATAGTTCATGAAAAGCTAAGTTACCTAATAATCAAAGAACCATCGAGTTGCTCTTGCTCATTCCCCTTCTCTATCGCCACCATTTCTACCACTTAGTCATTACCTAATAATATGAGGAGCACCTTTCTAAAATGATAATAAGACTTCACTTGGCAACCCACTATGCTACTTATAGTATATACAATTGAAGGATGCCATTTAAAGTAACTTAGTTTAATTTTTTAGGTGCTCTTGAAAAGCAACTTCCCCTTCTAAACCTAACAAGATTTAAGTAATATATATAATTTTCAAGGTGCTCTTGAAGCGTCCAGCTTCCTTTAAATGGTACAATAGGAGAATGCTACTTATAGTAACCTGGTTTAATTTTTTTACTCTACAACGACCCCAAAAGAAGTATTGCAAAATGAAGATATAGTCCTATGCAAATGATGAACATGGAGATTGATAACTTTACCATGCTCATATGGGGTCATGTTATTCAAATCACACTAGAGTTAATCAACAAAGTATTCGGATGACAAGGTGGCCACTCAATGTCGATGGAGGAAGACATATCCAATGCCTTCAAACATGTTTTTAGGTGGCAAGTTTATCAAGAAAGACATGGGAGCAACACTTGAATCTCATAGATTTAAGTGACTTACCTATATATACTAGGTTTTTCACCATATCATCACATTCTTTATAGCTCCATAGCCTAACCTATTTTTTTTTTTTTTGAAGACTTCTTTCTAGTTGACTCAAAGTTGACAAGAACGCCAATTAATATTGGTAAAATTATTGTTAGTTGCTTAATGCATACACCACTATAGAAGGATTCCCATCTCAACTATAATCAACTCGTCAATACATCCGTACTTCTCTATACTTCAATTCAAACATCAACTTCAAGTACAAATCAAGAAAAAGGTATTTTAAAATTGAAGTAAGCAGATAGTGTAAGGGTAGGGCCATCAAGCCTAAGGTATAACTAAGGCAAAAGCGTCACCCCCTACGTTGACTGTAAGGATTATTTGACATGGCGTGAAGAGTAAGGCAAGAATAGATGCCTATTTATGCCTACCCCTATCCTAGTCCTTATCAAATGCAACAAATACTCGAATAACTAAGTCAAATTGCTACTACAAAACAATAATAAGAGAAATTATTTATGAAAATTCTTTCTTAGCAAAGTCAGCAAGATGTAAGGATAGATACTCTTGAGAATAACATCAACAATCAATGTCGCAAATTAAGGAGAGAAAATCAAGAGGTACTATCAGTATCAACATTATTAACTACCATTACTACTTTCACCTCTTTAGGAAGGTCAAACATCCAATTTACTACTAGTTCCATCTCTGTCTTTTGATTTTTTTATATTCCCATTCATTTAGTTTTTTTCTTTTAACTTCTAATTTGTAAATATCTAAGAAGATAATAAAGGTTGATTTTTTTCTTTTCTTACTTACCTTTTGTTAGTTTTAATGTTCTTTTACTTGTTATTTGTAATTTATATTTAAACTGACTATCTCTTTATATAATACTACATTATACTTATGTTGACATGTGAATGAGTCAAGTATGTGATCAATTTTATATGCTAAGTTCAATTTATTTTCTTTAATGTATCAATCATACAATAATTAAATAATTTTATATTAAATGCAAGTAAATTATACAACAAATGATTAATTTGATAACTACAATAAATTTTTAACCATTAAATATTGTAAAAGCTAATAAAGTTGGAAAATTTAAATTTATTTTTGTTATTTTTTTTAAATTCAACTAGTTTCGATTATAATTTAATTTTTTATTGACAATAAAAGTGTGAAAAGTCAAATCTACTAACTTTTTCATTTTTTCACTACTATTCGTTGTATTTTTATGCATGATTATATGACAATACCTATAAAAAGAATACCAAAAGTTTAGGGAAAAAAAATCTTTTATATAAACAACTGAATCCATTTTAAATGTAAGCAAATGCCATGTAGATAACTAAGTTGTAGGCAAGAGGAATAGATATGGATTTTGGTACGTAAAAGCATAAGTAGGCCAAGCATGCGACCATTTGATATTCAAAGGTGTAAATATGATTTGATAATATTAGTAAGCCTTAGTCTCAAGCTCTTATTCCTTACCTTTGTCACTTTCTATGGATAACTATGAGGCAATTTCCATCATTCTTCACTTTACTCTTTGCCTTAGTTTCAATCATCAAAAGAATTTAAAGATAAAAATATCATATATTCAAATGATTTTAGAAGTTGAATTTCCCATCGTTAAAGCATTTAAGCCTCTAACATACAAAACCAATAGTTTACTAAGAATACACCGTCAAATTAATCGTTTTGAAGAGAAAATCATTATTTCTTACCCAATTAAATACTCAAAAGCTAATTTGTAATGCCTAAATAAAATTCAAAAGAAAGCATTTCAAAACTAGTGGCATTTTAGTAATTTTGGTGTTAAGCAAAAGTATTCCCTAATCGGAGAGGTATTTATCTAAAACCTTGACCATTTTAGATTAAAACCTCATAGAAAACCCTCATTTCTCTCAAATCCTTTCCTTTCTAGCAGAACCCACTCTGCTTACTCAAGTTCTCACCAAAAAACACTTCAAGAAGAGGATTAAAGGTAAGAATAGAAGTAAGCTCCATTTATAGTTCGTATTTGTGATCAAACCCTCATTTTGGAGGAGTTTTAGCGAGCTTTTCACATAATCCAAATTGGAGACTTGTTTTTTGATACAATTACTTGGTAAGTTTCAATTTTTCATTTGTATTTCTCAAGCGTTTAATTTGGTTTAAGTTTCTTTCTTTCCTCTCTTATTTTTAAGTTCTCCGAGATGTTTATGAACATTGGGAATGAGTGTGGAGTTCAAATTTGTTGTTTAGAGGCTGTGGAATCGTGTTTAAGTGTTGAATAGTCGAATTAATGAAGTGTATTTAAGGTTTAAACAAATATTAGAAGGCATGACAAAGTTGCTTCATTGTTAGCGAACATAACTTATCACACAGGTGTGTCGTATAGCTGTATCCCCTGCATTTTAACTATTGCAAAGTGTTAGTAAGTGACACAACCAGTGATATGATTGTGTTATTGACTATGTCTAATAAAGAGAAAGTTTGACTAGAAAGTCATACGACCAGCGAGATGACCATGTAGCTAACTATATCAATTTGTAGT
This sequence comes from Lumnitzera racemosa, assembly GCA_024138005.1. NCBI lineage: Eukaryota > Viridiplantae > Streptophyta > Magnoliopsida > Myrtales > Combretaceae > Lumnitzera > Lumnitzera racemosa. The sequence continues at coordinate 78,212,131 of JAMXBC010000004.1, read as the reverse complement.
TTTCCAATTTCTTCTTTTTTTAGTTGTTTTTCCTAACTAAATTTAATCAAACCTTTTCCTAAACCTAATCTTAAGTTCCACCTAACTTTCTTTTCTAGAAGTTTCAATTTTTACTTAAGATTTTCAAATTCTATAAGTGTTTTGTGAGGAGAAACTTAGTGAAAGATGAAGAATGTAAGTGAGATGGGTCAAATTGATCGAATTTAACTCGCTTAGGGTTGATTAAAGAAAAGAACAAAGGATATTTATGATTCTTTTGTGTTAGGTAAGGAGAGTTTTGGGATGGAAAGAAAAGGTTGAGAGTTAGTTGATAGAGTTTGTTAATTGATGGTTGGGATTTGTTCAAATAAGTGAGTATAAATTAAGCTTGTTTTCCTTTGCTACCAAGTTCCTATATATGGTTTCATGTTGTTTTTGGGTTGGAAATAGTAAGGTACTCAACAATTCAGGTACGTGATGTGTGTTTAATGATTGTGTTTATATTAGACCATAAGTATTGACTATTGTTTGTACTTAGCTTGTCTTAGGGGCCCTTAATGGCAATTTTGAGGATGGGTACTTGCTAATCTTCTTGTGAGATTTCTCTAGTGGACTTGTATTTCAAAATGAAGCAATTAGAATTATGTATCCAAACTTTGTACATAAAGGACTCTTAGATGTTAGGGCCCTCAATGGTAGTTCATAACACCACATATATATGCATATACATATGTATTTATTCAACAAAAACTTATATACTTATATTTTTATCTATGTATGTATAAGAGATTATAGTATGGTAGGGGTCATGAGTTATCCTTTTGACGTTTGTTGGCCTAAACTCAAGATAATATACTGTTGTATGTTTTAGTTGCATTATTTGCATGCAAATATACCGGTTTGGTATTTGTATATGATTGTGCATTCAGTATTACAATTCATCTCATCCATTTCTTTTTCTGACATAGGTATTAATAGTTATGTTATCTATGAGAAGCCATATGTAGATGATATAGGAGGAGGAGGTGTTGAGTATCTTTACTTTTATAATGATTAGAGTTTGAAATGGGTTATGGAAGTTCGTAGATAATGGTTATCATTGGAGTTTGATGTGGTGGCTAGTTTTTGTTTTGGAGATGCTTTATATATTTCAGTGTTTCTACTTAGTTGGCTAGTAGAGATAGACTTGTTAATGTTAGTTTGATTATGGTATTTTTAGGAGCATGTTAGACCTCTTGATGGTTCTTTCAAGTTGTCTTGATCGGGAGAGTTTTAAACTCTTGAGTTTATATTGTTTAGACTTATATCATGTTATGTGGAAAGTTATTCCACCCTTATTTGGCATTTTTGGTGATTTTATGTTAGAATGGATTTTATGAATTTTAGTAGATTATAGAGCTTTAATGTGTCCTTTACTAATATGTAAATATGGTAGGTTGCGATGCCTATTAATATCTAGAGATATTATATAATTTGACTTCCATTAATGCTAGATCACCGTGAAAAATCAAACAGAATTACTTAGAAAAGAAAAAAAAAAAAACATTTTTTATCTTTGCTCGCTAACATGTGCCTGAATTTCAAGAAAGTACGTACAAATTGTAGATGTTTGACCCATGTTAAATGTAAATGTTGCTCCGGTAAATTTTGTGCACCTTTTTTTGCTTCTACCGATTAAAGAGTTGTCAATGGTGATGATCTATCGTATGAATCAAATTATTAAAACAGTTATTAAATTTTATTAAAATCACATGACTTGAGCTATATGAAACTACGTAATCAATATATCAGTAAATAATAGATTTGCATCCTCCTTTAAAATTACTTTCTTTAAAATTTATTAAAATTATATTCTTAAAATATTGTCAAGTATAACAGTAAAGAATACAAATAAAAAAATGATATTATAAAATATTTTAAAATTTTAAATCCTCTTAATAATTAATTTATAAATTTACGTAGTTTTTGAAATTCGTGATTAAAAACTTACTTATGTCATTGTCACCGGACGTCTTTGAGTTGGCTATTTCCTCCGATGGGATCGTGAACCTGTTAAAGGAGAAAAGCCCTAAACCGGTGCTTAGGGCTCGTTTCTAAGCCGCACCACTACTAGAACCATCGAAATCAAGCTTCGATATTTGTGTACTCCTGGACTTCCTTATGCGCGCATTCTTGTTGATACCACTTCCTTCAGGCGACGGATGGATCGATCTTCTGCTTGATTTTCTGCTGCCGGCCGACTTGCCGGGGGGCAGTGATTTGAACTTGGCAGTCATCGTCTCTATTTGTTGATCAGATATCGTCCTAGCTAAACTCAGAGAATTTTTTTTTTTTCCATAATTCTGCCAATACTCCTGTACTAAATAACATATTAAATTTCGTTATATCTGAACTAATTCTATTGACTTAGATTTTGTCTAGGAATATGAGTAAATAATAGGTTGATAAATATTAAATTGTCGAATCATGCATGTTGAACAAAATATTATAAAGGGAGTTGCAATCCGTCTAGTGGTAATCTTCAGTTCAAGTTGGGTTGAATCCGGTTACGAATAAAAATTAATAGCTTCAAAAATATACTGGTCTTGGAAAAAAAAAAAAAAACTTCAATTTCCCCCATAACAAATGTGCGCGAAACTCTAAAGAAAGTGCTATTAAAAGGAAATATTGGGTAATTCTTCTCTGATTCATTAAACCATTATAATGAAGTTTTATATTCACTTATGCACGTGAATATTTTCTCATCACTGTGACGATATCAAAGCCATGCATGGGAAGGATATTATGTAAAATGTAAGGTCGATTTATTTTCTAGAATGAAAAAGATATGGAAAAAAAAAAGGAAGAAAAATATCATTCCTTGCAAACCTAGTAACGTATATTCCATTAGTTACTTTCCACTAATTTTTATTGTGAGAGATAACTATTCCTTAAGTACATTATATTATTATATTATACTTTTGAATTCGATAATTAAATAAAAAGTACCATTATGAACTTCTTCGGTGGAAAATACCTCCTCTATTAAAACTACCATCTCTACCATTACATACCACCACTATCACATCGTCTCACCAACCTCATTCTTATCTTACCATGACTAACACTGATTCTACCACCATAATACTAACCTAACATTTTACCTCCTCATTATACATTACAGTCACATCCCGAAACGGTAGACTTATAATAATTCTGTCATGCAAACCATTCTAAGATAAAAACTGACTTTACAGTCATTATCGTAGACCTTATTTACACAAAGCGTTCACAACTAACTCTCTTTAAAGTAAACAATTCATAAATTAAATATATTATTTATTCATGAATTTATGAAAAATACATATTTACATTAAAATAATCTGAGTATATTCACAAGGTTTAGCAATCTAATCATAATCTACTTGAGTAATATGTAAATTAATACTAAAAGCTTTAAAGATAAATCTAAACTTGAGAGTATATCTGATCTTCAATTTTATATCCTCATTCCCAAGAATTCAGCAGTTACTAGTTTTAGAGTGGTTATATAACCACTTTTTAGCTCGCACCTACAACAATAGCTCGGCAAGTTAAGACGGAGACTTAAAACTATACATCAAATTTAAATAGGTTTATCAACTAAATTAATTAGATGCAATACATATACAAGTAAATGTCATTGCTTGACATTGTCCATTCCGTCGTAAGATTAAAGAAATTACACCTACTCTAATTCAGGTTGAAAAGTTTCTATTTAGTGCAACAGCTCACAACCAAACTTAAGCTTATGCAATGGAGATAGTGCTTCTTCCGTGACTACTTTCATACTACTGACTTCACTCTTAACGTGACCTTCTCATTTGTCACTTAGTTCAACTAAAGGTAAAGAAGGGACTTATTATACTGTCCAATACCATCCCCTTCAAAAGGGTCGATATTTGGCTGGAAAACCTTAATGCTTTCCCTAACGGGTTGCTATGCAGATCCGATTTAGATTTATAAGTCATATATTTAGTTAGATCTAGTTTAAGATATTCAATCATTTCAAATAAATCATGCAAATATAAGCCAGAATAGCAAATCAGAATCATATAATCAAACTCAAAAATAAGCACATACAAGCATGTGCATAATGAATTATCTAGCAAACACAACTAAGTATAATTCCAAGCCATCGATTACTACAAATCAGTGCCCTAAAATATAGTAATGTATTAATCTCAACTTACTTGGACTCTCCGCTTGCTCACTTAAGGTGCAACTCGTACAGGCCATCACCGTTAATTCCTATATTGCAAATGTTGTTTCAGTTTCCACATAATTACCGTAAATAAGTTTTGTTTTGAAATTCTTATTATTATCTTTAGTTTAGAGTTGTATTATACCTAATTATTCAGGTTTTTAAGTCTTTTATAATTATTCTTAATTTTGAGTTAGGTTCTAATTCGGTTTCCTAATTAGTTTCTAAATTGGGTTTTAACTCAGTTTTTTATTATGAATTTTATTCGTATACCTTAGGAAATCATTTTGACTCATAATGTGAAACTAATCACATTATTTTCGAGTACCCTAAATATCGCTTTTAGTCTCTAACCAATGTTCTAGTCTATGTGGTATACTTTAATCCTAATTTAACTACCAAATTTACTCTCGAAGTAAGAAAATTTTATATTTTTTATATAATTACCCTAATTTAAGTTTCCTACCATATTTATTACATAATTCTATTATTATTATATTATCAATTTTATTCTAATATTTTCTATTTATTATATTTTTAATTTCACATATTATGTATTATCATGTATTATATCTATTTAACACTTCTAACACTACATATATCATCCTTCATCATCCAATAACATATCAAATTTCTAATTAAATCCTAAATCAAAATTATACCTAATTAACCCTAAATTACAAAATTAATTTAAAATACATCATTTTACCTATTATATATATACTACATAATACATGTAATAATTACATCTAACATCTTAAATATTACAAATATCATACCACATTAGAATTTAACATCCTAAAACACCTAATTATATACTAAATCAATAATCATTTCATTAACCATTTATTATCCTCAAAATCACTCATTATATAAATATTTTAAACGTCTAAAAATTACTTAAAATTTTTGAAAATTCATTTCTAAACAAGGGCTTTATAGCACTATTTTATATTATCTAAATAGTTTACACAAAAAAATTAAGCTCCAAAACTATACTTGTAAGGCTATTTATTTTTAAGTTGAAATATGTTCGGGTTTATGCGGTTTTTTAAGGACAGTATATTTCTAAACATAAATTTATCAAAATAAAATTTTTTCCTAATCTACATATAAAAATACTTTAAAATAACAAATTTTATAGTTTTCCAAATATTTTTTATATTTTTAATAATTTAGAAAAAATCGGAAATAAAATTTAAACTCACTATTTGATGGGTCTCTAGTCATTAGAGATGACTACCACTATATCAATAGCCTTAGGAGATAGAGATGTTGTCTAGTTGTGGTAATCACACCTCCCTAGGTGGTTGTCGAATAAGGAATTATCTTATAAGCTCTATTTGCACACTATTTTGTATATTTTTGGAAAAATTGCTTTCCCTCTTCTTCTCAACTTCTCTCTATTTTTCCTGAACTCCTAACATGTCAAAATGATTTCCAAATGAAGCTTGTTAAATTTATAGGGTTGTTAGGTAATTTTCTTTAATTTTTCACTTAATAATTACCTCTTATCTTCTTCTTTTTAACTTTCTATTTAGCCTCTTTTTATTAATTTATTTTCTTCTTTCACTTTCAACTTGCCACGACTTGTATTTGGACAATTCCACACTTTTCCTATTTTCTTTTATTTTTCCATATTTTTGTAATTTTCTTTAATTATTTAGCATTAATTTAGGATTTTTCAGACATTTTAAGTAATTTCGTATATTTTTACCTACACGTAAATACATATATGGTACAAATAAATATTCCTTAAATATCATTTAAATTATTTTATGATTTTTACTATACATATAATTCATTTTTATTGATTCGTTAGTTATAAGAACTTATTTAACACGTTTTCGATAAATAACAGGAAATTTATATATAATTCAATATTATAATAATTAATTATTTTATTATTAATTTTTCTAAATCTAAACTCATGAGATCACTTTTACTAATATTTTTAGTTTCATCGTAAAATTTAGATTGATCGAACAATTTTGCTTAATTACCCTAAATTTTACGGATTTATTTGGAAAACTTGATTATATGGCTTACATTACTGCTATTGCCATTACTATACCACCAAAAGTACAAAATCACTACTAACTATCTCAGCCATCACTGTCTCTATCATTACAACCATAATAAAATCACCATCGCCATAATAATAAATAGTATTCTTATGGTATTGGTGCTAGCATTAATCTCGATGGTAGTGGAACAATAATAATGGTGCTAATAGTGAGGTTATAGTGATGATGATAGTAGTTATAGTTAGAGTAAAGATGGTGGTGGCAATAAATGTAATGTGTGGTGCAATTGTGATAGTAGTATTGTAATCATAATGGTCATAACAGTTTTCAACTTGCGAAGGTGGTGATAATGTAAGAATAATGGTGGTAGCAACTAGCATCAATGGAAATCAATGCAAGGAGTAATATATTAGTAGTGGTTAGTGGTAATGTGATAGCAAGAGCAATAACAAAAATAATAGTGATGTTAGTGATGGTAATGATGATTAGTGGTAGGTTTTGACAATAATTGTAGTATGGTTTATTATGATGGTGATTGAGGCAGTGCTAGTGGTAGAGAAAGTAGTAACAATATTGATGGTGGAAATGTAGTGGTTGTGGTGAAAAATGTGGTACCTATGATAATGATATCATAGTGGTGTAGAGATGGCTTTATGATGGTAGCAATGGTGCAACGATGAAGGTAATGGTAACACTAATGATGGTGCCAAGAGCGAAGGTGATGATGGTGTATGGGTAATGTTGGCAATAATGGTAAAACGGTAATGTAATTATGATAAAAATAAAATTGTTATATAATAATTAGACCATTTTCTATCAAAAGAATAATTGGTACCATCTAATAAAACATAATAGTCCGTTGTTATAGAGAATGAGTAAAAAACTCCTAGATTAGTTGTATCCTAATTAAGTTTCATGTAGACAAGAGCACAAATTCTATTTTAAAAATAACAATTCAAAGTTAAGTCTATTGTTTTAAAGAAAGTGGGTAGTTAAAGTTGTAAGCAAATACCTTGGTCAAAAAGAGTAAGGGAGTGTTATAATGGAAAACTTAAGAAGGAGACCTTTTGAATGTAAATACAAAGTAATTGAGAAGTGGATTCAATTGTGATAACCAGATTCATAGTGCATGTAGCTAAACACTATTTATAAGGGGAAATAAGAAGGAAAGTGAAAGTTACTAAAGCACCCTTTACTTCCTTCATAAAAAATGAAAACATTGATGAGATATCACTAATAACTAAGGACGATCATAATTCTATGATCGAGCTTCCCTTATGAGATTGTGCTCGCATACATTCAATTTATTTTTTGAAAAACTTATTTTTTAATTAAAATAACGTTGATGTACAAATTGGACTCGAACTTAACTAATATTAAGCATGATTCCAAGTTCAATTATACTTATAATTGAACTCATTTTCTGAAATTCAAACTTGATCCATTAAAGTAGTTCAAAATCAATCTTGATGCAACTATAACCAAATAAGAACATAAGTAGATGTAAAACTGAAGTCAAATAACTTCTGGATAGCATTCAAATAAAACATGTAATTTCTTATAGAGGTCAAATTAATTCAACTTGTTTTCCATGCTACACTTTTTCCCTTGAAATCAGAGCCCAACCCGATTTGGTTTTCCTAAGATACAACGTATCAAATATGGGGGTCTCTCTTTCAAGTTGTAATCACATTATTGCACCCTTAATTTCACTCGTTTATGATCCCATTCCGAACATGGTCGATTGACACGTACTTAGACCTGTATAAATATGTCATTTTCTAGATTTTTTTTTCTTTTTCTTTTTTAATAAATTTTACACTCCTGTATAGTGATTATGTAATTTTGAGAAGCCGGCCGTGTATGCACCATGCTCGTGAAGGGCCAGAGTGCAAAAATTTGGATGATGCTTCATTAACAATATAAGATTTGCATACTATTCTTGTTTCAGGAACTTTTTAACAGATAATGGGCCCAGTGCTCAGTAGTTGGAATTTTTCAGCAATTAGTTTACATATTGATTGCTCCCATCGGTATGATGAAGTCGCGAGTTCGAATGAATTAGTTGGCTGACAAAAGCCAAAAGATCTATTGATTGAGCTAACCGGACCGATTACTTCCAAAAGGCATTTACTAAGTTTTCAATCTTCGGATCACATCGTCCATTAGTAATTCACTTGTTGCAAACACCAGTTGTTGGTTGTTACTTTTCCAGTACTATTGAACTACTACAAATAAGCCGAGTCAAGTTAAACATTTATTGAGTTTGTATATTATAGTATTAAGCTTAAACTTGTTGATAAATTTCAAAATTAGTACTCTGCTCATATTCATTATCAAGATAACAAGTCCGATGTCACAAATTTGCTTATAAGCTTAACCATTATAATAATATAATTTATAAAATATATCTTACTTATCAATTATTTATATCATATTATATATAAAAAGCTCAAAAACCAAATAAAAAAGACTTCTTTACCAGCCTTCTCCTAAGTTTAAATAGGAATTTCAAGCTTGATTCGTTTATTAACGGAACTCGAGTCAAGTTAAGTTTAAATAGCTTGCAATTATATAATCCATTTTAACTTTTGCTACCATAGTCATAAAATGAGGAGATTTTTGTATTTTAATATGACAATAAAATTTATTGTAGGCTTGCTGGGGTTATACTTATTTTCGTATTATAGTTTATTGCATAAGATCATGGATATTTATATAATATAAGGTTGATATTCATTTAGATATTGGTTTCTACTTTTATAAATTGGAGTTTTCCTTTCTATGTCTTGTAATCCATTTTTCAATAAACATCTAATTAGGTGTTTTAATATAAGGTGGTTGACCGAGATAGGTTTTGCTTTGGATGACAATGCATATATAGCTTTAGGCGATAAATATTTAGGACTACGTTTCTTTGTGTTAGCTGTAAACATCGGTTAGAAATGATAGACATACACGAGACACTTAACGACAACCACAAAAATAGTTTTTTTTCATATATGATTGTGTGGTGTCAAAGACTTTTGTTTTTGGATTTTGTACATGCGTTATTACGCAAAGATATGCTATTGTGACAGCTTTGAACATACACCACTATCTTGTTAATGAGGCACTTTTTTAGGACTCTCTCAGTCGATGCTAATTTTGTGTGGTAACGAAGACTTCGGTTTGGTATTACATGCACGGATGATTAGTTAAAGGAATCCTGTGACAGCTTGTTTTCCATAAACCACTATATTTGTTAATGAGGCTTTTTTTTTTAGGAGCTTTTCTCTCTCTCTTTCTTTATATATATATATATATATATATATATATATATATATCCATGCTAATTTTGTGTGGTAACAAGGACTTCGGGTTCATAGTTTATCTATAAACCACTATATTTTGCATGAGTCCTTGAATAAATTCTAAAACCGTGAAATATAATAAAAATATTAATACGATGAAGATAGAAATAATTACAAATATACAGACCGAAAGTATCCGAAAAATATATAACATAATGTGTAGCTCTATATGAAATATTGCAAATCAAGTAACGAATTAATAAATTCGGAAATTAGATTCTAAAGAAGACTTGAAATAAAATATAGCAGGAATATTGAACAATTTTAAAGGAAAAACGTAAAAGACTTCCTAAAGTTTCCCAAAAATATATGTATAACATAATGAGTAAGTATAAGTACAATATTGTAAATCAAGTAAAAACTAAATAGAATATCTGGGAACTAGATTAATATGAAGATTAGTTGAAATAAAGTAAAATAATACAAACTGGTAGCAAACTCTTTCTCTCTCTAATGATTCTAAGAGAGAATCCTAAATATATCAACTTACAAGATGTAGCCCTGAACTTACAAATCTCCCTTTTGTTAATGATTCTTTCTTTTTGGCTAAAGCAACAAAAACTTATAATACCATAATAAAAAAAAAAAAAAAACTTGGATGACCATTATCAAGCATATGAGCAATTGATTAATTTCTCAACCGAAGTGTACAAGAGGAATAGGCTTTAAAAACCTTATGGATTTTAACAAGTCCCTAGGATTCGTACTCCCCGTGACGATCTGTTGGGTTCAAGTCCTCAAAAGTATCTACATCCCTGACTTTGATTTTCTATAGTTAAAAAGACGAGTAGAGAGACATAAGGGCTTGGCAAAGAATATTTAAGCGATGTACATGTAACGAAATCATTTGTGGCAAGTAGTAAAGAGCGATAAGGTTAGCGTCCTAAAAGATCCTTGGATACCAAATCTACCCACTGCTGAATTCTATGAGAAAGACATACGAGCTTATCATGACTTACTGAATTTGAAGATTAAGATCATAGGGAACATGTATATGGCATGGCATCTAGAAGCTTTTGATCTGATGATTAGAAAAGAGATAAAAGATGGCAATTAATAGGACTAATATTCATAATTCCAGTGCTGAAGATAAAATTGATTTGGCCTCATAATAAGGATGACAATTTTGTTTAAGTAATAGGTACCTTTTAATGCAAAGTAACAAGCAAGCAAGATTATGGTGTGAAGAAAGCCAGATCTTCATGTTTAAATTGATAAAGCTGTGTAGAAGTTAATTTGGAACTAGAAAATAATACGCAAAATCAAACATTTCCTTTAGAAAGTTTGCTTTGATGATAGAGCATGCAATCCGAATTTGTATAAAAGAAAGTTGAGAGAAGACCCTTTTGTCATTTTTGTCATTACAAGAAATTATCTGAACATTTGCTGCTTCAATGTTTATTAAACTCAATGCGTGCAGTTTGCTTAATTTGGTGTAGATTTTGAGTTAAGTTTATCTATCAAACAGACTATAGAGTCAAGAAACACTTTTTAAAGAAAAACTATAATCCATGAACAAAAATAATAAAAAGAAAAGAGAAATTTCAAACTTTTGTCGAAGAACCTAGAATTCCGAGCCCTTTGATCTTTATACTGCTTGAATCCAAGTTAACAAAAACTAATAAAATGAAAAATACCCTAAAAATTAAAAGGGAGAAGAACATGTATATATATATATATATATATATATATATTTTCTTCCTCTTCGTACGTGCCGAACCTATCTTCTTGTCTTTATGCGTGATTGAGCTGGACCGTAACTTGATCCGCTTTTCGTTTCCTGAACCATGAAATTGAATCGATGGGATGGAAGCTTCAACTGGTTGCCGGCGTGAACTGCGTAATAGTTGGGCTTTGATTGGGGTCTTAAAGATTTGCATTTTCAAAAGATAATTAATAACTTATCAAGAGTCCTTGTTAATTTGTGCTTGAGGAGTTGTTTGGAACTCGAATCCAGAAAACTACAAACCCATCATACCTTGCAAAATCAGAAACAAACCTAAAAATCCTAATACGTAAGAAAACAAGAGGCGAGGAATATCCGAAAGTAAAAGAGACGAAAGAGAAATTGCAGTGTTGAAATTTTAATGATTTATGCAGTGCTGCACGTAACTCGAATTGGTACGTGGGCTGGACGTTGGAGAAGGCATGTGGACCGTAGAGATTTAAATCGGACCACATGTGTGTTGGGCTTTTCAATTCTAACTTTTACTTCCTTTTTTTCTAAAATGTAATATTTGTGTATAAATATAATTTCTCGGTTAACTTCAGTTTATACTATTAGTTGAGTCAACACAACTAAACAATATATAATATCCTTTTTTATTTTTTTATTTTTTTCTCTTTTTTATTTTTTATTTTTATTTTTAACCAGAACATATAAAATGATGAGATTTAAATCGAAAGAAAGAAATATAAAATGATGGTTTGATCAACAAAACCTTTGAAGTTTTTGGTTGGCAGTTACAGAAAAGATCAATATTTTGAATGCATTCTATGTAATTTTTTTTTTTACATAGCATAAATGAAACTCGCAATTCGAACAATATATTTTGTGAAGTGAATTAGATACATCAATGATATATTGAACGTAGAAAAAGGATTTTCTTAAAAGTTGCTTTTAATATAAAGGTTAAAATAATTCTTAAATATGTAACATATATCGAAATTATAGACAGTAGATAATAATCATATGAGTATCCTGATTTATTCTTATTATCCCAACACTTATAGCGCTAATTTGACTTGAGTACTCAATTTACACCTCTAATCAATCATAAATTTTTAATTTCATTCAATTCAAGAATTTTTCAAATCAAATTGAAAAAAAAAAAAAGAGAATACATTTTGGGTTTGGCTTCATCAAGTGTGTTAGTACAACTATTAGCGTTTGCTTTCAAGTGTTACAACTTTTCCTAAAGGGCATGTTTGTTGGAAACACTTAGTTTTTTTTATCATTATATTAAGTTTACATTAGTTAAAAGTTCACCTTAATTGTCCATTTCAAAGTAACACAACCCTTAAAACATGATACATTGCACTTATTAACTTTAAATGTCAAAGGACATGAAGAGTCCCATCAATACACAATACACTACCTGAAACACAATCATATTTTTGCATATCTCTTGAGTCAATCTTTTGGTCTTCTATCTATTAAACACGACCTGTAACATGGTCATGTTTCTAGTCATATATCTAGTCGTATATCTCTATGGTCAATTTCTTTATTCTTCAAATTATAGAATACGACCTAGAAACACAACCGTATTTCTAGTCATTTATCTCTTTGGTCATCCTCTAAACTTTAACATGACTTGGATCCATGCATGTACATCACACACCTAAGTATATGATGGTACAATGTACCTCACTATTAACCTCATACACATATTTCTTTACATCCAATTGGCATAAAACTTTCAAATCTATGTAAGATAAGTTATGTAATAGAATAGATGGTTCATTTTTTAGTTTAACCTTATGTCATTCACAATGAGAGATCTTTTGAGTTATGCTATTCAAAGTTGTGAGGACTTGTAATCTAACTCTTATCATAATTTTTGTACCAAATCTACAAAGGTGATGAGTGTACGAAGAAACAAGAAAAACAGTATATCAAGAAAAGAGAGATAAGTATATAAAGTTGTGAAATGAAATGGATTGAATTAATTAATCAAGTCATGTACAATATTCTATTTATATGCTATGTACACATGTAACCCCACACCATCACCCCTCCCCCCCCCCCCCCCTTCCCCCTCCTCCCTTAAGTTGGAGCATCCCTCATATCCACTTGAAACACAACTTTTGCAACTGGGAAGCATGCAATGCTTTGTTGAAAACATCTGCAACCTGGATTGTAGATGGAACATACTTAGGTTTCAAAAAGCCAGATGCAACGTAATCTCTGATAAAATAAGCCTCAATATCAATGTGTTTTAGTTCTGGTGTAAAAACAAGGATTGTGCACTATTAACAAGGCAAATCTGTTATCACAAGTTAAAGGAATTTGAAACTCCACAAAAAAACTAAGATCACATAAAATGTATGAAACCTACAACAATTACTTTGTAGTGACACCCAAGCTTCTATACTTAGCCTCAACAGTAGATGTAGCAACAATAAGCTGCTTTTTAGTTTTCTAAGCAACTAATTCATCACCAAGCATCGCACAATAACTTGTCAATGAACGTTCATCAACATAGCTAGATCCCTAATCTAAGCTAAAAAACCCTTTTAGTGTAAGTGAATTTTTAGTTAAATAAAAAAGACCTTAACCAATAGGCCCCTTAGGATATCAAAGCAAATAAAACAAGGCATCCAAATGTAGCTTGCATGGTTGAGCAAGGAATTGGCTCAATCGAGCATAGCATATAAAATATCAGGTTTTGTCAAAGACACATACAAGAAACATCCAACCAGTATAAGATAAATGGAAGGATCAAATAAAAGGTCACCAGCAGTAGCATCAAGTGACAGATACAATTGCATTAGGAAAATTGTAGATTTAGCCCTTATAAGACCAACGCCTTGTAATATGTCCGTAACAAATTATCACTGATTTACAAGAAGTCCTTAGTCTGTCCTGTACAATTCAAGTCCAAGGAAGAAACAAGTTGGACCAAGATCCTTTATTGTAAACTTCTCATCAAGACAACACTTGACATGAGTAATAAAAGTTGTATCTAACCCTATTATAATCATATCATCTATTCATAGAAGAATAAAAACACAATCACTATTAGTGTGAGAGGTAAACAAAGACACATCATGAGCTGATTGTGAAAATCCTAAAGAAACAAGAAATCTTGAGATTTCAAGATTCCACTATCAAGAAACTTATTTTAATTCGTACAAAGATTGTTTTAACTTGCACACTTAGGTAGATGAGGCTTTATCATATCCTTGGGGTAGAATCATGTCAATATCCTTATCTAAATGTCCATTTAAAAAGGCGTTGTTCACATCAATTTGAAAAAGAGGCCAATAAGAGATAACAACCAAGGCTAACAAAATGCTAACCATACCCATTCTTACTATTGGAGAGAATGTGTCATGAAAATCCTCGCCTTCAACTTGAGTAAACCCTTTTGCTACGAGGTAAGCCTTATACCTCTCAATTATCCCATCTAGTCTATACTTAATTTTATAGACCCATTTCAACCCAATAGCCTTTTTAACCTTACGTAAATTGGTTAGATCCTAAGTGTCATTTCTTTCTAAGGCAGTAAGTTCATTTTGCATGATTGTTTGCCATTCTTTCAACCTAGATGCCTCTAAGTAACTACTAGGCTCTTGAATAGCAAACACTTTAGCAAGCAATGCCACAAATCAATAGGGTAAGTCTAGAAAGAAGATAAGGTAACCAAGGGATATAGTGAAGAAGTAACATTAGGTGCTATCTAGTTAGATAAGTTAGCAATAGATAAAGTAATGTGATAGTGTATAGTGTATACAAAATCATATAACCACCGTGGGCTATGTTTTATTCTAATGGAATGCCTGCGTTGAACATGTGACTATTCTGCAAAAAACAACAGACGAAACCTGAACAAAAGAAGACTTATCAAGGATGAATAAAGGATTGTAATTAGTTGAAGACTGACCAATAGAAGAAGTGTATTTAGTGACAAAGGAGATGCAGACTCAAATGTCAAAGGAGGATAAAGGACATGCATATTAGGAAGATCATCAGAAATAGAAGAAGAAACTGAGAATGTTTAAAAGGAAAATGTGTTTTGAAAAATACATATCTAGAAACAAGTATTTCGTGATGTTTGATGTCGTATGCCCAATAACCTTTTTAGCCATAAGCATAGCTAAGAAACATGCATCTAAGAGCTCTTAAATCAAATTTATCCCTGGGAACAGGGTATTTAGTAACAAAACATGAACAACCCAAATTCTTAAGTAAACATAAGTAGGGGTTTGACCAAATAATTTCTCATAAGGTGACTTTCATCCTAAATTTTCCATAGGCATCTTATTTATCAAATAGGTAGTAGTGAGAATACTCTCCCCCTAAAACCATTTTGTCGAGGAGTATAGGTTGTGGTTTTCTAATAAACAATGCCTAAGTTTGAGAACATGGACTGACATAGGCTAGATAAGAATTTAGAAACATTATCACTATGTATAAATTTAGGAGTCACAAAAAAAAAAAAGATTGTATACATAAGCAAGAAATTTAGAAAGTATAAAATAAACCCGGTTTATCTACTAAAGAAGAAAAGTTCAAGTGTACCTAGTGCAATCATCAACAACTATTAGAAAATAATTTGCACTCATAACAGAAGTAACTTTATAAGGACCCCAAACATCCATGTGTAAGAGTTCAAAGGAAACTTGAGACACATAATCAATTTTATTAACGGGTAACCTATGAAACTTTGCCTGAAGGCATACATCATAGGAAAGATTCTATAAACAAAAGTGTTTACAAGCTTCTATATGTTGTAGTTTAGACAAAGAACTATGACCAAGTATAGAATGAAACAACTCAAGAGAAATGGAAGATGAATTACAATTTGAAACTTCTGAAGAACAAACTAAATCATGGAAAGAATCAGTCACATCACTAAGTTGTTGATCTTTTAATACATACGGTACATAAGGCCCACATATTGCTTTAGCTTTGGCCACTATTTTGCTAGCTTTCTGGTCTTGCATAATACACTCAAAAGCATCAAAGTGAGCAATCAAATGGTGGTCTTGAACAAGGTTGTGTATTGAAAGAACATTATGTGTGAAACTTGGTACCAATAGATATTATGTATGACAAGTATGGGGTTTAAGAAAACAGAGCCTATTTATGTAACAACAAGCTCCTTTCCATCAGGTAGTCTAATACGTATGGGGTACAAAAAGTCAACAACATCATATAAAATAGTGTAGAAAGGTATCATGTGGTTTGTGGCACCAATGTCTACTATTTAGGAATCCAAATGATTACTTAGAACATTTAAGTAAAAATTATTAGCTTAAAACATACTTATAAAATGTACATTGTTTGCCTTCACAAAGGAACAAGCTTCACTACCCTTCCTTTGCATGAACTTCATAAACTCTTGACACATACTCTGTACGAACTAAAGATCATTAGAGTTAATAGAATTCTAATGTTATTGTTCTCTATCAGAGGAATCCACAAGCACATGCTTAAGTGGAGAATTATTAACACTTAGCTTTGAAAGGATAGCATTGGCCCTTGTAACATTTCCCTTAATAACACGTTTCTCTTTAAACCAATTTAAGTATCCTATCAATTGAAAGCAGTTTTCAATTAAATGTCCATTAGCCTTGCAATGTTTACAAGTCACCTTACTCTTCAATTCCTTCCTTTCATTACTACTCATAACAGCCTTACTTCTTATAGCAAATGCAAAAGCACCTAGTTAACTAAGAATAATAGATGATACCTATCTTTATTTCTCAATTTGCTGGAGAAAATAAAATGCTTTACTCACAGAAGGTATGGGATCCATAAACAAAGTTTGGTTACAGATGTTGTCATACACTTCATTGAGACCCATAAGGAATTGCATTAGCCATGTTTGTGACTCTAATTCAAATAGTTTTTCTCACAAATTACAAGAGTAAGCATCCATATAACCATAAAGACAATGAAGATATGATTGAACTTGCTGTAACTCATCCCAGCATTTCTTGAGTTCACTATGGTATGCACTAACACTCTGATTCTGCTTAAGATTGCATATATCATATTGTAACCAGAACACTAAAGGACCATTTGAAATCCCATGCTTTTCAACTACTTCATCCTATAACTGTTTTGCAGACTAAGCATGTATAAAACTTTAAGCTATTTCAAAATTCATAGAATTCAGTATCCAACACCGTACCATATAGTCACAACACAACGATTGGATAAGATTTGAAGAATCATCACTAGGTTTTGTTACTAACCCATCTATAAACCCTAGTTTCAATTTTTCCCTAAGCCTTAGCTTAATCGATCGACTCTAGCATAGGAAATTGTTTCCATTGAAAATTAAGATTCTAATCACCATGTTTGAATTATCAAAATTTGACAAGAATAGTGGATCAAATATTGAGTGATCTACCACAGTATTTCCTATAGACTTTACTAGAGAACTCATAATCGAAGCAAAATTAAGAAAAGATATTACCTCAACTAAGCTTCAATACCATGTAAGGAGTTGTAATCTAACTCTAATCATGATTTTTGCACTAAATCTACAATGGTAGTGACCGTATGAAGAAACAAGAAAAATTGTATGTATATATATATATATATATATAGAGAGAGAGAGAGAGAGAGTGAGTGAGTGAGTATAAAGTTGTGAAATGAAATGTATTGAAGTAATTAATCAAGTCATATACAATATTCTATTTATATGTTATATACACGTATACAACTAGTCTTAACTAAATGAATTGAAGTGAATGTAAAAAACTAAACTACACTAATATAGCTAGTTATATAATAAATATGAAATGTATACACTTCTACAAAGGTAAAGAGTTTGATCATTTCTTTATTTTATTTGAGTTCTTGTGAATCTCAACATTGTACTAACCATATAATTAGAATCCTTGAATCATATTGATTTCTTTTATGTTATGTTTGGTATGTAGAAATGATTTAGAATAGAATGGAATGAGGAACGGAATTACAAATCCTTTCTCATGTTTATAAATGTACATGGAATGAAATTGAACGAAATTAAATGTATATCTAGTAAGAATTATCAAAAGTACCATTAATTATTGAATATCATAATTAGATCAAAAGTTAAATAAATAATTTCATTAATAATAAATGTGTGAAGAATGGAATCCCTCACACCTTTAAGAAGACGAAATCCCTCTTACCATTGAGAAGGCCGAATCAAATTCCTTCTTGAAACTAAAATCATTGATTTCATGGAATCACGATTGTGGTTTCTAAATACGTTTTCAAATATGGGAAAAAGGAATAGAACCTAAAATCCCGATTCCATTCTGATCCATTCCCACGTACTAAATATGGCATTAATACTTATGGTCATTTCACAAATTATGTGTTATATCAATGTGTGATTCAATTATCCAATTCGGATAAGAATTACTGTTTTGCATGTAATCTTGATATAGTCCATATCGTTAATCTTATAGTCTAATATTATTACCTAAAAATGCACTTATCCATAATAGATATTTAATTATGTTAAAACTTAAAATGGAAAATCACATATTGTTGATTGTTAAGTGTAGCTAAGACCCCCAATCCTATGCTAATTTGTTTGAAGACTAGGCTTAGTTAATCTTTCCTAATGTAACCTACTTAACTAAATTAAATGATGCTTAAACACAAGCTTCTTAGCCATGATTAACTAAACTAAGCCAAGTTGTATGCATATCACAAAATAGGAGCTCAAACTAGCTTAGAAGAGCTCAAAGCACCTCTAAACAAGTCGAAACAAAGACCATCGAGACTTAGGCCCTAAAGTATAGGTTGGTTCAGCCTAACCCAATTGGTCAAATATTTAAATTATGAAAAGGAGCACAAACATTTCAACAGTTATTACACTAAATAACCACCAACTACCTCCACTTTCACAAAATCAAGATATGGTCCAGATAGTTCAATTCAACCACCTTATGGAGTCGGTTAAACTTGATCTTCTATACAAAGAGGATCAAGACCTATCATAAACTCTTTCGAACTCTTTTTGCCCTTCACCTACATATTTTTGTAGACATCTTCTTTCACTATTTGACTTAAGTATCGAAATGATAATATTAGATAGTCTCAACACCCCTCTTAGCCTATCTTTCTCTATCTTGCATATCACATGTCCACAACAAAGATTGAAGAACAACGATTATCGATTGATTCTAAAGCCACCCAAAATCCAATCATTTTCCCTTTCGATATCATTTTCTCTCTATTTTCACCGTACCTAGTCATTACCGCCATTCTTTGCCTTTTTCTAAGCGTCACCAATTAACACAAGCGAAATTGCCCTAATTTGTGAATTTTAATAAGTAAGATTTTAAAGCTTTGTATAATATTGCTAGTTGCCACGTATAAGAACATGTGGCAAGAGGATGCATCCATTGGTCCTGGAGCTTGATATTTTGACGAAATAACATACATAATAGGCAAGCAATTTCTGACGCTAAATTTTCACAAACTTCTTAATTTCGATTGAAGATAATCACTTGCTAAATTGGTGGATCATCGACTCAGCTACCAAAAAAATAAAGGCAATAACCTTAATTTGAATATCCTGCACATAAACTTATTATTAGCAGTATTCTATTTATACCTAAAGCAATACAAATCATCTAAGTTCCTTCACCCAGAATGGTTTATTCAAAGTCATAGAACGAGTCTTTTTTTTTTTTTTTTTTTAATTTCAGAACACAAGAGAATTTCTATATCAAAGATTTCCTAATCTTTTTGGAGTTCGCACTGGCCCATTATTTCCATACGTGGCGTAACAAGTGCGATAATAATATCTAGAGAAGGTGATATACTTGTGCAAGGTAGACATAAAAAAGCATCACAAGGTTTTGACTAAATCGGACCTTCAAAACGTGAGGAACGTACATTGAACTTTATCCAAAGAGTAAAAAATTACAACTAAAATCGCCCCGAGGTTCCATCTACTTCCCAAGTCAAAGTTTTTGAAGCATACATAGATGGTTTGTATCAAAAAAGTTCATAAAATTCAAGCCATTCACGTTGAACAGTATTTTTAGCTATAGACATGTTTTCTTTCATGGCAAACTGCTAACAAACATGGTAAATTACTTAGTGAGAGGGGATAGATCCTCTAATCCTCAAGATGTGATTTTACCTTTTCAAAACTTTGAAAAAAATATACACATGCCACTTTGAAATATCACTAAAACCCAAAAAGCTTTGCTACTTATAATTCTTTTATCCCCATTTTTTGGAATTCCAATAATAATTTGGATATTATTTTCAAATATCATTGGAAATAAATTCACAGTTTGAAAGCTTAAAAGATATGTCCGCATTTGATCAGTAATTTAGAAAGAGTGTTTATAACTAATCCTTCCTTACTTGAACTTATCTGTGGCTCCCCTTTTTAAGCTAAAGTTTTCCATTGCTTGCTATATTTTGTATTTTCTTTTCATTTATGAGTTTATTCCAAGTTTTGAAACTTTTTGTAATAACTGAGTCAAAAGGTTAGTTTTGCTTAGTGTCATGCCACTGTTTAACCACATAGCATGCTATATGATGTAGTAGAGCTTGATTATGCAATATTTTGTAGTTTTAAGACTTGATTGCTGCAGTTAAATATTTTAAAGCTTTGATTCACCTCCTACATGAATTTTACAAGTGCCAATAGTGGTGGGGTGCCCTACTCTTTATGGGTTTTATTGCTACACCTGAACATCAATATAATAAATATATAAAAAAATAAATAAATAAATTATCATAATCGGAATAAATCACATCCGAATATCTAAGTGAAGAAAAAATAACAAAAATAAAACAAAACCAGAGAAATTATAAACAATTCAGATTAGATGACATTTAATGAAGCAACTGAATTTGACACCGTATCATTTTGACTTTGTCACGTCACCAATTCCCAATTCCCGAACCTTCTCAAAGTCCGGCAGAAATATTCAAACAAACAGACGGCCAATTCAAGCGTTGACCCATTAATCATTTAAACCTTTACATTCACTCTCACAACCGTACTATAAATATGGGATCCTTTCACCGCAAGCAAAACTACGCACTACCGCATAGAAGAATCTAAGACATACATGGAGTTGTCTGTGAAGGATGATAGCTGCTTGGTGTCTTCAACAGGAAGGGAAATATTGCAGATGCAGTTGCGAGGTCCAAAGCCAGCACCATTATCAGTGAACAAAAGCCGTTCAAAGATCAAGAAGAGACATCATCAAAAGAGAAGTAGTAATAGTAACACTGGTCCTGTTATAGTGTACTTGGAATCACCCAAAGTTATTCATGCTACTCCCGAGGAGTTTATGTTTCTTGTGCAACAACTTACAGGGAAGAAGTAGAGGAATTACGTAAAGAGTGTAGATTCATGCTTAGATATAGAAATCTTTCTTAGGGTTTTATTTTACGTATTCCAAATACTATCAAATCTTATAGATCATCATCCCAGAGCACGCTAATTGTATGTGCAAAACCATCGTCTATTTTGATCAGATGGCTGCGAATGTCACTGGAATCACCAGTCATGTGGGTGCTACCATGGTCACTGCATATGCAGCAAAGTTCCCCCAAAATGGACTTGGGTTATATCAGACATGAGTAAGTTTTGGTTTACTTTACTCGTCAATAATGAATAAATGGATATTAGAGCCAGATAATAAAATATATACCTAATACTTTAGACTATGAAAATTTCTACTCATTAGAATCATGTCCATCGTCAACATTTAAGAAAATTTTAAATAATTAATTTATAAGAATAAAACTAAAATTATTCGAAATCTTATCGTGTAAGATCGTTCATGGTATCTTTATATAAAATCGTGATTATAAATATATACAAATTTTGTTACAAACATAACTATTACCAACATTTGCACATTGATATTAAAATTTGCATATTTATACCGCAATTTAATACGACTTTACCCAATGATTTCTCGTATCAGTCTTGCGAATTACAACACATCTACCTGCTCTGCAAGGTCATGAGTCATCACCTACTCTTTCGCCTTTTGGAAAAGCATTTTTCCGTGTTAATGTATTTTAGTTTCGAATTACAGCACATCTATCTGCTTTGTGAGGTCATGAGTCATCACCAACTCTTTCGCCTTTTGGAAAAGCATTTTCTGTGTTAATGTATTTTAGTTTCAGTGCAGCTTTTGCTGGTGGTTGCAGTCATTGGGACTAGAATTTGAAGACTTCTTATTTTTGAAAAATTCCACTTATAAGTTCTAGAAATTCACTAAGCAGTTTATCCTAATTATCGTTGGCAAAAAAAGTCTATCCTAACTATCGACTTTAACCTTTAGCTATTCTGATTTGGAATTTGGTGGCCACAAAACGAACAATCATCTTCTTTGAAAACACAAGAAACTTCCAACAGCTTTGGAAAAGAAGAATTAACGTTATAATAGGTTGAGCAATCGCCAACCACTCAACTTCAAATAGATATCCCTTTAGATAGGAAAAAAAAAAAGAAAATTATACTTGCTAAAATTTAAATCACCGTAAATAAAAACGAAATGATTGCCGTTGGGAAATTTTGAAGTTTTCATATATACTAATTATTTAGTGATGTTCAATTTAATCCTAATGTTTTTCAAAAGATGAATTGCTTACTAAGCCTTTTTAAAAGCTCTTGTCAATCGATCATTACGACACACGGCGTATCACTTGTGGCAAATAACTGTACGAGCGAAGGTTTTATATTTGTGTAAAATAATGGGAATCATAAAGGCTTTAAATAGTTTTGAGTCGATAGTACATTGCAAGGTGGGAATTATATTGAAATCAATTTTGAAAAGGATTTTTCTAGAATTAAGATTATGCTCAGGCAGTTTCATAGGCTTCCTGCATCATCAAAGTTATCTAAGCATATATAATTGTGTCCGAAGGTTCATAAAACATATTCCTATATACTTAATACAATTAGTTTTGGAGATGTTTCGTTCGTCGAACTTAGCAAAATAATAATAATTGAATTTAAATTCCATATATTTTTTTATTTTAGTGTCCACGTATAAAACATTTTCTTATTCATCGAAATGAGACAAACTAGTGTGTCCATATAATGATTTCCATGATAAAACATAATTTTCGCGTCCTTTCAATTTCAATGCTTAAACTTTAATTTTTATTTTTTTGGCATCTCAATTTTTTAAGTAAACAAGAAATAAAAAAGAAAAATAAATAAATAAAGGAACTCCTTTGAGAACATCCTTGGAAGCAGCATTGCAAACTGCAAATCTGGGCTAGTCACTCAAATGACATTTTCTATAAATACGGGCGACAATGCTACTCACATAGTGGTAGTTGTAATGCAACTAGTGGTATCATGACCAACCTAGGCTACAATTGGGTCACAAATTACTAAAACGAAATGTTTAAAAGAAAAAAAAAAAAAAAATTGCCATGCCAAGTAAAGATTCAATTTTCAACCCATCCTTAACGTTTCTTTTTTATTATAGTTGGTAGTGATGGTCAACTATTCACCACACCCCTGGTGAGCTGAATCATACCATTATCCACCTTAGCATGTATTCAAGAGTGATGATTCGTGATTATAAAGAAAGATTGGTAGTCTCGTAATGGATGACATCACCAGCCAACTTCCTGTTGAGGGATATTGGTCAAGCTTTGATGATATATATAGAGCTCTCCATATTTTCCTGTTGCGTTTTTGTTTTTTTTTTTTTGGTTCTTTTTATAATTTTAGAATTTTTGGTAGTTATTGAGTTACAAGCTTGATATTTGCGAGAGCGTCTCGTTATGCCAATACTATGTGGCAAGACTTACGTGAGAAACAATAATTATGTTGCCTAGAAACCAAGATTCATTTAGGCATTGTTGCACCATTCTTAAAATTTTAGTACTTCGACTGTTTTATGCTGTTCTGTAAATTGATAAAGTCGATATGCACCTAAGTTCAAGCTCAAATTGTACCCGAATTTTCAAAGCTTAAGTTCATAAAATTATTTTTATTATAAGTAAAATAAAATCACTAGCTCAAACTTGATTCGAATTTAATTAACATTTAATCTCAACTTAAATTTTTGAGTTTGTAAACTAACTGAGTTAAATATCTCGAAATTATAAATCAACTTGATAAACTATTTGTCAACTCGAGCTTAAGATTAACTCAACTTTTATTGAATTACATTCCGGGTAAATATCCAAACTTCCTGCAATAGCTCATAAAAAGGGTTTTTCTCATTTTCATCCATAGGCTTTCTTTTCTTTTTTCTTTTTTCTGGGGTAAGGACATTCATATCCTTAGGTGTAAGTGAAAAATTTTTGGACCTTGTTTTAATTATTTTATTAATTTCATGACTTCCCATGTACTTTTCCCTTATTATACTTGTTGAAATAATTGTCTTATTCTCAAACTTGCCGAGCCATGTTCCTGAAACAAAATAAATATGTATTATAATATATCTATACATAATCGAATTGAAAGTCACGCTCACGCCCATCAAAGTCGGGGTTAAGAGCCAACCGACTTTTTAAATCTGTATTCCTTAAAAAACCGCGTCTGAAAGTCAATACAGTATGTATAAGCAAACCATATAGAATTAAAAACAATGCGAATTAGTTGACATTCAATGAAGAGAACGAATTTGATTCCATATTATTTTGGTTTTGTCATGTCACCCATACCTAAACACGAACCATTTCAAATATATTCAAACATAAGACCAACATGGCCACCGATATCTGCACGACCATAAATCTTACTTACTTTCATTTCCTAACACCGTTAACATTAGGAATAGGAACAGCGTAACTCGAATCAATTTTACACTCAAAGTTCTTCCGCGAAGTCCTGGGGATTTTAAGGTAGGAAACAAACCACAGACAAATGACCTTTAATACTTGTGCAAAGTAAATTAAGCATAAAAATTCCTTGGGCGCCACATTGGGCGTCCTTGATACAATGCTGTCATATAGATGTGCGGATACCACTCCAACGATTGGCAAACAAAAATCATCTACTAGGGAAGGTGTTGATCCAGAGGGGTAGCCGACCACCAGGACATGGATTGCGCGGGGTGACTTTGAGCAACCCTGCAATACTCAAGACTATGGATGATAAATTCACGTCGTACATAAATCTTGGAGATATTCCCAAAGCACACCTGCATGTGGAAAAACCAATGTTCGTTTCGATCATATAGTTGCAATTGTCACTAGATATTTACTAGTCATATGGATGCTGCCAATGACTACATATGCTATAGAATTCACGCAAAATACGTACTTTCATATTATTTCAAACATGAATTACACATTCAAACAAAAGCCTACTCCTGTCTCCTCTCAAGTAGCAAACAAGTGCATATTTTAATCAAGTAGAATTTCTTTTTATAGACTTTGTAGAGAAGGGGATCTAATTGCAATGATAAAATTGATAAAGCAAGCAATTCCATGCTACACATAAACTTGGAGGAGTGATGTAGAACAACATGTATAGGATGACTAAGAGCTGGAGGTAAGAAGGATGAGCAATTAATCTTGGGAAGCTTGAATGCACTTATGACAACTAGAGGAATTATAAAATATCAACTCTACCTCTACAATTCTCACAGAGAGCTAAAGTGAGCTTTATTTGATCTTTCATAGCAATCAACTAACTACACAAAAGCATTCCTAAATTTTGAATATCCTTAGTGTATAAATCTTGAGTATTTATAGAGTTAGGCTATCAATAAAATTCGGCAAATCAAGTTGATAATTAATGATGTACTCCTTCATGGGCTTCTATCGAGTTCAAACCTATTAAAAGATTGAGCCAAGATAAAGATATTCAGCATTCCTTACTCTAAACTCACAAGGTCAAATCTCTATAAATTATCTCAATTTCATGTCTTGAATCTTACACGTTGTCACTTATTCTATGCGCCCATAACCCTTAAACCCCCTAACATCCTCAAGGCCCACAAGGCTCTAGCCCAACCATCTCTATAATTAAGGAAGAAGACCATCAAGAGACATGAGCTGAGCCTAGCATGTCTTGGCAGCACTGGAAAGCCTAGAAGGTGTGCTATAAAAAATGAGGATCCCATACCTTCTGTCTTGATCTGGACGGTCTTCGTGCCATCTTGAGGACCTGTACACGCTAAAGGAGATTCGCCATCTACGTGTATCCATCCCAAGGGAGCAACAACTAACCAAGGAAGATCATTATCCATGCGGTCGAATCCCAAATGCCCTCTCCAACCTATAAAGCCACAAGGATACCTCCATGGCCAAGGATGAGATCTTTGAGACCTGAATTATCTTATTGATCCTGGTGTATTTTTTATATTGTAATTTTCTTTTGATTGTTGATATTGGAGATTCTCTCTTCTCCTTATGACATCTTTATTGACTTTAGTGTTAAAGTGTATACACCAGAGGGTGGGTGATAGTTTCTACTTATTATGTACGATATTATCATAAATTTTCATGCAATCCTTGGCTGACTATTTCATGGGACAAACTAATATTTTTCCGATCCAGCAGAGTAGATATGCAAAAATACATTTACCTGCTCCCCTAGGTCACGAGCAACTCTTTGCCACCTTGGAAAAGCAATCTCAAGCTGATTTAATGTATTTTAATGCTCAACGCAACTTTTGCCCGTATTGCAGTCTAATGATTGGGACTACAATTCGAAGCTTTCTTGTTTTTGAAAAATTCCATATCTGAGTTCTAGAAATTCACTATTATCTAGTCTATCCATCTTAACATTTAGCTATTCTGATCTAAAATAAAAGTTGACTAATAAACAAATAATTCTTGTCTTGAAAAGGTAAGAAACTTCCAAAAGTATGGAAGAAAAGTTCACCTTTGTAAAGGGTTCAATCCGACTTATAGGCTTCAAGTTCAATAACGAAATGAATTTGACTCTTTAAGTTAAGGTAACAAGGTCCAAAGAGTCAAATCAATAAGAATTCAAGATGATTAAGGGAGATTTAACAAGATAAGCTTGAAGTAGAGCTGATTGAATCGATCCATCCAATCCAACCTTTCTTAATTTGGCTAACACTAAAAGATAATAAAGCCCTTTTCTTTGGGTCTAAACTCATGAAAAAATCCATTTGAGATCTATTTATAAAAGACTTCAATCCTAGTCATTAATCAACATTATGATCCAACGGATTGAATCTACCTACTATCTTCTATAAATACCTTCTTCACTTCCTCATTTAAAGAGGAGAAATATTCCAACTAACGTCATTACTCTGTTGGAATTATGTTTTAAAGATTAAACTCTTGAACATCCTAAGAACATTACCCCATTTTTCATCCATTGTGGAGTTTGATACTATTACGTCCCTCCACTTATCACTTGATGTGTTAGAGTTTACTAAGACTGCCTACTCCTCATCCCTATCTTACCTTACTTAATCATCCTATACATGTAAGTCAAGTCATTTTCTTTATTACGTATAGCATGATCTAATATGCAGCACGCACATGACCCTTACAATTTAAACCTACACATTTTATTGACGACTCCACTAGGGAGGGAAGACTTGATACCCACATGACGATAACGATACCTACATGACGATATATGGCATCAATACATGAAGGGTTATTGGAATGAGGAGGATATTTTCAACCTGTAACAAAGGACTCATTTAGATACAATAAACTACACTTTATTAAAGTAGCCCTCTTCACTGAGCATGAAGGGAGGACACCTATAGAGAAACCCCTTAGCATATCACTACCAATAAGAGAAAAAGCTCATAATCGAGCATTCAAGAGAAAAAGAATGTATGGTTGTCGTAGAGGCACAAAAGGAATGTAAGTGAACCAATTATATCATGGAGATCAAGGTGCTTCATAAGTTGAAAAAAAAAATTGAAGATTATTAATGATCGAAGACAACTTTATTGGTTTTCTTTCTTCTCTTCTCTCATCACATCTGAATGAAGCGATAGTTGCTTCTTATCAATGAAAGAAGTTTCTTTCTCTATGACTAATATTATCATATGAGAATATGATTGTGTTTATTTTACTCCTCTATTGCCATTGTCGCAGCTAAGTAAGAGACTAATCTCCTAAGCATACAAGGCTAATCCCATAGAATGATTTACATCTCATTGGGGGCATTTGGACTCTCTTGATTGTTTAAAGGAAAATCGATAGCGAACATGACATCTAGTCTACACATTGTTGCCACTTGGTAGAGAGATTTGACTCCTAGGCACATGATGATAAACTTGGCTAGTATGTGCTACCTGATAAGAGCATTGCCTCCCAAGCACAAGCAAGCTATGGTAGTTTTGCATATTTATTACGTCATCTAGTTGATCTAAATGTTCCTTACCATCAAGTAGTGGAGATAATCTCCTTGATAAGCACATTAACATATTAACACTTCAATCTAAGCAATACCCTAGTAAGCCATATTACATAGTCAAGCAGTGGAAAATACCCCCATAACTAATGAGAAAGAATTATTGATCCAAGGCAACCAATGCCACTATCGCTACATATGCATGATTGACCACTTCTTAAAAGGGATTTTCCGTATATATTATCATTATCATGTAAAAAGTCTTTCTACAATACAAGATGACGTATGAGACCCCCTTAGATCACTAAGTTTAAGCAATTTCACAATTAGACCTATCCTATAAGAGACCCTCCTAAACCATTTAGTCTAAGCATTTTCACAATTACATCTATTATGTAAGAGATCCCTTAGATCAAAGAGTCTAAGTAGTCTAAAAATTATGTTAATTCATAAAGTTCAAGTTCATGACTATTTAATGCTAATGTAACCAGGTTGAACCTTTGCTCTCTATCACACGGTGTAGTTTAAAAAAAAAAATAGAGAGATAACAAGATAATCTTACTACTTCTCACTAGATAACATTACTACTTAGTTGATGCATTGCTCCTAAGTACGTGAAGTTTTCAAGCACAAAGTACGCTTGACTCAAATTCTCAACTGTACAAAAATTGCTAAGGGGATTAATGCAATCCCATTGTGCTATCTTTCAGCCTGCTAGTACTAAGAGAAGAGCTATAGCTTCTTAGCATATGATAATGAAACATCTTCATAAAAGTAAATGGAAGCGCCAAGTAAGAAATATAGCACAAAGCATTGGCACTCATAAAGATCAAGGAACTCGTATTCAATCACAACTTGTATTTACAAGACAATAAAGTTACAATTGTATGATCAAGAAATTTACAATGGGGAGCTTAAGAGAGCATCCACTACTACAAGTGGTCAACTATAAGTGCACATAATTGCTCCTATACAGGTGATATGCTACTATGAAGTTAAATCAATGTGATCCATTAAAGTTATTGTAGCTTGTAAAGATTAAGGGACTACAGTACAATACTGAAATTCTAATGATGTCATGGAGGAATGTAGGATGCTAAGACCTATTAACCTACCCAATCGCTACATGCTAATGATTAGAGAAGGAAACTTATATATGGATATGATATTTGAGGAGGCTATCCATACATAATTATTGTCTCTCATGCCACTTGCTTGATATAACACTCTTTATGTGTAATGCTCAATTTGTACACACGTACGATGTTCTCTCCATGAGTAACACTTGACATGAACTTGCGCGTAAAACTTGATGCACATGTACTTGTTATGCTTGATGCATGTGTACATATGATGCTTAGTGTGTGTATGTGCATTTAGAAAGCTCGCTATGCTCGATGCATACATACTTAGATGCTCAATGTGTACTTGCATGCTTACTTGGAAGGCTTGATGTGTTGGTGTTTATGACACCTAATGTGCTACATTTATATGTGATGCTCTCTCTTATACAATTTAGAGGACAATAGTGATAGAGTTTTTCATTGAATAATATTCTTTTGTATGAGAATACGTCACTTCCTCATGGTCCTTACATATTGGACACTTTAATGTAGTCTTCACTACATGTTGGTCTTGAAAAGTGCTAGTAATGCTTAAGTGCAATTACCACCGTTTAGGAAAGGAGAAGAAGATGAAATTTGAATAGATTATAATGGCTTAATGAATTGACGATGGACTATTCACAAGATGAATTGGGCTTAAGTCGCATATCATTCATGAAGCAAGCCAGGGCTCAATAAAGAATTGAAATCGCAATTGTTTGATAAGAACTTAGAGAGAAATTATCAATGAAAGCTCGTGCTTTTTCAAAATATATATATATATTCAAGCCCCCACTGATATAAAGGGATGAAAATGTAAAATTAGCTAGAGTTAGCCTTCAAAATGGGTAAGAGATTTTTTTTATTGCTTTATGTCTTAGGAGCTTCTTGTGCCAATAGCGGCCTACATTGATTTTAGCAATGGGAAGAAGAAGCTTAAAGTTTTGGCATGTTCTCTCATCTAAATAATTAAAAGGGATATTCCCCTTTTTCAATTGCTCCAAGCATTGGTTTTCAAATGTAAAGGAGAGAATAATAATCCAGTGCTTGATGGACCATTGCCGTTATTTTTTAATAGCTCCCCCTCCCCCTTTGTTTTCGCTGCCCTATTTACTTTCTCTTTCAGTGGAAAATCCACTCGTTATTCCCATTACTCCCTCTACTTTCTCTTTTGGCACATGTAGCCTATGAAATTCAAAAATTGCGGTGCCTAAAGTGATTCAAATTCGAAACTTTGAATTTTCGAAATTCAAACAACTTGTTCAAACCGTCAACGTTCCTTATAAATTCAAGGGTACAAGTTGCAAAATTCAAAAATTAGCATGCAGCAATTATTACTTCATTACAAATTCATCAAAACGCTCTAATTTCAACCATTCTGCCTTTGCATTTTTTTTATTGTGAAACATTATGAGAGAAGTATTTCTTTCAATTACTACCAAGATCTGAGTATGATTCTTTATTCCATTTTATATTGTCTTACATATTATTCACATCCTTCATTCATAAAACTTTATTGTAGTCAATAGGGGAAAAAAAAAACTTAACATTCATAGAAAGATTCTTGTATCATACTTTCTTCGATAAGAAATACAATTCGCCATCTAATGAGAAAGGTAAGGGCAAGGGCAATAGTATTAAACTTGGTACATCATCTGAGCCACAACGGTATGACGATGTTTAAGCATACTTGGATTATAAGTATGACTTAAATGAGTAGAAAACACACGATGTGGTTGAGAACATTGAAGAATGAGTTACACTACCTCCTAACTTCGATGTAAAACCTCATTGCACAAGTAATCACAATACACCATCTCCTAACTTTGACGTTGAACCTCAACGCATGAGTTATCGAAGTACACCATCTCCCAAGTTCGAACCTCTATACCTGAGCAACCCTAAACATCCTACTAGATTCAAACCTCCTCACATGATTATCCTTACACAACCCATTGAATTTGAACCCTAACGGATGAGTTGCCCTACAAGCATGTTCGAGGATAAAGAGGAAAAGATAGAAATTATTCTTGAAATAAAAAAGCAACATATGGGACATCATAGGCCTAACAGTTCAAGACCTTTAGGCTCAGGTAAGCCCCCTAAACCTAGTAAGTCTAACATTTTTACTACGTATTTCTATAACTACTGAACGCGTTGAGGTATGATCGAGAGAGGTATGATCATCTGGTCAACTGCTGGGAAGGTATAATCAAGAGAGGCACAAGTATAACCTAGCGAATGCACCTGTCATTCAACGCAGGTGCATCAGAGTAGTAGAGCCAATACAAGTGGGAGATGTTCAACCACAGCTCATGACAGCTTAGCCGCAACATTAACCTAAACCATACAGAAGCTCTACCACAAAGATAAGAGGGAGCTCACAAATAAGTTCGCTTCGCTAGATATGCATGTGTCCATATGTCTAGACATATTGACGGATCCTTTTCGTAATAATTCTTGTATAGGTATTACTGTTTATTAAATAAAAGATAATTGACAACTTAATAAAATACTATTGACTTTAAGGGTATGTAATGAACGCCACACAACACAAAATGTCTATAAAATTATTAGAGAGATTCTAAATGAGTACGGATTAGTGAGGAAAATTTTTTCTATTGGTTTTGACAATATAAATGCCAATACTGCCTCAATATCTTATCTACGAAATTATTGTTAACAAATGTTGTGGGGGGGGGGGGGAGGGTGTTGGTGGTTTCCACATAAGTTGTGCATGTCATATTCTTAACTTATGTGTCAAAGATAATATTACAGTTTTACAGGACAGTATAGCTCCAATCAAGAATATTATCAAGACAATAACAAAGAGGCCATCCCTTTATAAAAGTAGAGGAACTTCTACAGGGAGTGTAGGAAGAGGCCTTAGAAATTTAAGATAGATGTGCAACACCACTAAAACTCAACTTACAAGTTGTTGTATACCACAGTTCCTTATAGCAAACTACTATGTCACTTCACAATGTACAACATGCGGAAAGTTAACATTCTTCCCAATAACTGGGATATATATATATATCCAATTGCTAAATGTTTTGAAATTTTTTCATGATACTACTAAGATTTTCTCACAAGTTTATAGGCCCAATGTAAACTTGTTTATTATGTCAGTAGTCAGTATACTTAGCATACTATTTCAAGTTCGTGAGGATCTAAACCTACACACATGCGTATACGATATGGCATTGAAGTGATATTTTTATTATAAAGACATTCCTTGTATTTATCTTATAGCAACTATTATAGATCTTCATTGTAAAGTAGAATTATTACCAATATATTTGAAAACTTATTATGGTTACATTAAAGATCTAACAGATTCCCAAGACATGTACAGCTTAGAAGCACAGCAAGAAGCGATGGCAACGACAACAATCATAGAAGAGATGCTTAACCACTACAAAAGTCAATACAACGACCAGTCATCAATTTCCCTTTCGCCACCCACTAAGGTGCAACATTATTCATTTATGGATGAACAATTACTAGCGCAAAAATTAAAGAAGCAACGATCTAGTGGTCCAATGTCTAAGATACAACACTGCACCAATACGAATTTCGAGTTTTTTTAGAATATCTTCATCAAAGACTTCGATATTTTAGAGTAGTGAAAGAGGCACACAAGGGACTACCCACTCCTATCTCACATCACCTGTGAAGTACTCAGTACTCGAGCTTCAACAATCATCGTTGAGCAAGTATTTAGTAAAGCAGACCTTATCCTTGATGAATGGCAAGCCTCTTTATCTATTGTTAACGTTGAGGTAAGCGCTTACATAGAAGACTAATACAAGGTAGTTTACAGACAGCAAGAACTATGCAGGACATTAAGCGAAGAGGATGATTATTTCAGTTACCGGAACCATGCAAGTTCTACTCTTGGTCATGAATAAGAACAGCTACCTTAAGAAAAGACAAAGTTTTCTTTTCCTTTTTTTCGAAAAAATTTTATCACATAAAAATTTCCTTTTTCTCAATTATTTAAAAAAACTAAATGGCATGTTTTTTTTTTTCTAAAGTAGTAATCTAGCCTTGGGGTTTTTCAAATTATAACTAAATGAAAATGTTATTCTTCAAAAAAATTAAATTGGATAGTTACGTACGCTTGGATTCTTTTCACAAAACGTAAAATTGACTAATAGACTAAAAGTTTTCTAAAAATCCAAATCAAACTATGGTGATCTGATTCCGATTAGCAGATACGTAGGTACCTTCTAGGTGATCGTAAAATACATTAAAAAATATTTTTCCCTCCAGCCACTTCACTCTAAGCAATCAAATTAGTTTTTTTGTATTGTAAGACACTTCTCTGTTTTTAAATCTTGGTTGAGTTCGGAATGTATACTTTTGTGAAGGTGGAAAGGAAAAAAAAAAAAAGAAAACAGGTTGAAGGGTTGGCAAGGAAAAAGGGAAAAAAGATTTTTAAAAAAATGAAAAATGAAAAAAAGGTAGGAAAAAAAAGGGGTTGAATGGTCGATAAGGAAAAAAGGAAGAAAAGATTAAAAAAAGGGGGGAAATGAAATGAAGAAATAAAGAGAAAAGGTAGGGGGGGAATGGTTTAGGGGCTATAAACCAGCCTATGAACGAGCTCGAAATCGCTAGTACACAAGCTGATCATGGTTCACTATAGAGCCATCCCTGAACTGGTAGTTGAAGGCCAATTTAGCCCTTTGGGTAGGTCTACCTCGTTCTTATCACCCCACACGTTTTCTCCTTGTCCTTTCAACAATTGAAAAAAAAAAGAAGATCAAAACCTATTTCTTCTCTTCACAATTAAAAAGAGAGAGAGAGAGAGAGAGAGAGAGAGAGAGAGAGGGAACCTAAGATTAAAAAAAAAAAAGAAATTGGAATCCCAAAATCCAAACTATTGCGCACTATTTAAAAATCGAGATGATTTACTTCATGCTCTCCTTATTGGTTCGTTGTATCTTGGTCTCTTAAATTGTATAGCTCGCAGCTTGTAAAGTCATAGAGAGATTTAAATATAGAAAGTGAGTTTAAGTAATCCTACTTGGTCTTGAATTCAACTTATGCTATGAAGATTGAAGATCTATTAGTCAATTTTATGAAGCCTATGACAGATTGTATTGTAGAGAAAGAGACCTTAATTTAGGATTTGATAGAATGCTACCACAATGAGGAAAAGGAGTATGATCAGGCCTATGATTCTTGGTCTTGATTTGTTCACTAAGAGGATTCTAGATGCATTAAAGTGTCCGATGAAATGTTCAAAAAGGGATTTAGGCCACAGATTGAGTTCTCCTATATTGAGCAATTCTGGGTATATCAAGTTGTTCGACGTAATGCCTTATAGAAAGTTTGATCTTATGATGAACTATAATAGTTATCCTATGTTGTGTATTTCAGTAGTGGTTTTATTGAATTTGAGTGAAGCTCCATATCTTTGGTGAAATTATGCCACCGGCATGTGTACGAAATTTGGGTTAGTAAAGCTTATGGGATTTGTTTCAAATTTATGGAAGCAAAGTATTACTTTGAAGATCTAACAAAATAGTGGAGACTAATGCATGAAGAACCATATTGGGGTTATGAAAATTGAAATTTCAAGTGCTGAATGGATTATTGCTATTGGTACAATCATAATAATAATAATTAAAAAAAAAACTATATTTGATTTCCTATGGCAATTGTCTATCATTTGTCAAGTACAAGATATGGTTCTCCTTTCATGAAATTGCAACAACTAAATCCTATTAACAACTTATGACTTCCATGATAAGTTAAGGTGAAGGGAAAGATTTACTTGCAGTAGTAGCATCAAGACTGAGTTCTAACATATATCTTTACAACACTCCTATAAATATGAATTTTGAGGCTAGGAAAATCGAAGAATCAAAGCTAGTATCCCATGAAATAGTAAAATTTGAAGAAATGATGATAGAGATGTACAAGAAATCAACATTACTTACATGTATCTTATGCAAGATAAGATATCACAGTTCACACAATGTTATATTACAAGCTAGGTTAGAAAATTTGGACGAGTTGTAGTCATTTTGTGGGATATCATATTAAGAAATTTATGAAAGAACAAATGCTTCTTGTTGATTAAACATTAAATAACAAAAGGATTCTCTCAAATTCTTCTTCAGTTGGTATTAAGTTGAAAGCCAAAGCAAATGGTACTCGATAATGCCAAACACTAAGAACAACAAGCAAGCCACCAATACAAGAATATAGAGTCATGAACTTAGAAATAGATCAAGAAAAAATCTATGGACATAGAAGAGGATAAAAGCTAATCATATGAGGTTGGGGGTAGTCTCTATTGTATATGAGACAATATGAGAAAGGTGAATAAATGAAATATAGCAAACTTACCAAGAAGTATGGGTGCTTTGGAGTTTTCTCAATCGGTTCTCCCCCATCTCTAAACCAAAATTTCTTCACTGGCATTGTTCATTCCTTTGTTTAATGGCAATGTTTGAGGTCTTCAAGGGGTTTTAGTCTTCAAATAGCTTTCAATGTCTATTTTTCTTTAGGTGGTCTTCAGCGGCTGTTTCTTCTTTCTACTTCGCTACTGGTCCTTTCTTCTTCTTCAGCTCTTCAATGCTGTAACCAATAGGTTCTACCACTAGTCTTTCCTTCTTCTTTTTTTCTGTGTAAGTAGTTTAGGTCTTCAATGATAGTGTCAGCCTTAATCTTCATAGGGATCTTTGGGTCTTCTTCGACAACCTTTTTTTTTTTTTTTTTTTTTTGCTTTTGTTGTTGAGCAATGAATAAACAAAAGGGTGAAATTTCTGTTTAGTTAGAGCTTATGTTTAGTTAAATAAAAAAAGGGGAGATAATGTATGGTGAATAATGATTAATGTAAAATGAAAAGGATATGCTGAGGAATAGAAGGGCAATGAAGAGAAGAAGAAAGAGGAGGAAATAAGTGTACAGATAACGAAAAAGGAAGAGAAGAAATGAAAGCAGAAATAGTTTGAAGGAAATGTAACAAGGGAAGATGGATGTCGATGCTGGAAATAAGGAAATGAATGAAAGAAATGATAGGAAGAAATATAATGTGTATAGAGCTAAAGAAGTATTAAAAAAATAAAAATGAAGTGAAGCAGTGCAAAAAAATGAAGTAAAAAAGGGAACAATAAGAATTCACAAAGAAGAAATGGAGACAAGAAATGAAGACAAAGAAAAAAAAAAAACAAAAGAAAGGTGAAGATGAAAGTTTTCATGTATATAGAAAAAAATTATCATAATAATGAATTAATGAGTAGAGAATTAGCAAGAAAGATGAATGAGTGAAGGAAACAAAAACCACACAGTGTTTATAGATTATCAAAAAGAAGAAAATGCAATATAGAAGAAGAGGATAATTGGATAGATGTTGAATAATAGGTAAGATTGTTCAAGAACGAATGATTCTTTGAGGATACATACACCAACAAAAATAAATTAGGAAAGAAAAGCTTGGAATATTCTCTATGAGTGTTGGTACATTGATGCTTAACGGTTAACACCTAGCCAAGGTTTGTTATACTAAAGGTTCTTAAAGGACATTTCATTCTAATCTAAAGATTTAATAAGAGACTACGATGAGGTGTCCTCATTTCAAAAAAATAAAAAAAAAATAAAAAGAAAAGAAAGAAAGAAAAGAGGACGAATATTGGATTTTATTGGACCCCGATAACCTAAAGCTACTTACATATGAATTCCCAAAGCACTTATAATATATTGTCCATGACTATATGCATATCATTGGTTAATGAAGAAGTATTTGGTGGCTACATATATTTTTTTTGACGATTTGCTCTAATTTAGTTTACTAGCTACTGATCCTACTTCAAATAAAATTAAGATGAGCTCCTTCTTCAATCACTTCTACACTAATTTCATATTCACCTATACGGGCCAATGTTCACATTTGCAATAGCTTCTTAAAGACCTAAATGTACATAATATTCATTTGTTGTTCTTAGCATGAATTGGACCTCATCCATTAACATAGATCAACTCTAAGGAAAAAAGCCAAAATATGTTAAGTTTGTAAGCTGGATTTCTATTATGCTCATTCCCTATTAAATAGTTTAAAGCTATGAACATAAAGTTAAGACATGAACACCAATGAAGTAGGATAATACAAATACACTCAAGCCCATATAATAAGCCAGGGTTCAATAATAGCAATTACAATAGAAATCATATGTAGGCAATCGTTAGCCATCAAAGTTAATTGAAGCAATGACCAAAGCTTATATTCAAAAACACTAATGTTGACACTGAAGATACTTTAAATGTAATTGAATTCCTTCATAAAAATTAGAGAAAGCATACATGGTATGTCATCTAGTAGGCACTAAAACCCAAAGTTAATTAAGGCGATAGGCAAAATAAGATAGTTTCGCATACCGTACACTAAAAAGAAAGCAATAACAATATTGCAGCACTAACACTTAGGCTTTTACATTATGATTTGTCAACGGAACAAGCATTCTTCAATTATTTAGACACGCTAGCAACATTGCAGCTATTCCATAACGCATACGCCAAGCAACAACTTAGCCTTCTAAAAAGGTTTATTCAATCTCAAAGCCCTTCGACTCTATCTAAAGGACTTTAGTTAGAAGGCAAAATTTAGAGGGCTAAATTTGACTCTTTAGGTTGAGGTGATAGGACCCAGAGAGTCAAATTCATAAAAATTCGAGATGATAAAGGGAGATTTGATATGGAAGGCTTAAAGTAAGGTTCGTTTGATTGATCCATCCAATCCAACCTTTCCTAGTTTGGCTAACATTAAAAGATAATAAAGCCTTTTATTTAGGCCTAAACCTATGAAAAAAGCCCATTTGAGATCCATTTATAAAAAACTTCAATCCTAGACATTTATTAACATTATGATCTAACAAATCAAATCCACCTACCATCTTATATAAATACCCCCTTCACTTCTTCATTTAGAAAGAAAACAAATTCCAACTAACGTCGTTACTCTGCTAAAATCATGTCTCAAAGATTAAACTCTTAAACATCTCAAGAACATTACCCTGTACTTTAACTATTGTGGAGTTTAATGCCATCATGCTCCTCCATCTATCACCTGATGTGTTAGAGCCTACTGAAACTGCCTACTCCTCTTCCTTATCCTATCTCACTTGATCATCCTATACATGCAAGTCAAGTCATTTCCTTAATCACATATAGCATGATCTAACACGTAACACATACATAATCCTTACAATTTGAACCCAGACAACCTTCATAAACTATACTTGCTAAAATTTAGGGGTTTGTATAGACGATCATAATCGTAAATAATAAAAATTTGCAAGCAAATTTGAAAAGCTACTAAAGTAGGATTCGCGACTATTAAAAATTGACTACTCAATCGAGACTAAATTAACCTTAGAATCAATCAAGCCACATACTCAACAATGTCTTTATTTGAACTGTGAAATCCCTAAATTGAAAGACATTAAAATTACTTCAAACGCTGGATTTGTAGATATATATGTATTAAAAAATTATGGTCTTCTTCAATTAAGTTCTCAAACCAATCAAGGAACTTCCAAAGACCAAATGATTTCATCTCAAATTCTTTTTAGTTGGTTTGTCTTATATTAATCTAGAGGCCTAAATTTTTCATATTAAAATATTAGATTAAGCTCATTTGTATTCAGACTTGATTTCTTCGGCTAAGTTATAGGGCTTATGGAGTTTAGCCTAGAATTAAGACAGCATACAAAGATTGGCTTGGTGAGCTCTAAACAAGAATCATCAAGGCACTTCATCCACTCTTGGTAGGCTCACGCCTAATAAAGTAAGCTACTAGTCTTGGACCCTTAGCAAGCTCATTACGATAAGAGATTAGAGAAACAAGTTATTGCAAAAATTTTACTGTAAAAGATCAAATAAATCTCAAACAAAGAATGAGTCAATACTCATAAGAACAATGAGGTTAATACTTAATAGCTCTCTCAATTATCACAAATGTATTTGAGCCATTAAGACTGTCTATCTATCCTCTTAGCCATTTTTCTCTTAGTACTCTCTATAAGTATCATTCACAAGTCGCTTTTTGGAGATCACGTGTACCATAATGTTCGCATAACGTCCATGTGAAAACATCATCTTCCACACCTACGTCTTTTCTTTTCTTTTCTTTTCTTTTCTTTTTCTTTTCGACACCATTTTAAAGTAAAGTGTCAACCAAAATACAATAAAAAAAAATAAGGGAGAGAGAGAGTGTGTATGTGTATATATGTATGTATCCTTCTTATAAAATTAAATGCCTAATAAATCCTATAAAGTTGAACTTAATTTACCCTTTATTGAGTTTTATACAAAAGTTATCAAAATTTCATTTACAATTAATAATATAACTTTATTTTCCTCAATAATACATGAACTTTCACTTTTCAACTATCATTCCTCAATCACCATCTTTATCATAATTATAAAATGAAAACATAAGTTAGAAATCACATAATTTTCCGAATACTAGATTTTAAATGAATATATATTAGACATGTACATATAAGATACAAAAAGAAGAAGAAGAAGAAAGGCAATCCAAACAATAAAGCTCAGTTGCTTACTATGCCTTTTAGAATGCTCGTATTGATCCGATCCCGGACTTGTGGTACAAGGGGAAAGCTTTATATTTGTGTAAAACAATATGGTTCACAAGCTTTAAAAAAAAAAAAAAAATTGCCTCGGTTGTACATTAAAAAAGTGAGAAATCTATGGAAAATAATTTTAAAAAATTTGTGCTTACAGGCATCGAATTTTGCTAAGCATATACGGATTGTGCCAAAAGATTCATAAAATATATGCCCATTTACTCGGTGTATTTAGTTGTAGATACGTGTTCTTTATTGAACCTAGCTATTTACGCTCATAAAAATAAATTTAATTTTAGCTTTATTGCTTTTTTCAAAGGAAAAAGTACCTTAATACTAAACTTTGAGGGCAATTACAATGTACAATTAAATTTGAAAACTATTAACAGCAAAAAACCAAATCTTACATTTCCATGCGACACTAAGAAAACAATTTTTAATATATATATATATATATATATTATCTATATTATTAAAGCTAAAGACACCTCTTTTGATTTCTTTAGTGTTTTACTATTTGTTTTATTTGAATTTTACCAAACAACCCCACATACTAAATAATTATTAATAAATTATTGATAGGGCTATTACAATAAAAAAACTTTGTATGTCAAAAATAGTATCTATCCTACAAATCCCCAACTAAAAATCTTCCATCAAGATGACATCTTTCAATTGTAACTCCAATATCTATGAATTTTAATAATTCTTTCATCAAATTTTCAATTATTATGATATTCATATCCCCTACATACTAAAAATGTCTTATTATTTACTTAATGATATGTTTAATTATGCTTATTTCATAAATAGTTTATTTGCTTTTAAAATTTTAATAGAAGCAAAACTATTGATAATTAAACCATTTTTTTATTTTTTCGATGATATGTTTAATTATACTTATTTTATAAATAGTTTATTTAATTATCAAAATTTTAATAGAATATGAAGTTTATTTTACAAATAATCACCATAAAAAATAATTGGTAATTAAATCATTCTATATTTACTAGTAATACGTTCAATTGTAGGCAGGAAATCGAATTGGGTAATAGAAACTATTAAAAATATTGATGTAAAATCTCGGCATTGTTTATTACCATTTTTATAAAAATTAAATCTTTTACTTTCATAATAGTTTTGCTATTTAAAGTTTTACTTATACGTAAATATTTTTTCTTTCCTTGCCTAATTCTTTTTTTTTTTTTTTTTTGCTATTCTATTCTTACGCCAATTTATGCATTTATTAATTTTTCAAATGATTCAATAATATTATAGAGAGATTTACTTTATATATCTTTTGTTCTCTTTTTCTTTTAAAGTATTTATTTAAGAAGTTTTTTTTTTCAACAAATGCATCATAGGTGCATAGTCTGCGTGTATATATATATATTATGAGCATTGCATTCCAGCAATTCTAAGGAGACATAGCATGCCAACAAAAACAACTTTTTCAATTAAAAATAGCAAGAAATTTTAAAATGTAAAATATATATATATAGGAAAAAAAAAAAAAAAAAACCTAAACCATTTCGTGAAGGCAACACAATAGGCCATTTCCAGGGCGGGGTGCTAAGAGGAAATTCTAGTGCAGTGGCAGTCGTGACACCTTATAGTATTACTTACATCCCACCAAGGTAACTGTTGGGTCACCCCAACACAACGATGATATATTAAGAAGCGTATTAGTTAAGAAAAAAAACATTCATACATATTGATTAAAGTCGACTCGATTTCAATCCGATCTTTACCATTCTTTTAAGAATTCCTTTTAATGGTCAGCCACCCACCACGTCTGATTGGTTACACTGGCTTTATAACATGATCAAGCATCCCAAGATTTGAATATATCTCTGATCGACAACTATAAAGAAAGGTTAATGGCTACTTTTTATGGGTGAGCTAACTATCTATGGGGTTATCGGCCGGCTTCCGATGATCTACCTGAAGGTTTCATTCGTTGTGATTTTTCTTTTTGCTTTCTTCGATTCTCTTCTTTTAATTTTTAGAATTTCGGGCAATTATTAAGTTGCAAGTTAATGTTCGCTAACGTGTCATGCAATGCCAAGACTATTAAAATGTGATTGAAACTAAATAAATCTAGAAAAAAAAAGAAAAAAGAAAGAAAGAAAGAAAGAAAACCATTCTGAATTGAAAGTCAAACCATAACCATTAAAGTCGGCTGCAAGAACCAACAACGATGATGGAGTGCCGGACTTTCTTAAAATATACAAAATTCATAACAATTCAGATTAGTTGACATTTAATAAACAAAACCATTTTTGACTTCATATCATTTTATTTGACTTTGTCGTGTAAGCCCGAACTATTTCAACAGTTCATCGTTCAACAATTAATTAATAATAGTGACTGCATTTCATGACCAATACGGCCAGCAAGATATGAATTCAAACATGACCCACCGATCAATTCAACCTAGACGGTGCAAAACCATATAAATATTTGCAATCTTTCTTAGAGCAACTTCAGAATCAAGCCCCATCCTGTGAAATACTTTTGTGTAGAAACTTTTCTTACATGCATGGAGTTGTTTGCGGAGAATGGGATGAGCATGGTGTCTTCAACAAGAAGGGAGATGTTGCAGATGCGGTTGCAAGGTCCGAAGCCAGCGCCATTGTCGGTGAGCAAAAGCTCTACAAAGATCAAGAAGACAGTACAGATTCAAAAGAGAAGCAACAAGGATCCTGTTATAGTTTACTTGGAATCACCCAAAGTTATTCATGTCAGATCTGAGGAGTTTATGATCCTAGTGCAACAACTTACAGGAAAAAACTAGATAATTTATTTTTATTATAAAGTGTAAATTCTTGCTTGGATATGGAACTAATTTCTCTAGGGTTTACGTTCTTTAATATAATTGAGGGAGTATGTCGATGTCCAGAACTGGAGCTTTGAAGGTTTCTTTTGTATTTCATCTGGATCGTTATAAAAGGATAAGTTTCTCATTACTATTTACCTGTAACATTCTTAGAAGTTAATGAGCATGGACCACGTTCCTAAAAGCCACGGGCTAAAGTGCACATGGGAGAAACTCACAGTTCTTATTTCTTTGTCAACGCGTGTTAATATAAATAAATCTCTTTCATATAATAGTGATCTATTTTCATGTCTTGTTATTGGATTTAAACAAGAAAAAAAAAATCTAATATATTTAGCCAACTAATGAATGAATGAATGTCCACATAAAGGTTTTCATGATATTATTATCTTTGTAGAAAATTCTATATTTTAGTTATGATGATTTTTTAGTTCAATAAATGTTCACGGTTTATAATAAAATAGTATCTACCAAATGCAAAAAAAGTTGACAACTTTATAGAAGATGTATACAACCTCATTTTTGCCGATAATTTTGTTTTGACCATTAGCAAACATGATTACTATAAATCAGGATGTAATTTACTAAATTAAAAAATAACTATACTATATAATCACTTTTAAGTGACTAAACCATATCAAGCTCCCTTCTTTAAGCAAAGATTGATTACATGTCGAAAAATATGTGTAACTCTCAAATTAAAAGTGATATTTAAAATTAAGCGAGCTAAGTGTAGGATAAATTAAGAAAATAATAAGTTACTTTGTTGCTTCTTATTGCTTAATGCAATGCCATTTTATAATATATAATCCTAATAATCTCTTACGAAATTCGTTAGCTTTACTTAAGTGATTAAGTGGGTGTTAAATTGAATTCTTTAAAAATAATATCCAACCTCATAGCAATACCCCTTAACGGTTGCTCACTATTTTTATAGCAAAAACACTACATATAATACACAATATGTAAAATGGAATAGAAATAATGAATATAGGGATCAGTACATCGGGTAGCTATCTATTTGGTTCCTCCTCATGAGATAATCGACTCTCGCAACTCCATTGTTGGAGATCCAATGGCTCATACTAGCCATTTTACCACATCAAAATCATAAACTCAAAGTATAAGATAAAATTGCTTTGGCTACCATCAATTCACTATTGTGCTTAAGGATGTAACTAGGCTAAGTCTTGGGTAGGTTTTATAGAATCCGCATCAATCCTATACCCTATTGAATTTCAATTCGAGGAAAACCCTATAGGTTTTTTTTCTATACTCAAAACCATTCTAAAACCTATAAAGAATACCTTATTGGGTAATTATTGAGTTGATCAATCGAGTACCCTGTAAAAAGTTGCCACTTGCATCCTTATATATATATTTTGTGCACTAATATTGATTAATCTTATTACTTTTTAATGGATTTGGTTTCCCAACGGTATTTATCTTAGTCATAAAACTCAACCCAAAGCCCTATAGAGTTTTGAAACAATATTTAAAACTAATCCCAAAACCTTATAAAGTAAATGCTAGGTTGCATACTTTCTAAGGATCCGTTCAATTGTCTCCCTAGCTCTAATTCACTACTTCTAACCCTAATAAAAGCTATTTAGAGACTATAGTGAAAACCCCTCGAAGCAACCAGTAAGGAATTCTTAAG
Source organism: Lumnitzera racemosa (assembly GCA_024138005.1). Classification (NCBI taxonomy): domain Eukaryota; kingdom Viridiplantae; phylum Streptophyta; class Magnoliopsida; order Myrtales; family Combretaceae; genus Lumnitzera; species Lumnitzera racemosa. The sequence continues at coordinate 78,167,358 of JAMXBC010000004.1, read as the reverse complement.
AAAAGTAGCAATACAAATGCAATCCCCAAAATTCACTCAAAATATTGCTTCTATGTTTGAATGTTAAGCTTCGTTGTCGATAGCACCACAAAAGAAAAAGCATTTGCGCGTTTGTCTTCTGATATGTTGCTTGAGCAATTCTACTTCAAATGCCAAGTATTTGAAATGATCAATTGCTATATGAGTCTTTTGAATTGAAGTGATTTCTTCATTGTTAATTATATTGAGTTTTTTTTTTTTGTTTATTAAGATGAATAGACTTGTATCACCGATTGAAGTATGTTAACCAAAATATTTTTCTCTTTGAAAATGTAGCTATAGATTCTCCATAAATCTAATACAATTGAATTTGAATATCCTGCTTGAATTTGAAAAAGATATTTATTGGTGTTTGCATAAAATCCTCTTGTATATAACTAATTTTTATATTTTATCTTCTCAAATCTTCAATCAATCTTATTTTACCTTGTAAGTATCTTATTACGTCAATGGCTATCTAAGCTGATCTTAAAACATAGCACGATTTATCTTCTCAATATCTACAAGAATTGTGATTTGGTTCAGTTGATAAGAGTTAAATTTATGTTTCAAATAACTTTATGAAGCCCAAGTTAACCTTATGGTTCAATTCGCTTCGACCCAATCTATTTATAAAATCAGTCTGGTCTAATCCTGGTTGCAATCAATTTTACTTCTAACTTTTGACCATCTCATATGTCTGGGTTATCCATCCGAATCATGTCTACCAACATTATCCTAATTATAGATAAGTCTTCATCTATATCCATCAAATTCTTTTAGAATAATCTTCAAACTCATTTCTTAGTTCCAATGACTATAATCCAATAATTCATATTCAAAAACTCCCGTAAATCTATTGTATACTTTAATAATCATGGTTATATTAGATGATATAGCTAACGTGTACTAATAAGTTTTGTCCAATATCAGATAATAGCTTCTTTAATTTTTTAAATTGATGTAACAAAAAATTTTAAATTTTCTAATAAAGTTTGAACTCTTAGATCTATAAATTTCTAAATAGTTAACCAACTAATCTTTGATTATCTATGTAGAAATAGTTGGTAGTATTAGTTTATATATCTTGATACGTGTAACAAAGCACGTGCAACAGATCACAGCATAGCTTATATATATATATATATATATATATATATATTTCCACCCATACAGATACTAATTAATGAAGTAACAGAATTTACTCATCTATCTATCTTCTTCCTTTGTTTTCTCTCTCGAACACATATTTACAAACTCTCTAGACTCAAGGTAAAGTTCATTTTCTAAATTTAGCGCTATAGTATAATTTGAACATGGTATCAAAGCTTAGCTTTGTCATTGATTTGATTGTGTTTCTTCCGAGCAATTGATCTGATTAGATTTATAGACTGCTAGAAATTTCTGTTCATCATTTAGGTTACTGAATCATGAATACAAACATGTCATATAACAATCCACATTTCTTATCAAATGTTAATAATCCAAGGAGTGTGTTGATAAGTTTAAAATTGAATGGATTGAATTTCTTTAGTTGGAATAGATCCATTAAGATGGCCTGAGGTACAAAATCCAAACTAGGTTTTATTGACGGTAAATGTTTAAAACTAAAGATGATGATAATAAACTACAAAAATGGTTGAGATGTGACTATATGATCCGTTATTGGATCTAGAACTCAATGAATAAAGAATTGTTTGAGGGATTATTGTATGCGTAATCAGCAAAGGAGCTTTAGAATGATGTGTATGAAAGATTCAAACAATCAAATGGACCTTTGCTTTATCAAATTCAATGGGAGATTGTGAATTTTAAGCCAAGTAATGTGAGTGTAATGATGTATTATAACAAACTAAAAAAAACTATGGGACAAATTGAGTAGTCTTAGTGGTCTACTAGAATGTAGCCATGGAGTATCGAGTCAATGTAACTATGATGTGATTGGGAAGATATTGGAAATGAAGAACAAAAGCAAACTAATACAGTTTCTTCTTAGGTTAAATGATGCTTCTAAAAGTGTTTAAAGTCATATCTTGAATGTGGACCCTTTGTCGTTGGTTAGTAAAGCATGTTACCTAGTTTTTCAAGTTAAAAAACAAAAACAGGTCTCACAGATATGCAACTACAACAAGAGTTCATCCTTGGTGTCTCATACACAACAAAAGTATGGAAATACTAATAGGAAAGATAAGAAGGGAAAAATTAATACTACCAAAATTGTTTGTTTGCATTGCAAGAGAAATGGACATGGAGTAGAGAATTGTTTTGAACTCATTGGGTTTCCAAAATGGTACAATAATCCTAAGGATAGGAAAAATGTTAGGGTAGTAACATAGGTTCATACAAATCAAGATACATCATTTGATGCACCAGTGACTAACAATTTTTCTATTGAAAATGGAAACAAGTCTATATTATCAAACAATAAGCCGATTACCAAGATTTGTAATGAGGTGGTATGAACTTGGAAGGGAAATTAGTAAGTTGAAGGGGATGTACACGATGCAACAATAAACTTTATAGGTACAAATGGTGTTTCTTGCTCTTACTCTTAAAATCTGATGATAGTATATTAGGAAATTAGATTGTGGACACTGGAGCTTTAGACCACACAACACCTTACACACATGTTTTAACCAATACAAAAACACTAAAACAACCCATTATTGTTCAATTGCTAGATAGACATATGAAATATGTTCATGTAGTAGGTGATGTTCATTTAAATGAGAATATTGTCCTTAAAAAGTATTACTTATGCAAGACTTTCAATACAATATTCTATCTATCAGTCGCCTTTTAGCAAATATGTCAACCATGCCTTATATCTTTGATTCAAATAGTTACTTGTTTTAGGACCTGATTACTAGGAAGTGTGTTGCAAGAGCTGAAGTTAAATCTGGTTTATATGTATTGAATTTTAGATCTTCTGTTTCATGTGTTGATACTATCAATGTTGAAGTTTTCAATACCTAATAAGTCTGATGGACAACTATCTCCTATGAAGTTGTTAAATAAGAGACCAGGTCATATGTCTTGTTCTAAAATGCAACATTTCTCTAAATGTAAGCACTTGAATTTGTCAAATTTCTTATGTGACACTTGTCAAGTTTCAAAGTTTCATAAACTAACATTTGATTTCAATTCATCTATTTTGTTGCATATATTTGATCTCCTTCATATTAATTTGTGGGGGGACTACAATACTACATCAATTTGAGGTTAAAAATTATTTTCTTACTATAGTAGATGATCGAAGTAGATGTACCTAGACTTATCTTCTTAATTCTAAACACCAAACCTTATATACCTTGAAAACTTTCTTATCATATGCCCATAATCAATTTCATATTAATCCCAAAATCATTGAAACCAATAATGGCTTTGAATATTTATCTCACGTATGTCAAAATTTCTTCAAAACACATGGAATTATACATCAAAGAACAAATGTTTACACACGTCAAAAAAATGGAATTATTGAAAGAAAACATTACCATCTTTTAGATATGGCTAAAGCATTACAATTTCATGCTAATCTACTTAAGAAATTTTGAGGGGAGTGTATTTTAGCAACCACATTCCTCATCAATCAAATGCCAATGAAGTCCTCGCAATGGAAAACACCTTATCATATCCTTTTTAATAGACTACCAACAGATACTAGTCTTAAAACCATTAGATGCTTATGTTATGCCTTTTAATGCACACACAAGAAGATGTATGTTTGTAGGTTACCTCCTAATAAAAAAGCTACAAGTTGTATGACCTTGATAGTAATCAATTGTTTACTAGTAATTACTTGTTTACTAGTAAAGATGTTTTTCATGAACACATCTTTCTATACAAAACACTTAGCACTTCAATTGAGTTTCCTGAAGCAAATTCCTATTTGTTTCTTAATATCAGAGAAAATTCCTATCTCCCTATTTTAGAATTATAACAAACTTCAATCTCACATCAAACATCATCATACATGTCAAATTCTTCTTCAGTACCTACATCTCATTTGTCAACTCATCCAAATAACACTTAAATTGTCAAGTCCAATGCTCATGTTCAAAGATCTTCCAGAACTTAAAATCTAGTAAGTTAGCTTTGTGAGTTTGTAGTAAATGTTAATAACAGTAGTAAAAGTCCTAGCATAAGCTCCAAGTCCTAAACACTTTCTAACCAAACCCTTTCTAGCCTCTAGCCTCTTTTTAATGAAATCTCATTTAATAAATATCCTAAAGACTATGTAGCATTCGTAGCTCATGTTCTTACAATTTGAGATCCTACTAACCATCAAGAGGCTAAAGAGGATCCTAGGTGGGTAAAGGCAATGGATAAGGAACTTTTAGCATTAGAATTAAATGGGACTTGGAAGTTATGTTCCTTACCACTAGTTGTAAGTAGGTATACAAAATTAAGTATAAGGCCAATCGCTCTATTGAATGATTTAAAGCTAGGCTTATGGTAAAGGGGTATAATCAGATTGAAGGATTAGATTACACACATATGTTTTCTCCAGATGCAAAATTATCCATTGTACGTATTGTACTTACTATTGCAAATGTTAAAAATTAGTGTATCTATTAGGTAGATGTTAATAATGCTTTCTTACACGAATATATTAATGAAGAGATATATATGGTACCACCCGAAGGCTATACTTCAACCTCTAGTTGATGCAAAGTGCAACCAAGGACAGACATAACTAGTCATGAGGATGGGTCTAAGCTTGCTAAAAACTTGAAAAGGGTGATGGAGAAACTCACGAAAGAACGAACAACAAATGAAAGAGTAAGCAAAACCCATGAACAATTCCAAAGGATATAACGCATCAATGGAACTTTTAAGGACTCACAGCACAGCTCAATACGTCACACGAGTTGGTTCGGTGAGATTATTCACCATCTAGCCTTACATAAAGGTTAGGATATGAGTAAACAATCAGTGTTTATGAGTGGAAGAATATTTAGTATACTAATGGTAATCTAATTATTTCCAGCTGCATGTATAAGGGGTATTTATACCCAAGAATTTAAGGTAACTTGCCTAAAAAAAAAAGACAAAAAGGGTATTGCTAATGTACAAGAATACAAAAGGATAAAAATGAATATTCAAGAAAAATAATTATTAATGTAGCAGATTCTATACGTGACAAAGATGCATTAGCGATGTCGTTGGAGGATGTGGATAAAAGAGTATGAGCAAATTAGTTGTCTGAGCAGGGGTAATTGAGAATTAGTCCAAGGCGTCTCTCTCTTAGCCTTTCGGTAAGAGTGATGCCAAGCAATTGGTTGGCTCAAACATGACTGAGAAAATGCACGAGGTTTGGCTACTATCCCGGCATTCTTCAAGTCGACACACAATTTCCGAAAGGTGGGTAGTCATTCGACTTGGCATACAAAGTTCATCAATAGCAAGGAAAAACTCAACCTCGGCATGAGACAGCTGGAGTAAGAAGACTCACCTCACCAATCCCTTTAGTCATCAGGTTCGACTACTGGTTAAAGGCCTAGTATCCTAATTCCTATCATTCCTTCTAAGTTAATTTGGATTTGAGATCAAATTCAAATGTTCTTCAATCAGGTCTCCGTCAGAGTGATATGGACTAAAGTCGACAATGTTAAAGGTATTACAAACCCCATAGTTCTTAAGCAGCTCTAATTTGTAGGTGTTATCATTGATCTTCTAGAAGATTCTGAAAGGTCCTTTAGCCTTTAAGGATAGTTTGTTCCTCCTCTTGTTCGGAAACCTTTCTTTGCTTAATTGCAACTACATTAAGTCTCTTGGTTGAATCTATTTCATCCTCCTACCCTTGGCCTTCTCTCACATTCGTCTGGCGGCTTAATCGATCTACTGAGTAACTTTGTTGTAAATGTGTTGAAAGGACTCTACTCAGGCTCTTGCGTCAAGGTCTTCTTACTCAGATACAAGTACAGGGGTATGATCGAGGGGCAACTCAAGATTAAAACCATAGATAACTTCAAAGGGGGTCTACTTAGTGGTGTCATGTACTATTTGGTTGTAAGAAAATTCAACCACTAGTAAGCAAACATCCCAATCAACTAAGTTCTTACTTGCTGTAGCTCGGAGTAGTGATCTCAAAATACTCTGTTTGGCTATCCGTCTAGGAGCGACAATTCGTACTAAATAGCAATTTAGTCCCCATCCATCGCTACAAAGTTCTCTAGAAATGGGTCAAAAACTTTAAATCTCTATTTGATACTACACTTCTCAGCACCTCATGTAATCGGACGATTTCTTGTAAGAAAAGAGAAGAAATAACTTAAGCATCATTAATCCCGGAGCAGAGCACAAAGTGTGCCATCTTACTGAACCTATCCATGATGACCATTACAGAATCTTTGCTACAGGCAATTTGTGGTAATCTAAGGATAAAGTCTATATTCAACTCAATCCATGGTCTCGTCGAAAAAGGCAAAGGCATTGCTTTCCCTTGCTCAACTTGGCATTTAGCCCTCTTGCACACAGCACAGCCTTCAACAACTTGGTGTACATCTCGCCTCATCCTCGACCAAAAGAAATGTTCACTCAACAACTCATATGTTCTTCTCTCCCTAAAATGTCCAAAGAATCCTCCACTGTAAGCTTTCCCTTACTCGGCTTGGCATTTAGCCCTTTTGCACACAGCACAGCCTTTAACAACTTAGGGCACATCTCGCCTCATCCTTGACTGAAAGAAACGTTCACTCAACAACTCATATGTTCTTCTCTCCCTAAAATGTCCAAAGAATCCTCCACTGTAAGCTTTCCCTTACTCGGCTTGGCATTTAGCCCTTTTGCACACAGCACAGCCTTCAACAACTTAGGGCACATCTCGCCTCATCCTTGACTGAAAGAAAAGTTCACTCAACAACTCATATGTTCTTCTCTCCCTAAAATGTGCAAAGAATCCTCTATTGTAAGCTTCCTTAATAAGTAAGTCCCATAGTGAATAGGTCGGCATGCACAATTTCCCTCCTCAGAACATGTATCCATCTTTCACATGATACTTATCCACTGTCCTTCCATCAACACAATACGTAAGTATGGGTTCGAAATTTGGATCCCTAGAGTATTGTTCCTTAATGCTTGCAAACCCAAACAATTTGGTCTATAGTTTGGTTTAGAGCGCATGTCTTCTCGAAAAAGCATCTATAACCGTATTACTCTTTCCTTGCTTATATTTTATTACAAAATTAAATCCTTTAAGGAATTCAAGCCATCTCCCCTGTCGCTTTGACAACTTCATCTGACTTCAAAGATACCTTAAAGATTCATTATCAGTATAGAAAAAAAATTCTCTCGACAATAGATAATGCTCCCATACTTACAGTATTCAAATTAATGCCAAGAGTTTTTTGTCATTCACAGAGTAGTCTAGTTAAGGTCCCCTAAGCTTTTCACTATAATAGCCAATTGGTCAGCCTCCCTATATTAGGACAACGCCTATTCCAATACCTAACGCATCACATTCCAACTCAAATACTTTCTCAAAGTCAGGTAAAACTGGTACAAGTGCAGAAGTCGATCTTTCCTTTACTTCGGCAAAGCTTCTCTCCTCTACCTCGGCAAAGCTTCTCTCCTCTTTTTCTCCTCATCTAAAGTCAATGTTCTTCTTCATCAAATTAGTAAGGCGTATGAAGAGGGTGCTGAAATTCCTTATGAATCTCTTATAGAAGGAAGCTAATCCATAGAAACTTCTCACCTCAGCGCAAATAGTAGGAGTCGGCTACTTAATGATTACTCGGATCTTCTCATCTTTTACTCGTAAAGCTCCTCCGCTTACTACATAGCCTAAGAATACCACTTCCTCTTGGAAAAAGCAACATTTCTTAAGATTGCTAAATAATCTCTTGATACAAAGGACATTAACAAGGCACGAAGATGTTCACAGTGACTCAATGTGTCAATACTGTACACTAGGATGTTATCAAAGTACACCACAACACACTTCCCCATTAGATTTCTTAACACGTAGTTCATTAGTCGCATAAAAGTGCTCAGGGCATTTAACAAGCCAAATGGCATGACCATTCACTTATAGAGTCTATGCCAAGTTTTGAATGCAGTCTTCTACTCATCTCCTAGCCTTATGCGAATTTGATTATAGCTAGACTTTAGATTAATCTTACTGAAGATCTTAGCTCCACTCAATTCATCCAGAATGTCTTTCAACCTCGAGATAGGATATCGGTATTTGATCATTATCTTGTTTACGGCTTGGCTATTAACACACATCCACCAAGGACCATCCTTTTTCAACACTAGGAGCATCAAAACAACATAAGGACTGAGACTCTCCCTAACATGCCCTCTCTCTAGTAGCTTATTAACTTTTCATTAAAGTTTAGAAGCCTGTTTAGAGCTCATTCGATAGGTTAGTTTATTCGACAAGGCAACGCTAGGTATTAAGTTAATGTAATGTCTTATGCCTCAAAGAGGAGATAATCCCTTAGGTAACTGTTCTAGGAATAAATCAACATTTTTTTCCAGCAACTCTCTTACTTCTAAAGGTAATTCATCTCGCTCCTTCAACCCTAATAGGCGCCTAACCAACATGAGGGTTGGCACATCGGCTTTAATGGCCTCTTGAAGCTTGGCTCTACTCATCATTAGAGTCTTCTTCGATCCATGAGCAAGTTTTGCTTGTAGTTTGTTAACTGAACTCAACTTCATCGGGTTCAGCATTATCTTTCTACCATCCTTCTCGAACATATACGTGTTCCTGTACTCGTTATGGATAACTCTCCTATCAAATAGCCTTAGTTGACCAAGCAACATATGTGAAGCGCACATGCGCAGCATATAATAGAAAATCTCATCGAAGTAATTTCCAACAGTGATCAACAGTAGTACTTGCTAAGTGATATGTAGTGCACCCTTCTCACTTAACCAATGCAGCTTATACGACCACAAGTATGCGATAGTCGGTAACTTCAACCTTGTGATCAAATCGGTTGATGTCACAATGGTATAACTTCTGCTATCCACAATTAGCGCGCACACTTAAACGTTTACCCTATAGGTAATATGAAATAAGTTCTCCCCCTGCTCCTCTTCGCGTGAAGGTTCCATGTTCACTGCGTATTGGACAACCAAGATCAACTGATCCAAGTCCTCGACAAACGCATCCTCCTCAATTAGTTCATTCTCCTAAGAGACTTCTTTCTCGACTGTGTTCTCCTCCTCAAGTTCTTCATCGGCACTCTCCACTCCCAACTTTGAGACGTCTCCCTTGATGAACATAATTCTTCGATTTAAGCATTGAACAGTCATATCTCCAAACCTTGAGCACTTAAAGCACTTGATATGGCTTTTTTTCCTACCAAATCCTTACCTTTTCTCATATGTTTGGGTCGACACATCACCTTCTGCCCTTTTGGTCATTGCTGACATCCCCTCGTATGTTTAGGTTAGCACTAAGCTGACCTCAATAGTTTCCCTAAAAGTCAGCTAGTCGATGATCTGGTCAGCATTCGGCTTCTTCTCTACCTTTCTACTCACTGAGCAATTCATATGGCTTTATCTATTGTCTTAAATCATTGGAGTACCACAATGTCCCAAATTGCACTCTTTAAGCCCGTAAGGAACCTAGAGACCATCCGCATTAGTGGTTCCTTCACTTCACAACAAATCATAAGCATTTGGAATTCATAAACATACTCGTCAATAGTTCGTTCTCCTTGTCTCAACTCCTAAAGATGAGTAAATGTATCTTGCAAATAAGTATTTAGCACAAATCTGTTTATGAGTATTCTCTTCATCTCAAGCCAAGTATTAATCTCTCTATATCCTTCTCGTCTCCTCATGGCTTGGAAATTATTCTACCATATGGTAGCATATTTGGAGAGCTTAACAGTAGCAGTTCTCACTTTCTCGTAATCCCCATATCGATAATAGTAAAAAATACGTTCCACCTTCTCCTCCCAATCTAAGTATTCATCCATACTTTCAGACCCATTGAAGCTCAGAATATGAAGCTTCATATGGTCAGATGCTTTAGGTGCTCGAGCCCACTCTTCCTCTGTGTAATACTCTTCCTCATCCTCTTCTCCCAAGTCTCCCAAGTCAATCCTTCTCCTCACTCATCCACTTACTCCTCCACCTCGAACTTATCGAGCTAAGTTTTGACCTCTCACAAGTCGAGTAGCCTGTAGGGTGTTATGCATGGCCTCAGCAAGTCAATAAGTAAATGCATGAATAACTCGAGTTAAATCTACTAAGAAGTTAGCCACCTTATCAAGTTTCTCGTCAATGCTTCTAGGGATACCTTAAGACTGCTGGCCATGGTGGACAGCACCACTATTGTCATTCGCAGCACCAGTATTAATACTTGAGTTTGACATTTTCTTCAAAAGATTCAAATTTCAAACTCTTCGATTCAATGTTACAACTAACACTATCTCTATATATCAAATATCATACTTCCTTCAAACTAGAAGCTTAACAACTAGCAAACACGGTAGCTAGACTGACATAGAAACTTGCTCTATTTCGCTAGCACAAAAGTAAATAAAGTAAAGTAAAGACAAAAATTAGGAACAATAAACCTCTACTTTGATACCAAGATGATGCAAACCACAGCCAAGGATAGACAAGGTCAGTTGTGGCGATGGGTCCAAGCTTGCCAAAAGCTTGAAAAAGGTAATAAGGAAACTCACGAAAGGACAAACAATGAATGAAAGAGTAAGCAAAACCTACGAACAGCTCCAAAGGATATGACGCACCAATGGAACTTTCAAGGACTCACGGTATAGCTCGATATGACACACAAGTTGATCCAGTGAGGTTACTCACTGCTTAGTTTTGCTTAAGGGTTATGATAAGAGTGAAATAAAAGTAAACAATTAGTGTTTATGAGAGAAAGAATATTTAGTATACTAATGGCAATCTAATTATTTACGACTACATGTACAAGGGGTATTTATACCCAAGAATTTATGACAACTTACCTAAAAGGAAAAAGACAAAAAGGGTATTGCCCTAAAGAAGTAATGTAAAAGAATACAAAAGGGTAAAAATGAATATTCAAGAAAAATAATTATTAGTGTAGCAGATTCTACACGTTGTTCTGTACATGTGGCAAAGATGCATTAGTGATGCCATTAGAGGATGCGAACAAAAGAGTATGAGAAAATTAGTTGTTCAAGCAGGGGTGATTGAGGATTAGTCCAAGGTATCTCTCTCTCGACCTCTCGACAAGAGTGATGCCGAGCAATTGGTCGACTCAAACATGGCTAAGTAGACGCGCAAGGTTTGGCTATTGTCTCAGCATTCTTTAAGTCAACATACAAATTCTAAGAGGTAGGTAATCATTTGACTTGACGTACAGAGTTGATTGGTGGCGAGGAGAAACTCGACCTCAGTATGAGACAACTGGATTAGGAGGACTCGCTTCGCCAGTCCTTCTAGTCCTCAAGCTCAGCTGCGGGTTAAAGGCCTAATAACCTAATTCCTATCATTAGTGGTAAAGTTTGCAAGCTTGTACAATCTCTTTACGGGCTAAAACAAGCTTCATCTCAATGGAATAAAGAGTTTACAAAGTTTATTTCTTCCCTAGGCTTTGTACAATCAAAAAGTGATTATTCACTTTTCACTAGGTTGAGAGATGATGAATTCTTAGGTAATCTAGTATATGTTGATGATGTTTTAATTACTAGAACTAGTTTGGAGGCTATTGCTATAATGAAGCCTTCTTTAGATCAAGCTTTTACATCAAGGATCTTGGGGATGTTCGGTTTTTCCAAAGTCTCAAAATTTGTTAAAGCTCCTTTTCCATTGAATGTTCGACTTGATAATGAGCAAGGTCATATACTATCAGATCCCAACATTTAACGCCATATTGTAGGCCGCATGTTGTACATCACAATCATACATCCAGACATATCCTTTCCAATACAACGACTTAGCCAGTTTGTAGCTTGTTTGCAAACTTCACACATGAATGTTACATTCCATTACTCAAGTTCCTCAAAGGAATTATAGACTGAGGCTTATATTACTCATCCACCAGTCCTTTAACATTACTTCATTATGCTAACACTTATTAGGGATCAACTAAGATGGACAGAAAATCTTTGTTGGGGTTTTGTATGTTTCTTAGAACTTCTTTGATTACTTAGAAAACAAAGAAATAGACTACGGTGTCTACATCTTTAGCAAAAGCGGAATATCGTAGTTTCGCTTCAACTATTAAAGAATTTCTTTGGGTCTCATACATACTCCATGATCTTTAGATTAATGTACAACTACCCATTGCACATTATACTGATAGTAAGTCTACTGAATTGATAGCAAATAACCCTTGCTTCCATGGTTAGAGCAAACGCATCAAGATAGATGTACATTTTTTTTATCATATTGCTTCCAATTTTTTGTAGGTTCATTATGTTTCTTCAGCTCATCAATTGGCAAACTTGATGACCAAAGCACTTCCAGAGTCCGTTCTCTCCATTTTGCTATCCAAGCTAGGAATCTTAGATAGTCCCACTTAAAGGTGAGGGGCTAAAAATTGTTTGTAGTGTTAGTTTATTTATCCTAACATGTATAACAGAGCATGTGCAACATATCATAACATAACTTGTATATGTATTTTTACCTGTACATATATTGATGCGTCTCCGAGGTAGGATACACGGAGAAGCACCACAATGAAGTGAACCAAAAACAAACAAAGGGAAATTTAGCAAAATCCTGACAACTATCGAATGGATATAATGCACCACTTAATCTTGTTCGGTCTACAATCCACCGAATATAACTCACTGGTCCAAACTAAAGGGTCACTTGCCACTACTCCCTGCTAAAGGGAACAGATAAGAGTTGAATGATGATGAGAACACTAAGGTTACTCAAAGAAAACATGAATAATTTCTGTATTGATCAATTGGTTCTTTGTAAACAAGCAAGTGGGGGTTTATATACCCATCCACTAAGGTTACTTTATATGTATGAAAAGACAAAAAAGGTATTCTTACAATTAAGTTATATAGAATATATCAAAAAGGGTAAAAGAGACAAAGAATAACCAATACTAAAAAGAAAGAATCATTTTGAAATATTGTATTAGAAGACACTTATCACTTGGTGGTTGGATAAGAGAAATATGATACAAAGTAAGTAGAAGTAGAATAACATTTGTAGTCAAGCATAAACCTGATCTAGATCAGGTCGAGAGTCAATCAATCCTGTAAAGAAGTCAGCTGTATTAGCATTAGATGTTTGTAGTTAGTCCAAAAACTCGGTTCGGATTGTCTTAAGCTATCTTCTGGAATAAGGCGTTGTTGTTGGGTAAGAGTGGATTTGATACATGTAAGGATCAATAGCCAAGTTGGCAGGACATCAATCCAAAACAGGAATCTTTGTCTCAGATATGACTTCGAGCTAGCATTTTTCATGCGAGTCCTTGGAGTCTTCTAGCTTAACTTAGTGTGATCAGTCTAGGGAGCTGATTCCTATCATTTTCCTGGGGATCAAAAAGATTTGCCCTCAAATCTAAAGTGACCTCTACTCCTTCCTCTAGGGCGCTTATAGGGTCTTCTTCTGCTAGTTGGTAAGGAATCAAATCGGACACATTTAAAGTGGGGGGGACACCATAGTTTTTGGGTAACTCGATTTAGTAGGCGTTACGGTTGACTTTCTTTAGGACTATGAATAGACCATCAGCTTGAGGAGATACTTTACTCTATCTCAAGTACGGGAATCATTCTTGGCCTAGGTAGATCCAAGCTAAGTCTCTTAGCTAGAAAGTAACAATCTGGCAACCTCAGCTACCAATGTCATGTTGTTTCTAATTGAACTTGGCGATCTTCCTAGTTACAAACTAGTATAGTTCATGTAATTCTTGGGCTCAATCAACTCCAAATTGACTCTCTTCAGTAGTTGCTAGGGTGCCAATCATATCTAGGGGAATAGTAGGGTTAAGGCCATAAACAACCTCAAATGGGGTCTTCCCAATAATATTAGGACAGTCCAGTAGTATGCAAACTCTACAACTGGTAGGCATAGATCCCAATCCCTCAAGTTCTTTCCTAAGACCTTTCCCACAACAACTCTAAGTAGATTGCCTGGAGTCTTGTTTATCACTTCAGTCTAGCCATCAGTCTAAAGGTGGCTATTGGAGCTAAATAAAAGTTTAGTTCTAACTCTTCATGTTGCAAACTGTGAGCAAGAATAGACAAGGCCGGTCGTTAGATGGGTCCAAGCTTACAAAAAGCTTAAAAAAGGTTAATGGGGAAAGGTACGAAAGGATGAAAGTGAAGAATGAAAATAATAAGCAAAACCTATGAACAGCTCCAAATGATATAACACACTAATGGAACTTTCGAGAACTTATGGCATAATTCGATATGACGCATAAATTGATCCAATGAGGTTACTTACCTCCTAATCTTACTTAAGGGAAAGGATAAGAGTGATGCCGAGAGTAAACAAACAATGTTTACGTAAGGAAGAAAGTACTCAAGTGTATTGAAGGTTTTGCCACTTACAGTTACAAGTGTAAGGGTATTTATACCCGTAAGTTAGGGCAACTTGCTCAAAAAGGAAAAGACAAAAAGTACATTTCTTAAAGAAGTAATGTACATGATATAAAAGGGTAAAAATAAATATATAAAGAAAATAATCATTGGCGCTACAGATTTTACATATAATATTGTACATGTAGCAATGCTGCATTGACGAGGTTGTTAGGAGATACGAACAAACGGGCTTATCCGAGCAAGGATAGCTTAGTTTGTCTGAATTCTCTATCTCTCGACTTCTTGGCAAGGATGATGCCGAATTATTTGTCGGCTCTTTAACTCAGCATACCACAAAATAATGAGTGGTCATATGGTACGACATTAAAGGTGACTTGATAAGGAAGTACTCGGCCTCAATAGGGGTTGGTTAGAACAGAAGGATTCATCGTACTAGCCCCTCTAGTCTCATGCTCAGCTACAACTCAGAGGTTTGATAGCCCGATTCCCATCACTTCTCTAAAGAGTCTTCTAAAAAATAGCACAAACATTTTGTGTCTCAATCTAAGACAATAGTCTTCGGTACCCCATGTATTCGAACAACCTCCTGCAAAAACAAATCAGTAATATATAAAACATCGTTAGTTTGATGGCACACAAAATGAAGTGCGATATCTTACTGAAGTGGTCCACTACCACAAATATAGAATCTTTCCCTCTAAATGTCTAGGGCAACCCTAAGACAAAGTCCATGCTAAAGTCAACCTAAGGTAAGGTTAACGTCAAAAGAGGCATGTATTCCCCATGGGCTTCTCTCTTCCCCTTAATACGCTTGTATACTTCATAACTTTGAACTATCTTATGGATATCTTTAGCTGAACCTAGCTAGGAAAAGTTCTCCTTCAACAGATTGGCTGTCTTAGTCTCAGCAAAGTGATCCGATAATCCACCGCTATGAGCTTCCTTGATCAATAGCTTACTCATGGAATAGTTTGGTATGCATAGCCTTCGGTCCTTGAACAAATAGCCTTCCTTAAGATAATATTCCTTAACAAAAATTCCATCCCTGTACTATTCTATGATAGGGCGGAAATGGGGATCATAAGCGTACTGCTTAGTAATAAGTGAGAATCTCAATAATTTTGTCTACAAAGTTGTCAGCAAGGTTTGCCGACGTGACAGAGCATCGGTAACCACATTCGTGCTTCCTTTCTTGTGTTGAATGATGTGTAAGAACCCTTCCATAAACTTTAACCACCTTACTTGCCTTTTTGAAAGCTTATTCTGACTCTCTAGATGCTTTAGAGACTCATGGTCTATATAAATAATAAACTTTTGTGACAGCAACTAGTATTTCCAAACAATAAGGACTCGATAAAGAAAGTACAACTCTTTCTCGTACACAGAATAATTCAGGGCGGGACTACTAAGCTTCTCGCTATGGTAGGCGATGGGTCTCCACACCTATATTAAGCCAGGTCCAATTCCCACTCCCAATGCATTGCATTCCAATTCAAAGGGCTTGTCAAAATTCGGTAGTAAGAAGACAAGTGCCGAGGTAAGCTTCTCTTTAATTTCTCTAAAGCTCTACTAAACTTAATCACTCCACTTGAATCCTTCACTTTTCTTTATCAGCTCGATCAAGGAGGGCGGCTATGGTATTGAAGTTCTTGATAAATCGTCTATAGAAAAAAACTAGGCTATGAAAACTTTAGACCTTGGTGATAGTCTTCGGTATCTACCACTTTAGAACTGTTCGAATCTTCTCCTTATCTGCTTAGATTCCTTCCCTTGACACCACAAACTCGAAAAAAATCACTTCATTCTAGTAGAACGTACACTTCTTCAAATTCCTATATAACTTCTCAGTTTGCAAAATGTCAAATACTACTCAAAGATGCTGAACATGGTTGTTCAGGTCGGTACTGTATACTAGTATGTCATCAAAGTACACGACCATACATCTTCCAATCAGGGGGCGCATCACATGGTTCATTAACCTCATGAATGTACTTGGCGCATTAGTAAGTCCAAGCAGCATAACCAACCATTCGTACAGACCATGCCTAGTCTTGAAGGCAATCTTTTACTCATCACTTGATCTCATGAGAATTTAGTGGTAGTAACTTCGTAAATCAATCTTTGAAAATATCTTGGCACTATGAATCTCATCTAACATGTCATCGAACCTCGGTATTAGATATCTATACTTAATAGTAATTTGGTTTATTGTTCGATCGTCGATGCACATGTACCATGAACCATCTTTCTTCGAAACAAGCAAAACCGATACTCTACAAGGGATCTTGCTCTCCCTCACATATCCTCACTCTACGAGTTCATCTACTTGTCTCTTCAGTTCAGCAACTTGTTCAAGGTTCATTCTATATGCAAGTCTGTTCGATTACCTTGGCTATAATGTCTCTCAAGGGCATTTTTATAGGTTACGGTGTTGTACACCCTAGGATTGTTGTTTATTAACTTACATTGCTGTGACTAAACTCTCAATAAGGTTAGTTAATCTATTAAGTTTATTATCAACCAACCCTAAAGTGTTACTACCATTATAACCACGACCAGGTTGATCACCACCACCCTGGTCACCAATAATACCTTGAACATTAGAAGCTGACATGGTACAATACTTCTCGAATAGATTAACAACCCACTCGTGATAATCAATTAAATAGAACAGAAGCGAACTTGCTCTATTTTTGTAATGAAAAACAGAGTAAGAACAAAGTAATAATGAAACTACACTTACTTGCACACAAACACACTATAGTAACTATGGAGGGACCATAGCAGCCACTAACAGTAAGGCAAACCAAAACTTCACTATAACTTTACACACTCCCTCGTGGAACCATACTCTGATACCAGCGAAGCGGCTGCGTCTCCGGTATAAGAAACATAGAGAAGCACCACGATAAAGTGAACTAAAAACAAATAAGAAAAAGCTAGCAAAGTTCTAGCAACTATCAAATATATATAATACACCACTCAATCCTACTCAGCCTATAATCCATCGAATATGACTTACCAGTCCAAACTAAAGAGTCACTCGCCACTACTCCTTGCTAAAGGGAATAGATAAGAGTTAAATAATGATGAGAACACTAAGGTTGCTCAAAAGAAACGTAAATAATTTCAATATTAATCAGTTGGTTGTCTATGAATAAGCAAGTAAGGGTTTATATACCCGTCCACTATGGCTACATTATGAGTATAAAAAGACAAAAAAGATATTCTTATAATTAGGTTACATAGAATATACTAAAAGGGGTAAAAGAGATAAAGAATAATCAGTACAAAAAAGAAAGAATCATTCTGAAATATTGTGTCAAAAGACACGTGTCGCTTAGTAGCTTAATAGGAGAAATATGATACAAAGTAATCAAAAGCAAAATAACGTTTGCAGTCAAGGGCCTACCCGATCTTGATCGGGTCGGGGGTTAATAAGTCTTGTAGATAAGTCAGCTGTATTGGCGTCAGATGTCTATGGTCGGTCCAAAAGCTCGGTTCGGATAGTCTTAGGCTGTCTTCTGGAATAAGGCATCGTTATTGGGCAAGAGCAAATTTAACACATGTGAGGATCTAATAGCTAGGTTGGTAGGAGATTAGTTTGGAATAGGAATCCCCATCTTGGATATGGCTTCGAGCTAGTATTCTTTGTGCAAATCCTTGAAGTCCCTTAGCTTGGCTTCATGTGGTCGGTCCACAAGGCCGATTCCTATCACAAGATTGAAGCAATCTTCGTTATGATGTGTTAAAGCGATCCCATAACAAGCTTAGTAGTTGTAACGCCTTCCACAAAGCCAAGGTCAAAGTGTCCTCATTCATGAATGATTGAAGCAATCATACCTTAGTAGCTATAGTTGCTATGTGGAAGCATATGCTCCAAAGCACACAGCGAGCACAATGCCCATTCTACAATACCATTTATAGGATCGAAATGATCTCAGCAGTGATAAATCGAAGTAACTCCATAGCCAGCTTGGTAGCCATAGTGCCTATTTTTAGAACTTGGGTTCGAAGCAACCTCATCCACGAATGATCGAAGCAATCATATCATGGTAGTTGTAGCTGCTCAATAGAAACATATGCTCCTAAGCACACAATAGGCGAAATGTCCATTCTACAACACTCATGAGATAGAAGCAATCTCTACTATGAGGGGTTAAAGCAATCCCATAGAAGGCTTAACAACCATAACGCCTTTCCACAAAGTTGAGGTCGAAGCAATCTCATCCATGAATGACTAAAGCAATCATATCATGGTAGCTGTAATTACTTGAAAGAGGTATTCGCCTTTGAGTACACAACAAGTACAATACCCATTCTATAACATTATTAATGGGATCAAAGCGTTCTCAGCTATGATGAGTTGAAGTGACTCTAAGGTAGACTTAGCAACTGTAACACCTATTTGCAGAACTTAAGGTCAAAGCAACCTTATCCATGAATGATTGAAGCAATCACATCATGCTAACTATAGTCACTTAGTAAAAGCAAATGCTCATGAGGGCGCAACTGATGCACTGCCCTTTCTATAATACTCTTAACAAGATCAAACTAATCTCTGCTATGATGGGTTGAAGCAATCTCGTAGCAGGCTTAACAGCCATAACATCTTTTCACAAAGTTAAGGTTGAAGCAACCTCCACTACGATGGGTTGAAGCGATCTCTGCTACAATGGGTCAGAGTGATCCCGTAGTGGGCTAGGTAGCCATAATGCTTTTTCCTAAAGTTAAGGTCAAAGTGACCTCATCCATGAATGATTAAACCAGTCATGTCGTGGTAGCTGTAGTTGCTCAGTAGAAGTATATACTCATGAGCACACAACGGCCAATTCCCATTCTATAACACTACTAGTGAGATTGAAACAAACTTAGCTATGATGGGTCGAAGCGGTCCCATAACAAGCCCAGCAACCATAATGCAATTTTGCAAAACTTGAGATTAAAACAATCCTATTCGTCAATGGTTGAAGTAATCACTTCATGGCAACTGCTCTCACTTAGTAGAAGCATCTGCTCATAAGCACATGGTAAGACAATGTCTTTCTAAAACTTCATGCAATTACACGGTCGAAGCAAACTCAACTATAATGGATCAAAGTAATCTCACAATAGGTTCAGCAATCGCAACACCACTCTACCTGATCACAATACCAAAGTGATCTTCGTTATGAAGGATTGAAGTAATCTTGAAGAGATCTTCATCAACTAATGTCTTCTTGTTGGTAATAGTTGTTAATTATTGAGATTAGATTAATCTCTTATGCAAATATTCCAAGTAACCTTCTCTCTACTAATTAGCACTTGAATATACCATTGTCCACTAAAGCATCCACTAGCATAAGAGTTGTCTCATTAAAAGGAAAGTCTAAAGTTGTTGCATCCTCCATCAATGCTCTTTTGCAACCACTAAGATCCAAGTAGTCCCTTTGGTACAATGTTAAAGCAGTCTATCATTGGACCCTATCTTTAGTAAAGCCGCATAATTGCAATGCCATCATCCTTAAGCACATAACTGATCATAAAGGAGTTGAAGCATACGGCAGTTCATTATTACTTGAGTAAGTATAGAAAGATTCACATGATGAGATGCAAAGGAACCCATCAAATCATAAGCTGCTGCCTCGTTGAGTTATGACATACCATCAACTAAGGGAGAAAAAGCCAATACTTCAATATGTCAAATTTAATGAACACAGTTAAGTGATGGTTAGTACTCTATAGTGAAGGCCTTGCACTTGTAAGTGTAAAGTAATTGCAATGTCATCATCCTTAAGTATACAACTAATCATAAAGGAGTTAAAGCACATAACAGTTCATTATTACTCGAGTAAGTATAGAAAGATTCACATGATGAGATGAAAAGGCACCTGTCGAATCATAAGTTGCTGCCTCATTGAGTTATGACGTGCCACCAACTGAAGGATAAGAAGCCAATACTTCAATATGTCAAATTTAATGAACACAGTCAAGTGATGGTTGGTACTCTAAAGCGAAGTCCTTGTACTTGTAAGACACCTAAAAGATGGGAAAGCTTTTGTGATTGATCCTCTTAAATGGGTACATAAGGCCTCCTAAGAAAACCTTATAATCCTCTCACAAAAGCAAAACAAAAGGGACTTATTCCCAACCTGTCGAAACTAACCTATGGACAAGTGTAATGAGGTACCTTCTAGTACTACTCTACACTTGCAAAACAACCTATGAGGATGTAAGCTATACTGGCTCGGTAAGAATGGATGGAGTCATTAAAGTACATTAACAAACATGGTTGTTCAATCATTAGTTAGATGCAAATGCAGCAAACAAATGATAAAGCATCACACAATGTTTAAACTAGTTCATTGTGAAATTACAGTAATTATATCCACTTTAACCTGGATTTCAAGAAGTTCAATGGGACATTATCAAACTAAATTCAAGCTTATGCAATGGAGTACACTCTCCTCCCTAAATAACATTTGAACCAATGTTCTAAACATTGCTGCAACCTCCTCTCTTATCACTTAATTTAATTAAAGGTGAGAAAAGGATTATTTCTATTATCCTCATCGAAGTGTTAGTATTTAGTCTGATACCCTAACTGTTGCCCCTATTAGGTTATCATAAATGTCAAGTTAAGTCTTTAATCAGTTCAAGATTAATATGGTTTATCAGGTGATCAACTGAGCTCATATACACAAGATAATATATATGTTCAGGCAGAAAGCAGCACTCAGAGTTCAACTCCCAATTCATCAATCAACATCCCAAGTACACACATAGCATACATACATACAAACTAAGTATAACCATGAACACATATTCTTACTCCTCCAAGTATCTTGATATGATACTTCAATATGCCACAACGCACAAATCCCAAGTTATTTAGACGTAATGTCACGAGCACCTATACTTCGTGTTCGGGGTCTTCATTAATAATCCTTAGAAAACAATACATAACTTCAATTATAAATCTACATATAAGGTAATAGCTTATTTTTATTATTAACTATGTTTATATTCTGATATAAATAGTTTCTTTTGTTATTTATTTTCTTTTTGTTGACTTAAGATAGGTTCTGACTAAGGTTCCAACTTAGGTTCTACTAAAGTTCTACTAGGATTCTGACTAAGGTTCTACTAAGGTTTTAACTTCAATATAGTTACAAAGTTCCACTATCAATTACTTTCTAATGTAAAGCCAATTCTTAGTATATCAAATTATTCTTTACCAAAGTATAATCTAATCTTCTTTCAGCATAATTTTTAACTCTATGGCCATCACCACAACTTACTATTTAACTAATACACAAACTTATCCTACATTTCTAAAATTTTCCACACTATATAATGTTAGTAATTATCAACCAAAAAACCTCAATTACATAAAGCAATGCCCACTACAATAACTACCCACTTATACTAATGTTGTAACTTAGAAAAGTAACCTTAATTTCACTTGAAAATCCTCATTTCTTAAATCATAATAATCCACTTTAAGCTGTTTTAGGTTAATAATTATATATCACACTATAGTTTTACAAAGAACCACTAAAACCCTTTTGATAACACCCGTCCAACATACTGTTTCAACGAAACGAACTTTTCCCCAAAATTTGACAAGTTGATTTTTGCAATCCAACTACATAACATCAACATTCAACATCTTAAGAGTATAACCACAAAATTTCAAGTCAAAATCACATCAATTAATCTTTCAATTACTTACTTAAAATTTAGTGTGCGTGATATTTTTCTTAAGAACCACATATCTACGCTCAAAATTTTTAAAATCCAATTGAATAGTTGAATTCCTCATGGAAAAATACATAAGGAAACTGAATTTTATAATTTTTTGTGATCATTTGCTATTTTTTCCTAATTTTTGATAAAATTGGAAAAATTTAGCAACTTACGAAAAACCTAAGCTCCGACTATTATGGGGAGGGAAGGGTGTGTCGGGCTACTTTACCGCTAGCCACTCCTTTAAGCCACCACTTGGTTTTGCTTCCAGTTACACGTCTTCTTTGGGTACTCGTAAAATGCCAATGTTAAACCATATTTTCTAATTTCTTTTTCCTTTACTCTCTCTCTTCATTTCCAAATTCTAGAATTTTTCCTATACTATGAAATGACCAAACTTTGTTTAAATAGCCTCTTTCATCTTTCTATAGTCCACTTAGAGTTACATGTGATTTTTTTTCCCTCATCAATAATGTCACTTATAAGATTAGGTGTCACCAATGTGATCCCCCATTTCTCATGTGTCCTCAACCTTTACTACACCTCTCCATCAGTTCTCTAGCTACCTAACAGAATTTTTTATCATTTTTCTCAATTTTTATTAATTTATTTAGTAAATTATCATTAATTTTGGATATTTATGATAATTACAAATATATATATATTTATATAATAATTATATCCGATGCACATATATGTCTTTTATATATATATTTAATGTCCAATATTAATTATATTACTCTTATAATATATCTTTAAGTGTTCATTAATTTTTGCAAGTGCTCCAATTGCTTTATTTTTTTTTTTGGGCCAACACTTGCAGAATAAAGAGAAAATATTGAGAAGCGTCAACTTATCAACTCTA
The DNA here is from genome assembly GCA_024138005.1 of Lumnitzera racemosa. Taxonomy (NCBI): domain Eukaryota; kingdom Viridiplantae; phylum Streptophyta; class Magnoliopsida; order Myrtales; family Combretaceae; genus Lumnitzera; species Lumnitzera racemosa. The sequence continues at coordinate 78,144,273 of JAMXBC010000004.1, read as the reverse complement.
TGCAAATGGATGCAAATCAATAACATGAGAAGAATAAATCATTGCAAAAATGGGATGGAGAAGCATATAGAAGAATGGATTCTAAGGTAGCAAAAGTGAATACTAGTGTATCACACCCAACTCATCAGTGATTCGAAAGAAGTATTAATTCCATTGGTCTTACAAGTGATCAAGCAAGTGAGGTAGACACCCAATACATCTATGCAATAGTTGAAGAAACAATTTCTTGAAATGCACAAAACACACTTGATTATGTTCAAAAGACTTTTAGTCAAGGGGCAAAATGTAGAGAGTTATTTCAATAATTGAGCCTTTCATCTAGTTTAAGGCCATAGACCAATATCTTAAGCTACCAACAGAGCTTGCAAGATCAATCTACTTAGGGATGTTTAGGGAGATTTAGTTTAGTAAGCTCAGAATAAGGATCACTAGACTAGATTTTTTGCTATCAGCCTTGCTCAGTTATCTTATGCTAGAAAAATAGACTTAGTGACAGTTCTTCTCATCTTATTTGGCTTCAATTGGCTCTAATGGGTCTTAATGGAATTTATATGTGTTCTAGGCTTATTTATAACAATAATGAACTTCCATTAACTATGATAAGCCCTTAAGTAAGCTCAAGGCTATGTTTAAGCCCATGAAGGCTAAAGGAAATGTTAAGCTTTAACAATAAGGCTTAATCTCAACCATCTATCTTGGAGCCATCCAACAGATATTATCAACTTCTAAAATTTATAAATAGGAGACTCCTTCTCTCATTTGGTTCATTTAGAGCATTAGCAAGCTTAAGAAAACACTATAATTCTGCTAAAATCACTCTAAAGAGGATCAAACAAGTAATTTGATCAAAAATACCGAGTTAATCCACTGTCATACACACACGTTCGAGATACCGAGTTTGCCCGTTATTCTTCCCATACCTCTTCCCAATGATATCCCTCCACGTGTTATCAACTCAAGACGTCTCGTAGGTCGACCAACACACCCGTTATACATAATTAACCAACTATAGTGACCCCACCATATAAGTATTAATAGAAGAATTACAAGGTATAATAACATAAAGATGGAAAAATTAAATAACTAATTTTAAATATATATATTTTGGTATGAATATAAAAAATTTAACTGACTCATAAAAATTTGTGACTTAATGGACCTTAGACACAAGCATGAAAAAGCTTCTAACGTGTTTGTTTAAATATATAAGGTAGTACATGCATTTCAACTAATTTGTTTCTGTTTGGCAATGTGTTTCTGCAGCAATATCTTTGGACTCGCCATCATTGTTTGTAATTGAGACATATGGTCCACTTGGCTAAGACATTTTTCTTTTTTCGTACTTTTAAGTATGATAAAGATAGTAATTGGGGAAGAAGAAGATCGAAAGGATAATTCACTCATTTTAAGATCTCTGCATTGGAAAAATAAAATAGAACTTTTGTCTCTGCATGGTAGCTTATGGTGTTTTAATCTGTTACAGGAATGTATATATATTTTCATCTTCATCTTTTCTATAGTCAAATTGAAATCAATCGTAAAATCAAGCATTGCTTCCTCTCTCAGCTCTCAAGCAATTTGCAGGAAGTTTCTTCCTTTTCGATTACGCCGCAGTATGACAAGGAGGAAAGAACATGTTTAACTGGGAAGCAGCCTCGACCAAAAAAGATGGATGTCGTTCCCAATTCAACTAGGCACTAACGTTCAGTAGGTTTCGTATCAAAATTGATATTGCTTTTTCTAGATAAAGAAATTCAAGCCCACGTAATATTTTCATACATGATGGCAACAGCCCGCCACATGACAAGTCAAAGTATAGCCGTCATGGATGCTTTTTTCTTACTATTGGTTCATTCGATGGATTAAACGTAATTTATTAACAATAACCCGGTCATATTATAAGAACGATCAAAAGGGGTATGAGCTCAACTTCTTGAAATTTTAATGATTACTTGAGTACGAGATCATGCTATCTATTTCCTAACTTTAGAGTACAGCCAAGCGGTCAGTAAAATTATCGGTGACATGGATTTTATGGAATCATAATTCAAAGAATAAACTAAATAAGACCTACACATAATAGGAATATAAATGCTACAGATTTAGGAGGAGAATGAGTCCGATTTACTAGATTTTCAAAATATAATAGCAGAGTCAAGTTTAAGAAAGAATTCTTAAAAACAATTGAGTTAAGCTCACACGATTGTTTATTTGTTTGAATAGAATTGACAACGTTAATCAAGCTTAATTGGAGTTTAAGTTCGAACGAAACTTAACTGACCATACACTCATTGTAATAAAGGAAAAATGTTTTCCTTCACTCAAATTAGATGACTTCAGGAAAGAAGTAGAAACCATAGAATTTTTAATTCTAGAAGCTAAGAAATGGGAAAGCTTGATTCTCATCCTGAGGGGCCATCGTACTCATGTGACAGCCCCAACACCCCCTATCTGTGTAATCAATGCTTGATAAAGTGGGTTGATGAAATTTCCCTATTTCCCATCCTTTAAGCAACAATGTGAAAGATGCAGTACAATAAGTAATATCCTTCTCATACTGAAAGTGATATATTTTTGTCAGTGGTCATGATTTGAGTTTCGAACCTTCACTCTTCCATTTCACTATATTCCCAATCCCATTACAAAATATCCAAATCAAACAGTCGAATCCCTCGGGTGGAATCCACACAGATGCCCAGAGAGTCTCTCTTGAAGTATGAATGTACTAAAGCTATTTTAAATGATCTTACGAGTTGAAGTTTTCATATGTAAGCACAGTAGCGAACAATCATCTATTACCGACTTTAACTAAGGAAGACAGTCATCCTCATAGCATTTTAGCAGAAACCGAACAAGGAAGATCATCTTTGATGATTGCAAATATAAACCTTTATCATTAAACATGATCGTTTAAGTGTTGAAGCTGAAAGTATCAGAAAAGGTAATCTCTATCTACAAATGTACATGACCACATAAAGTGTGTAATATTATCAAGAGAAAGGAGGGTCAACAACCAACTTGGATTTGCAGTCCAACACGTACATGAACTAGGGTACGCCTACGACCTATCCATGTTCAAATCATGCAAAAATATCGTACATAAAGATTATAACAAAGAATACTGCACAATTGCCTGATACCGGTGATGCCAAATTCACTCAAGGAATATACTCGAAAAAGAAGCTGAAATCAGGATACACTTCAATACTCCCACATTGATGCCAGGGTGAATGAGTACTCAGTGGAAGAATTAGCTCCGCACATGGGTACTGGTAAGACATCTCCACTGCCTCATCCGAGGGTTCTTGTTCAAAAGCATTTGCAGGCCCAGATCATTGGATGATAGCCCAAAGGCATACCTGTCAGAATACCACAAAATTAACAAGTAAGATGTCAAAAGCTTGTGCTTGAAACAAGGAACAGAAACAGGAATAATCTACAGCACATAAGCTTGATGATATTACAACAACACCCCAAACCATGCCCCATGGAGTGCAAACTGGCATGAATAGCCCTTAAGTTCAGACTTCAGAGCACCTTTGGACCAGGGTACCTTATGAAGTTCTCCATAAATATTTTATACATGGGGATTTTGCAATATTTTTGTATGATTGTTTCCCAGAGGTAATTTATCAAAAGTGATCAAATATGGATTGAATTATTGAATTTTTTAACAGTTTAAACTGATGGATGATAACTGGAGACGATGGTACCCATGAATGACTTCACGGACCATTCTATTAAATATCTAAGTGGCTAGTTAGGATGACAGAATTTCATAGAAAAATTTCTGGTCACCCACAATAGAAACACCCATAGTTCAAGTGCTCTACTACTTATGCACATCAAAGTCACTGCAACAAGTGTTTATATAATCGAGAAATACAATTAATTGGAAGCTAGTTTCTAGTCTTGGTAAGTCATGATTTCCAAAAGAATGCAAGGGGTATAAATCAATTCTATCCTCTGTTAACTAATCTATGATCCAACATCCCATATTCCTTCAGGAAAATCTTTCTTAAATACTCAAAGTCATTTATAACCTAAAAGGAAAAACTACACCATAGTAATTGATTGAAGAGATAAGTAGTTATAACCAGCCAGTTATAAACTTACTTGCTTCGACGTGCTTTCTTCCTCCAGAAGACGAAGGAACCTATCCACTGCACATAATGGAAAAGCAATTCAATTCGCTATAAGAAGGAGAAGCTACCAACTTAAATTTCCCAAGTAACCGATGAAGAGGGAAAATGAACAATATCAATAGGACCGCAAAATGAGCAGAGCTATATATATAGAGAGAGAGAGAGAGATGGGAACAAATACTCTCAAGTAAACAAAAGAGAGTAGCTATCCTTCAAAGATAAAGCTGTCACAGGTCACGGCTACAGTATTTGGCAATGCAACAAGAGGAATAAATGGGGAAGGTTAATTGTAAATGAAGAGGCCATAACATCAAACTTATCCACGAAATAGAGAATGCTAATGTAGTCCAACATCTTATCTTGTACCTTTAAAAGTATGTTCACATTTAATAAATTTACAAGTTTCCACAATCTTGTGTTTGTAGCAACAGATTGCAGTGCCATTGGGTATGCTCCTCCTCGGAGACTCAGCTTACAGACATGCATGGCATCTTTTGTGTCTGTTTGTGAAAGCCCAAAAGAGAAAGGATCGAGAACTCGAAAAGTAGGGAAAAAAACTGTCAAACCAGGAAAGTCTGAAACTAAATGTCTAGGCAATGATGCCACAAGAAGGTGCATAAAACAGAGAATTGCTTAAACTTGACGTCTCAATTGAATTGGAAAAACAAAAAGGAAACTCCAAATATTCAAAATACACCGCTAAATCATAACTGACATTCATAAGCCATGTGATCTCTTAAATATACTGAAAAGTGCAAACTTACCTTGAAAACTGACATAAAGGTAAAGCCTCCAGGTTTGGATGGTCCTTTTGTAGGTGCGTATCTCTCTGTTGACACATCCTTGCATAGACTTTGAGCTATTTCCTTGAGTAACGTCAACTGTGCTTTGTCAGTCTGCATTGAGATAATAACCTGTCTCATCGACTCTCGGTCAGCCTCAAGTGCTTGAAGCCTCATGTACAGCTTCTTGATTTCGGGGTCCTCAAAATCGTCTTGATACAAAGAACCTCTTGGTGTTCCATTCAGATCATCACATACACGAGCTCCAGCTTTTGGATCAATCTTCCGAACATGCACAGAATCAATTGTGCATATTCTGTCACTCATCTCGTCTCCAGATTCTGAGACACTCCTCATTTTTCTCAAATTAGAGAAGTCCTTGGCACTGCCGTTGAACCGTGGGGAGTCGGTGATCAGATCCTGCACATCTCTAACCACAAAAGAACTCCAACTATCAGTAGAAAACTTTCTGGAATGCCTGGGTTTTCGAGGAGACTGACCAACGATTACTTTCTCAGGCATGTAATTCGAATTACCAAAATCCCCATCAATAGTGCTATAGCTAGGATTTCTCTCCATTTGGAAGATTCTGTGTTCCAAGTTTCTCAAATGATCCCTGCTATTAGGTGTCTCGCCACATGCATACTTCTCGACATCAATGACATCATCCTCACCCTCTAATCCAGGTTGTCCTTGTAAATTGCACTTCAATGGAGGATATTCATAAGCTGAGAATTCAGAATCAGCATTCTCATCTCCAAATCCTTTTTCACCATCAGCCTCTGCCTCGGTAAGTCCATAACTCATCATTCTATGCTTATAAGCCTGCACTTCACAAGTGAGGGATTGAATAGCTTGCTCTCTCTTGTACAATAGATCTTCCAACGCTGAAAGCTCCTGCTGATCATGCCCCATTTTCTCCTCCGCCAACCGCTTGAATTGCCGTGATTCCATCTGGATTTCTGCCTTCTCCCTTTGCAATTTCAATATCATAGACATAGCCTCATTTGCAGCTGATGCAGAGGCATTCCTCTCTTCTTCTAATTCCACGGACAAATCCTGAATGGCTCTCTGTTGACTACTAACCGTCTCACGCAACGCAATGATCTCGTTCTCAATCTGAACCCGAGCAACCGAGTCGAAGTCCAAACCAGGCACAAAGAATCTCCCCTCATCCTCACATTCATCATGTTTTCGTTTCACCGATCGAAACCAAGTTCTGGAGGACGAGTACATGGAAGAACAACTGCATCCGCAATCATAGCACTGGACCATGTCTCTTGAAGGTGGCAATGCTTCTGAATCCATTTATTCAATAACATGCAAATTGCTCAAAGATATTATCTGTCCATAACACCAATTCAATAAATAAATCAGAATCAAAATTTCAAAGAAAAATCCACTAATTCCCCTCTCCCGCCCCCCTTCTCGATTAATAGTTCGTAACATTTTCATAACAAAATTAAAATAATAAATAAATATATATCTATACATATATCTATATAAATTATATATTGCATTTGCAAGCTAGATTCTTCATACATCAAAAAAGGAAAGAAAAATGAATATTAAAACTTAAAATCCAATCAACTATGTTTAATTATTCAGCTCAATAATGATATTTCCTTAACATTCCGTCTATCGATAACCATGTAAGCTATTACACAAAAACAGCAACCATCTTTCCTGTCAAAATGCGTAATGTAGAGAGAGAAAGACAGAGAAAGCATGAAGCTCACCCGCAACGGAGAAGGCGGCAACGGAGAGCCAGAAATATCCCCGAAAATGCAGCTTTTCCTGCAACACAAAGAAGCCTCGGTTTCTCGGGAAAAAAGAAATTGAAAATCCTCGCGGCGGCGTTTGGAGGGAAAGAAACTTGAAGGGGGACAAGGAGAAAAAAAGGAGAGTCCGAGGCAAAGCAAACAAAACGAAGCTACAGAGAGAAACAAACAAGTACGACCGAGAAAGAGAGAGAGAATTTTCCTTCTTTTTTTTTTTTTTAATTCTCTCTCCCTTTTACTTTCCTCTATATTAGTTTAGTTTTTTTCTTTTTTTTTTTTTTTGGGTTTTTTTGTTTTATCTATTACAGAACCGCATTACTTTTTTTGAAATTCCTTTTTACTTTAAATTGTGTTTCCTTTTTATCGAATTTTATCTTCATTAATGCGCTGTATTTCTTGTTCTAACACATGGAGACATGAAGGTAATTTTTGGTTTCTTTCTCTCAGAGGGAAGAGAGAGAGAAAGAGTAGAAGGCTGGGAAAAGGGACCGGCCCTTCCCAAAGAAAGAAGTGAATGGCTAAAATTATTTTAAGGGTTTGTTAAAATTGTAAAATGGATAGAGATTGTAAAATAGTTCTTTTTTGTTTTTTTATATAAATTTAGAATTTGACGATCTGTCTGAGGTGATCTTTCGGAAATTATGGTTTTTTTTAATTCCAACCATAAACTCCGTCGTTCTCTCCTTTTACGCATTCTTCATCCTTTTCTATTTTTTTTTTAAATGTTTTATTTGGTTATTTTGTAGTTGAATTGAGTGATCACGCTCTCTGATCATTAATACATTCTCTCCTTTTCTATTTTTACATTAGAATAAATGATTAAACAGTTGCAAAACTGACCGATGACCAAGTCTTGGTCCAAATAACACGAGCATTATTTTTCGATCAAAAATCAGACCATGTTAAATTTTACGATTCAATTCTAAGGAAAAAACCTAATTTAAAAGATTACTTTTATAAGTAAGAGAATCCTTTAAATTTAAATGCTATCATTTAACTGATATCACTTTTTGATATGGGACTATAATAAATTCGTTATGAATACATCATGTTATTGTTGTTATTATTTTTTTCTTTTTTTTTCTAAAATGAATAGATCATATTAAAACTAATAATACGTATTCTTCCTAAAAATGTTATGTAAGTTTCAGCAAATCGGTAGATTACAGGAAGGGGGAAAGATATGGTTTGAATGAGCATTCTATAAAATGATGTCATACTAGTTCGATTTAATAAGAATAGTTTATGAATAAAAATAAAATGACTAACATAATCCATCTTATATATCTACACAAAGCCACCAGACATCCAATCACCCGCTACCCCTTCCCTCATGAACTCCTACAACATAGGTCCACTGGTGTAACGTCAATAGTGGCAAGGGAGAACTAGAAATGGAAATTTTTTTATGATGTATTAATAAAACCATTTAATTTATCATTTAATTGTTAAAAAAAAAATCAATACAATAAAACTTCAATCCAAATTCTTTCTCATAAGTTGTGTAATAACTTCTTAATAAAACCTATATAAATCACATTCTAAAATTAATATAACTATAATGATTAGAATTATCAATCACAATCCAAACGGATGAATTATATATACCTTTTTTACTTACTCAAGCAACTTAATAGTAATCCAAAGGGTCAGAAGAATATTGGTGTTTTATTATAGTAAACTAAATTCAATTCTCGTTTATTAAAATTGTAATATTATCTAATTGATAAAAATAAATAAATAAAATGAAGGTTATGTAGAATCTCATTACGCCCAATTCCACCATATGAAATACCTAAAATCGTTACAAAAGGGTGCCATTATATTAGCTGGCCAAAAAAAAATATAATTATGTTAACGTCAGTTAAATTGGGAAATCGAATTCGTTTGTTCCATATACAGAACTGGCTTCGAAAATGGAAAATGGCAAGTTTTTAGTCTTTTTTCCTTCCCGCCGAAGGTAACCATTCAAATCCTTTGCAAAATGTCTTAAATTTTGAAGTTTTTGCATGTAATGTTGGAGACAAGTAGCTTTAAATTTTCTGGATTTTTCCGTGACAATAAACCCCACATGCTGACAAATGATTGAGGTAAGAATGAATGAAAATTAAAAACCATTCAAAATTAAAAAAAAAAAATTATTTCCGTCACATCTCCGTCGTGATGACTACATAAATAAGGTGGCAGGGTAGAAATTAGGATACTACAACGACATTGAAAGAACCCTCCTCCAATGCCAGGGTTCCGGTGGTCCCTCACCATTATGTCATTTAAGAAAATAGGTGGTGTTGTTTCAGAAAGGGACCCAAATGGGTGATTAAGGATAGGGATCCTTGGGGAAAAAAAACAGCCAACAGTTAATCGAATAAAAAATTGGGGATTTTTTACATTGGGTTCAATTATTAATTCGATTCGATATTATTGTTTCGGTTCATTATTTACTTCAATGTATTGAACCAATTTTACTAAAAAAAAAAAAAAGATAACATTATGAGTTTAGGGAAGTTTTATAGTGCCGTTCATGTTTTTAGTAAGATTGGTCTTACTTATTATTTGATCATTAATTTATTATCAATTTAATCTAAATTATTAAAAATATAATTAATTAAATTATTAAGATTTAATAAATATAAAATCAAATATTAGATCAATTGTAATACCGATCTCATAAAAATAATATATGGATGGATCGTAGAAAAATCTGCAAGTATATAATTAATATGCACTTTCCGTTTTATTCAACTTTGTTTGAGAATATATATACATTTTCTTTTTCTAGTTGGTTCCAATGATTAGTTATGGGAGAAACTAAGAGACTACAAGTGTATAGGAAGCAATCCAACTTACATCTTTTATATGTTTCTTTTGATTGATGAAATCTACTATTATAATTATCTTACTCTTTTTCATGATGATGTCAGAGCTTAGGAGTTTAGGTCTTACAATGTGTATATAAATTAAATATATCATAAGCTTAAATAAGAAGGTTGGTGACTTTTACATGCTTAGCAATACATTTGTTCTTTTCCAAGACGGTAAGTAAATTTTATCTGCTTAACTACATATTCATGGTTTCCTAAATAGTTAGATTTTGCTTAACTCAGTAAAAGAAGGGGTCATTTTATTGTATATGAATAAGTAAATGATTCACTTTGTATTTAAAAAAAAAAAAAAAGGTTCCAAACTACAAATTGAATTTCTTAATTTTAGATTTAAAAAAATTATTAATCGAATCATGCCGTTAGGTTATTTTTAGAGAAAACATCAAAACATTAATTTTAAGTTTAATTTGATAATGAGAGATAAACTGTATCATTCCGAACCAAACCGCATTCGTCTCTAATTCATGCCATAGGCGTATCATATCTAAGCGGACCCGTTATGCTAACACACCGGTCATGCATCGAGAAAGAGGATTTTTTCTTTTTTAATTGACTCATATTAGTTTTTCAATTAAATTTAATGTCAGAGAATGAACACGTCCATGTAAATACAAGTTTCTTACTTTTCTAATACTATTTATATCAATTTTTCATATTGTAGAATTTGAGGAGAAAAAGGGGTGTAGCACGTATCTACCATCCTTTAAAAAAAATACATCAATACAAGCCACATAAAAATAATTACATATATATCATCCTTAATTTGCATTTAGTAATCACAAATTAAAAGTTTGCAAATAAATTACTTTTAAGAAATACAATAGCAGAATTTTGTACCACAATTAAATTGCATCTAAAAAACATGACATACATAATATTTTAAAGTTGAAAGTTTCAATTGTGACATACAAGAAAATAAAATGTAAGCACTATATTGCATGTTTCAAGTGCGATAAATGTAGAATAATAATATCACATATCTAACATGCAATATAGGATTGTTATTTGTATAATTTTTTTTAGTTGATAGTTGTGTAATGTTTATCTATTTGAATGGGAAATATTCCTAAAAAAAAGAAAAAAATAAGATAAGATAAGCACAAATCATAGGGAGGGGAGATTCACCCCTCTACACTCAACCATCCTCTAAGTTCACAATTTTTACTATTACTTTAGATGGAAGCTAGCCTTCTCCTTCAATCAACCCAAAACTTTGTTCCGAGCTCATCCGTGTCATCATCAAGAGTGCCCACTAGCTTTGTCACCAACCTCCATATATATTTGGGAGGCTTAGCTATTCAATTGATTTTAGTATGACATGGCAATCATTAGAGTAATAACATCAACTCCTAACCAATTTGTTCATAGAAGGCTAAACCTACCATTAGAATATCTAACCCATAAACAAATCACCTTATTGATGCCATTTACTTCATTATAAGCCTGAGTTAAACATCCTCATTTCCCTCCAACTTACATATCACGACATTCTCTCCTATCTAAATCCATGATATCCTCGTAGTAAGGCCAACACCTTTCCATTACCTACACCTTACATATCATAAACTCCTTCAATTATTACTAACTCTAACTTAAGATCATCTCTACTAAGACTTTGGGCTTCTATAAGCATCCCTCATCACTACCCGTTTCTCTTATCTGGTAAGATCGACTCTTGCTAAATGGTCTGATGATGGGGTCTGCTTACTAAAGTTCATTTTATAAAATTATCGATAGATTCTTGTTATAAGCCAACTTGCGACACAACTACCCTTCTTGTATCGATGTTCTCTCTTTAGTAGTCTCTCCTCCTCTTGAGCTTAACACACACAAGCTAGACTCATGACATAGTTGCCCCTCTTGCAACATGTCTTCCTCTAAGCTTCTTACATTAATCTTTCTTCATATCAATAAGGACTACCCTTACATTCAGCACATTAGGTAGCATTTAGCCACTTGATGAAAGTAGAACCATTGGCTCCGATTCTAGTTATCATTCAACAAAAGGTTCATCCTCCTAAAGTTCTTGTGCAAACTTAATCATCCTTAGCCTTCTCATTTTCACTCGTGTTCCACATGGTGATTCGGGCTTCTTTTCTATTCACCTAGGATTGTTCTAAGCCTTCCTTCTCATTAAGAATGCCCTCTAGCTCTATCATCACCCCATATCTAATTAAGAGGCTCAATTATCCAACTATTTTCTACTTATCATGGCCATCATCAAGAGAACGGCACCAACTTCCAACTAATTTAGTCATAAGAGCCAAACTCACCTTCAAAGATTATTAAACCCACAAATAACACCATCTATTGATGCTACTCGCTTTACTATAAGTCTAAGTAGAACACTGCCAGTTGCTTATAAATTCATGAACCATAGAATTCTTCCTCACTTAAACTCATAGCACCATTGTCATAAGGCCAACAACTTACTACTACCAACCCAACAAATCACAAACCTTTTCAACCACTAACCAATTCTGAACCAAGATCGTCTTTGCTAAGACCCAAGGCTTCTACAAGTATCCTTTCGCTCTTATCCTCTCTTCTTGTCCTACATGACTACCTCTTGGTGAATAGCCCAACGATAGGGTTTGTTTGCTAAACTTTATTTATAAAAACATAGATAGATTATTGATACAAGCCAACTCGCAACATAGCTATCCTTCTCATAGTAACGTCCTCCCTTTAGTAGTTGCTCTTCCTCTTAAGGTTAACCCATGTAAGTTAGGACTTAGGACATAATTGCTTCTCTTGCTACGTATCCTCCCATAATAGTCACTCTTTTGAGATTCTCCATAAGTACGCTTCATCTTGTCAATAAGAACTACCACTTCAATTTCCACTCTAGGTAGTATTTAGGTGGCTTGATAAAAAGGGGCAATTATGTTGTAAGATGACTTGTATTAAGGATTTGTTTATATCTTTACAATATGAACTTCAATAAGCAAACTCTACCATTAAGCCACTTAATAAGAGGTGACTCCAAAGGATAAGTGAAGAGGGTAAGGGTAAGAGGATGTTTGTAAAAGCCTTAGGTTTAAGCCTAGATGATCTTGGACTAAAGTTGGCAACAGTTGAAAGGCTTTCTGATATGTTCAATGCAAGTAGTGGCAAGTTATTGTCCTTACGATGAGGGTGCCATAAATTTAGGTATAAGAGAATGCTACATTCGTAGATCCATAAGTTTAAAGGCAAGTAGGAATGTTCAACTTGAACTTATAATAAAGTGAAAAAAATCAATAAGTGATTTGCTCTTGGGTTGGATATTCTCTAAAGGAGGGTTCGGTCTCCCATGAGCAAACTAGTTGAAAACTTATATCATTCTCCTAATGATAGTTATGGCAAGTTGAAACTAATTAGATAATTGAGCCTACTAAATACATATAAGAGTTGGTAAAAAAGCTAAAGGGAACTATTGATGAAGTAAATGAGCTCAAAACAGTATTAGGTAAATATGAAGATAAGGCCAGCTAGCCACCTAAAATATGAGTTAAAATGAAAAGTTAAAGAATGGTTGAAAACTACACAAGCACTTTAGGAGAGGTAAATCTCTTATCTTATGTTACACTATAAGCAATATATAAAACAATTATTATTTGTATGCAATTCTTTAGCTTCAACTTATCAAAGTATGCCTTATAAAATGATCTCTCATTCATTTATACCGTTTTCAAATCTACCTTGTGCCTTTAGTGGAAATTAAAAAGAACACAAAAAGTGTTGTGATAGGAACTCTATTCTAATTAAGGTCAATAAAAGAAGTAGGTGTGTAGCTTCATCTAGCTTTATTTTGTCATTGCCTAAATTAAAGTTTCATAGAATATCCTTTGGTTTTAATTTAAGACATTAAAAATTTGGTTAAATTACACAAATCATAAGAAATCACTAGCCTTTATAACAGACAATATTAACCTTTTATATGACTTGATTAGCTATGTGTAGACTACATGTAATAGATATGAAAAAATAAATACAATTAATACAACAAAGTACAAAAAATCATAAAATAAAAAAAAAGAAAAGGAAAATACAAAAAGTAAAAATTGAAAGGAAAAAAAAAATCCCTCTCCAGCATTATTTAATCCAATCATCCAATTCGCATTTAACTCCTCTATTTTAAAAAGCTAAAGAGTCAACGTGGACATAGCAATCAATTTGTAAACAAAAATCAACGTTTGTTTATAAAATAGTTCATGGTATCAAAACAATGCAAAGCAACATTAATATCACGTAGCAAAGATTGACTTTTTTTTTCATGATTACTAGAAGATTAATGGCATGTTTAATTGATTTCATAAAAGTGGAATAGAATGATTATTCTTTAGCTATAAATCTATTTCCATGTTCAGTTGGCAAAAAAGTTGATCTATGAAATTGCTACTATTGTGAAATGAGGAATAGCAATTCCTTTATAGAAATGAAGCAATAGTTATTCTTTGTTTATTTCTAACATATTTCCAAATTTACTAAGGAAACCTTAATAAAATTATAAAAAATAGCTAGTACTCCTCTATTATTCATCAAGATTTGTAATTCTATTTTTACCTTATTCTACTCCATAAACTAGACATATTATGAGACACCCATATCCAAGAAGGGCAATTATTACCCTAAAAAAATAAAATCCACCTTTTTATTTTACTAAATTTACTATATCTTAATGTTCTTTTCTAGAAATTTAGAAATCGGGTTTTAATATTCAAGCTATATAGGTGGAGACATGTTGTTTTAAGTTCTTTTTTAACTTTTTCTATGATTTTTTCAAATTTTTTTTTCATTACAAAGTGGTAACAAAAAAAAAAAATAATGTGACAACTAATGTAAATGAGAGCAATCTCAAAACTAAGCCTCGATTGGCAATACTCCAACTTTTTGCTTTAATTTTCTATGGTTCCATTTAAGGTAGAGGATTTAGCGATGACAAGAGGTGGTCCTTTTCTTTCTTTCCTTGGTTTCTTAATTTTCTATTATTTTAGAGTATCATAAAAGCTACTATCATTATTAAAATTGTTAAAAGTTTTGCCTAAAATAGTAGGTGTTAATAGATAATTATGAGGTTGGGCCTTAGGTGCATTTCGATCTCCTTTCTATGATGGGTTAACCTATCTAAACTTAATTTCAAGTTATGAAGGCTTAAGCTTGCCTTTCCCCTTATCTGATCCAACTTATGATCGAATCGCAAGTTGTGCCTAACCTTTCTAAAGGACAATGTCCATTCCCATGTGGGTAAGAGCTTGTCTGTATGACTCATGCCCAAGACCTTTAAGGTCGAGGGATTAGAATAGAAGCTTGGATTACGGGCGTATGGTAGAGGTACCAACCTATATGGGATCGTTGACCTAAGAGATGCCACATCATCTCCAAGAATCCCGAAATGTACATAATATATGTTATGCTTCGAAGAGGAAGAGTTGTAATAGTTTTACTATGTAAATTATCCTAAAGTAAAAGCTAACTTACAGTTGCTATTGTAGACTTAGTCCATATTAGGAGTATTCAACTCAATTGTTTTAAAGTATTTAATTCAATACCTATTTAATATAATCTATGGAATAATCTTTTCAATTAACTGTTAAAACAAACTTATAGTTTGAATTTATAGAAGAGTAATTATAAAACACATAGGTACATATCACTGAATAAACAAGCCAAAATATTGAAAACTAATAGGCCACTTGAGGTGACCCATGTAGATTTTTCTAAAAAGTTACATAAGTCATCAAGAAGAACAAGTATCTAACTAGTTTCTCTTGAACCTTATTCCCTAACCTTATTTGCCAGTACTCTGGTTTTGTGTGTATACTTGTAAATCTACTCTAGACCTTTAAAATGAACTATAAGGGAATGAGCAACAACTTACTCAATAAGTAAGATTGGAGATAGAAGTAGGTATTTAATATAAAGCAACCAACATTTTCGAGTAGTTTTAGTTAGATGCAATGCATATTCAAGAAAATGCCACTACATGACATTGTCCAATTTGTCATAAAATTAGAAAAATTGTACTGACTCTAATCCGGGTTGAGAAATTTGACATTTTATGCACGAATTGAAACCGAACCAAGGTTTATACAATAAATAACACCTTATAACTGAGACTACCTTTAAACCACTATCCTTAACCTCATCGTAACCTTCTCTCTTGTCATTTAATTTAACTAACGGTGAAAAGAGAACAATTTTAGCTATCCTCATCAAAGGGTCCGTATTTGGCTCGAGGATCCTAACCATTATCCTTAATGGGTTGCAACACATGTTAGGTTAAACATTAAGCCAAGTTTAAGTTAACTTGTTTTAGAGCTGATTAACTAAGTATAAACAATTCAAGTAGAACAATATTCATAAAACAAACATAACATGGAGCTCAACTCCCACCACAACAAATTAGATCTCAAACATATGTCCAGCACACATACAAATAACTAACTATAATTACAAGGAACTACATACCAAAGTCTCCAAGTATTCTTAAATAATACGTCAAAGTACAGTGAAGCAATGATCCCACTTACCTAAAACTCAATTGCTCACTAACCAAGCTTGCTAACTTGTCCTTATTAGCAATACCTAGATATTTAATCCGATTTAGTACTTTAGTCTGCATGTAATTTACTTTTCTATATAAGAATTAAGTTAGTTAGTCATTAGTTTATTATCTTTTTGCTTTAAGTATTTAAAGTTTAGAATGGTGATACAGGTGTATTTTACCTTTGCTACCTTCCAAGTTATGTCCTAAGTCAATGTACCCTTAAAGTCTTTAACTAAAAAAGCTTATGAGCATCCTTTGAACCATATGGAGGATGAAGTTTATAATAGGATCATCCTCTAAGTCAACCTCTAAGTTTGATAAATGCCCAAGATTTTTCAAGGAATACTCTCTAAGGTAGCTTCTAAGTGCTCACATTTATATATTACTACTCCAAATACTCTCTTTAAGTTATCTTTTGAGTGAGTCGTTGAGTTTACTAAATTTTGAACCTTCTTAACAAAAGACTCTCTGAGGTATCCTCTTAGTCCAACTAGCTTCCAAGTCCTTTAGAATATACTTTCTAACTTAGTCTCTAAAGTTCCCCTATTCCAATTCCTCATAGGAACTCCCTTTGACTTAGCTTCTAAGTGATTAATTGATAAGGAATTTGCTTAACAAAAGCCTTTGAGTTATCTTCTAACCCTGTCTAGCCTCCCTTTATCCATTTGATTTGCTTACACTCCACTTTAATTCCAATTAGAGAACTTCATTAACAATATATTCATCTCTGGATCATCTCACAGCTCTGTAATCTCCATTTAACTCCTTACCTACACAAAGTTACATATTATATAATTTAACCGTATAAATCACATAGTCATGGAATTAATGTAAGCCCTATAATTGAATGTTTTGGATTCGATGCATAAAATTTAAGGTAATAACGTAAGTTATCTCATCGAGCTAAAACTTTACAATAAAATTAAGAATATCAATAAAAATGATCTCGTGAGTTAGATTTAGAAAAATAAATAATCAAATATTAAATTATTAAGTTATGTGTATATTACTCTTTATTTATTGAAATCATGTAAAATAAATTTTGATAATTAATAAATCATTAGAGATAAATTATATGCATACTAAACATTATAAAATAAATTAAGTAATATTTAGTAGTATTTATTTGTACTATATATGTATTTACATTTTAGTAAAAATACCCGAAATTACTTAAACCTATGTAGAAGTGTAGAAATATATGGATTTGGGGCATGACAAGCTCATAATTGAGTTTGAAAAATTAGCAAATAGGATTTAGATACTTAAGAGTGAAAAAGGAAAAAGAAAAAGGACATTTGGCATGAGGAAATTAAAAGAGATAATCAAATCCTTCTATAAATTTAGAAACATCTCACCAGAATTCATTTTGATCAATTAGGAACTCAAAAAAATTAGAGAGAAAATTGAAAGAAAAGAGAGTATATTTTTAGAAAAATAAAAAAAAAATATATAGTATAGTTAGTGCATTAAAGGAGAACCTATACCAAACCATTAATAGGATGAAACCAAAACCACCACCATACAGTGATCGTTACACCAAGTTAGGCTGACAACCTCAGAATATTTGGAGGTAGCTACAAGCTAGTTGTCTTGATGAGTTCAAATTCTTACCACATGTTGTCTAATTTATTAAAAATATCAAATTTATGTAGCAAGTCTTCACGTTATACTTACACATGATAAAACAATAGTATAAACTAACATAAATCATAATTAAAAAAGAGATAGAATAAGGAATTAGGAAAAGCTCCTTTTTTTCCATTATAGAAATCTTACGAATACATGAACGATGAAGTCTCATCGATTCTCTGAAGTAATTCTGGAAAGAATACAATTTATACTAATGATAGTATAGAAGAAAAACTGAACAAAACACAAAATGGTACAAAGATGGATGAATAGGTGTGTTATGGATTGGTGATATGATATATGATGTATGATCTAATGTCCTCTTTTTTCGTTTGAAAATTGTGGTATATTTATATTCTTCTTCTTAAAGGGTTCAAAATACACCACTTCAAAACACCCCCTAAGGTTAAGAACTATTTCACGCACTGGTTCGTATAATAAAGTTAAAGAAGAATAGTTATGTTTACTCCCATTACGCCTATGAATCGAAGAGTGATCTTCTCGTCGCAAACACTCTACCTCATCACAATCATGATCATCCTCTTAAGGTAGAGTCATAGTCGAGATGAATAGATGGAAAGATAGCTTCAATCCTGATCACTCCCTGAATAACTACCGTGATGGAAGGAGTAATGAGCGCTGGACACTCAAATCTTCTTTTATCGTGCCCATGATTACTCCAAAACTCCTTATTCTTGTATAATTTCATTTGCTCTTTACTTTGTCTTAGATAAATATCATCTCCTTGCTTTTGAATTATCTGAAATTGATTTATTATACAACTAAGTACCAAAAACTTAAAAAATAAATACAATTATGGTCAATTTATGTCTAAATATGCCTAAAAAGTATAAAGTGATTTATACTTAGTAGTAACTATAATAATTATTAAATAATATAGTAAAAATGCACTATTTTTGCTATATTTTATTATTTTATTATTTTTTTTAAATTCAAACTTTTGGATACTCTTTGACTAAAGTTCCTAACCTATTGATAATTTTTTAACTTAATCAGGTTGATTTCAAAATACCCTCAATTGCTTGCTTGAAACCTAAACACAAAAGTATGGGTACCATGTTTGATAGCAAATCCTTACTTTGTTACTTTACTTTATTAGCATAGTTTGCTGACAAATATTGTTTCCCTACAAGCTATTGCTAACATCTCATTATGTATCGAGACTTAACAAGGGTATGTACCGATAAATAACGAGTTGAATATCATCTTATGATTTATAAGTAAATTCCTTCTTTCAACGTGATGTTTGATGAAATGAGTTTGCAAGTTTGTTTTCAATTAATTTTTTTTTTAATGATCAATCCTTGTAGTATTTTATACATTTATGGTACTAAAATATTTGTATTTCTAAGAACTTTCTAATTATCACTACTAATTTCACGCTATCAACAAAATTACATACATTTTTATGGTAAGTCACTTTTTAACTCTATATTACTATTTTATTAGTATAATTTCCTAATCTTACATCACATATTATTTTATCTAATATCTATCACCCTTTCGCTAAATCTAGCTTAATCAAACAACTCACAAGAATACTTTAAGTTGATTGTTCAGAACCTAATTGCTAAAATTATAAGGCCTTATAATATATAGAAGATATTTTTTCCTATTTAGGTGAGGTTTGTCCATATCCACTTTCCTAACATATCTCTAATCCCATTGCTATAAATAGGGGCTTACCTCCTATATTTAAAGGCATCTTAACTCATGCTTGAATTCTCGCACTCTTCAATCCCCATTGAATTAAGCATCAGAGTGTCATATTAAATAAACCCCTTAGTGCCCTTTACGATGTTTTCTTTCGTAAATCATGGGTCCAACAATCAAGGCCTAAGAAACAAATCTCCATCGAAGGAATTTTGGAGTCTCAATAAGTATGATATTTAGATATTATCAACTTTTGGCCTTTTTATAATTCTCCCAATTTTTTCTCTTTCAACATTTTTATTACATTAATTAATTTAATATATTTTTATACCATCCATGTCAATTACAATTTACACATAAGTGACTAAGTCAAACAAAAAATTGGCCCTTTAACTATTTCAAGGGGGGTAAGTGTGAACCTCGTAAATTTTTAATATAAATCCTAAATTGAACTCAAATGTCCTAGATAATTTTATGAGTCAACAAAGACAGATAAACTAAAAATTTTACTAAATTATAAACTTAAAAATATTCGAATGAGAAAAATCTTAATATATTGATCGAAACTCTAATCACATATAGAAACCCTAAACCCTATATACGTATAAACACTAGAGATTGGATTCAGATATGATAAAAACCCTAAAACTAAAACTTTGAGCTTATAAACTTATAAATTTACTTTTACAATGATAAAAGTAAATTAAAACCCTAATTGAGCATAATTATTGATTGATAAGCTTAATCACATAAAATCATTAACGAACGATTAGAAATGATTTCTAAATATGAATAAATGTAAAGAGTATTAAATTAATTTACAAAATTAATAATATTATTTTATATAGTGACCTTATATATATATGTGTATGTATGTGTGTGTGTGTGTCAGTGATATAAAAATTTAATTATTTTAACTCAATTACATTATTTATTTATTTTTTATGTATTATATAATAAATGTTAATTTTATATTTATCATTTTATTTATAACTATAATATATATTATTATAAATATTATTGATAAGGTTAGAAATATTTTTAAAAAATCCAAAAATTTATTTTATTTATTTCCTTATCCTTCCTCTTACCTCACTTTTCTCCTTTTTATTTCTTTTTTCTTTTTCAATTTATAATTGTTACATGTACATGAAATATTATTATTTTATTTTTTATTTTTAATTTTGACCAAAAGTCAAAATGTCCTTTTCAAACATTTATTACCTCTTTCTTTTCCTTTTCTTTTTCTTTTGGCTTATCTTTTCTTTTCTTCCTATTGCCATAAGCTACCTCCACCCCTCTAGAATTCTCTACAAATTTCTTTTTCTTTTCTTAACTTGATGCAAACATTTGGTTCCTCATCTTCCCTATCAAACCAACACACTTTCCCCCTCCTTCTACCTTCCATTTTTGCATTTTTTCTTCTTAATTTCCTAACTATAATTCCACTACACTTACATAAATAATTCCATGTTCTATTGTCACCTTAATGTCAATTTCAAAAAGGATTAGAAAGATTCAACTTCAAGCACTCCAAGATCAAAGTTAACAAATACTTTCCTTTATGTATTTTAATTTTCCTTTGTAATTTAAGTTGTGTATTTTCTTCTATGTCCATATGTATTTTGCTTATGTATTATGTAAATGTACTTCATGATAAATATAATGTCATTCCTTTATATTCATGTATAAGCATATGTACATATTTAAATATATGTAGGCACATGTATATGTTACATATATATACTTTGTTAGGTATATACATACTTGTATGGTTTATGTATATATATAGTATATATACATATATGAGGTATATGTATATGGACTATAGTAGAAAGTATTATAAATACAAGCATATGTAAATGAGTAGGAAAATACAAAGTAGATATATATATATATATGCACATGCACCTATATATATATGTATGTACATGTACTCTAATATGTAAATAAACATATATATAATGCAAGCTAAATATTTATACATATATATAAGTAAACTGAAAAGTATGTAAGCACACATATATATATGTATTATATCAAATTTCCTTAAAAATATATTAGGAAAACATATATATACGTATACATATATGAATAAAAATATGTAAAATGGTAGTATAGTGAAAGTACAAATACACGTAAATCCATATATGTACATTTATAGATATAAGTATAGTAATGGTATAGTATAAGTATAAATACAAGTATATCTAGAAATACAAACACATGCATAATTATGTTATAATTACATAAAATAACATAATATATATATATATATATACATATAGATATAATATGGGCCGAAGCCCATAAGGGAGGAATTGAAGCCCATATATAATATGTAATAAATAATAAAAACATATATATGTATATATTAATATTACAAAATTTGATAAATATAAAAATTTGAAGAAAAATAGTCAATATGCCATATGAACCAATAAGACAATGCCACATTAGCACCTTCCATAAATTCCCAATTAGCCTACAAATTAGGAAAATAATTAATTAATTAGGAAATTATTATAATAACAAAACATTAGCATAATTAGTAAAATAAGCTTAAAACGAGAAAGTAGTGAAATTAATATAAAATGGATTCAAAAATCAAATATGTCAAAAATATAAAAATTAGAAATTAAATAGATTATAAAATAATAAGGAAAAGCTTAAAATCAACAAATAAATTCATTTGGGCCAAAATAATTAAATTTGTAAAAATTTAGGCCCATAATGAAAAATATAGGCTTTAACATTCAAAACGGATCTCGCTACGGAAAGTACTTCCAAAAACGATAAAAATTGATCATAAGTTTATAAAAATCGTATTTAAAAAAAAAAGTTACATGCAATTTAATATCTAAGTGAAAACAAGAATTATAAGGTAGATAGTTGGTTAACTAGGTTGTTGGTATTACATTTAAATACTTATTAGGTTCCTATTATTTTATTTATTAAGAGACATCGATCAAGATGGCGAGCTATCCATTGGTTGTTAAGATTCATATCAGCTTTGCTTAAGCAAGTACTCTTAATGATTTTATACTTGTTTGTGCTTATAGTTAGTGCACTTAAATTTTATAAATTAATAAATCGATGCTTAAGGTTCGAAAATATGCAAGTGTTTAAATATTGTTTGCTTGTTGTACAAAATATTATTACGCAAAATTTGGTTAAATATAGTAATGGAAAAATTGATGATATGATTGATCTTTACATGATTTGGATGATTTTTTGATATTGGTTGATCACCTAATAAATTAACTTAATCATATTCAACTTAACTTAAATTAACTAAATCGTGCATCAGCATAAACATTGTATATAATGTTTCAATCGTCACCTTATGCGGATGGTAATAAAGGACTTTATAAGGATAGGATTCCTATATGATTTGATTAGTATAGTACAAAAGTATTGGTATAATAAGTCCCTACCTTTAGCTCATGTGTTTACTTAGCGTCGAAAACATTAATCGTGGGTAACTGGAGGTTGAGTATAAAGACCACCGCTGTAGGGCATGAGTGTAGATTCTGATGGCTACCTTACCGTCAAACTTAAGATTTTGTGTACTAACAGGTTTTTTTTTTTTAATGAAAATGTATTTCATAAAATAGAGAATTTAAATTTATGATTAAAAACCCATGTACTAAAACTCGATTATGATTGGTAACGATGAATCTCTAACCGTTATTTCGGATAACATTAAATCTGATGTTGTATACAACACTGGTCAACAATATATATTATTTGGCATACTACTTGTTTGTGTATTCATATATTTGTAAATAAATTATTTGATAACTTATTTGCTGGTATAGCATAAGGAATATCTTACTAAACTCGTATAATTTATCCCCTAATGGTTTTCTTTTATAGGTTAATAAATAATCGAGCATGGCTTAAAAGCTGAACTTTGAGAACAATTATTGAGATGTTTATAGGTTAGAACTAGAGATATATTGTATAGCTTGTTTTAAACATTAAATGTAAATACTACCCTTATATTTAGATTTTACAACTTCAGTAAGTTTAAATTTTACATCTTTGCTACCAAATCTTATTGTTTGGTACTGATTCTCTAGAATTCTAAGAAACTGTGAAATATTGAATATTCATAGTTATTTATATTTTACAATGAGTTAATAAATTTAAAATTGGAAACTCTAGCAACTAATTATTTAGAGTCTTATAATATCTAACTAGCAATATAGTTTTTGTATTATGGATGCACACGTGATATGAAAATTTTAAATAATACTACAAGGTCCTTTTTAGGGTTTTGACAATAAGTGCTAACTTTTAAAAAGATTAGGGATATGTCTAATCTCTAAAAATTTCTAGAAGTGGTCTATATAATTTAACCTAACAATTTTTTTTCTCCTTTTGTTTGTTGTGGTAGAGACAACATTAACATTTAGAAGTTTGATCAAGTTATATGGAGGATAATTGAGTGATTGTGCATTATTAGTTTTGAGGTAGCATTTGGTTCACTTTTTTTTTTTTAAATATTAGACAAGATAAAACCTATTGTATGATGTTAGGTTTGCAAAATTAGTTAATAAAATTCCCATTATAATAGTAAACAAAACTAATATTTTTGTTACTTTTATTTGGTGGTACAAAAATCTTAAAAAATAGGACAAAAAGTTCGATTCACTTAAACTACAAGCAAATATTTCTTTTTTAATCACTACCTTATTATCATCTCAACCTTATTACTGCCATAATCCCCTTTGCCACTACCATGGTTGCCATTACCATGGTTGTCACTACGATTACCACTATCTTCATTATTACTACCACTATCATCACATAATTACCACCATATCCCATCATCGTCATTACCATTGCCATCACTTTCGCCTTTACTACCATGATCATCACATCATAACTAGGATAATGGCACCACTTACTTCATTTATACACTACATTCATCACCATGTTGTAGCTTTAAAATCCATATACAATACTATAATATCACCCCTATTAGTACTGTAACTTCACTAATAGCATTAAAATCCATATACGATACTATAACTTCGCTAATAGCATAACTTTCTCAACTGTTATAGTCGTTGAATTATAAGCTAACTCCATTACGCTACATCAATATTGCCACTAATGCCTTCACATAACTCCCCATTATCAAATTGTTACTATCGATGTACTAATGCACATCACCGCTTAGGGGCGGCGGCGGGGGTAGTGGGTTGGGAAGACCAAATCGAACCAATTTGTAAACCGAATCAAACCAAACTGAAAATATGGTTTTTCTTCCAATTTGTTTGAGAAATTTTTCAATTTGAACTAAACTAAAAATTTATAATTGATTTGGAAAAATAAATTAAACAAATCCGTAAAATTGAATCATTTTATAAAAAACATATTAATATTTTATTTTAAGTAAAAAAACATATTTTATTATACTAAAACACTTAAAAGAATTTTTTGTTTATATTTATTGAAATATGTATGTATTTAGTTTTTAATTACCACAATATACAAATTATATATTTAGTTTCACTCAAAATTTATAATATGTGCTATTTTTATTAATGAAATTAGCTATTACTAAATATTTAAAAAAATTTAGTCACATAAATATTAATTTTATTAACCTCTATTATAATAATACTTATTATTTTTCAATTAATTTTGTACTTTTTACATGAGATAACATGTTTCATTAATATACTCTTCTAAACTAAAATAATTGGTGTAATCTGTAAATCAAACTTAAATTTTATGGTTTGAGAAAATTCTTAATCCAAATTGTACAGTTTGGTAAACTAGAAGATATTGTTTAATTTGTAAATCAAACTGAAATTTTATGGTTTGAGAAAATTCTCAATCCAAAGTGTATAGTTTAGTTTAAAACTATGAAAAACTGAACCACATTTTATGATTTAATTTGGTTTAGAAAGAAAATCAAATCAAAGTGATATGCGCTCATCCCAAATCACCATTGCCATTAGTGCTATGTCAGTGGTGGTTGAAATGCCTTAGGTACATATTTTAGATTAATTTATCATACTATCTTTTATTGAGTTTGAATTTTTCATTAAGTTTATTTGATTCCTGAATCTCTATAATGTCTTAAAACAAGCTCTAAAACTCGTTTAAGAATATAATTCAGAATTACACCATAAGGTGATTGTCAATTTAAATAGGTTAAATACCCTATAAGGATTTGTGTGTTTACATCTCTAACTTGAAAAGAAATAGACCTAGAATAATTAGTAGCATTATTTACCTCAAACTATGGAGTGCACGTATGCTGTCACAAGAAATAGGTTTATTATTTTTCAAATTAGACAATTGCTGACACAAGTTGCAAGTATGAGTAGAATATTTAATATAATAATAAAAATTTAGGAAATATTTTTTAAGATTAATATCAAGGATATTTTAAACAATATTAATGTAAGTTGAAGTATCGTAATGACATATCTATACCTGTAAACATTATTCAAAGTGAGTTATGATATTTTTTGCAATACTCATGATCCATGAGTTCAAATTTTAGTATTTTTACATTAAAATATTTAGGGAAAGTCACACTTTTAGTTCTCAAAATTTACTACCTTTTTTAATTGAGTACTCAAATTTTTATTTTTTTCGATTTCAATCTTTAAACATTTCAAAAGTTTGCAAAAAAGTTATCTATTAGTAAACTGTTAACTTTTCCGTTAGTGAATGACTTTTTTGCAAGCTTTTGAAAAATTCGAGAATTGAAAAAGAAAAAAAAAATTTAGAGATTCAATTAGAATAAGTGACAAAATTTGAGAATTAAAAGTGTAAAGTGTAATTATTCCGTTTCTTTCCTTTTGGAAACTATATATTTATTTGTTTTTTATTTACAAGCTACACTTATATATATATAAATTTGTTCTTTCAAAACATGGCTTTTAATAGCACTTATAACATATAAAAAATTTTAGTCCTTTTAATATACTTTTAAACAATCAATGATTCAATTAAGCATTTTTAATAGAATCAAAGCATATTTAATTTTATAAAATTTTAAATTTACATATAATAATAGTTTTTTTTGCCCTCCGACTACATTACAATATTACGACAATTTTAGGAGGGAAAGGATTCGAACCCGATCTATCCCTTCGAAAGACTAATATCAGTAAAGAAACTATACAACTTATTTGATACTTATTCTAATTATTGAATTAAATAAATAATGGTAATCAAAATTATTTATCATATTTAATTTACTATGTAAAATTAGCTAATATATTATTATACATTTGTAAATTGAAAAATAAAAATAATGATTATATTTATAATGAGATAAATAATTTTTCAACTAATATTTTATCTAATAACATAATTAACTGTTCTGATTCATTAAGTTGTAATTCATATTTTTTGCTAGAAAAATTAATAAAGGATGAAAAAGAAAAATAAAAATAAAAAATTATAATTTCTAGAATTTTACTTATTTTTTAATTCAGTTTTCAAATTTTTATTTTTTTTATTTTAGTCTTTAAATATTTTAAAAGTTTACGAAAAAAGATGTTCATTGATGAAAAAACTAATGATTTACTAATGGAAAATTTTTTTTATAAACTTTTGGAAAATTTGAAGACTGAAACTTAAAAATAAAAATTCAAGAACTCAATTAAAAAATAGTATAGTTCAAGGGCTAAAAGTGTAATTTTTCCAAATATTTATATTCATGCATAAAAATCCAACAACTTTTCAAAGATTCAATCCATTTACATGAAATCAAACTCAAATGATATATAATTTATGTGTAAAAGTTTAAGTGTAATATATGTCTATCGATTTTTAAAAAAAAATTATATAAATAAAAATTATATAAAAGTATTGTATAATTATATAAGTACGAATCGTATTTTGAAGATACAATTTTATCATAGTATAAAAGTGTCGAATGTTATAATTGTGACATAAGTATACCATCACAAAATCAAATATTTAAGATATTATTTTGCGATGTTCTATTTTTATTGTAAAATCACTTACCACAAGATTAATGTACATTATATATCATCACAAAAATGTATTCTTAAAATGGGATTTTATAACAGTATTTATGTAATTTTTTATATATAATTTATATTTTTATAATTTTTTAAGAAGATCGGTAGATATATAAAAAATTTATAGAAGTTTTTAAGATTATATGTATTCAATTTTTTTTTTCCCATAATATTCAATGTTGATTATGGTAAGTAAATGAAAAATCTAAGTACGTCACCTAAAAAATGTCATGCCTTTCATCATGGAAGTGTCAGAGTCAATCATAACGCAGGACGTACTGTGCAAGACCTTTCAAATCACATCTGGGCACTCAAGAATTGAAAAAATACATGTACGTACATGTTAATCGGAATCCGTCGTCGGCCCGATTATGATTATTGCTCTTCTATTTAAGTCCGTAATTGAAAATGCAATGGATATTATGACTATGTGTATGTAGAAGTGGTTGATACTTAGCATCAAAATATAAATATTAGCTTTTTATAGAAATTATCCTTTTATAATTATTATTTTTATATTCACATAATTTGTAATACCTAATTTTGATTTAAAATGATGATTTTTTTATAGTTTTAATCATATTTTTAATGAAATTAAATTAATTTTTAAGTTTATTTTTGATTTTATATCTATTAAATTTGAAACGATGAATTAATTATATTTTTAATAATTCAATTCTAATAAATATAAATTAAATATGAGATGAATAATTGTATCAAATATTATCGAAACAGAGGATGGAAGTATAAAGCAGAAAATAACATGGTCTAAGCACATCATTGGAGAATGATAACGGTAAACATTGTTTTTGTCTTACGATGATGGATAGAGCAAAGCAATGCCATGTGTCAAGCGCCTGCAAACTCTAAATCGAACTTGTCCTGGAGCAAACCGGCCGGCCTGGAGCTTCATCGTGGGACACGAACTGTTTCTATTTGGCAAGATTCACATTTGCTCTTCGTAGCAAAGTGAAATTTTTATATATTACTTTTGGCCTTTCGTCATGGCGTAGACGGCCCAATGAAACTAGTCAGTCCGTTGACCATGGGTGTGAGGAAACAGAATGTTAGTACATAGTACACCGGACCCCACGGTTTGCTCTTGAAAAGAATAAAAAAAAATAATTAGATAAATTGTAAATAGATCGCTTATGTTGATTTTTTTATACATTTGGTCATTTTGTCTTTCAAATAAAGTAGTTGGACCTTTGAATCTTAAAAATAAGGTGCTTTGGGGTCTTTTAATCCGTGACTTGCAATACGCGTTCAGACAATAACCGCACTATGAGCTCCAAATGCCCATCATTATCATCCCCACAGTTTAGTGGGGATTCCTTCTCTAGGATAGATGATTGTTTTTCCATTTAAGATTATTTTTCAGTCATTGCAATACTTTTTTCTCCAAAAAAAAACCGTTAAAGGAGTGATTTGGCATCTTTTTTAATTGCTTTATTAAAGGACTCATAATTTCGTATAGTTTCTTATCCTCGGCTAATAAATTCATGCGATTAGCACCTCTTAAATTTCAAAAATTTGCATTTTAAAGTGATCCTCATCTCCCCATTTTCCTATGAGAGAACTCTAAAAGGATATATGAATTTGCGAAAAAAAGAAACCCTCAATGACTGTAAATTTCAAAATGGGGAAGTTTTTCCATATCCTAAGAGTACTGAATAATGTAAACGCTAGGATTAAGCGTCAATCTTAGTATTTTCGAACAACAAGGATATACGAATTAAAGAGGGAAAAAAAATTAGATAACTCTATGGAATCCACACGAATATGCAGTAAACAATAATATTATAATAGCATGTTGAATAGCCAATCCCATAATCTTAACATATTAGATTCAATATTGCATAGATACTGATGATAATGGTGATTTAAGAGTATACTTAGACTATAAAGTCTGTAGACTTTATTACGGATTTGTTTTATAATTGTGTAATGAAAGCCACACAAAGACACAGTAGTGCCCATGCTAACAAGGAGTTGCTTACTCTTAGCTTCACCACACCAATGGTTGCCATCTTGCTCCACCACCAATAATCAACAAAACAATTGCCTCACTATCAAATGTGGTTGCAAATGAGTTAAGTTAAGCCAAGTTAAACTAAGCTTTTAAAGGCTCAAGCTTGGCCTCGGCTTGGCTTATTTTAAAATTACCAAGTTTAAGTTTGACTTAAGTTTTTTATTGAGCTTACTATTGAGGTTCTAACTCAAGTTGTTTAGATAAACAAACTGTTTTGATTTCAAGCTTGGCTCTTTGAATAATCGAGCTTGAGTTGAGCTAAGTTAATCTTGAGCTTAAATAAATAAATAAATAAATAGATTAATGAATAGTAAATAAGGATTAAATTATATATTATATATTATCTCAAAACATATGATATATTTTTATATATTATATAAATATTAACCTTTAGATTTTAATAATATATAATATATAATATTTGTAATATATATATATATATATGAAACTTATAAATTTACTCATAAGCCGGTTTACAAATCTAAACTAGAGTTTGAACTTGGCTCATTTATAGCCTCTCACCAAACCATTTCTCAACCGAGACACTCATGTACACCTAACCTATTAAAAACCAAATTCATTTCTATTAACTAAAGTTTGTTCTAGTGGAGGAAAAAAAAACGAAGTTAGTTCTATTTAAGATTGGTATTAGCGTTCTTGAGATGACTAAAGTTAGTTCACATATACACGATATATTGGAAAAGTTAATATTTAGGTGACTAGAAAATTAAGAAGCAGTACATATGAACATTTTTTCTTTACTTGGAACTGATTAAGAGCTAAGTAAATATATAAAAGAAAGTTCAAGCAAATATAATACCAGAGGGAGGGTAGGATTGGTGCTATGTCTAAGGTCTAGAACCTATGCACGTGGCAACTCACTACTAAATGTAAGCTTCATGTGTCAAATGTAGGTTAGTAAACAAGAAAACACTCTCTTCTTATTGAATAAGAAAGTGTTTTCTTGCATACTAAAAAGAGATGATTCAATATGAGCCATTGGATGAGATAAGTGGATGACTAACATCCATCCTGATGTCATGATAGTGTTCAAGCATTTCTATCCAATCAAGAAGTCTAGTTGCCTATCCATATGGCACCTTTTTACACAGTCTTTTAGCTTAGACTATCTTTAATCTGTAATAACCCATTTCGTGTCCCTAAATATCATATTAACATATCAAGTAACCCTATTCTTAAGAAACTCATAACTTTATCCCAATCTTACTTTATAAATCTTCTTTAATAATTTTTTAAAAATTTTTGTGGGACTTAATATATGATTTTAACCAAATCAAAATTAAAGAAAGGGGAAAAAAGAAAAAACTTTACTTTTGAAGTTTTTGCTTAGAACAACTTCAAAATTTGAAAGAACACCAGCTAAGTAAGTTTTAACGTTGGAGGAACTTTTAGTCCGTTACTTAGGCTTGAAAGACATGCCAAGCAACGACTAATGTGGATGGTCTTATAAGCTTGAAATAAGTCTTTGAGAAAACAAGCTCAATGGGTCCTTTTTTTCCCTAATATTATTTTGTCTTATTTCACTAATTAATATCTTACTTTCTAAAAGCATCTCAATCTTTCGGTCCATTCTAACTTCAAAACCATAATCACTACAAGTCAAATTAATCATCCTAAGATATTTCAATTTAAATCTCTCCAACATCTCCCATTCTACATTCAATCCCAAAACTTCTTACTTTTATTTGTAATCCTCTAAGTTGCCTTTACTACTGTCATACCATAACTAGGTACAGATTCTTGAAACAACTATACCATGCTATACCATGTTCTTCAAGCTACTTAATGCTTAGGATCTCCATGATCTGGATTAATTGTAAACCTATTCATGTGATTCTTTATCTTTATTTAGACATCTTAGATTAATCATGTATGGTTGCATCATTACAAACTTGGTTCTTTTCTTAGTTTACCAAAACAGCTTGAATTGGATTTGATTTTGCCATGACCATAGACTTTTGAATCACTTATATCCAACCAAGTAACTTACAATACACAATCTTTGTATAAGATATGCAAAAATCCTGCATTAACTCATCACTATCACTATGTTT
The DNA here is from genome assembly GCA_024138005.1 of Lumnitzera racemosa. NCBI lineage: Eukaryota > Viridiplantae > Streptophyta > Magnoliopsida > Myrtales > Combretaceae > Lumnitzera > Lumnitzera racemosa. The sequence goes on along the minus strand of JAMXBC010000004.1, from coordinate 78,112,714 downwards.
TGGGCCATGCCTAATGATTGGCTAAATGATAACTGAAGGATGAGTCACATTCAACTAATATTATAGTATGATGATCCATGTGTCAAATCTATGACAATCTTAGGTCTAAAGATTAATCACATTAGTTCATGTTGAAAGGAATCAATAATGCTTGAATGTGATATTCCATAAAAGTGATTATGTTCAGTAAACCATTAACTTAGTTATCCTGATGTTTGTCTTTCCTTAATTTGATATCATGATCAATGAGTATGACCTGGATTAATACATGCAATAATCTTATGCCCATGGCGTCTTTAGCCATTACTCAATCATGGACTTATATGAGATTAATGTAATATCAACAAATCCTTACGGATGACTAACTACATAGAAACATCAATATTAGTTGTTAATCTCATGAGATTTTGTTATAAGTTAATTCCTACGTAATATACATAATAAAAAGACAAATATGGTTTTAACCTTACACTTTTAATTAATCTTTATCTTATATCTCGACACTCTTTGTACATATTATGGTCAAAATCTGCCTGACATGTATTTTATTAAACCTTACATGGTTCAATGAGTCTTAATATGAGTATAAGATGCCACAAGACAAATTCTAATAAGTTATATACCTTACAAGCACTAGCAGTTTAAAATGCTAGGCATAACATGGTAGTAATGTTTGTTTTGGGAAGGTTTTTTACATTTAAGCTTTAGAAATACGCCTCTAATATACAAGCTAATATTATAACAAGAAAATGTTGCTCTATAGTATACAATCTATAGATAAGATTGTGAACTGCTACTAAAAATTAACAATTGTTACAATTGTTCATAAATTATGCTGATCTACAGCTCTTATCACTCTATTTTCTTGTATGTTTGTAGGATATACCATACATATTGATGCGATGACGATGAGTCATCATCTAAGACATGAGCATCAAAGAAAGGCATACAAAATGATTACAAAATTCCCCACGATCAATTATGCAACACCCTATAGTTAACTACCAATATAAGGTTGTTTGACAACCAAAGGTATCTTATCCAACCACCCAAAACACACCGATTGATCACCTAAATACCTTGACTTTTATCCTCTTTTATAGGTTCTTATTTGTAATTAGCTAAGGTTTGTTTTATTATGCCTATAAATAAGCATAAGATACAATTGAATGTGTTGAAGACTTGACATTTTATATCACAATGATATGAATGAATGCATTGATATCTTCTCGATTTATCTTCTTTTAATTTCCCTTAATTTACAAATTATTGGTTGAGATTATCTAAATTTATGGAATACCTTATAATGCCATCATCTTTTTTGTAATTTCAATTGTTGATGACATATGATAAAATCTCAATAGGGTAAATTAAGGAAAAAAAAAAGTAAATTGAGAGGATTCATCTCTAAGTTGATATCCTATTTTCCCCTTTTTATTAATAGCTCTTGATTGTGGCAAATAACATACTTATCAATCTCTTGCGATATTATGGCATACAGATGTTATTAAAATTCACGTTTCATATCAATCCTCATTAATAAAACCAATTATTTCCTTAACATATGTTATAGTGATATCAAAATTGATTACACTCAGTTCATTTTTATGATTGCTTCATCATATCCATTTCATAGATTCATTGATATCCTTTATTTAATACATATAAACCAAAAATACTAAAAAATAAAAAGAATCATTCGTTTTATTAGTTTGACCCTAAATTCAAATTCTACTCATTATTAGTAACGCCTTAAACTTGGAATGCCAAGAACAACCATGTGTTGTCCTTAAACCTCAATTGACATGTCATACTTTAAAATTACTATTAAAACCTCTAAAATACTTAATATATAATCCACTAACTTTAATAAAAACTAAAAATCTAATTATAAATACTTATAGTACATCAATAAATACTCTACAAATACTAATAAATTCAAGTAACTCTCTAAACCCTCCTCCTCCTACTGAACAAAAGTAACATAATGAACACGAATAACCAAGTCTCATATAAATAACTATCAAACTCAAATGAATTCCAAAATCAAATATAGCATCTTACATTAGCTCTTCTTAGTATTGCTAATCATCATCATGATAACAATAATAACAAGCATCACCATTCTAATTACAGTTTAAACCTTCATCATAAAGGCCTCCAATTGAAAAAAGTATAAAGAGTTGAGTTGAAGTCCAATGTGTAATACCACAAGCACTGGTGCATGTTACATAATATATAATGCACATACGTATGCAACAAGAATACAAAAATTCAATTTATTTATCCTGTCTTTTTGTTTAACACACAACAAAGGAGTACTCATGGTTTTGATAACACTAAGCAAATATTGTATGATATATCGACATATAGTCCTAGTCGGGAACTACTATTGGGGACCCCATCTGAATGGAATTGGAAACTACCACTATGGATTCCAATACCTTAATTATCTATCTTAGATCATGTCTAGGAGTTATTTCACTAAGGACAGCATCACCTAAGGATTATCAAGGTGCCCTATAGGGGTCTACCATCATCAGCCCCTAGGCTGACTTAAATACAAGCAGTACACTTTTAATAAAATGGATATATATTTTTCCATTTTATAAAATAGGAAACATAAGCATTGCAATCAACCATGGTGCCATGTACATAGAAAAGTTGAAACATACTTATCACTACTAGCTATAAAAGAGTAATTTGTAAAGAAATTAAAGGATAAACTATCTTAGTAAGATTGTACAACGCCTTATAGGTTTACTTAAGAGTTTAGGAGAAAGATTTAAGGTTGAACAACTAAACTAAGGAGGAATATTGAAGGGTACATAACAATAAAGATTACGGTTGGGAATCATGGCCCCAAACCTTGGTTGTGATCCATTGTGAACTTAACACAACAAGAAGACGTTTTGGATCATAGCTATGAAACCTAGCCTTGATCCTCTCGGCCTCTCAAAACTCCTAAGATCATGCCTATTCTTCTTTTCACATTCACTTCCATGAGGATCACAATCAAAAGCATGCTTATGTTTCTTAACCATGATCTTGCTACTTCATAATTTCTCCTCCTTTTTTACTAATTCCATTACATCCAACCCTTAATTTGAAATTATAACTCCTCTTCACTTCATTAACACTACAATCCTCACTTCTTTATCAATTTAACAATCCGAATCTACTCTCAAAACGTACTGAAAATCAAGATCAACACATAAAGGAAAAAGGTTGTGACTAAAGAGGTACTTTGCCATAAAACTCAGTGAACCAAGTGATCCTTCACTTTTCTTCAATCCAAATTGATGCATAGCCCTAAATAAACAACATAAAACACTTACATTCAATACAAATATTCTTAATCCACAATTGATTCAATAGTTACGAAAAAATCCTCCCATGTTTTGCAACTTATCTCGTGTTTCACACTCCATCAATGACTTCCTCTTATACTACCAGAAGAATCACAATTAGATTAACTAAAAAAGATAAAGAAACTTAATGAGATCATGTTAGAATTCTAACTTACCTTAAGGGATTGTAGAGGATGCTAATGAGGAGTCAAAAAGTGTTGATACAAAAGAGTTGGATTAAACTCTTTGGAAATAACGTAATGGATTTGTGCAATGACTGGGTTAGGACATTTGTGTACTTCCCAAAATGACCCTTAATAAATCATTGTTAATTATTTCAGTACCCTTATATTTTATTAGACCTCCTTTTATATTAGGCTTAACTATTGCTATTAGCTTTATTTTATTTATTTTATTTTATTATCTTGCTAGGTCCTTCCTTTAAGACCACATCTTACATCTTCTAAAGTATCCTAATAATATAATTAAATCCTTACATAATAAATATTTAAGTAACCTAGCGTATATCAAACTATCTATTCAAATTAATTACAAAAAAATAAATAAATGAAACACATATTTTATATAGATATGGTGTTCATATTATATGGAAACAAAACCTTATATACAATCATAACATTTGTGAATAAAATAGGACATTTAATTTATTTTTGCTTAATGTTGGACTTGTAATAATATTTAAGTACCTTCTAAATGATAACAATATACGTAGAAAAATTATAGCACTATAAAAGCTAATTAAAATTTATTATTTTTTATTGGGTGAAATCTACAAAAAAAATATTATAGGGTATAGTTTCTAGGATATTTCCAAGAAGTTATATGACAAAAGCAATGAGTAGATACAAGGTAAGTTAGGTAAGAACTACCATCCTTCATCTTATTGTATAGATGTAGAATCCAAATGTGTGAAATCAAAACCTATCATATCATGTGGCCACTGAAAACACCATGGAATTTACGTTATAAAAAATTTGTGGATTCCAAAATATCTTGTAGATTCTCTAATTCTTTTTATCATTTTTTAAAAATTAAGATATTATTATCCTCATGCCCATAATCATAATATTCAAATTATAAATTAATTTCACCATAAAAGCAAAGGTACGACAAATGCAAATACAACAAATTTAAAAATAATATTAAAATACAACAAATATAAATCATATTAACAACTTAAATTGGAGAAGTGAGATAGCTTTAACAGTTTAAATGAATGTCAGTAAAAATAATCAATTATGAGTTAAACTCGATTGGATTTCCATTACATTTATTAGCTATTATGATATTCCTTAAGTATAGTATGATCGAACCTTAACTATAAGACATTTTTTGGTATAATGATTTACAGTTCATTAAAATTTCAAGATCAATTATACTTAGTCAAAAGTACTTCTAAGATAAATAACCTCCTAAAGAGTAGTTGACACTAAATAAAAAAATGTAAGGTATATTATGCCAAAGCGAACAATATCTCGATGCATGGAGTTATAATTACTACAAATGTTATGAGAATCTAACCTTCTCTACTGTTAACCTAACCTGTTCCCATCATTATCGACCACCTCTCCAACTTAGTTAACCTTTGGCCAATCATTGTCGAGCTCTAGGCTAATCAATCGAGGCCGTAAAGGGTACTCGAAGGCTTGGTTGCTCAAATACTCAACAAATAGAGATTGAAGACGAGCTGGCTTATGATCAAGGCTTCCTCTTATATCACTTGGCAAGCTATATCTCCTTTATATGAGGCCTATGCCAGGAATTCTTCTTAGCTTGCTTGGATTACAAGAACAGTTTGGACACCTTGCCCTTCTCTTGCCCATCTTATATTCGAGTTATTTGGTACCCTTGTTGACTTAATTAATGATCCATCCCTAGCTCACTCGGGATACAATACTCGTACTTCTTTATTTTCTTTTCCCAGGTGCTTCGCCAACACTAAAGGACACATGATTTGATAAGATGAATAAAGATTCTTCTCTAATTATTCATTTTATGCTAGATTGTACATATGCATTTTTCTATTTTTGATCATAACATTTTAGTCTTTTCTACTTAAAGGTATATTACCTAATTAGCAAGAATATAAGGGAACCTAAATATGTTTTGCAACTGTGAAACCTTGAAATTATATGATATATACTTTATTGACACTATAATATTAAGTACGCTTCTTAATGAACTGATAAAACAAGTAATTAAACCATAGTAAGAACTATAAAAATAGGTATATTAAATAATAGAAAGAATAAGTATAAATAAATGATAATAACATCTATCCAATCCTAGGGCTCAACCTTGGACAAGCGATGGAATGGGCTTTAGAAACAAGGATTTAAGATAAATAATAAAATATTGGAGTTCATTACAAAGAATTGTGCAACTTTAGAAAAAGTAATATTAAACAATTCTTACCCATCTAAAATGTGTTCATCATCATGCAATAAGACCTTGGTATGCATACAATAAAATAGTATTGCAATTCAAAATAAAACTTTTAATGAATAAACATAATGGCCATAAAAAATCATCTCAACATCCTTAGTATATATATATATATATATATATGTATGCATATATATATTTATATATATAAGTAGTGGTTCACCATAAAATATGTAGCACATATCATTGTATATTTAATAATAATAAAATACTTTAACTCTATAATTTTAAAGTTTGTAAATAGCTTTTTGTATAGGATAATAAATAATTGTACTCCCTTGAGTAAGATTGTATTCATCGAGTCTTCAAAAATTTTTAGCCCGTTGAATATCACTAAGATATTACTTGGAATGTAATCCCAAATATTTTAGGGGATTTTAAGAAAATGATAGAAAATTTGTGCCCTACTTTAAGCTCATACTAAGACATTTTTAGAACCATTGAGACTCAATATAAACCTTTAAATTTTTTAACACCTTTAAGTATGTAAAAAGAGAATACTAACAATGATAATAATAATACCACTAATAATAAAAATAATAATGACTAAATTATAAACTAACTAAATCTAATGGATGTCTCTAAATTATAGATTTGAACCCTTAAAGGTTTTAGCCTTAAACTATTTTCTATTACAAAGCAAATGTGCAAATAGTATATGTTGGACCCATGAACCCATGCTATTGTCCTCTCGATGCCACATGTCCACTTCAGTTCAATGCCTATCAAAACTCTCACAACTCCATACCCCATGCTTTTCCCTTTTTCTAGCAACTAAAGATTATCCAATTAGTTAGGCTTTTAACTAACGGAATTGGGTGAATCCCACAGCGGATCACGCTTGCCACACAAATGTGCCACCTAAGTACTTTCATTGTCCAAAAATCCATACAAAATTAGCTTGTACAATTGAATTCTCGTCCAAATACAAGAAAAGCTTGCACGAGAAACTTAAAATACGCTTCATTAACATAAGCCAAAGACAAACAAGATAAAGAAAACAACACTTGTGTCCATCTCTCTGTTGAACACCGAAGCACACATGGCCATACAGTCTCCCAGTCGTATGTTCAAGGTCAGACCCTGACCGCATTTCCTCTTCTTCTTGAACCACGTCAGCAGCAACACCAAACGGATCTCCTTTCCGTTGCCTTTTCCAGTTACTTCCTCGCTTCTTTTCTTTCCGTATTCCCTTATTTGTGTAGTTGTCGTGCTCTTTTTTAGTAGCGGCAAACAGAGCAGCAAGCAGCTTGAGTAGTGGCTGCTCGTAACTTGTCGTCTCGTGCTCCGATGACGAATTGTGAACAGGGTAAATGCAATCTTTAACGTGTGCTCGTTACAACTCTGCAAGATTGCTAAACGAAAACGGGGTGGCAACTAATAACTTCGACGAATATGACAAAACGGACACCACAATCGAAACCGAACTAAGGTACACTTCGACCCTTAGTTTAAACCTGTTTGCAACTCATTAGATGAAGAAACTGACTCCATTTCTTTCCTCTCTCTCTGTTTATGTTTGTACTCGCTTTGTGTCCAAGAAACATGAACAGAGACTCAACCGATCAACCTCGCTTCATCCTTCGAGAACCAACCAGCTACATGAGCCCCTCCAAGTAAACACAACCGTTTCATGCTCTTAATTCATTTCAAGCACCTATTCAATAATTTTGCATTTAATTAGAACAATATCAAATTAATAAGGTTAATGAATTGAGCAAACTAGAATGACAAGTTAGTATAGATAGAACAAGACAATGGACAAATATGCTGTGGTCCGGTTGGTTGCGGTGAGAAATTCTTAAAACTATTTTAATCGATTGTTGTACGTTCCGTCTATAGACTAGAAGAAGTTTACAATATTAACATGTCAGCTATATATGATATTTAAATAGGTTTAACACACGTTTATTGACCCTAAAAAAATTGCATAAATACCGATTATATAAAATTAATTACCTGATTACATAAACACCTTATTGAACATAGTCAAAAATCGCGTTTTCAACATGTGCAAAATTGCATGTACATCTATACTAGCTTACCAAAATAAATGTTGGTATCTAAAATATGTGATTTTATAATATTATTCATGTCATTTTTAAAAGGAAAAATGCAATAGAAGAGACCGTATTTGTATACTTTATGAAAAAAAAAAAACTTGGATTTTATAGCCATGCATTTAAGGATCTTTATTTAGAAGATTGTCTTGTTTAAAGGTCTCTATCTATCAAGCACAAACATAACATAATAATAGGACATATCATTATATCACATTGTTTTTTTAAATCTCGACTAAAAATTGAAATAATTCTTTCTTTTTTAACTAAAACCTAAATTCTATTTTGAAGTTTAACTTTTCTCAATCTCTCTCATTACTCTATTGAAAACTAATCCAAAATCACAATAAGTCTTTTGTTAGGTTAACTTCTCTCTCTCTAACCTAAGCAATCTATTCAAACCTAGTCTCAACCCTAATTTGAAATTTCATCCATTAATTTAAAATCACACTCGTGAGCCTTGAAACTCCAACCCACGATAATCAAAACCCCAACCCTAAAACTATGTGTTAAACTTACTCGATGCTCTTAGTAAAAGGTAGATTTTAGTTTTTTTTTTTATTTTCTTTTTTTTTTTTAAGTTGGATCTTCAAATCGTAAAAATCGCAAAGGGAATGGAAGATAGTTGAAAAAATAAAAAAATCAAAACGTATATAATGGTTACTCATTGGAAGACATAAAATGTTCTTTTTACAAATATGTATCAAAATCAATACGCAATGAGAATGATGATTAGCATTTGTTGTCTAACCTCCAATGCCAACAATTGTTATTGAAAGAAAAATGGCTCTAAAGCTAGCTAGAATTGCATCGGAATGTGACAAGAAAGAGAGGGAAAAGTTAGAGCGAGAGAGAAAATAGTTCAAGACAAAAAAAGACTTATTGTGATTCCAACCCAGATTTTAATGTAAAGAGATATAATGACATGACAGTCCGTTAGCGATCCATGCATGTTACGTTCTGTTTGTGCTTAATGGACAGAGACCCTCCTCAAACAAGAGCATTTTACTGCAATTTTCTCATTTTTTTTTATATAGTCTGTATTTATATAATTTTTATTTAATTTGACTGGTAAATATACAAAAACCTCTATTTAAATATCATAACTACTCTCACATCTACATGCCAATATATTTCCCATATTTAATGAACTATTTACACCAAAAGCTCCACCTTCAACCTTTAAATGTTTCCATATATACTAAAACTGCCCCACGTTTACTGTTTAAAAAAAGCTCCACATCAACTGTTGAAGTTACCCCTTTACCTATGCTCAAAATTTTCATTATTAACTATGGGATGTTTCCACCTGCCATGTGCAATAAGAGATAATAGCTAAAAGCCATCTAAGATAGTGGCCTTTTATACGCGGAACACACCCACCACCCCACCCCCTCGCATTAATATATTAGCTATTGTATATGTTATATTAGAGCAAAACAATTTCTCTTCCTTAAGAGAAGGGGAAAGTACTTATAATATGATGGAAAACCTAAACGCGATTAACACAAGTACCACTACCATCTTAGACCCATCTCATATTTCCATTACTCTTTCAGTAGCCACTTTGAATTTAGATACTCTCTTCAAAAGAACCCATTCCAACGAGATAGATTACCTTTATGAGGTATCTTATCTTAAAGATCAAGAAAAAATAGATAAAACTTCCTTAGCCTTAGTTAATCCATACTCAACCCTTGCAAGACCAAAAAAATCTTTGTTTAGAACCCTCATTAGCCCAAGCTCAAAGGAGGTCAAGGAATATATTCAATCCTCTAAGTTTGACCAATATCTTATTGGAGTTTCACAAGAAGAACAATTCGTGACTTTGCAAATACCTCTTGAGTTACATAGGCAATGGTTATCTCAAGGATACACTCATATCCATTTTTGAGCAATTAGACTAGCTTTGATACTTCATGAAAGAAAAGGATTACCTATAGTAGCCAGAATGGTTCTCTTAGATATAAGGTTCTTGGAGTACCAACAAGCATGTATTGGTACTCTAGAGATAACTCTTCATGTTGGAACAGTGTTTGTAACACTATCCAAACCATAGTCTTGCTTTAGTAGATCCAAAGCTTTTAGAAGCCTTCTAAGTCCAAGTTCTAATTGGATTACCTCTGAATGCTAAATACATTGCAACAACTCTACATTATAGAATGGTGTATCAAGTTTAAAATCATTCCCTTAATCTATCGTTACCAAGAAAAGCTAATGAAGCCCTCATCATTTCAATAGATTCTAATAGGACTCCTATAGTTGTACATGCTCCCAAACAAATGTTTAAAGTAGATCTTTTGAAGATCCTTCCTATAACTTGGGTGATAAGTTATAAGAAATGTCATCACACCTATTCAGTCAATTGATCCCACTTTTGTGAAGAAGAAATATGGCTCTGTAGTCATCCAGTTTGACAAGCCCTAAGACGAGCAAAAATCTAGTTCATCCGTTTTCCAAACTATATTTATGGTCCAATCATTAAATGCTTATAAGGCTTTAAAGCCTAATAAAAGATTGTAGCAGATTATCAAATACTTTAACAGTCAGGGCAAACCTATCTATTTTTTCAAAGATCCATTCAATGGTCACTATTACTTTAATGAAGATTGTTAATGTGATGATTTTCATGTAAAGAAGAATTTTCTAGATAATCCTTCAAGATCCAAGAAAATATTATGCTCTTATTAGAAAAGGAATCAAGATGGTGATCTCACCGTAAGGCTTCTTGGAGAAGATTACGGAAAATGGTAGTATATGGCCAGTTATGGACCCCCTCAAATGAATCAACCACCAACAGAGATTAAAGAATATGAGTCTCCTACATAAAAGCTAAACAAAGAGCTTAAAAAAGAATCCTTGTACAATATTTACGAGAAGCCCAGCGACATTGAAATCAAGCTAGATCTTAAACAAGTTGAGACAAATTTAACTCTAGAACCTCTTAATTTGATAATGAATAGGAGATAGTGTGATGAAAATCATAACTGCAGTGGATTCCAAAAGAGTAACAACCATCAAAGAAAAGAATAGATGATAAAGCATTATCCTCACAGCCAACAATTATTGGTGAATCTGATGTTTCTTCAAAGTCATTAGATTCTAATACTAATCAGTATGTCGATAAGATTATTCAACACTCCAGTCAAGATTAGGTAGACAAGAGAAATAATTCTCTTTTGGTACATTCTAAAAAAAAGGCTCCACTTAATCCTTCCTTTATGATGTGACCAATCAAGGAAGAATTTCCACCTATTGAGGAATATAAGGTGGAAAATTATTGTCATTCCCTAAAAGTTAGAGATCATACAAAAAGATATGCATTGGGCGACTAGAAAAAGAGTAACACAGAAGAAGTTGTGTTAAATTAGCATACCAATAATGCCTTAACCCATAATAAGATGCCGTGAAGGATAGCATCTAATGTTCAAAATATTCAACAAAGGTTGTCTACCATTAAACATAAGGTAGATGACTATCCTAAGACGATCATCTTCCTTTAGAAGAGGCTCGAAGATGTAAAAAAGGCTATATTACAACTAGGTATGAGTCTATAAGAATATATCAACTAAAAAGAGTTAGAAATCAAGAAATTGAGTTATCAAATAGATATGTCAAAGGCAAAGTTGAGAGGAATTTCACATATTCCATCGTCAATCTCTGTAGAATCAGATATATTTGCTAGGATTATCAAACCTAGAAAAACCTCAATTTCCTTTTGAGAATCTCCAGAGCCTAAGAAGAAAAGTCTCTTTGAATTAAGAGAGCAAATTAGACAAATGGAGGCTTCTAGAAAAAAGAAATGAAGGTTAAAGGAAACCTCCAATCCATAACAAAAGTTTGAAGATCTCTATGAAACCTAAAAATTAGGGGATGATGACAATGAGATGCATAATCTAAAACCCAAATCCAGAGTCTACATGGTGAAGTAATAAGATAATCTTAAAAGCTTTTATTAAGGTATACCATCAGTAGACAATACCTAAGATTGCTATAGTACATTCAGAGATCAAACAAAGCAATGATGTAGTAATTGATCTAGAAACTTCTCAAGATAAAGATGAGAAAAATCTAATTCCCAACAGTCTAAGCACTACAGATAACTTTGATAATTCATATGATGGTTCAAATAATGATACTATAATTTCACATTCTAAGGATGAATATGAAGATGATCCTGAAGATGTAGTTGATTTCGCTAGTGAAGAAAGTACTATAATTGGCCCCCATAAAGCCCATTTTAATGGTCAAAAGTAATGAAGATTATGGAGATATAGAATCAAATACTTCTGGTCCATGATTAAATGCTTCTATAAGGAAAATATCTAAGTCTAATGTGAAATTCACATTAGATGACATTCCTTATTCAAGGTGGCCAAAAAGACTTCAAGAATTCCATTCTGAGATGTTTATAAGATATTTGACCCAACCTTCTCACAAAGAAATCTTGGTAGAATTTGTTATTAGATTCACTGGATTTCTCTAAGATTATTGGAATTCAGTATCTAAATAAGATCAAGTTTGTTTCTTAAGCTTGACAAACTTTAACCAAGCTATAAGAATCCAATACCAATTCTTAGTTAGAAATCCAGAAGATTTAAAAGAAATCAAAAGGAAGGAGTTTCATGAAAGAAGATGCTATTCCTATAAGAAAAAATATTTAAATCATCACTTTAAAAAAATGGTCCAACTCTTATATCAACTTGGAGCAAACTATACACTTAGGCCAATGTTTCTTTCCTCTATTCCAGTACCTTTAGTTAGAGGAGTAAAACGACATCTCTAACTAAAGAATCAAAAGGCAATTGATGTTTCCATTGGAGAAATCCAACAAACCATCCATATTGTCATAAAGGATATGTGTAAAAAAAAAAGGAAGATTATCAAAGATTATATCTAAGGAAGTGATGTCTTCGATGACATGTGAAGAAAACCATATTATTCATCAAATGTTAGTAGTTTAATCAAGAATGCACATGTGCTCCAAGAAAAAAGAAGAAGCATTTTAGAAAAATGAAAGATAAAAGCTCTTTCAGATGAAGAAGGAAGAAAGTTCCCCTCAAAAAATGGAAATACTTTAGAAAGAAAAGTAGGAAGGGAAAGAAATCAAGCAGATGGTATATTTGCAATAAGATAAGGCATTATGCTATGACCTTAAGAAGGATCCCAAAAAATGATCTAGAGCATTACTAACAGAGCTGGAATCAAGATAAGGGAAGATGAAGACCTTGAATCTTTATTCTTAGCAAATGATGAACCCTCAAAAAAACCTTTATTTTCTTTACAAGTTTACCCAGAGGCATCTAGATCAAATTTTTTACAAGTTTACCTGAAGGCATCTAGTTCAAATTGAGAAGATTCAAGGGATGAATCGTATTTAAGTCAAAATGTGCAACAAGCTACTGGTGATGAAATTTTGAGCATTAGTACACCTCATGTCCCAATTCATATCTTCACCAACAAGTATGACAAACGCATTCTAGTGATTAACTTCCTTGATATTAGAGCAATTGAAAGCATTTTGAATCCTAAATTTCTTTCACAATACTTTTGGATTCCACATACAAGAACTTTTGTGATAGCATCCAATGAAGAATTTCATATACATCTTAGATGCAGGCCAATAAGATTCAATTTTTTCTAGGATGCAGTATTATTACTTTAGTACTTGGATCTCCATTACCTAACAAAGATATTATTGTTGGTTAGGATATTCTTTCTAAACCTCTACAAATCAGAATCTATTTAGAAGGAATCAAATTCAAAAAGTATCATAAACCTTACATTGAACTCCTTCGATTTTATTCAATTGAAGGGATCAATGTTCCGGAGATTGTCGAAAAGCATAAAGCATAAGCTTGTGCAAAGAACCAAACTGAATTGTTAAACAAATGTGATCCTCCTTTCTAGCAAAGTTAGGAATTCTTTGTAAGAGTTAATTTTAAGAAAAATGAATACATCCATCCCACTAAAGCCAGTCATTCAAGTATGAATCTTAAATATGCTAGGTTAGTAGAAGAAGAATCTCAAAATTTGCTTAAGTAAGGATTAATAGAGCTTTAGATTCACAATGGGCTTATAAGGCCTTCTATGTGAACAAGTTTCCGATCCCCAACAAGAACACTAAGCTAACGTGTTTTCTAAGTTCGATCTTAAAGGAGGATTCTAGTAATTAGATATTCATTTAGAAGACAGATCCAAAACAAGATTTGGTATTCCAAATCACCACTATCAATGGAAGGTTTTACCCTTTGGGCTCACAATAGCTCCATCACTATTTTGGAAGGTAATGATCAGAATATTCCAGCTTTTCTTAAATAATGTGATCATTTATTTAGATGATATATTCCTTTTTAGTCTAAATGAATTATTTCATACCAAGCTCTTATAACACTTTATGAGCTGGTAACTTTTTATGGAGTTATGCTTTCAGAAAAGAAGATGAAAGTTGCCCAAATAGAAATGGAATTCCTTGAGATGAAGGTTAAAAATGGATGTTATCAACTAGAGCCCAACATTGCTCTAGAATTATTGAAGTTTCTAGACAAAGATTTCAGTATTAAGCAGATCTAACAATTTTTAGGAATAGTCAATTATCTGAGAGATTTCAATCCTAAGATCTCTCAATATACTTCTATTCTATTAAAAATGCTAAAAAGGAATCATCTTCTGTAGGGAAAGAAACAGATTAGAGTAGTAAAGTTTTTGAAAGAAGAATTGAAAAAACTTCTACTATTAAAAATACCTTCAGGTGGACAACTTATTTTATAAATTGATGCTAGTGACAAACATTAGGGAGCTATTCTCCTTAAGCATGGAGAAAAAGGCATACATATCTATGGTTATAGGATTAGAAAATTCAAGGACTTTGAAATCCATTATTATTCAACATTTAACAAGATCCTTACAATTAAATATGCTATTAAAAAATTTGAATATCAACTTATGGGATCTCATTTTAAAATAGAGATGGATATGAGTTCTTTTCCAAAGATGCTTAAATTTAAGCAAAAGGCTGTGCCACATCCTTAATTGCTAAGATAGCAAGAATGGTTTTCTAAATACTATTATGAGGTCAAGTGCATTTCAGGTAAAAAGAATGATATAGTAGAGTTTCTCTTTAGGCCTTAAAAGGAGACTCAAGATCTAATTGATTAATTCTAGTGCATTCTCTTGCAAACCATTTTTAGGTGATATTTGTGCATCTAGAATGATTGCTATCTTCAAGTCTACTAATTTCTTCCCTCCAAGATAGTATAATCTAGAAAAGTTTTATGAACATGAACCTCTAGAGTTAAGCCAAATGGTAAAAAGAGGAAGATTCGCAGAAAAAGCAGAAGACTGATATAGGAATATCGGACATTAATCTTTCAAAAATATGGAGGATTAAATCTTTATCCCTTTAGATTACATCCAAGATATCTATTCATTCTTCCATATATATGGAGGTTTTATGAAAGCAAGTTTCCTAAAGAACTTAAGTGGTTTTACTAGTATTTCCTACATCACTATATTATAGCCATCCAGTTCCTAGCATATGGCGTTTTGCAGTTTTTGCAAATAATCAGAGCAAACCTAGGTTTAAATCATTTAACTTATTTAACATATTCAATGAAATGGTTTAAATCTTTGCTTATATGGGAACAAATTATTGCAACATAGGTAAGTGACTTAAACCAAAAATTTCAAAGAGCAAATCCATTGCAATTTAAGCATTTAATTAAATTAAGGCTATAATAGATGGAATTCCAACCAAGAAGATTTTATACATTATCTACTTATAGCTTTATTGATGGCTTCGAATGACATATCAGAGAAGATAGTATGAAGTATAGGGAAACACAAAGATGATTGTGCATTGCAAATCAAACCATTCTTCAAGAAATATGGCTAGAAGCATTTGAAGCAAAATCGCCATGAGATTACAATGAAGACTATCAAGACACCATTCCTTTAATTCATCCTGCTTTACGAGAATATGAACAAGATCTTGATACAATGGAGGAAGATGCAAAGATGTAGTTGTATTTTTATATTTTTTTCTTATGCATTTTTAAGACAATCCATACATTTTTTTTTCTTTTACTATACATTATATCTAAAATGGTCAATCAAATAAGGAAAACTTTAAAAGCTATTGTTAATTTAGATTTATAGGTTTGGGTATTTGTAACATATGTGATTTTTATTTCTAGTGGTATTGTGTCATTGAGTTTTATTGATGCTTTTTCATTAATTATATTAGCATTTGATTCAGACTAGGTTCTAGCATCATATATACTTGAACCACCAATTTATATTTTTAACACTATTACGTTATAGTTAATTTTTTATGTTAATCTATTTGATTTTTGTATATGCAATGTGGGTGTCCAACTACTAACATACATATAAATATATATAAATGAAACAAATAAATAAAAGAATGCTGAATGTATCGTTGTTAAATTGATTAACATAATATTATAAGTGTAAGTCATATTTTGAAGACCCATATTTGGTTGCGAAGAAATCATTTATTAAAATTTCTAAGTACAGTAGAATGAGGAAGAGAATGCATTCACTTTATTTCTAAAATTATTGCGTAGTGAAGGGAATTAAGTTAATGTTGTTATAATACTTATTATTTTAAGTCAAGGAAAATATAATTATATTAATACTTTATTCTACCATCTTAACCTAATATAGGTTATAATTAATTAATGGGCTCTTGCCTAACTATATATACTATAGCTGCCTTAAGTATAAAACTTAAAATGGTAATGGATATTAATATCTATAGCAATAATAATAATAAACATCAAGATAATGCTTAGCACTTGCTAAGCAAGTTATGCGATTGTTCAAATTTTGAATGCTATAAAGATTGCTTAGTGCTATAAAATTTGCACCTTTAGGTACAGAGAAAGAGTTTTTTGATTGTGGATCGAATTTCATAGAAAAAAAATTAAACAACATTAAGTTATTATAAAGTTGGAAACCGTATACATGTTGCATAGTGGGGTAGCTATAGCTAGTTGATTACATACTACAGGCCTATTAGTCGATCAAAGAGACGTCTTGAGTTAATGACACATGAAGAGATGTCGTTAAGAAGGGGTATAGTAGGAAGAATGGACAAACTTGACATCCTGAATGCGTGCATGTGATAGTAGATTGAACTCGATACTCTTAATTGCTCTTGAATCATTCTTAATAAATTGTCTATTTGATCTTTTCTGAAGTGATTTCAGTAGAGCTCTAATATTTATCTTAAGCTTACCAATGTTCTGAATCAATTAAATAAGAAGAGAAGCCTCCTATTTATAGAGTTTAGAAGTTAATCTTATCTGTATAATGGCTTTAAGATGGACTGCTGAGATTGAGCTTTATTATTGAAGCTTATTCTCTCCTTTAGCCTTTATGGACTTGGATATGGGCTTAAGTATGCTTAAGGCTTATAGTAACTAAAGAAGGCCCATTATTATTACAATTAAGCGTAAATATCAACTAAGCCTCCTTAAGGCATAATAAGACCAAATGAAGCCTAAATAAAGCCTACATAAGTTTAGAAAGACCATTTCTAAGTCTACTTTTTGTATGCAAGACAACCCAAAAAGGTCAAGAGTAGAAAATCTAGTTCGATGATCCTTGTTTTAAACTTATTAAGCTAAATCTTCCCAAAACATCCTTAAACGGGCTAATTTTCCAAGCTTTGTCATTAGCCCAAGAGATCGGTCCATGGCATTAAATTAGGTTAAAAACTCAATTATCGAAATGACATTCTCCATTTTGCTTCCTCATTAAAAGTCTCTTGGACACAATCAAAGGGGTTTGGGGCATTTCTAGAAGTTATTGCTTCAATTATTCTATAGATGTATTGGATGTTGACTTTTCTTGCTTGATCACCTTCAATATTGATCAAACTAATGCTTCTTTTGGATTACTAACGAGCTGAGCATGATGTGCTAGTATTCATTTTTGTTATCACGGATTCATCCTTCTATATCCTTCTTCATTGCATTTTTGCATTGATTCATTGTTCTTATGATATTGATTTGAACCCATTTGTGTAAAGTTGGCTACTTTCGATACTTTTTCAAGTATTGCCATCGGAGCATTTGTAGAAAATTTAGAGCTTCAATAATATCCCATTCAACCATTTTATCTTTTATTTTTTGAGCTAAACCTTTATATATGTGTATGTGTGTGTGTGTAAACTAAAGCCCATACAAAGAATTGTGGACGCAACATTTTGAAATTCTTCTTGGTTTAGTAGAATGTCTATATGACGTTTATCCTCAGTACATAAGTTCAAATCTTAACATGGTCACCATAGGCCTCTTTTCATCTCCCTTTTTTATACATTATTATTATTCTTTGAAATGGAAAACACGACTTCATGCCATACTATACACTAGATCTTCTCCTCTATAATTACATCAATAGGCAATAGGATTAGCTTGTATTTTTTATCAAAATTTTCACTTCCTCCTTCAAATCTTTTTTCATAATAGACGATAATGTTTTATCTTGAAAAAGACATCAACATAACCATTCAATTTCATCAAGTCTCAATTAAATCTTTAGAACTTTATCCTCACAACTCTAACTATGTTGATTATAAATGCAATTCTTCAAGCTTTTTTGTCCCAATTTTGAATTCATTTAGTTTGTTCTGGTTAACTAGCAACAATAAGCGAGGGTAAAAAAGATAGCCTAACTTGAAGACTTCATCAATTTATGCTTAGTAGTCTTAGAGCCATAAGTCCTTATTCTTCCTTTGATTTTCTATTCTTTTTTTTTTTTTGAACTTCTCATCATAGTTTCTCATGTTGCTTTTTCTATATCTCACAGGCGACAAAACGAAAACTCGTCAATAAACTCAATAAGGGATTAAATCCTTGAGTTCAGTAGCATCAAGCGCTTTGTCTTGATTACTTTGTCAAAATTTTGGCAATTGTAAATGTCCTTTGTTGTGACTAAACTTGCTCTTGTGTCCCTTCTTTCTACCTTGTACTTCTCTTCTTCTTCTTTTTATTTATTTATTTATTCTTTTTATAAAATCATACTGGCTCTCTTGCTTTCTTTCTATTCTTTAATAAAGGAGGATCCATCCTATAAGTTGGAATTAGAGGTTGTGAGCAACCTTAAATAGTTAGACTAGTCTTCTTCACATGGCCACAATCTTGCGGTTCATTGACAACCATCCCCAAATCTTGATTCCTTAGGTAGTAGCCAATGTCCTCTAAACGAGCAAAACTAAGTTTGATATTTTTCCACTCTCAAGAGATTATCTAAGCATATATCTATATATATGTGTATGTATGTGTGTATACACATATTCTCTTGACATCTACTCAAATAATTCCTAATATAATCACATTAGTCATATATATATATATGCTGAGACTTTCTCTTCTTTTTTTAATAATAAATATTGAAGATGCTTGAAAGAATTGTCTCTTTGGTTGCAAGAATTTTGAGTCTAGATCCAAATCATAGTCTTCATGTGGCAGTAGACTTATTAAATCAATAACTTCTTCAATTTCCAAACTGCTTTGCTATGTGAAGTCTTTAATTTCTTCATTCACGTGGGCTTCATATTAGACCTCACATGGGTTGCTATTTTTCTAGGATAATTGGCTAAAATTGAAATTCTAATTAGACCATGAAATTCTATTTTCGAACATGGGTTAATACATGTTACAATCTTAGTTGTTTTTCATCCAACAAATTCATTAAAGATTGACTATTGTTCCTTTGATGGTTTTTTTAATATATCTTATCTTTTTTATTTAGGAAATCTCTCTACACTATTTCATTTTAGGGTCAGGCTTTACTACACATACGGGCCTAAGTCACCTTTAAGTGTCAATTCGAATTCCTAAGATCTACTCATTTTTTCAGGTCCTCAGTTAACCTCAGGTGTTATCGTGGATTCTTGACCTCTAACAAGCCCTAGTTAGCTTTAAGTGTTAGCTCAGATTCCCATATCTCTAGCCATGGCCAAGTCCAAGAGCAGTTAGCTTAAGTCCATTGGAGTCATTCGTCAAAGAGAGTTGTTGGCGCATAATGGAGGTCAAATACCAAAGGTTACATCTCCTTGTAACACTTGGACTAATGATGTGATCAAAGAAGACTCTTCTCTAGATTTGAGCTACTTCTAGAGAGAAGTGTATGGTTGTGCCTACTAATGGCTCCCTTAAGTTAATCTCTTTAGAAGCATAGTTGCATCCCTAACTATTAGTAAAGGGCGAGTTTGTACTTCGTTTTCAAAATGAGAGGAGTGAGTTGCCTCTTCCTCATTACCAGTTCAGCTACTCCAAACAAACACTCAGCGAATAGTTCTCATAGGTGTGGTATCTCACGAGGTACAAGCACTATGCTCCCTTATTACATGAAGCCAGGATTTTCAATGCCATGGCCATGACCTCATGCTTCAATTTCACAAAAATAGAAGACATGAAGATCTCATAAACTATAATGGCTAGGTGGAGCACTTAAACTCATACATTCATAACTTTATGGGGAGAATTCACACCAACCTTAGAGGACGTTTATTTCTTATTGAAGCTTCATGACTTTGGAAAGACAAATGTTGCAGCTGCTTTAACCACTCCTACAAATCAAAATGCACATTCAACTTTATTAGTGGCTATAAAGTTAAGTAGGATTCCTTCAAAGAGATCTACGTTTATTTCGTGAATCTAGTACTTCTTCAGTGAATTTACTTTCTGAAGCCCTTATCATAGAACTAGGTGAGTATTAATCGCTCATTCATTTAGGATTATGTTACCTCATGTAACTACGATTGCTTCTTTGATATGTATGAGCTTACAGCATTCATTGCTTTATGGTTGTTTATATACATCTTTCCAAGAGGTCTTGAGGATGGGGTTATCTCCCATTTGTTTCCATTGGTGATTTATATGTCTTGAAGGGAGTTCTTTGCCTTAGCACCCCTTTATCTAGGTTCCTTATATTACCGCTTCGATTTATATGACTATGCCTTTGTTCACTCAATGGGTCGCTACACTATGCTATGCTATATAGATGTCATCTTCCTTTAGCTCTTCTTTTATGAGAGATTCAGGAGCCATTTTACAACTCCTAATTTGAATACTAAGCCTAACTCAATTCAACCATGATCATAGGCTTAGGTTGACATCGATTCTACCAATGAGTTTACATTTCATTCGTATGTAGAGAAAATTAACGGCTATCAATCATGTAACGGATATTACCTACCTAGCTCGCAAGGCTATATTTCCCTGAATAATCGTAAATCATTGTGACGCTTGGAGATTGGTTTTCTCTTATGGAGTGTCCTAAGTAGTCTTCCTTTATTACTTAATGTAAAGGGCTCAAATCATAACTTCCTTAAGTTGGGTATTGCAGCATATTGTCTATACAGGGTAGTACCGCCATTTATATTTGACTAAGGCATTCCTCATGGGATAGTTCTTGCTACAGATTTTGAGTCTTGTTATCAGCGAATGTCTCCCATGGACATCAAGACTCCTTACCTTGTGGTTGATCGGTTTTACTTTCCTTCTTATAGTCGTCATAGGGTCGTAGAGTATGAAGGACGCTAATCATGCTAGTGAAGAGCTAGATTCTTCTAAACAAGCCAAGACAAGGGTAAAAGCATTAAAGCGCCCTTCTCCATAGTCACTTAACCATAGTGATGTGAAAAAGACGCACATCTAGTAAATAAGGATTATTCCTCTAAGAATTTGTTTCTTTAAGACTTTTCCTTTTTTATCTTATGCATTATTATTATTTTTTATTAGGATACTATCTAGGACCATTTGCAGTCAATTCCTCAGTGTTGAAAATTGTAACCAAGAATAGACAAGGTCGGTTGTTGGATGGGTTCAAGCTTGCAAAAAGCTCGAAAGGAATAATGGGGAATAGTGCGAAAAAAAAAGGATGAATGTGAATGAAAAGTAAGCAAACCTACAAACAGCTCCAATGAATATGACGTACTAATGGAACTTTCGAGAACTTATGGCACAATTCGATATGACACACAAATCGGTCCAATGAGGTTACTCGCTACTTAATCTTACTCAAGAATTAGGATAAGAGTGATACTGAGAGTAAAATGCAGTGTTTACGCAATGAAGAAAATATTTAAGTGTATTAAAGATAATCTATCTGATTCTCTATAGCTTATAAGTATAGGGATATTTATACCCATAAGTTAGGGCAACTTGCCTAAAAGGGAAAATACAAAAGGGGCATTTCCTAATAAAGTAATGTACAAGATACAAAAGGGTAAAAATGAATACACAAGAAAAGAAATCATGGGTGCAATGGATTCTACACATATACTGTATACGTGGTGATTCTATATTGGTGATGCCATTAGAAAATATGAACAAAAAGTATGGACAACTTGCTTATCCAAGTAGGAGTGGCTTGGTTAGCCCGGACTCTTTTTCTCGGCATCTCGGTAAGGGTATAACCTAGTAAGTAATTGGCTAGGTATGTGTGAGAATGAAGATGGGTTATTGTCTTAGCCTTCCGCTTTTTAGCACATAACATACGAGAAATAGGCAGTCACTTAAATCGGCAGGTAGAATGGGTTGGTAAGGAAATACTCAGCTTTCGCATGAGTCGATTGGAACAGGAAGATTCATCTTGCCAATCCCTCTAATCTTCTAGCTTGGTTATGGGTTAGTGGTCTGGTAGCCTGATTCTCATCACTCAAGGTAAAAAAGATGATGACTAAGAGTTAATTAATTATGATGGCACTCTTAAGGCTTACAATTGCGCAAATGAGGATGCAAATTTAGAAGACATAATAGATTGTTATGAGATGGAGAAGGTTAGTGAGGAAATAAACATAGCCAATGAGATTGATACGAATGTAGTTGTTGAGGGTCAAGTTCTAGAATTGAATATGGGCATTCAAGCTCATGTCAATGCTTTGCTGCATATGGCTACTTATGACGAGGGCTTTTTGTGTTAAGTAACGGCTTCTCCTTATGTTCCTCTTGTTGCTTCCACCTATTAACCTCCTCCTCTAGTTGTTAACCTATTTTGTTAAGACCAGGATGCAACTCCATTGCTCAATGTAGAGTCGAATGAGAAGGCAAATTTTCGTGGGTTTAAAGCAGCACCACATCTTATTCCACCCTTAAAGCACTTGTATGCTTTGGGTGCAAAGTTTTAGGCAAACTTAGCATTTGTTCGGTCATGTTTGTGTTGTACTATTCTGGAGATGTTAGGTGAGGTAATGATACATGTAAGTCACCCATGGAAAGACTCGTCTAAGGTGGACTTAATGTCCATCGTAGATGCATATGAGGGTGTATGACAATTGTTTTTCCATTTACTAAGCCTAACACATGTAGCAAAGAAGGCTCGTAATTTAATGGATTGCTTTCCACTTTTGTAGGATTGTGCAAAGATTGAACTATAAATCACAGCTTTGAAGGATGAGATAGTAGTGCTTAAAAAGGAGGCTAAAGCCCTTGATGCTGGCATGGAGAAGATGATTGGCAAGATAGATTTTGAATCCACTATAGAGCATGATTTTGATCCTTGAATATTTTTACAGTATTCTTCTTCATTTTTTTTTTGGGTGGTTTATAATACAATTGAACAATGATAACATTTGATGATTTATTTGATTAATTACCTTAGCTTTATTACTTTCTTGATAATTATATCTATTTTTTTTTTATTATTTATAGTTGAATGATGGCAAACAAATTTGTTGTTAAGCAACATATCTATGCAAATTGCTTACAGGCTTATAGGACCTTTGGCACTCAATTCTCTCAAAGTGTGATTCATATATGATGTTTTTATGAGTGATAGTGTTTATTACATGCAAATCACTCATATCTTGTAGTTAGTGTTGCTTTAATTCTAATATTAGTAAAAGGCGTTATGGTTGTTAGGCCTGTTATGGGATCGCTTCAACCCGTCATAGCCAAGATTTCTTCGATCTCATGATGTGTATGGTGTAGAGAGGGCAATGTGCTTGCAGCAAGCTTAGGAGGTGAAACTTCTCTACTTAAGCAGTTATAACTATTGTGAGAAGGTTACTTCAATCTTTCATAGATGAGGTTGTTTCGACCCCTAGATCTGCATTAAGGTGTTACAATTGTCAAGTCTATTATGGAATTGCTTCAATATACACAGTTGATATCACTTCAATCTCGTAATAGAGTATTGCAAAAGAGCATTGTACTTGTTGGTGCTTACGGATGTGTCCTTTCTAAGCAACTATAGCTAATATAGGAAGGTCACTTCAACCTTTCATAGACTAGGTTGCTTTAACCCTTGAATCTATATTAAGCCGTAACAGCTGCCAAGCCTACTACAAGATTGCATTGATCCAGACAATTAATATTACTTTGATCTCATGATTTAAAAAGAAAAAAAAAAAGAGTAAAGAAAATAAGGGAATGGAAACAGCATATGGGAAATTACAAGCTTCTCATTAAGTTTTACAAGAAGATTAAAATTGAAATTTCTTAATGTAGTGAAAATTAACGGGAGTAGTAATCACATTAGTTTTAGTATTTTGCAACTTGTAGTATCCATTATCATAGACTTCTTCCACTATAACAGGACCTTCCCATTCAGTGTAAATTTTGGAGCCGAAGTACCATTCTTTATGTACTCTACCACACGAAGAACGACATTGCTCTACTTAAAGGAATGCTTTCTCACTAGGCAATCTATAAGCAACGCTAAGCCTCTAGATGTAATTAGCTAGATCATATTTGGCCATGTCTCACCTCTTGTCCAATTCCTCTACATCCGACATACAAAGTGTGTTAGGCTCTAGTTTGACATTTAAAGTTAGTTGTTCTAATGGTATAAGAACTTCAACTAGCACTATAGCTTCCATTCCATATACTAATGAGAAAGGTGTTACTCTTGTTGGCATTCTTTTAAACGTACAATGGGACCACGGTGCTAAGGGGAGCTTGATATCAGACAAGTGTACCTATCCGTTTTAATATAGTGGATGTCAGTCCGAGTCGATCCCTCAGAGACTTCGAGTACTAATATTAACCTTAGCTTTATTATCTAACCGGAAAATTATGAAAGTTTGAATTAATTAAAAATACTAAAATTAACAAACTAACTTAATTATAAGACTTGATTAAGCAATTGAAAAAGCGATAAAATTAAGAACGACTTCAAGAAAGTAATAACGTATTTAGAAATTATTTTCCCTAGAGTTAATCATGTGATCGCTTAAAACATATTCAATTCGATTTCTATTATTCTTGACCGAAGGGATTCACAACTAAAGTTAATACCTTTCTCAAGCATATTAACCCTAATCCTAAATTATTTACCGGAATCTCTTCACTTAGTAATATAATTTAGAATTGCATTAATGTATAACGAATTCCCACACAATTAATTAACTTTCCGGAAGAAACATATATCTTATCTCTAAGTATACATGTAATTCTCTAAGTATACATGTAATTCTCTTCAATTATGTAAAGATCTAATTACACATGCAATTTCTCAATCAACATGCATAATATCATATATTGATATTCTAGAAATATCAATCAATAATTAAACGACATAATTGAATCAAGTAAAGATAGAAACTTTATTGAAATTTCTAAATCAATCCAAAAATCACATGAAACCCTAGGTTCCATAATCCTAAATACACGAATTCTAAGCTATCATAATGAATCTAAAAACGAGTTCCATCAAAAACATAAAATAAAACATGGAAAACTCCTTTGATTGATGAAAAATCTCTCTAATCTTGAAGTTGAGGTTGTTTTCGCCTCTTTCTTGATGTTCTCCTTAAGTCTCTTTCTCTTCTCTTGTGTCTTTCCATTTCTGTAATGTCTCTCCCTTTCTTTTAAACCCTAAGATATCCTTTTATATGTGTATTACAAGGATTCTATTTTCGTCACCAGACATGGCATGGGACATGGCCGTGTCCCCAGGTCGTGTAACTTTCTGCACTAAGGCAAAATTTTCTGTATAACTTCAAAACTTCATAACTTCTTCATTTGAACTTCGATTTGAGTGAAACTTGATTCCTTTTCTTTGTTTTCGATCCTAGAACGCGTTCAAACCTTGAAATCAAAATTTTACTCGATTGAGTATCAATTTCTTTAAAGAAAACAAAAAATGTAAGGGAAATACTATAAAATCACTATATAAAATATGTTTAAAATCAGAGTTATCAGAGCTTCTCATACCACTCTTTCTTATTGTCATACACATTCAATTGAGGACTTTAATTAATGTTTTTTTTTTATAGCTTTTGCCTAGCCGTTTCCTTTCGGGTAATATGGCATAGACTTGATGTAGTTAATTTTATAAGATTTTAGTAGCTATTGAACGTGCGCATTGATGAATGGCATCCCATTATTTATCAATACCTGCTTCAGTATTCCAAATCTATAAATTATCTTTTTCTTTATGAAAGTAGCTATTACTGGTCCAATCGCCTTCTTTAAAGGGATAGCTTCCACCCACTTTGCGAAACACTCAGTGCCTACCAATATCCATATACATCCCTTAGATGGTGAATGTATAAGCCTAATTAAGTCAAATGCCCAAGTGTGAAATGGCCAGGGGGTTATCAAACTATGAAGCTCCACTATTGGGCATGAATAGTGTTACCATGAAGTTGACATGGAACACACCTTGTAAAATTGAAGGCATCAATCTCCATAGTTGGCTAATAATACCCTTTATTGAGGATTTGATAGTACAAACTTTGTTTCACCTTAATGTTTACCATAGGCTGCAAGGTGAAATTCATTCAAGATTACTTTTATCTTGAGTGATGCTACACATTTGAGAGATTGTCCTTGATAAGAGATTCGATACAATTCATTACCTTGCAATACATATTTATTTACCTTTTGTTTGACCATTTTAGCACTCCTTTATCGATGACAAGGCTATTATTTTTTAAGAAGTTGATGTACGGGCGTCACCAATCTCCAGCAATTGTTGCAAACTTGTATTCTACCTCATTAGGCATTAAGTAACATTTTAAGCATTAAATTTGTAACCGGGCTTCTTCTTTAGACATCGAGGGCCAATAGTACCCTATACGTTGGATTCAATGATACAAAGGTAGCCCCTCCTTACTATACCTCACCACACTATGTGTCATGAAATTCCTAGAGCTTTAATTGAGCCTCTTTCATAGAAATAAAATGAGCCAAAATGCCTTTGGAGCTCTTATAATATCATGAGCCATGGATGCAGATAAAATTTTTCAATACAATCATGGGGATTTCTTTAAGGCTAGTGAATTGCATCTTAATAAGAGTATGCTAGTCATCTTGCGGCTCCTTATCTTCCCCAATCAATTGTAAGGTAGTACAAGGAACAGTCCTTTTAATGATTTGTATGCCTAATTCAGCATCTATATCTCACATTAAAACTTTGGATGCAGTGTTGTTAGTGCATTAGCATATCCATTTGTGGATCTTTTAGCATGCTCGTATCTTATCAAGTGATATTTAGTGACTAAGGATTGCACCATTGCTCTATAGGGGGCTAATGTAGGTTTCTTTAACCCAAACTCCCCATTACCTTATTTAATAATAAGGTTTGAGTCACCCTTGACACATATGTAGGATATGCCTAGTTACTGAGCAGAAAGGAGTCTAAATAGGATGGCCTCATATTTAGCCCCATTATTCATGAAATGAAAGTCGAATTTATAGGCTAATGGGATCTCTTGGCCATCTAGAGATGTCAACATGACTCCAACTCCCCATCCAATATTATTGGATGATCTGTCAAATTGTAGTGACCATTCTCCACTCACTTCTATCATGAGGGAGTCCTTATGGAAATCTCTAAAGATGCCTTCCAGAATTTCCTCATTATTAGTATTAGGGAACTGGGCTAAGAGTTCAACCAGTGCTTGCAATTTAATTGCTTTTAGAGGTAATATGACGATGTTGAATTCTCCAAGAATCAATGGCCACTTAGTAATTCAACTTGACAACATTAACTAAGACAACAAATACTTGATGGGTCACATCTTGTCATCAATATGATTTTATGCACTAAGAAGTAATGCTATAACTTCTAAGTGATGAAGACTAACGTGAGACGGTTTCTCTCATGTAGCGGGTACTTAACTTCATTGCCTTGTAGTGTTTAACACAGATAATATACTAAGTGTTCAATACCCTCTACTTCCTGTATCAATAAGGCCCCAAGGACCTATCTATCGATGTTAAGTATAGAAATCATCAGTGCTCCTTTGATTGGCATTGCCATGGTTTACAAAGAACTTAGTATTGCCTTAATTATTTGAAATACCTCCTCTTGCATTGGACCACATTCAAATGATGTTCCCTTCTTCAATGTTTGGTATAGCAAGAAAGAAATTTTAGCAAGCATAAGGATGAATCTCCGTATATAAGAGACCTTAGCCATGAATCCCTTTAACTCTTAATTTTGAGGGGATGGAATATATTAGATCGCTTAAGCTTTAGATAGATTGACATCAATTCCTTTTCGATGTACCACAAATCCTAGGAGCTTCTTGGATGAGACCTTGAAGACACACTTCAGAGGGTTCATTCTCAACTTATACATATAATATCATTCAAAAACTCCCTTCAAATGGTGTAAATGATCAAATGCTCGTCGTGATTTTATGATAATGTTATCTACATAATCCTCCATATAGTTTTGTGTCATCTCATGAAAGATTGCAGTTATTGCCCTTTTGATGCATCTTGTAGGTCGGATACACGGAGTAGCACCACAATATTGATGAATCGAAAGGAAAAGAAAAGTTAGCAGAAGTTTGGGTAGCTACCAACTAGATATGATGCACTAATCAACCCTATTCGACCTATAATCCATTAAATATAACACACTCGTCACTACTCCTTACTAAAGGGAATAGATAAGTGTTAAAGAGTAATGAGAACACTAAGGTTGCTCAAAGAGGAACTTAAATGATATTCTAATAATGAAGATTGATGTTTGCATAGATTTAGTGGAGGTTTATATACTCATCCCACTAGGGTTACTTTACATGTATGAAAAGATAAAAGAGTATTTCACAAATAGGATTTTACAAATAGGATACATAAAACATACTAAAAAGGGTAAAAGAGATAAAGAATATCCTATATGGAAAAGTAAAGAATCCTTCTAGAATTCCATGCTAGAAGACACGTGTTGAATGATGGTTGGACGTCAGAGATATAATACAAATGGACGAAATGAAACAAAGGTACGTCTATAGTCTAGGGCCAACCTGATTTGGATCAAGTTAGAGCCTAATTAGTCATTCGTTAGAGAGTAATCAACTTAGGTTGGGGTCAAACTTTGGTGGTCAGTTAGGGAGCTTGGCTTAGATGTCCCTAGGGCTATATACTTAGATGTCTTGTGATGGCACAACTATTTAACAGGTTTGGTACACATCATAGCTCGGTAATCAAGTCAGCAATAGAAGGAAACATAGAAGTTGGGATAGGAATTCTCGTCTTAGAGGGGCTTTGAGATAGTATTCTTTGGGTGATTCCCTAAGGTCCTCTAACTCAGCTATATGTGATTAGTCTAAGGGGTTAATTCCTATCACTTTTGGTAGGTAGTTCCCACATTCTTTAATCTGAATGACATCATAGTATAGTAGAAGTTACCGAAGGGCATTTGAATAGCTGTACATTTGGTGTCTCTTGGTTCCATCTTGATCTGATTATATCTACGAAACCATCGATGAAAGAGAAGAGTTTATGTCTAGTTGTCGCATCAACTGGCATATCGATGTTAAGGAATGGGAATTCATCCTTAGGTTAAGCCTTGTTCAAGATACGAAAGTCCACACAAATACATATTTAGCCATTTTTCTTCTTCACTGATACAATGTTAGCTAACCAAGTCAAATGCTCAATTGGCTTAATAAAGCTAGCTTATAGAGGTTTCTTGATTTCAGTTCTAATTTGCACTTTAACCTTTAGGAAAAAGCTAGCTCCTAATGTGATGTTTAATCAATGCCTCACTGACTAAGGTCCAGACTAAGCATTTCATCTTATGTTTACATAAATGCATTTTTAAATTCTTTGATGAGATCTACTAAAAGATCTTTGATTTCTTTCAATAGGCCATTATTGACAAAAATGGGCCTTGGGGTTTCTATTGGATCTACCAAGTTCAGCTCCTCGATCTCTTCTACCTATGGTTTCACCTGGTCTTGTAGTTGTCCGGGGGGGGAAGGGGTAGGTTGGACTTCTTGTAGATTAATGAGGCTGAGAGAGGATGCAAACACATCCTAGAACCCTGTAAACTATCATAAATGGTGTACCATACGTCTATTTGACCAAATGTAACTTTCAAACTTTACAAATTTATTACTCCCCAATTTACTCTACTTACCCCCATTAGTTTGGGGTGCTTTCCTCTTCCTATCATCCTACTCTTGTACATCTTCCCATTCTACTAATAGGTTACCTATTGGACTTCCTATTATCGTTTTGCCTTCAATAATGTATTCATCAAAATGTTTTGCCTCAATGAGATGGAATTCTCTATATTCAAAGGGACTCCTAACAGTAGGAATAAAGATATCTTTCTCCTTCCAATTTCCCTTTACACACTGATGCAGTGTCGAGGGAACCAAATTGTGCTCATAGAGCCATTTCCTTCCTATAAACAAATGATAGGAAACTGAAGCATCAAGGACATGGAATTTAGTTGCTCTTTGAATAGGTCCCACCTTGAAATTCATGTTAATGATCCCCTAACATCTTTGTGGGGATTGTTAAAGCCATAGATATCTATTGGTTGTTTCACCAATCTCTTCATGTCAAGCTTTGCGACCTTAAAAGTGGCCAACGGTATAATGTTTAGTGAGGACTCATTGTCAATGAAAGTTCACCTAATGTGATGGTCATTAAGCTCACTTTCTACATACAATGGACGGTTATGATTTGGATTATGCATATACATGTCATCACTAGTGAAAATAATCGCACCATCATTGGCTTTTGTTATCTTACGGATTGGTTATACTGGATTACATTGCTTGTATTGTTGTTCGAAAATCTCTACCAAAGCAGTTATTGCCACGACCTTAGATTTCTTGCCAAATCCGAGGAGATCAAAGAAGCTTTGGACATTTGCTGTCTTGAATAGGGCCACTACAACAAGATTACTTGGGATCATTTCGTGATCCTTCTCTTCATTAGCAAGAATATCTTCTAGCAATACTCTCTTTTGCACCTTATCCTGGAGTTGATCATCTTCTTAGGAGACTATTAGATCATAGAAGTTTGCATTGGCAGTCCCTTGATTGTTATATGCTAGAAGTAGGTTCCTTCGCACATTGTTGTTGTTATCTAATTTAAGCTCACCATTTTGGACCTTCTCGTTAATGATCCTTCTCAAAGTCCAACATTCTCTTATCGAATAGCTGACAGATCTATGAAAGTAACAATATTTTGCATCATTCTTTTCTTATGACGTGGGTTCCCTTTTAACCCTTAGCAACTTAATCACTCCATTCCTAACCCATCAGTCGAGGATAGCATACACTTTATTTATTGAACATGGAAAAGGCAAGACTTTGGAATCATCATCCCTCCTTGTCTTTTTGTTTCCTTTATAACTTCCTCCATGCACGACACTCACAAATAGTTGCAGCTTCTTACTAAGGTTAGCTCTTTACTTAATGATGGAGTCATTAGTTGTCCACGCATTTTCTATTAGTACGGAGAAGGACTTAAGGGATAGATTCTCGAGATGTATGGCATATTTTGTAAACATCCTTTGAATACAAATCTTAATCAACTTTTTCTTGTCGCATATGTCTTGGATGTCTAAGGAACATTCCCTAAAACGCTTAAGGAAATCCATAGGGTCCTCTTTTGGATGTTGCCTAATGTGTCTCATATTCGTAATAGTGACTCGTTCCTAAGTTTCAAAGAACTTTTCAAGGAACATTCTACACATTGTTCCCCATGAATCCACAAAGCCAAGGGGTAGGTTAATGTACCATGTATATGCCTTTTTTGTGAGTGACTTTGAGGACTATGTCAACTTTAAATTGTCATCGAGAATGTAGACATCGAGTGTCTTAACAAATTCAAGGAGATACTTATTTACACTTCCTTACTTCCCATTAAACTTGACGAACATAAGACTAGTGTATTCCCTTGGATAAGACTTATTTACGACACTCTATAGGTATGGAAATTTCAAATTGTGCAATTAGTAGAAGGTGCCACTTGCATATGCCTCATGAACTTCTCAATATCTTCCTTTGTTACATAAGACAAAGCAATAGGTGCGGGATTAGCTACTGCTTAGAGCATTGGTGTAAGGTTACAAGTGCAGTCATGCTAGCCATTGGTGGTTATAGGTTACACCTTAAAGAGAAGGCCACTTTAGTGGGTTTACAGGGTCCTCTTGTTGCCTTCTTTCACCTTTTGTAAGGCTTGGGTTAACCTATTCGTATTGCTGAGAGTCTTCTAAGGTAATAACAATAAGTGCAAATCCCGAGACTTGTACACTTAGTACAGGTATAGCCATCCTGGAGGATGTACTAGCTAGTGCAACAATAGTAACAGGTGCTTGTAAACTCACCTCAAGTAATGTAGTAACATTTTCCAATGAGGTAGTTACCATAGCTAGTGCTAGTAAAGCCATACTAGGTAATGTACCAATTTTCGCAGCAATTGAGCTACCATGCTGAATAAGAATTGCATGAAAGTGGTAAAGAGCTGGTTGATCACACAAGTATTTTCTTATATTGCGTGTAATATAAGTGAATCATCAGTAGTGGGTAGTTGCACAATTCCGAGTGCTTACATAGCTCCATGTACTTAAACAGCACCAAATGCTTACATGATCCCAAGTGCTTGCATAGTTCTAGGCGCTTGTATATTTCCAAGTGCTTACATGATTCCCGGTGCTTATACAATCAATGGTGCATTGGTATCTTGCATCAATTAGGTTTGCTCAACCTTCTCATGTTAGTTCTCATATTCTTGAACATGCCCATCATTTCTACTCTTCTTGCATGCAGATGCCATTCTGTCAAGTCACCAAATAATATATAGTGGGGTTACTGTAGCTGGTCGATCATGTGCAGTAAGCATTTCAGTCGACATAGGAGATATCTTGAGTTAATGACACATGGAAGGATGTCGTTAAGAAGAGGCATAGGAGAAAGAATGAGCAAACTCGATATCTTAAATACACATGTGTGATGGTAGATTGAACTCGATATTCTTAATCGCTCTTGAATCATTCTTGATGAATTGTCTATTTGATATTCTTTGAAGTGATGTTAGTAAAGCTTCAATGTTTATCTTAAGCTTGCTACTATTTTGAATAAATCAAATGATAAGAGAATCCTCTTATTTATAGAGTTTAGAGGTTAATCTTATCTGTAAGATGGTTTTAAGATGGACAGTTGAGATTGAGCTTCATTATTGAAGCTTATCCTCTTCTTTAGCCTTTATGGACTTAGATATAGGCTTAAGCATGCTTAAGGCTTATGGCAACTAAAGAAAGTTTATTATTATTACAATTAAACGTAAATATCAACAAAGCCTCCTCAAGACCTAATAAGACTAAATGAGGCCCATATAAAGCCTAAACAAGCTTAGAAAAATTGTTTTCGAGTCTACTTTTCTCCTACGAAACAACTAAGCATGGTCGAAAGCGGAAAATTTAGTCTGGCGATCCCCGTTCTGAGCCTACTAAGCCAAATGTCCCTAAAACATCCCTAAATGGACAAATTTCCCATACTCTATCATTAGCCCAAGATATCAATTCATGGCATTAAATTAGGTTGAAAACCTAATTACTGAAATAACCCTCTATACACATACTCACATATATATATTTCGTTATCAAATTAGATTATAAGTTGTTACTACTTTTTCTCCCACTCGTACTCTTATATATAAATCTCATTTATTATTATCTTATGGACTGATTCAATTATTTGATAGGAACCTAAAATAATTAAAATGGCTTAAACTAAAGAAATCATAATTTATTCTTTTAAACACCTCTTATTTAAAATAGATAGGACTCATAACTTCCTCGTATAAAAAAGAAAGAGGATAAAAATGATATTTCAAGGTTGGAAAATGGATGAAGCAAACTACCATTATATACAAAGTTAACAATTGCAATAGTGATGTTGTTACAAATATTAAATAAATAGACATAGGAGTTTAACAACTTATCAATATATGTATAAATACATATATATTATAATCCAATGTTACGTAAAGTTATATCGACTCCACATGCCAAAGAATATGTTTTTGAATTAGATTAGTTTGGAGATAATAATTTCTATTATAATCTAAATGAACAAAGGTTAAATAAAATAATAGTATAAATAAACATGTTTGCTAAGGAAATTAGGATTGAAAAACTTGTGAATTTATTTCTCTTATACTTATTTTTAGTAAAATGTAATACCATAAAAGATGAACTAAAAGATCAATGCATGGTTATCCAAATCCCAATTCAACTCTTACAATTCTATAATTTTATGATTTTACGAGTCACTTGCTAATTAAAACCCATATAAAATCTTTTTTGAGCAAAATCTAATAGAATCTTGATTTGAATTTTTAAAATCAGTAGAATCCCAATTCTACTCTTAATTTTACCGATTCTACATAATTAGATAAAAATACATGACACTTTAGCTTGATGGGTGTAGGCCCCGTAATCAAGTGTTCAAGGTTTGGTACATGAAATTTAAGGCAATCGAGTAAATTGTGTGATTGAGTAAATTGTCCAATCGAGCTCAAATTTTACAATGAAGTTACAAATATTCGTAAAAGTGATCATGTGAGTTTGGATTTATGAAAATAAATAATAAAATGATTAATTATTATAATATTGAATTATATGTAAATTTTTCATTATTTATTGAAAATGTGTAAAATAAGTTTTAATAATTAATGAATCGATAAAATAAATTATATACACTCTAAAAATCATAAAATAACTTGAATAATATCTATATGTGTTACGTGTAGGTAAAAATATGCAAAATTACTTAAAATACCTAAAATATGACAAAATAATTCAAAGTAATTAAAGGAAATTCATAAAATGTTAAGGAAAACTCAAGAAAAGTATGGAAATATCTGGAATTTTGGCTTAGCAAGCTAAAAATTAAATAAGAAAAATCAACCAATTAAATTAGGCCAAATAAAAAGTAAAACAAAAAAAGGATCAGGGGCATTTGGTACCAAATAATTTCTTAACCTATCCAAACTACTTTACAAATTGAGAAACTCTCATCTAAAAGTTATTTTGATCATTTGAGAGCTTAGAGAAAAGTAGAGAGAATAATTTTACCAAAAAATAAAAAAAATTCATGTGAATAGAGTTTATAAAGTAAACCCAGACCCAACAATTACTCAGGAGTGAACGACCACCACCATCAAACGATAAAGATATCACCTAACCTGGCCGATAAAGCTACGGTGGCTAGCGGTGGTTATAGCAAGTGAAGCTAGTGAGTTTTATTTTCTTTATGATTCTTATTTAATTTCTTAAAAATACCAAATAGTTATAGGAAAATATGAAATTTGGTATTCTAGAATATTTTTATATGTAATTTTTATAAAAAAAATATTATTTTGATAAAATTATGTTCTATAATATATAGTGCTTAAGAAACCTCTAAACCTGAGCTCATTTTTCAATTAGAAATAAATGATTTTAAAAATGTAGTTTTCAGCTTAAAATTTTTGTGTAGGCTATTTATAGTATTTAAAACAGTACTATAAAGATATTTTTCAAAAATCTATTTTTGAAAATTTTAGATAATTTTTATGTCTTAAAATGATGTATAAATTGTCTGATTTTAAGCTAATTGAGTAATTAAATGGGAATTACTGATTTAGCATATAATTAGGTGTTTTAGGATGTAAATTCTAATTTAGTATGATATGTGTAGCATTTAGGGTGTTAGATATAATTATTAGGTTTATTATGTATTATATATGTAATAGGAAAAAAATGATATATTTTAAGTTAATTTTGTAATTTAAAGTAATTAGGTATAAAATTCTGATTTATGATATAATTAGATATTTGATAAATTATTGGATGATGTAGGAGCGTTAATTGTGTGTATTATGCATATTAGGTACTAATAAAAAATGAATAATGAGTAAAAGTAAATAATTAGGTTGATTTTATGATTTAGGGTTAGTTGGTTTATATTTTGATTTAGGATGAATTTAGATATTTTGGAATGTTAGCTGATGATGAGAGATATAAATTATGGTATTAGAGAGGTTACATGTATGCTTTATGTGTAAATTGAGTAATAATAGGCAATATGTAAAATAGGAAGATTAAACAAGTGAACAATATTAAGTTAAGTTGATAATATTATAATATTAGGAATATTACATAAATTTGATTTGGAATGTGAATTTAGAAAATTATATGAAAAATGTAGGTTATAGTCACATCAAGAACAAATTTGGTAGTTAAATTGTGAATATAGTATACCGTATTAACTAAAATATTAGTTAGGGATTAAAGATGATATTTAGAATACCTAAAAAATAAAGTGATTAATTTCACATTATGGGTTGGAATGAGTTCTTAAAGTTCATGAATAATACCATAATCGAAAACTAAAATAAACTTAAATAAAAAACGAATTCGGAAAACGAATAAGAACCTAACTTAAATTAAGAATAATTATAAAAAACTTAAAAACCTAAATAATTAGATATAATAAAACCCTAAACTGAAAATGACAATAAGAATTTTATAAGAAAACCTGTCAATGGTAGTTATGTGAAAAATGAAATAACATTTGTATTATAAGGATTAGCGACGATGGCCTATGTAAGTTACACTTTGAGTGAACAAATGGGGAATCTAGATAAGTTGGGATTAATATATTACTGTATTTTAGGGTACTAATTTGTAATACTTGGAGGCTTGAAATTGTACTTAGTTGTATTTGCTAGATAGTTGACTATGCACATGCATGTATTTACTTGTTTCTGAGTTTAATGATATGATTCTGGTTTACTACTCTAGCTTGTATTTATGTGATTTGTTGAAACGATTAAATACTTAACCGAATCTAATTAAATATATGACTTGTAATTCTAAATCAGACCTACATAGCAACTCATTAGGGGAAACATTAAGGTTCTCTAGCCAAGTACTGATCCTTTCGAAAGGGATAATGCTAGATAGCATAATGGGTCCCTTCTTTATCTTTAGTCGAACTAAGTGACAAGTGAGGAGATCATAGCAAAAGTAAAGTCAACGGTTCAAAGGTAATCGCGATAAGAGCAATGTCTCCATTGCACAACCTTGGGTTTGGTCCTAAGCTGTTACATATAAATGGAAACTCCTTAACCCGGATTAGAAAAGGCGTAATTTCTCTAATTTTATGACAGATCGGACAACATTGTATGATAACATTTACTTGTACATATATTGTATCTAATTAATTTGGTTGATAACCTTATCTATGTATATTATATAGTTTTAAATCTCTGTCCTAATTTACTGAGCAGTTAGTTGCTTATATCCCTATAGATGTTGTTGCAAGAGTTAACTAAAAAGCGGCCATATAACTATCCTAAAGCTGGTAACTACTGGATCATAAAGAGTGAGAATATAAAACTAAAGATGAAATCCACACTCTCAAGTTTGAATTTTTAACTTTAAAACTTTTAAAATCAATTTATGTATTACTTAGATAAATTATGATTAAGCTACTAAATTTTTTAAATATATTCAAATTATTCAATGTGAATATATATTTTTTTATAATTACATAGTTAAATAAAATGTTTAATTTATGAACCATTTTTCCAAAGTGAGTTAGTTGTGGATGCCTTATATAAATTAAGATTAAGATAATAGTTGTAAGGTCAACTTCTATCTTAGAATAGTCTATACAACGAGACTGTTATAACTCTGCCATTTCGAGACACAACAATAGGTTTTAGTCTAGCTCGTCATTTTTGTGGCTCAGTAAGCCAATCATTCTTATCCCCTTGTTTATATTTTAGCTTAGGAAATCATGCTTTTGGCTTTTCCTTCTGCTTTCATTTCAACACCACAACCACGACTTCATGATATTGATATTGATTTTGTTGAAGACAAAGTAAGAATTGATACTTCAAAAGACATAAAAGACATGGGTATAATTAGTAGTAGTACTAATAAGGATGATGGTGATGATGGCGATAATGATAACGATGATGATAATAGTGATGAGAGATATGGTAGTTTTGATAATAATTTATATTAGTTTTGTCTTCTATTCATATTTTATGAATTTGCATAATGATTTATCATTTATGCTTATTTATTTGTATTAAACTCATATTGTGAAATTTATGATGAATTTTTTTATTTCTACCATGCATTTTAAGTTTTTTATCGACTATTGCATGCATATTTACTATGCATGCCGTAAAAAGAAAAGTTATATAGGTTATAGAATCCTATGATCCTACAATTCAATTTTACTAAACCTTTGGCGACTGTAGATAAAATCTCGATTTTGATAATTATGGATCAATGGAAATGGTATTAAACATGTTGGAGCAAGAAATTAAAATTTAGTTGTTTCCCATATATAGTTGTTTAATTCTAGAGATAAATAAGAAATTTCCAATTTCCTTAAAGAAAAAAAAGGTAAATAAGACTCAACTTTTATTTTCAAGATCCATAAAAAGAAATATGGGATTAATAATTTTAATAGATTGTAACATGTCTATAACTAGCAAGTAATAGTATTAGAAAATAATTTAGCATAAAATTGGTTTTACAATATTTCATATATACCTCTAATAAACTAGGGAATATGAATAAATGCATAGGCATAGAAATTCTAAACAGAATTGGAAATGAACACCAACACTTAAACAGTTAACGTTATCATTTGCCTGCAAGTGGATATGGAAAGAACGAAATAAGAAAATATTCCTACCAAATCAGCACTATAAAGAATGTTTGGAGAACATCAAGAGAGAAACTAGTGAATGGTAGGCAACATTTAGAAGGAAGAAGATCCAGCTATGATACAAGGTATCATGTGCAGAACGGGAAGCTCCGGTAGAGGGATGGACAAAGATCAATAGCGATGGGACAGTTGCTGAAGATAGGAAGGCAGCGGGTATAGGAGTATTGGCACGAGATCACTAAGGAGTGGTTTTACGAGGAATTCAACGACAGATAAGAAATCTCTCTCTCCCTGGAAGCAGAATTAATGGTCATGAGTATCGGATTAGATCAAAGAAAGCAGTTGGGACATGTATGAGTTATATGTGAAGTTTATTCATAGTAGGCAGTACAATGGATGACGGATTCGCGAGTGGATATTAATAAATGTCACAAAATTCTTAATAGAAGTAAAACATTGGCACATGTTTCCAAATTTCCGTTTTTGCAGGGTTGCCCATGAGTTATATGAAGCTACCAATTGTTTAGCGAAGCGGGGACTAGACACGTTGAAGAATTTTTCTTTTTTCTTTTTTTTCTTTTTTTTTTTAGGATTATGATTCGTTTTGTCTGTCAGACTTTGTTATTTCTTCTTTTAAGATTAAAGCGTTTGGTTGAGTTATTGGGGAGGGTACTCCCAGAGATACTACATAAATTCTGTCGTCATTTTGTTTCTTGTATGTTTTTAGTTGATCAACGAATGATCATATTATCCAACCAAAAAATAAAATAAAAAAAAAGAACTAGAAAAAATCGTATGTTATACCTATGAATGGATCCTTTCGTACATATCGTAACAAATTGCATCTCACTGACAACTCTAAAATAGAAGTACATATATGTACTAATATATCAAGATGCTTGGGAAGTATGTAGAGCTTCCATTTTGATTCACTAGGTTCTAACCTTTGACAATCTTAATGTCTTAATAAATAAATTGGGTTACATAAGGTTGTTATGGTGCATGCAAATTTTTGCTAAAAAAGTCAAGGTATAAAACGATATATCTCCGTACACTAATTAGATCCAATTGACTTAAGAACTGGCCTAACTCTAGTTCTCAACTTGTAATCAAATTAAAATGAAAGTTTAAAAAAATTAATTAGAACCTAAAAGTATTAATGTGGCTGAACCCAAATATTAGATTCCAAAATAATTTAAATAATCCCTAATATAACATGATATATCTAATTTATAAAATCAATCAACTAATCAACCGCTTTAATTAAAAGAAACTGACCAAATACGACCAATTTTTCCAAAGGATGTTAGACCTTTGAAGGTAATTATCTATTTATAGGAAATTAGAGCTAAAGTAAATAAACTATATTTAATTATAATTTGGGCTCAAATCAAGAAATGAGATACGTTAAATTTATTTCAAACTTAATTATAGTTTCAAATACACTTATTTATTGATGTCTTAGGCAATACTCACTTTAGGGATTTCTTTAGCAACTATTTATTTGAGAACTATTCCAATTAGTTGCCCTAAATAGGTGAACAACTCTAAATTATTATCATACTAGCTTGTGCTTGTAGTATAATTGCACATTAATCACCAAATTATAAACAATATATAATTTTCATATAAAGAATAACTTAAAATAGATTACTAAATAGTAAGTTGCTATAATAGAATATAAAATGTAAGAACTCCTAATTTTTTCTTTTAAATTGGTTAAATAGCCCACATAATATGCCAAAAAAATTTGAATGTTGATTGTATTTTTTTAGAGCAAAAAATAATTTAATGTTTTATGTATAACCAAGAAAAAATGTTAAAAAATTATTTAAGCAATATAAATAATGACTAATTACTAATTAATCTCAATTTTGAAATTACTTAAACAATTTGGAATAATATACTATAACAAACTATAAAAGCAAGAGCTTCCAAAATTATAATAAACTAGTTAAAGTCTTGGACAATGTGTGGGTTTCATTTTATAAAAGTAATAATTTATGTAAAAAAATTATCATAATTTATCTAAAAATAGCTTTATATTTGAATGATTGCATAAGCGCAATGATTTAATTATTTATTAACTTCTAACTATTGATGAGTGAAAAGTCATCTAAAGAAGGCTTGTACATCCGAGCAATAAATTATTTAGAATCAAATAGAAAAAACATAGATATTAGTATGACATATACATTATTAGCCTTACAAAATGCATGCAAAATCTTGATAGAAAATTAGTTTTCTTAACTTTTTATTCAAAAAAAAAGAAAGTTATAGTTACCTCATGTTAAGTTTTACTAGTAAAGGGATTTCCTTATCTGTACTAATAAGCTAATTTCGCAAAGTTAAAGTAAATGTTTCTAATTAAAATTGTTGATGGCATACATTTCACACAATTGCTTCGTATTATTAAAATTGTAAGTACTAAGGAAACTAAAGTCAAGTTTATTTCCAAATACACATAATATCATTAATTTTAAAGCAGTATATAA
Source organism: Lumnitzera racemosa (assembly GCA_024138005.1). NCBI lineage: Eukaryota > Viridiplantae > Streptophyta > Magnoliopsida > Myrtales > Combretaceae > Lumnitzera > Lumnitzera racemosa. The sequence continues at coordinate 78,071,430 of JAMXBC010000004.1, read as the reverse complement.
TCAAAAGATATATTGATTGATGCTTAAGAGCACCCATTGCAAATGATGCAAACTAATATTACAAGTGGAATTATAGAATAGTAAAATTTTCTTTTTGTTGTAAAAGAACTCTTTGATCATTTCTAACAACTTAAAAAAATTAATAAAAGTAGTTTAATTACAAGCAAAATTTAAAAAAAAATGAAAATGGTGCAATTGGTGGAGATAAACTTTATTTGTTATTCTTATTCAAGGATATTTTCTTTTGATTTTATTGAAATGTCACAATTAAGAATTTTACCATACTCACTGATATAAAAGGATTAAGGCCACAATAGCCATACTCTACACAACGTGAAAAGGTGCATTTTAAGGATGCAACCAGGATAGATTTAAGATGGGTTTGGTAATCCTAGTACCTATCTTAGTACATGTTCTATTACCTATATGATGTCTCAAAATCCTATAAATTTTTTAGAGTGTTACCTAAAACTCCCCCTTTAAGCCAATTAGGAAACCCGATTCCTAAACCCGAAACCCCGTTTTCCTCTTCTTCTTCTTTTTTTTCGCTTAACGATAAGTTATGTAAATTTAATTACACAAATTAAATTCTCAAATATAACTATTAATAACAATATACAAATAAAAAAAGGTTTTCATATATTTACATAAAAGATATTTGAAAAATCTAAAATTTAACATTTCTACTCATTAACAACATAAAAAGTAGAGCTTTTGCATAAAAATATGACTACAAATTTCTAGATTATGCTACTACATGAATAGGTTGTGATGGATTGTGGAATTGGAAACCTCGGATAAATATAAATTATTTATCATATTTCTACTTATTCATATTATGCACTCATGGATTGTATGTCAAAATTCATTATATATGCAGACAATAAAAAAACTATAATTTCTATATAGTTTTTGTAATTTGGACATAACTTAATCTAAAAGTAAACATATAATGGTGGACATAAATATTTTCATATTAGTGGTCTCGTAGATATAATGGAAAAGGAAGAAAAAGTATTGAGGAAGAATTGCAAATTTAATACAAGAGTATTAAATGGTGAACATAGAAGAGCCATAAAAGCAAATATGCAAATTTAATGCAAAAGTATTGAGGAAGAGAGTAGTGGAAAAGATGCAAATGCTTATACGAAGAGAGTCGAAGAATTGGTTTCACATAAGAGAAACAAAAGCACCAAGAAAAATAATAAAATAAATGATTTAAAAAAAAGAGTAGTTAAAAGCAATATAAGAGAAAAAAAAAACTAACAAAGAGGTATTATTGAAAAAGCTTAATATTAAATAGTATCAATTTAAATAGGTTAAATTGAAACGATATGATAAATTCAAAGAATGCAAGGTTACCTTAAAATGATATGATAAATTGAAAAGACATGACTATAAAAAAGCTTCTAAAATTATATATTATAATATAACTAGTTAGCACCTTATGGAATTCATCGGTTTTTTTGTTTACAAAGAACACAATAAATTTATTAAAAGGTTATGATGACTAATATATTAATAATTACTATTTCCAATTCTAACTCCTAAAGATTTAAACCTTTTCTTCGATGGGAATAACAAACTATAGATCCATATTTTTCCTAAAGGATTTTACCATGTAAAATTATGTGGATAGTTAAGAAAGTTCCGCATGATGAATTTGACAATTATCTTGTTGGTAATTTATGTCAATATGAATAAATTAGTTAAAGCCCCATGTAATCCACAAATCTTAATTTAAAATATATACATATATTGATAAAAATAATTGAATATTTCAAAGCATTACCACAATTACCATACTATAATATATATATATATTATATATAAATATATATTCAAAAATTGTTTAATATATAGTATGAACACTATCATAAAATATATGTGTTGGTAAAGTTAATAAATTTATTTATCAAATTATCATAATTAACATGCTAAGAATACACACATATATACACAAATATATGCATAAATTGAAATTGAAATGTAATAAAAGATGATTAAATCTAATAATAATAATAATAATAATAATAGTAATATGTAACTTATTGTGAAATTATATATACATATAAGATTTAAAATCTAATAGAGCCTTTTAAGAGAGGCTCCATTAAAAAAAAAAAAAAAGAAACTATAATAATAAAAGTATGGTAACCAAAAACCTTTGGTGATTATATATTATAGCAATATATATTTTTTCCAATAAAAGTTTTGAATGTATGAGAGATTGTGAAATCAAATTAAAATATAAATAAAATAATAAATACTAGTACCCTAAATGGTAATAGATATAAAATATATATTAACAAATGGTTAAAGTTATATAATTTATATTTCTAGTCACATATAAACAAAAATTAATTGAAAAAGAAAGATAAGTGGGAAGTTTTAAAAAAAGAAAAAGATAGAACATCTCTTCTTAATGTTCAAGTTTTTATACTGATGGTCATACGAGCTAGTCAAACGAGAGTAAACCTATATTAGGAGATATGCATAGATAATATTATTCGAGCATAAAAAATAATAATTTTTAAGATTTCCTACGTGAGATTGAAAATACATATATCGAGACTACTAATAGATTTATATCAAAAATTGATTCTATGAGATGTTATTAAAATAAATCTTTCTCTTAACTTCTAATGAAATTATATATTATAATAGACTAGCTAATGCCTCGCACTATGTGTGGAGAAAATATATTTCCTTCTAAAAAAACGGTGTAAAAGAAGAGTGGTATAATACGATGATATTGTTTTCATCTATGGCTTTTATGAATGGAACATACAAAGAAAAAGAAAACAAACCTAAACATTGTACATAATAATGAAAAACCAACACAAGCTACATAAGAGAGAAAACTGAGATGGAAAGTTTATTGTGAAAAATGATATTATTATTCAAATGTTGAAGTGGTGGTTCGACAATTTTATTAGATAAGAGTGAATCTACATAAAGGGATATGCGATATTAGTATAAAAAATGATATTATTTAAGATACTTTATGTAAGATTGAAGATTAATAAAGACCAAATCTTCTTCAAATTAAAACCTCTTTCTCTCAATTTTCAAAATTACATATGTGGATATATATATATATATGTATATATATAATAGATTATAATATATATGTCAAAGTAATAATGGGAAAACATTATCTTAAAAGTTGAAGGCAATCATGGAGTTTTGAATGCACGAGTAATAGACATGGGAGCTTAGGGGAACCTAAGACTCTAATTTTGCAATTCTTGAGCAAACTAAGATAGTTCTTTGCCTAAACGTTGTTTGATCTTAGAAAGTAGAGATTTCATAATAAAACACTATTTCTCTTATTTTTGGAGTTATGTTAAATGAGGGGGAATGGCTAAATATTTATAGACTTTTAGGTTTTATGAAATCTATTGGATTGTCTTAGTGATTGACGGACAAATTGAAGCTTACCCAATTATATTTATCTTTAATGAGGTAGCTAATGAGCTTAAAGACAATAGTCTTTCTTATAGGTACATGAGCCGGCTTAAGAAACGTTAGGGGTGGATGGACCAGTCTAGCAATCCCTATTCTCCCACTAAGCTAATTCTCCATTAATTATCCTATTATAGACCAAACTTTTTAGACCTTACCACCTAACACAAAGAGTTAACCAAAATAAATATTGAGTTAAGCCTAGTAATTAATATAATAATTTTAGCCCTCAACATTTTACATCCTAACCAAAATTCTTAAACGGGCATCAATTGCTTACTTTAAATAGCTAGGTTACTATTCGGCATACATGTGCTGTAAATTAGCTACATCATTGCTGAACATGCTCACATAGTTGAAAACCTCATATAGTACCAGTGCTACAACTTCATTTATTATATGCCTCAGCTGTAAGCCTTAGAACCAAATGTTTAGGCTTTGATAAAATCTAAGACGATCAAGTAGATTGTTTAATGGAGCCCAAATTTTAAGACAAAACTAAGAATATTAATCAAAGTGATCTCATAAGTTTGGATTTAGAACAATAAGCAATAAAATAATTAAATATTATAATATTGAATTATAAGCGTATTACTCGTTATTTATCGAAAACACGTAAAATGAGTTTCAATAACTAACGAATCTATAGAGATAAATTATATACATACTAAAAATCATAAAATAACTTAAATAATATTTATAAGTATTTATTTGTACCATATATATTTTTACATATAGGTAAAAATATGTGAAAATACTTAAAATACCCTAAATATGTTAAAATAATATTAAATAATTAAACAAAATTCATAAATAATTAAATAACAATCAAGAAAAATATGAAAAAGTGAAGAAAATTCTAGAATAGGGGCATAACAAGCTACAAGTGAAAGAAAGAAAATCAACCAACAATAATTAGCCAAATAGAAAGCAAAAAAAAAAAAAAGATAAGATAAGGGACAAATGGCACAAATTAATTCCTTAACCTAACTAAACAACCCTATAAATTAGAGGATCCTTGTCTGAAATTCATTTTGTTATGTTGGGAAGTTAGAAAAATTAGAGAGTGACTAGAAAGAGGATACAATTAATTAAAAATAAATAAAAAAAAGTAGTGTGTAATTAAGGCTTACAAGTTTAACCTTCGTTCAATGACCACTTGGAGAGGGATGACCATCACCTCCTGACAGCAACCCTACCACCTAGGGCTGTCGACATAGGTGGAGCCACCATTGGTAGCTGGAAGTCGATCAAATGGTGAGTTCTATTCTCCTTTCCGATTTTGTCTAATTTGTTAAAAATATCAAATATATTTAGAAAATTATGAAATTCGGTATTCTAAAGTATTTTTTTATGTAGATTTAGGAAAAAATGTTAGATTGATAAAATTAGATCCCTAAATATATAATACTTAAGAAATACCTAAATTCAAACTAGTTTTCAATACTAATTTAAATGACCTTTAGTAGTGTAGTTTTAATTTCAAAATTTTTGTATAAATTATTAGGATGTATATTACAGTGCTATAAAGATTTTTTTCTTAAATTTAATTTTTACTTAATTTTTAGACCTAAAATCACGCATAAAAGGTAATTAGTGAGCATAATTTTGTAATTTAAGATTAATTTATTGAAAATTCTGATTTAGTGTATTATTAGATATTCTTAGATGTTAATTACTGATGTAGGATGGTTTAGGTAGTTGGAGTGTTAATTTTATGTATTATGCATGTTAGGTAATAATAATAAATGAATCATAGGTAAAAGTAAATAATTAAGTTAATTTTATTATTTAGGGTTAGTTTAGTTTAAATTCTAATTTAGGATGTAATAAGATGTTTTTGAATGTTAGTTGGTGATGAGAGATAATATTTGAAGTCTTGGGAATGTTAGTTGTACATATTATGTACATAGTGGATAATAATGGGTAATATGCAAATATAGGAAACTAATGAATAGAAAATAATAGGTCAAAATTTTTTATAATAATAATAATAATAAATTTGATATGAAATATAAGTTTAGGAAATCATATGAAAAATATAAATATTTCTCATATCAGGAACGAATTCGGTAGTTAAATTAAGATTAGGGTATACCAAATGAACATGAATACTTATTAGGGGCTAAATATGAGATTTGGGATACCTAAATGTAATGTGATTAATTTCACATAATAGGTTGAAACGAGTTCCTAAAGTCCATGTATAAAATCCGTAATTAAAAAAAAAAAACTAAATTAGAAACTAAATTGATAACAGATTTAGAAACTAAATTAGACACTAGCGTAGAATAGATCAATAATAAGAAATATATATGTATATATATATACATATACACTTGAATAATCAAGAAAAATCATAATTTAAGCCTACATGTTGTAAGGGTATAAATACTAAAAGAATATTTATGTTATAGGACGTGTAAAGATGAGTTGACCTATAGCAAGTCGAATGAGCAAACAAAAGATTTTAAGTATGATTGGATTATTACTTCACTATATTTTGGAGTACTGTTTAATAGTATTTGGAAATTTAAGATTATACTTGTTTATGCCTATAGGAAGTTTTAATATGCATATGCCTGTTGTACGTGTTCTTAAATATAATGTATATTGTTGGCTTATTGTACTGGTTTGCAATTATTTTATATTATGTGATATGAACTAATCACCTTAACTAGACTTAATAATATATGACTTATAAAATTAATCGGATAAGCATTTTAACCTATTAAGAGAGACATTTAGGGTTCTCCCACTGAATATTGACTTCTTCGAAAGAAATAGCAACGAATAGTATAATGGGCTCCTTCTTCATCCTTAGTCAAACTAAATAATAGGAGAGGAATTCGCGACAAGGGTAAAGTTAATGGTTCAAAGGTAGTCGTGAGAAAAGCGGTGTCTCCATTACATAAGCTTAAGTTTAGTCATAAGTTGTTGATATGTGTACCAAACTCCTTAACTCGGATTAGAGTCGGAGCTGATGTAATTTCTCTAATCTTACGGCGAATCAAATAATGTTGTGTGATGGCATTTGCTTGTCGCGTTGCATTAAAATAGTTAGTTGATAACCTATTTGTGCTTAATGTATTGTTTTAAGTCTCCATCCTAACTTACTGAGCTATTGATTGCTCACATCCCTATAGATGTTATTGTATGTGCTAGCTAAGAAACGACGTTATAATTACCTTAAAGCTAGTAATTATTGGATCTTAGGGATTAAGTATTAAAACTGAAGAGCAGATATATTTCTAAGGTCATAACTCTTACTTTAGAATCTTTCATTGTCTAACGAATTATTACTTAGATAATATAATGCTATGAATCATGTAAATAGTAATTGTAATATTTGAATCTTAATACATATATTTTTCATACTTTCTTAGGGAAATAACTTGTTTAATTTATAACTATTCACTTGAAAGCAGATTAGTCAAGAACGTCTTATATAAATTAAGTCTAAGATAGTGACTGTAGAGTCAGCTTCTATCTTAGAATAGTTTACATAGTAAGATTGTTACAATTCTATTACTTCGAAGCGTGACATCAATGTGCAAGCTTACAACATCATTTAATTGCACACATTGCTTTTGACATATAGGAGTATTATTGCCCCTGAGGCAATATATAATAAATAAATATTCTCTAATGGAGCCTAAAAGGAAATTCTCATTAGAATTACTTTAATGAAATAGTGGAAACATATATTCAACATAGATAATTAGGAAGATTAACTTGTAATACTTTATACCATGACTTCTCATATTAAGGTTCCATCAAAATGGAGATGCATTAGACTATTCAATCACAAGTTGATTCATCAAATTGGTTTCTCCAACCAATTCTCATAGAATGAAAAACTAAGGCCCTCTTCTCATTATTTCTTCAAGCTAACTTCTTTTTTCTAACTAAGCCAATCATTGCAATTGAGTATGTCGCTTCTTGTCTTTCTTTCTTTTTTTAACTATTATAATGAAATTCCAAATGTTAAATGAGGCAATACGTGATTCCTTAATTTGCTACCCCCTTCATTAATTAGGATGAAAATAATAAATCCCAATCTTTTTCAAATCCTTTAGTTGCCAAATATACCTCAAATCCCCATATATATATATATGGCAAAAGCTGGGTTCATCAACAAAACTTTTTTTTTTCTTAAGTCTATTGAATTATCCATCCCAACCTTAAAAAATATTATAACATAAATCTTCTGAACTCTTCTATGAATATCCTCTTACTAAAGCTTCATTCATAATACCTTCGCAAAATATTTTAGTACATATCATATCCCATTCTAAATATAAACATATCTTCCAAAGCTACTAACTTCCAAGATTAAATCACTTTCATATCTTTTTATTGTATCCTTGTAGCTACTATTTATATATAATAGTCACTAATTTTTTCCTTGTACTCCATACTCGCATTGTACAAACTCTAGTCTTCAACTCACGAGCTCGAACGAATTAATGCTTAAGTTGTAATACTCCTTCAAAGGAGATACCGAGCAACTTTAACACTTATCAAGACCAAGCCATACTTCTTTCTCTTTTTCTTAAACCGTAAAATCCAAGCACCAACTTGTGAATGCTAGAGTCTTAGTCTTCTCTTAGACTTTTCTCGTAATCATTGTAAATGTAAGTCCTAGACATCGTGGGGTTGGACATTATTAACGAGCATTGTTCCTTGATAAGTGAATAGTGAATATAAAAGCGGTCAGGTGAGAATATAAAAGTCAATGGGTTCATGACCTGTCAACCAAGCATAAGAGCCATCTTTCTTATAATCATCATAAAAACTTTTCTTGTTTATTTTTATTTATTTACAGGACATAACAAGCTTGGACAATATTAAAACAAAGACAAGACCCAACGATCTGATATTTGACATTAGCACCATGTGTTGATCACAACCAAGTTATGAAGGCTCAATTCCCTCTTGTTTATTTACTTAAAAAAATAATCACCTACTTTCTTCATTTATTTTCTTGTACTGTCGTTCTTGCCTTCAAGCATTAATTATCTTCACTATATATGTCTTTGACAAGTTGAAATCTACTAACTACATTGGATGTAGACAATATTCTTCATACATCCAAATTTGCTCTAACAGATAATAATAGTAATAAGTCCAAATCTTTTCCAATGCTTGCATATCTTATGTACCATCAATACCTCTTCTCAAGTTTAATCACATTCCAGCATATATCAAATCGAAACTCAAATTTGGAAAACTTATGTTTTTTATTTTCAAACATTAAATCAAAGTCTTCCTATTATTCATCTTTTACTCTCCATCGTTTATAAATACATACATATTTTTTTCATAATCTCCATTTCAACTCCATGAAAATAATATAATTTTTAGGTTTGAATTTCTCAATATTGAACTAATATTACCGGTGGGTGCTTAACAAAGGAAGTGTCTTGATTTTCTTCTTGAAGATAGAATTTCTATTGTTGGAGTGAATGATTGCTAGCCACAACAAGACTCATCATTGGTTTCGATCAAGAATCAAGAGATCAATCTGCTTCACCATATAATCATTATTGTTATTATTATTTTTGAAACTCTTAGAAACTCATCATTGTTGAGAGTAGTTCCACAAGTGGATATTACTGCCCGAGCCCATATGATACTCTAATATAATCCATCTTTTGTAGATGTTAAGCTCCCAATCTCCACCACATTCAATGGAAATTCTAGTCATTACAATGCATTTTTCGTATCCTTATGAGGACTCCTATGTAGTTGCCTCTAATTTCCCAAATTCTTACTCAATTTCCTATACTTGAAAGGGAATCTCACTTTTTTTTTTTTCCTTGGTTACTTCCTTAAATTTTCATGTTTCTTGACTTAGAGAACATATTGATTTTATATTCTAGCAAGAATAGAGATGAAGACCAATCCAAGTTAAGGCACATAAGTAGTAAAGCTAAGGGAATTATTGGTGCATCAAGATAAATGTCCACCATAGTCTTGTACCCTAAGGATAAGTAGTTGGACGAGACTATTTTTGAAGACACGTTTTGGGATAAAGCCAAACACCTAAAAGTTTATGCAACACCTCACAATGATGGCGGTCTCCAAGTTATCAAGCGCAAGTCTCGTGTTGATTTTAGAGATACCATTAGGGGGATTTGGTATTGTGCTTTAGAACGAGAAGAGAGAGTTACCTCTCTCTAACACTTAATTTGTATTCCTGAAGGAGCTACCCTCGAATGGGATGGTTGGGTGAAATACACCATAGAGAAGTTAGAATATGCAGTTCTCTTAAAGAATATTAAAGTTTACCATGCTATTACTACTTCTATTCGATTGTGGTATTCATATACGAGTAGAATGGAAATATGACAGGCCATCATTTTGCAATGGCATATCTAGAGTTTTCAAAGAAATCATCTATAAAGATTCAGAATTCAATACTACTACAAGCATAGTGAGACTTCTCCCATTATCTGGATCTTTGCTTCCATTGTTCTTCTTTCCCCTCTTTTTTTTTTCAAATACCATGTATGTCTTGTCAAACTAAGTGATAGGTGAGGAAGTCATGACAAGAGTAGGAATCGGGATTCAAAGGTGGTTATAGAAAGAGGGTATTCTCCATTGCACAAATCTAAGTTTTATCTGAGTTTGGTCAGGTTTGAGTCGCAATAAAACTCTTCGATTCGAGTTAGAGAGAATGTAATTTCTCCAACGTCACAATAGACCGGATTACATTGTATGATGTTTAACATGATTGATTGCATTGCATTTCATTATAATTAATAATCTTGTTTGTAATTTTATGGTACTCTTTTGACTCTATCCTACTTACTGAGTTAGTTGTGCTTACATTCTCATAGACTCTTTTGTAGGTGATAAGGGAAGGTCGAGATGTTTAGATATCACCACCCCTAGGTTAGTGTACAATTAGTTAGGAAAGTAAGGAAAGGAAAATCCACTGAATCTAAGCTTTTGACTTTTTTTTTTTAAGTTTTGAGTAAACCAACTGAGAATTCCCTGGGACACCCACCGGTTTCCTATCTTATTGTAAATGGACTTCAAGACCTATGGCTTTTGGTAAACTCTAATTGTAAATTATAACTATAAGTATGAAACGTTTATGTAAATAATATTGTGCTATCAAACAACAAGTCATACAAAACAATTATTTTAAAAAACTATACCACAGGTTTAATCATTAATAGATATCAGAATTAATGCTTCAAGTTAGTTGAGTTGTGTACGCCTTATATAGACTATATCTAAAATAATAGCTGTAAAGTCAACTTTTATATTTAGTTAGTTTACATAGCAGGACTGTTACAACTTCTCATGTTCGAGGCATGATAGTTCCAAGTTAATATTAGAATAGTATTCTTAAAAATTCCCCTAAAGCATAATTCTTAAGAATCTGCTTTGAAGCATCATAAATAAAAATTTAATAGACATCATAGGTAAAAATTAAGAGTAGGGAATAAGTGGGTAGTAAAAAAATAAAAAATAGACTTTCGGTTTATATATAATATAAATATACATAAGAGAAATATAGGAAGCGTACCTAATAATATTGAACTATGGAAGGCAACTAATTAATATAAAGATATATCTATAGAACCTTAGAGTAACACTTATATATGTTGATTAAAAATGCACTCAATATAATTACCACCCTTTAGAGGAAAAAATAAACCCTAATTGTGAACAAATGATCAACTAAGAATAATACCCCAGCTAATAAGAAAGACTACATCATGATAACCAATAGCTATTGTAACAATGGCTTAGCCTTAGCCATTAAAAGGCAAAAATTTAAAGAAAATAAATTGTCTAGTATTATTATGTTATTGAATCGTAGGTCTTATATGATGTATTCTAGGGCCTTTGCTACTTAGAGGTTTTATTCGTCTTTCACCCATTTTTCTTTATATGATTATTGGCAACATTTACAAAGTAATATTGATTATGTTAGATGGAAAGTCCTTTATCTTGGATGTATCTATACTTCTATTAGTTTTTTAGAACCATACCCTTAAGCTATTGAATTTCTAACAATCAGGGAAGGAATGGCTTATAAAAGATGGAGTCTAACTTTTAAGGCTATTGTTAAAAGTAATTGATACAGTAATGTTTTTGTATAATGAGAGAATACTTGGTGAATCTTATTTTGAAAATGTAGATTTGTTTCTCATGAGTATATTACATGTATAGATAGTATTCATTAGGTTCGAGCAATTGATTATCATGCTCTCGTTTATGATGAATGTAGAGATTGGTAAGTTGTTCAAATCTATGAGGTTAAGTTTTATAATAAATTATTTGTTATGCTAATGTAGTATTTCTAGTACTAAATGATCTATAGTTTGAGAAGCTCAGGGGAAGCCGGCAATAGCTGATGAGAAGTATGTTGTGATCAAAGTGAAATGTGATGTGTAGATTTTGTTAAACTCATGATAGTAAGTAGGGCTTGATTTAATTCACAGGATATTATAGAACTTAATTTAGAGGATTATGAGACAAACTTGAAAATAATTGGTCTGGAATAATAAAGTTGATTGGAGGATGTTTTATGCTCTTGATAAGATTGTAAGATATATAAATATTGCAAAATTTATCCTATAATTGCTAGTAAAATAAAAGATAATGGAAAAGAAGCTGGTGATTATATTACAATCATAGCTTTAAAGAATAGATACTTATAGATTAGAAGGGCCATGTTAATAATAAACTCAGCGTTGCATCTCTAATAGGTGTAAGAGTAAAGAAGGATTTTAATGGTTATACTTAAGTCCCTGTAGAAGTACCATTGATTTCTAAAGAATTATGACTTTGATGATGCCAGTAAGGTACTTTCTTGTAAGATCAAAAGAAGGAAGCTCCTATCTTACAAATGTAATCTTTTATCCCTAGATGTTATCTTTAAGAGTTGATTGATTAGTTTTCGTGTTTCTCTAATCTAACTAGAGGAGGTATGGAAAAATACCTTTAGGGTCGAATAAACCTTACTTCGGACCTATAGTACTTGAAGCATCACGAGAAAACCAACAATCTATAAGATATTAGGATGATATTCAATTAAGTGTATAAATAATCAAGGAATGGTTAAAGGTGAACTAGAGGGTAGCATAAAGGAAAAATTTAGAAAGGGAGCCAAAAGTATATATTGAGGAAGATCTTCTTAAGGATATATATGTTGCAGTGATGCAAGCTATAGTTGTTATTAATATGAATGAAAGGGTAGGAAAAACTAAAGGTGAGCAATTAGAAGCTAATTTAGAGGGTAAATTGGAATTTATATCTAAAGCTTAAACAAAGACTAATTTAGAGGTTAATCCTATACAAAACAAGAGTGTGATTCATAAGATGATGATTAATGATGAAGATAAGGAGTTAGATAAAGATAAAGCTTATGAAATAATTGCTATTCCTATTAATCCTGAGATAGTATAGCTAAATATTAAATCAACAAGTGGAAATGATGATGGCTTAGCGGATGGATGTATGGAATTGAATTCTCAGTGAACAAGATGGTTTCCATTGATTACTTGGAAGATGACTATATCATGATAGCTAGTTTTATTTTGTTGGAACATTAACGTTTGATTCTGTATTATTTATTAACTTATGTAGATATACATTTGATCCTTTAATGTATATACATTGTTGTACCTTTTTATGAATGTGTATCTTTTAGTTATATACATATAATGTAAATATTCCATGTATTTAGCAATTCAAGGTGTAATAGAGCTACATGTGTTTCGATGACTGGTCTTGTAAACCCTTTGTATATGCTATGGTAGTTACTGGATTCATAATGTTTAACATAAAATGATACTATAATCAAGTTGTGAACCTTCAAACTCTTATTCAAAGATTAACGAATCGAAGACTTATTTCTCTAGAATTTCTAAGGAAATGCAGGTGAAACAAAGCAAGTATGAGGTGGATAATAGAAAATCGTTATGCCATGTTGAGCTAAGGGAAATGTTGTTCTTATATGATATCTATGCCCAATTGTAGAGAATCACTAACTCTTAAATTGTATAAACGAAGTAGGATTAGATTGACAAGTAACTTATGATTAAACATATATGCAAGTATGTTAAGATATTAGTAATAGGTTAAGCAATGATATGGTGAAAAAGAAAATGGTAACAAAAAGTTTAGAGAGAATCAAAACCCTTACTCATAAGTTTCTGTATCGCCCTAAGAATAGCCTAGACAGAATATGCCCATTCCTATAGGAAGTGAATTCTAGTGGACAGTTACTTACTAGCAATACTTATTGTGATACGATAGCAAAGCATAATGATTTAGTATCTTATTATAGGAGGACAGAAGGGGTAGAAAATCTTAGGAAGTGGAGTAAAGAGTGGATAGACCTTAAGGAATTTTAATTCACTAAACCATATCATCTCTTAGGACAAGATGAATAACCTACTTTGATTGAAAACTAGTTAGTCAAATACGGAGGAAAGAATTACTTAATAAATATATGGGAGTGAATTTAGTCAGGAAAAATTCTATGGAAGTGTTTAGATAAAGATGGCATAAGAATACTTTAAGTTAGGAAAGGAAAACACAAATGTGACTTAATAAAAGGTGTAAAGAACATGTTGATTCAAAATGCACTAGTCAAATGTGGAGATAATCTAGAATTAAAGAAGGAAATTGTTTCTCACTGGATTAGATCTTATTATATACTATAAGTTAAAGGGTTATTGTTTTACCCCTATTAATGGGTGATAGCTAAGGAATGTTAATCTAGAATAATCATTTAAGGATACAAGCTTAAGAGAGACAAAAGATTAGTGGTGATTCTCAATTAAGGGCCCTCACTTAATAAATCTACTTAGATGTTAGTAGTTCTAATTAAGAAAGAAAGAACTAGTAACTCCGAAAAATTGTCTTATTTCATTTGTGCTTAGTTTGAATTTGTGATAAGAATGAAAATATCGAGAGCTAAAAATGGAAATTATGTTACTTCCATAGATATTATGTTCAACTTAAAAAAGACATACTCTAATTGTAAACATAAGGAGAGCAAAATTTAAAAAATTTGACAACGAAGTTGGTTAAGAGTCACCAGTATTAAAAGAATAGATGTTTTTCTAAGCATTATCCATATATATAATTAAGGAAATGAAGATATATATTACTACAAGGGCTCGAACACTTGCTATAGAAGGCATATTGAATGATGAAGAGGATTTTGCTGAATGGATGAAAAAAAAAATTATCATGATGACTTTGAAAGGATCTTGGAAGTTGGAGAGGAAATCGATGAAGGGCCTATGACGAATACATACTCACACCTCTTATTTGTGATGACAACTGAAATATAGGCTGAATTAAGTTAGCTAGACCTCAAGTTTCACAGATAAAAGAAATTGGTCAATAATCATTGTATACAAGATAATTCAAAAGATATATACCTGAAAAAGGATGAATTACGAAATCGCAATATCGATATCAATGGGCTCATTCTCTGCAAATCAGAAGTTTGTAGATGGAAAAGAAGTTAGAATGATTGGAATTACCTCTACTTGTCAAGATTAGAACTCCTATTGAAAGAAAGGAGCCAACTTGAAAAGTCACGGATTAGGATGAAGGTAGAATTCCAAAGGAAGATAGTAAAGGTAAATGCAATTAGTTGTTATTATAAGAATGTAGTGGAAATAAAGATAAGATAGCGTGATTGAAAGTTTTGGGAATTACCAGAAGCACTAAACCTGTTGGAAGTACGTGAAAGTTTAAATGCATCTCCAAAGAATTGTTTAGTACGACTTTACATTGAAAATTTTGACTTTATGACTAAGTTAGCTCTAGGGACAAAACTCGTAGTCGAAGACTTGTATTCAATATCATAAATAGAACTTTAGAAGTTCAAAAAATCAATCTCAAGAACCATCAGATAAGGGATTTATACACTCAAGTATTTTCATGGAGAACACCTATATTATTTGAAAGGAATATACATATGGCACTATGAAGCTGTGAATAGAAATAAAGCGACTATTAAGAATAAATATCTACTATTCCAAATTTACAAAGGGTTTGATTAGTTGTAAGGGTGATTGTGTCTTCCTAAATTGTTTTAAGATTGGGACATCATCAACTATGTGTTAAGTTGGACAATGTCTCCAAATATTGCATTCAAGACATCATATGGATATTATGAATTCCTAGTGATATCTCTAGAGTAACCAATGCACCAATTTTATTCATAAATTTGATGAATTATATATATATATCCAATTGTATATGGAGGAATTTGTTGTAGCATTTATTAATGGTATTCTGATTTACTCAAAAACTAAGGAAAAATATGTAAAACATTTACTATTGACCTTATAAAAGTTAAGTACTAATAAGTTGTATGCTAAATTAAGCAAGTGTAATTTATGAATTACATAAGATGTCTA
Organism: Lumnitzera racemosa; assembly: GCA_024138005.1. Lineage (NCBI taxonomy): Eukaryota > Viridiplantae > Streptophyta > Magnoliopsida > Myrtales > Combretaceae > Lumnitzera > Lumnitzera racemosa. Next base: position 78,055,552 of record JAMXBC010000004.1, on the reverse strand, counting down.
TTGAAAACGATTAGACCAGTGATAGAAAGCAATACGCTTCATATGAGCAATGGCAACGATTGATCAAATAGAGAAATGACAAATCTAGCTTTCATTTATTAAGTCTCTTGTTTTGATTGACTATTTCATGTCACGTCATGCCATCTCTTGTCAAGTAATGAGTTCATGTCAATGTCTCTTCTTGTAAGGAGTCTATTGATGAAGAGTCGCATTTGTTTCTGTTAGATCGAGTTGAATTAAGTCAAGTTGAGTTGATCCAAATTATCAACCATCTCATTTAAGATCAAGACGGTACAAAAAAAAAAAAAAGAGTCAAGATTTGCTAAACCTATTTCTATTGACCCTGCATTAAGCTATATAAAGAAGCAAATTAATAATTATGGTAGTAATATAGCCATTATGAAAAGAAAAGTGTGAATGAGAGGAAAAGGATTGGAGATATATGATGCATAGTAGGTTAATATTATTAATGATCTTGCAAGAGCCATGGGAAGAGAAATGAAGGATGAGATGGAGGATGGATCAACGAGAACATTTAAATGGCTCTAATGCTAGTTTAGAAGACAAAAATTTTATTATGGTTAGAAGACTTTGGTAATAGAGTTAAGATATGCTTGATATCAAGTTTAGGATGCGAGAGAAAATGAGACAAAGAAGTTGGAAGGTAAATGAAGAGTCAATTTAGAAGCTCAGTTAGAATGTCATTTAGAAGATTTGAAATAGATTACAACAATAAAAGTAAGTATAATGTTCATTAGGATGAAATTAAGAGTGGATAGTTTCGAGAATGAAACTATTTGTGAAGGGGATAAAGTATGAGACCTTGTAAAAAATTGACCAATAAGCTTATGATCGGATGGTTTGGAAGGAAAACATAAAACTTAAGGCGATCGCGAAAGTTATTCGAACAAGTGACCAAACTTAAAAAAAAAAAAAAAAAGGGTGGCCATTAGATTGGACTTAGAAAAGTAAATAATAAAATAATTATATAGTTACAATATTGATAATAAAAGTATTATTTGCTACTTATTGAAAATGTAGAAAATAAGTTTCGATAACTAATAAATTTTTAGCAATAAAACTAAATGGATGCTTAATATTATGAAATAACATAGAATAATACTTAGGAGCATGGATAGACACCAAAGGTACCATAAGTATAGATATATATATATATATATATCCATAATTACCTAAAAAATGTGATTATGTACTAAAATATATTAAAACATGTAACAAAATAAAGGAAAATAGTAACTAATAAAATATATATATATATGGCATTAAGGGAGTATGCTTTAATATACAAACACAAGCTAAATTTAACATGTAAATTATATGTGGGAAGGTGCATATGTAAATTCCTCTAAGTACCTTAAATATATACATAACATGACATGACAAAACTGATTCAACAAATTAATATATAAATCTCCAAAGTAAATTGAAACATGGGAAATGGCAAGGAAAAGAGATGTGGCCACCTAGGAGCTATAAAATAAGGTAATGGCTTAAGGAATTGACACATATTTAATTAAAGAATTCTGGAAACATGTAGAATTAACATGTACACTTCATGCATCAGGTTCCACCGAATTTCACTACTTCATAAGTATTTGATCACTTGTTATTTTCTTCTTTAGGCCGGTTGTAGTCCTAGTAGTCTTAGGGAATTAGAAAAATATGGAAAGAAATTATATTAACAATATAGGAAAACTTGAGGACACTAAAGAATAATAGAATCGTATTATGTTTAGAAGAGTCAAGACCAGTACTATCCTACTGAGAAGCACTCCTCTTTAGATGGTTTTGACATGTTTAATCGGAAGTAGGATGGAAAACGGATCGCTAATAAATCTCTATTTCTAGTACGATTTTAATTTAATAAAAAAAATGATATTAAGTCCATAATTTGTAAAACTTGAAATTCCTAAGTTATTTTGAATGCACTTTCATATAAAAATATTGATTTTATGAAATTGATCACTTTTATATATTTCTCTTAAAAGATCGTTATAATCGAACTGATTTTGCTTTTGTTTTTAAAACCTTTACTAACATTGTTTTGATTCCAAATTTTTTTTTTTGTAAAATGGCGAAGGTTGAATATGATTTTACGAACACAATCCATGTTTTTATATATCTCAAATGATGCATCATGAGTAATATCTTGGCAAATATGCTAGAAAATATCCTAATCTTCATATATCAACGATACCTATTTTTCATGCAATATAGTCTATAAGTTTATACTACATGGAAATAGTTTTCAAGTATATATGTAGCATGAAGGTAGTGTATATCTATTTCCTAATCCATGATTATAAATATACAAGTTATTTACATATTATAATCTATCAATTTGTTATAACTAGAAGAAGTGAATAAAACACAAATATATATACCTTATATACATATATGTATGTATAACATACTATTTTAACATTAGGAGGATGGAATTTCGTAAACTATATATATACAATATAAGCATATGATATATAATAGATACCATATAAGGATAGTAGATATATATTGGCACTATCCCATACTTGCATTACTTTATAAATATATTTAAATATAATATAAAATACATCATGCGTAAGTAAATATGCATTCGATAGTAAGAACGTAATTATGCATCGAAGTAAATTAAATAATGTATATTTTAAAGCTTTACAAACCCTAAGGCTTTGTTACGTTATATAGGGGATTAATGCGAAGGATTATGAAGAGCAAGGAATAAATGTAGATATAAGTAAGTTAGGATCATGGCTTTACCGCTTATTGAGCTACTGTATCAGAGTATCTGGAAACTTAAGAGTAATTTTATTTGTGATTGAAATTAGTCGTTTGCGCGCATGCCATATGTATGATTGGTATTCTATTTAGGATAGGAGTTGGAATCCTTTACGTGCTATCCTGCATGATTGCATCGTTTTTTATTTTATGAAATTGTTTGGTCACTCCTAAATGAAACTAATGGTGATTTAACCAATAACATAACTGGACATGTATAGCAACCATTAGAGGAATGATTAAGAGTGTCAGACTAAATACCGACTCCTTTCTATGACGATAGTTGAAATGGTCTTTTCCTATTCTTAGTCGAATTAAGTGATAAGTAAGGGGATCATGCCAAGGGTAGGGGCCAGGATTCAAAGGTGGTTAGAAGAGGAGGGTGTTCTCCATTGCACAAATTTAGGTTTGGACTGGTTTGAGTTGTGATAAAACTCTTCAATTTGAGTTAGAGATAATGTAATTTCTCTAACCTCACAATGAACTAAATAACATTATATGATGTTTAATATGATTGATTATACTGCATTTCATCATAATTAATAATTTTGTTTGTGATTGTATAGTACTCTTTTAACTCCGTCCCACTTACTGAGTTAGTTGTGTTCACATCCCCATGAACTCTTTTGCAAGTGACGAGTGAAGGTTAAGATGTTCAGATATCATTACCCCCATGTTAGTATGCAATTGGTGGGAAAGTAAGGAAAGGAAAATCCACTGAATCTAAGTCTTTGGCTTTTCTTTTGAGTTTTGAAAAAACTAACTAAGAATCCCCTAAGACGTCTACTGGTTTCCTATTTTATTAGAAATGGACTTTAAAACCTATAACTTTTGGTAAACTCTAATTGCAAATTATAACTTTGCGTGTGAAACATTTATGTCAATACTGTTGTGTTATCAAACAACAAGATATATAGAACAGGTATTTCAAAAAGCTAATATCAGAATGGATGCTTCAAACTGGTTAAATCATGTACGCCTTATGTGGACTATATTTACAATAGCAGCTATGAGATCAATTTCTATATTAGGTTAGTGATGGGATTTGAGGTACCAACCCCACTAAATGCCAAAGCTCAACCCATCTACAAATCTTGTTAGTAAGGATTATGACAAGCAAATCCTATTACTTGGACCAATTCATCACATTCGGTAGGTCTTAGGCCATGTTAGATCTTATTAGTGTGTTATATCTAACTAAATAACTCACAGATTTACTAAAACCCCTATTTTATTTTCTTGTTTTTATTCGTTGTGGTGCTTCTCCATATGTCTAACTCTGGAGACACATCAATTTCGTTGGTATCAAAGCATAATTCCGAAGAGGGAGCGTGTTAGGTTTTATGAAGTTTTTATTCATATGTTATAGGCAACTACTGTGGTCCTCTCGTGGCTACCACAGTAAGTGTGTTAGAGTTACTGGTTTGTATTTGAAAAGTGCTGGTTTATTGAAACTTATTGAGATAGTAAGAGTTTGTTTACTGAAGTTTAATAGATGTGGGTTTACAACAATATGGGCTATTCGTGAAATTCCTTTGTCATGGGTTTATTGAAGATACTACTGTTATTTGAGTAGTGCGCTGAGTAATAGGAATTTGCACATGGGTGTAGTGGGTATTAGCTATATATGAATCTAACGCTAATTTAAGAGTCTCGTGAGGTTGAATTGATTGTCTACTATTCTTGTGTGTAGACTGAGAACACTACACATAGTGTTGTGAAGGTGATAGGAGTACTTAGTGGAGATTCTACTATTGTGGGTACAAATTGTAATTGGGTTTCATTGTTGCAGCGGAGCAAAGTTGGTGGTACGTGACTATTGTTTGAGCAGTGGCGATGTTGTCGTAACTGAGTGTTAAGGTTGTGTGGGTCTATGAGTTTGGCTCTGGTAGTCATTGTAGTTGAGCTGCGCAGTGGGCCTTGTTGTTACAGCCGCAATCGATGGTGGTGTATGAGCCAAATTCCAAGTTAAATGGTTGTCCATTTGTGAACAAATGAGTGTTCGTGCTGTTCTGAATGTGTATTGATCTGTTGAGTTGATGAAGTCCCGAACCGAGCTGACTTGAAGTGGACACATGTCATGTTGTTGCGTATAAAGGCTGTACTGAACCACTATGACCCGAAGTGCCGACCTAAGTAACTCTTGTTAAACTTGAAAGCCAAAGACTAAAGTGTCCGAGCCAAGCCGATGAAGTGTATCAACTGAACCCTACGTCCGAGTTGAGTGCAACTTACCGAACTGAACTGGAGTAGTGATTCTAGCTCCAAACTATTTCAATCCGAAGCACCAAGTTGATCAAACTTAATTGCCGAGTTACTGAGTGTTCTGTATCTAAGCTAATAAGGTGCTCTGGACCGAGTTGAACTTGAATCCCAAATTGTATCAAGCCGCCAGTTATGTCGAACTCTCAACATGTTGTCCAAGCTATTGTAAATCAAGTATCGAGCTGCTACGAGGAAACCAATTGTCAAGCTTAGTCATTGTTCTACTGTCCAAATTGAGCTTGAGGACTCGAGCTGCAGTGCTCTTAAAGGATTTGCTGAACTGAAGAAAATACCAAGCTCGAGCTTCCTTGTGAAGTTTATCTAAGCTTGTGTATGTTCAGTTGCTAACCTGAATTCGGTTATAGTAGTTGCGTGTGAGATGTTATGAATCACAATTACAGAACTACCAAGTTGTACGATCACCAAATCGACCTGTTACAAGTCACCGAGCTGCTTCAAATACTAAGCTTAAGTTCCGTTCAGTAGTAGTTGTGTCCGAGTTGTTGTGTTATGTATTAGGTGGTTGATGTCATTGCCAAGGTGACTTATTCAAGTTGTCTCTGATTCGAAGTGCAATAGCAGCTAGAATTGAAGTGTTGTAGGAGGAAAATCTGTTGTGTTATCCTTTTGTGGACAACTGCCGAGCTGCATCTTGATTGTAAGTTGTGATTTATGCTGAATTTCACACTAGCCGAGTCGGAGTACGTATAGACCGAGCTCTCGTAACAGTACCAAACTGAAATATGTACTAAAGTCCGACTTGCTGTGCTGAGAATCGTTTACCTGCTTGAGTTCCTTGCTGGTCTGTGTTGTCGAGATGGCCAAATATAGAGTTGTGTTCGTGTAGCTGGTGCAAAGAACAAAACCCATTGCTACTCGCGCCGAGCTGAAGCTTGCAAGAGTAATGTTTTCCACTTCAATATAAAGGTTGTCGAGCTGTAAGAAATTCTATCTGTGCTGTGCAACGCTAAAGTTTCCGAATTGCTACAATTCAAAGTATTGAAATTGGATTCGAACAAGTTGGTGTGACCAAGACCTTGCCATACTGTTTTGATCGTTAACTTACCAAGCTAAATTGTTGTAGTATCTGAACTGCATAGTGTTATTGGAATCATAGACTCAATAAAATGCATATTTATTATCTTTTCCGATATATATACTGGTCTTTCTAGTAGAGAATACTCTTTTACACTAATACTTACTTTCCCTATAAATTATTCTCTTTTTGTTTAGTAAATAGGGATCCATTTCTATAATTTTTTATAATTTGTGACTTACTCTAACTGGATACTATAAATACTCGCATAATATAACAGTTGCATCATCATACATAAAGAAAAAACCGAACTTCTACTCCCTCTTAAGCTAAGTATTCTTTTTGTTTACTCTTTAACTACTCTTATCTAACCCATTTGAGTGTAAACTAGTAGCAAGCGACCTCCGGCCATACTTATACATCATATCAAGTATGACCTGAGCTCGTGTAAAGTATTTGTAAGCCCCAAAAATTGAATTTAGAATAACCAAGTCTAGATTTGGGGTCTTTAGAAAAATTTATCCAATTGAGCCCAAACTTTCTAACTAAAATAAAAAAATTAGACGAAGTGACAACGTGAAGTAAGATTTTAGAAATAATGATCCAAAATCCCAATTTTGTCCTTAGAAATCGAATTATTTAATATAGTACTAAAATATTCGGAACTCTTAAAATTGAGCTCGGGTTGTAACAAAATTTAAAGATAAATTAATTAAGCTATAAAATGAGATAATATAGTATAATTTACTATATAAATATACACGTATTTTTATGAGTATACCTAGTATAAATAATAATTATATCCATAAATCAACCCTAAATTACTTAATTATATACACTTTGCATTGAAATCATGGAATTTATTAAGAGAATATATCCTAAAAAATAAAAGATATGTTAAGAATTTAAATATATGAGTATAGTTATATATTACGTGTGATATATACATGGGATATATACTCGTATATTACTAAATAACTAAATATTAATAAAATACATCTAAAATACTAAAATAATTGAAAATCCTATCCTAATGAATCAAATTATGGCTGGAAAGTCCTAGAATTCACTGTGGCAAGTTGGGAAAGCTTGAGGATAATGATTCAACAGCAAGTTAGTAGGGTTTGGTCACCTTCGACTTGCTTTTATAAAGAAAAAGTAAAGAAAAAAAATAAGAAAAAATTCAAAAGGGGCAAAAACTGACTCCCACAACTTTAAATAAGCCTCTCCACTTCATTTCCTAACTTTTTAAATCAAAAACACCTAGGAGAAAAATTTAGAAAAATCGTAGGAAATTAGAAAGAAAATAGAAAAAAATAGAGCAATCACCGTGCCAAATCCAAATAACCACTTAACAACGAACCCGATCGTCCACCACTAGTCCAGGCCACGTCTAGGCTATTTGACACACCTCCACCACCCTACGACCGTCGGAGACACTAAGAACAGTAAGGGCAAATTCTTGTCCTATTTTTCAATAATTTATAAAAAATAGTAAATTCACCTGAAAAATTATGAAAAAAATAATACTTAGGTTATTTTGAACATGCTTTTACATGATATTTTTATTTTTGAAAAATTTGTAATATTTAATATACTTCCTTAAGAAAGCTACTGTTCATCTGAATTTAGAATTGTAAAATAAATGTACTAAATGATATTGTTTCTAACTAAAAATTTTTGTATAGGATGTGTATGATATATAGATAATTTTTATGTAGTCCAAATTTTGATTTGAATATTTTTAATATTTATTGCATTTTTTTGCCTAAAAATAGCTCGAAAATAGGCTAAAATTATGAATTAAATAAGAAATTATGAAATTAATTAATGAAATGAACATGTACTAATCTATAGTAAATAATAACAGTATTGAGTCAAATTGGAATTAATTTAGTGTGAAAAGAATTATAATTGAGTAATTTAGGATAATTTAGGAGTAAAATTGTAAATACAACTATATAGGCGATAAGTCAAAAACTTGAAAACAAGTGATAACTAAATTCCCTATATTTTTAGGAGTCTATAGAAATTTTCAGGGAATTATTTGGAAACTTGGAATATTTATTACGAATTTATTAAGTAAAATAGCTTAATTTACAAGTCAAAGTGTATTTTTAATATTAATAAGCTAAAATGAATTATATAGTTAAATAAAAACTATATATGTGATTGCCGATCAAATTGGATTAAATGAGTATTTTTATTATATTTACTGATATTTTCTAATCGGAATACACTCTAGATATATTAGGTTAAATGATACTAATATTATAATGTCATATGAACAAATTAGGTAAAATACAATTTAATAACGTAAATTACGTATAATACAATAACATTGATATAGTTACATACAATTGTATTAAAAACTCGAACTGCTCGTTAAAAGTAGTTTCTAGGAACAGGACTTGTAAAACGTGTCGTTAGGTATATACGAATCCAACGATACTAATTTTGTTAAAATCGAACAACCTTAAGTAATATAACCTATAAATTTATCATATTTAAAAATGTACGTATTTTAGTAACCTTACTGAAATTAAAATATGAATTAATAAATTAAAAGTATATTTTGATATGATCGAAATGATATATAATACATAATAGTATATATGATATACAGTATTAACAATTAATAACTTAATTTGATATATAGTGATAATACGACTATATAATATAGAAATAATAATAATAACATTATATATATATAATCATTTTAGATTAAATCCTAATATTTTCGTAATTATTACAAAAACTAAATTTGGGTCTTTTATGTAAATACGATCTTCCAGTACAAAACAATTGATAATTCGAGTCAGCAATAGTGAGCGTTTAAAGAAGTAAGTTAGGATTATAGCTTCACCACTTGTTGGGATACTGTTTAAAGTATTCGGAGACCCAAGAGTGCTTCTGGCTGTGTTTGTAGTTAGTTGATTGTGCATATACCGTGTGTATGGATGATACTCAATTGTGACATGAGTTTAACTCTTTGGTGTGTTGTTCTGTATGTTTGCATTGATTCTGTATTGTGTGAACTTGCTGGTCACCCCTAATTAAAACTAACGTTTATTCGGCTAAAATAAAACTGGACATGCATAACACCCTTTAGGGGAAACAATTAAAAATGTCAAGCTAAATACCAGCTTCCTTCAATGAGGATAGCTGAAATGGTCCTTTCCTTATCCTTAATCGAATTAAGTCACAGGTAAGGAGGTCGTAGCAAGGTTGGGGGCCGTAGTTCAAAGACGGTATGGGAGGAGAGTGTTTTCTATTGCACAAGCTCAAGTTTGGTCTGACTTGAGTCATGATGAAACTCCTCAATCTGGGTTGGAGCGAATGTAATTTCTCTAACTTCACAGTGGACTGGATAACATTGTGCGATGTCTTATTAATTATTTGCATTGCATTTCATTATAATTATTAACCTTACTTGTGTTATACAGTATTCTTCTGACTCCGTCCCATTTACTAAGCTAGTTGTGCTCACATCCCTATAGACTCTTTTGCAGGTGTTGAGTGAGGTCGGGATGTTCAAATACCACCATTCCTAGGTTAGTGTGCTACTCTTTAGGAAAGTGAGGATCGAGAAATTAACTGAATCTGGGTTTTTTACTTTGTTTTTTAGTTTTTGAGGAAACTAATTAAGAATTCCCTAAGAGCCCACTAGTTTCCGAACTTATTGTATATAAACTACAAAACCTGTGGTTTTTAATAAACTCTGATTGTAAACTTTACCTTTGGATGTAAAACATTTGTGTAAATACTGTTGTAATACTAGACAGCAGGTTGTATAAAACAGGTATTTTATAAAGCTCTACCATAGGTTTGGTTATTAACAAGTGTCAAAACAGACATTTCAAGCTGGTTGAGTTGTGTATACCTTATGTAAACTGTATTTACAATAGTAACTGTAAGGTCAGCTTCTATCTTAAATTAGTTTGCACGGTGAGACTATTATGACTCTTCCTATTTGGGACGTGATAACATTGGTGCGTCGTATCCATTATCGATGCATGGGAACCCCTGTTCATCCCTTGATTATCATTTACGTTTCAAGCCATCTTACGATTTGGACTCACCCCTTTCTATTATGTGTAATATTAGGCTCATATGTTCACCCACGAATCCGTATCAGTTCATTTAAAGGAATGCTTGGCTTAAACTAACTAATCTTAAAGTGAAAGATATTCTAAAGAGAGAGAAAGGTCGTGGCTAGAGAGAGAGAGCTTGAGAGCTAGTGAGAAAGTGAATGCGAATGAGAGCTTGATCATGGAAATGAGTCCCCAATCCCTAATTTATAACACTTGACCCTTATTTAAGCTTGGAAAGTGAAAAAATGCATGGAATTTGAAGATCTGAAATTAATGGGTTTTGACATGTTTTATATTTTCTCTATCTTTTCAGACCGATTTAATTCCCAAAACTTATGTTTCTACATAAAATTTGAGTTTAGATTCAATGCAGGCCATGTCTCTTATTGATTCTAACATTTAATTTGATTGAATTCGATCAAAAAAGGAGTTTAATTAAGTAAAAAAAATACAAGGTCGAGTGGCTTTTATTTTGTTCCATTTGCACCATTTTTGTGCTTCATTTCAGGGAAGAAGCTGACTAATGTTGGTCAATAGTTAAAGGTAAGGAAGGCCTTATCAACCATCTTGCAACACGTGTTGCTTAGTTTCTAAGGAGGTAAAAAACATTGTGCCCATCAATTAGATTTGGTATTTAATAGTAATATAACTTATTAAACTACCTTAACCCATTTTCAAATAAAGCCAAGCTCATGCCTCAATCAATCGTATCCCAATAAAAAAAATGATAGCTTTCACAAGCAAGTTAAATACACATAGGTTAAAATCAAATTTCAAACCAATCTCAATTTAACGGTTTTACAAACTCTGATTTATTTACAATTAATTTTAAAAAAATTCTTATAAATCAACCAATTTAAATCCAATTAAGGTACCATTTAAAACCACAATTAGCTTAAATTAAATTCAATTTTATGATATGAAAGTAATTAACCTCAACCATTATTCAAATATTAAATTTTATAAATATACTTAATATTCTCAAATAATGTTTAGAATCGCTAAAATGCATGTGTGCATGTTGGCTTTGATCAATCTTAAAAATGAAAAGACCCTTGCCAAGTGACTCAAAGATCTTGTAAATGAATCCATGACTTAGTAATCCTTTTTTTTTTTTAATTTTCCAATTTTTCAATTTAAATTTTTTTTTTTTGTATCTTTTTTAATTAGGACCCTTTTCTTTCTTTAAAAAAAAAAATTCTAAAACTATAAGAGAGCAAAAATCGAGTGTCTACAAACTTGCTTTCTCTATTTGACTTAGAGGGCAGGTTGAATGCCTCTTGAAGCTGATGATGGTGATCTAGACTTAGTGGATTATAAGGAATCCCTACTATATTCAAAAAATGTCAATGGTGGTGATGATGATGACATTAAAGAAACAAATGGATCCTTATGAAGAAGTTCATGTCGCTCTTGTCATTAATGTACCCGTCAAGGAAAGGGAGATGAGATTAGTACTTATACTAGTGCGCTAACTGCTCAAGTTCATATGGGGGTGAGTAGTACGTTGCACCTATTGATATCTCTCCTCCCTTAGTTGCTAACATGTCTTGTTGAGACTAAGTAGCAACTCGAGTGATTATTTCTTCATTAGAGGGAACTTTATGCTCTGATGAACTTGTTACACCATCTCATTTCGTGATGCTACTTGAAGTTCTCTTGGTAATAGAAGTCATTTAAGTACGTGCAAATCATTGTTCGCTTAAGAGGTAATGCCTTCACTTAGCAACAATCAACTAAAGTCATTATGATTGGCATTGTTATAGGTCATTGAGCTTGTAGCATTTAAGAGTACTTAGACTCTATGATCTAAGGAGCCACCTGGAGGGTTGTCATGAACATAAGGCTACTCAGATTATTATGATCTAAAGAGCTTCTAGAGTCATCTCGCACATTGGAGCAAAAGCTTTCACTTATAGTGATAATATTTAAGTAGTCCCTTTCGAGAAGGTATTTAGTCATGCTAAAGCAACAATAATAGCATTCACTGTCTGAGATTGATATTTCTCTTTCATTAGTCGAAGGGGTATTTCCCACTACTCAGCTACTTAGAATTGTCTTACTTAACTATGAAAACTTATATTGCATATGGGAGGCAATGCTCTTACCAGTTTGCATTATACAAACTTATCTTTTCATCGTACGCTTAGGAGTCCATACTTTTACCAATTAGCAATGATGTTTAGTTAAGTGTTGCTTAACTAAAAAAGTCACTTTTTGGTGAACTTAATTAAAGACATCCCATACTTTAAAGCACCTATGATGTAAGATGTAGATGTCAAGGTATTGCCTAGTCTTGTAGTATGGAAGCCAATATATAAGGGCGTTGCGTAGGCTTAAGGGGTGGAAGTCGAGATACTAAGGTATTACTTAAGCTTAAGGCATTGTAAGCTAATATGCTTAAGGCATAAAAACCGATATGCTAGGGTATTGCTTGGGCTTGAGACATAGAAGCCAATGTGCCAGGGTATTGATTGGGCTTGAAGCGTAAAAGCCAATGTGCTAGGGCATTACCTACACTTGAAACTTAACAGCTAAGTTACTATAACATTGATGATATAGGGGTTTCAACTTTAGTACTCCTGTAAATGACTTAGCTTATATTTCCTTCACATAAATATCTAAGTCTTCCCTTGTTATAAGGGAATTCCTCAGAACACAGGTTGTAGATACAAGTAGTGGAGTAAGAGTAACGTTGGGATAGGAAATAGATCTAACTAAGGTTAGGATGGTGGGATTGGATGGAGGAGCAAGCATGCTTAATGATGAAGAGCCACTTAACTGAACTCTTACATTCCTTATTGCAAGGGTCAATTGTTGTGTAGGTTATAGCAGGGGAGTTTCATCACCCATTTCTTAATGAAAATCTTCCTCGATAACTAAAGGATTAGCTAGTTGAGTAGAGGCAGTGGCACCTAATCGTGTTGTAACTACAGGATTTGGCAAAGCCATACCTTATTGCATAGCAAAAGTGGTAACCATACTAGTGAGAATGGGTTGGAATATGGTAATGAACTAGTTTAAAGCTCTCTTAGCTTCCTTAATTGCTTGCATTATCTATGCATGATTTAAAGGAGCCTCAAGTGCTGAATGATCCTAACTAGCATTCTTAAGTAGTAGGAGTATTTGGTAAGCTCAACATTAGTGTTAAGATCTTGGGATATGGTATCAGACGTATCAATTTTTATCTTCTTGGGAAATGCCATGTTTTTATAATCACTCCTCCCCAGTAGAGTCACAAAAATGTAGATAAAGGGTTTTAATTAGAGCAGCCACGTATAAGTCATACGAGTATTACGTTATACATAACTTTAGATTAGTGATTTAGAGATGATACTTAATGGGATGATTGGAGAAAGAATGGCAAAGAGGAAAAACATGTAATCTTAGAGTCTTAAATGCATAAGTGACAAACAAGAGAGCTTTGGGGATGCAGGACGTCAACCTTGCAATTCTTGAGCAAACTAAGATTGTTCTTTGTTTAAACGTTGTTTGATTTTAGAAAGTAAAAATTTTACAATGGATCACCGTTTCTCTTGTCTCTAGAATTGTGTCAAATGAAGAGGAATGGTTAAGTATTTATAAACTTTTAGGCTTGATGGCATTTGTTGGATCGTTTTGGTTATTAGCAGACGAGATGAAGTTTACTTAATTTATATTTATCTTGAATGAGATAGCTAATTGGCTTAAGGCCAATAATCTTTCTTATAAATGCATAAGCCTACTTAGGAAAGGTTTAAGGTGGAAGAACAGGTCCAATGATCCTTATTCTAAACCCATCAAGTTAATTCTCCTTAAAGCATCTCACCTAAACCTTGCCACTTAACCGAAGGATTCAAACTCAAATAAATATTGAGTTTAGTCTAATAATTAATATAACAATTTTAACTTTCTACAATATTATAATATGAAGATAAGGGGAAACACTTCCTCCTTTCCCAAACTTATACTGTGTTTAGATGGGTAAAAATCAATAAAAGAAAATTAGTGTAAATGGAAGGAATTTGTATATTTGATTGTAGTGAAAATAAGATGAAATGTATGAAACTGAGTGGAAATCTTTCTTCCATAAAGTCTCTTTTCTTTTTCTCTAAAATTGGGAACAAACCAATTAAAAAGAGAGGAATTTAGTGTTATTATCACATGAAAGTGAAAGGTTTTTAACCGTTTCCTTTTATTATGTATCCAAACAAAATAAATATTACTTTCCTTTATTTTATATTTTCTTTTTCCTTTTCAGACTTCTTTCCCATTCCCCTTAACGGTGCCCAAACAATACGAAAACTTCTCCTGGAAGTTAAAAGGACATGCGAGAGGGGTTTCTCTAGAATAAATATTACTTTTCTTTATGTTTTCTTTTTGCTTTTCAAACTTCTTCCCCTTTCCACTTTGCTTAACGGTGGCCATATAAATCGGACGGGTCGGAGGCTTGTAATGCTTTAATCAATAAGTGGAAAATACGACAACTTCTCCTGGAAGTTAAGAGGACATACGAGAGGTTTCTCTGTAGGCTGTGGTTGCAACTCAGCGTCTCTCAGTCTTCTACTTCTTTGGCTTCGGAACACCGTGTTTCCTGTATGTTTTTCTCCTTCCTCCTTTTGTTTTTTTTGGCCTATATCTCGTTTCTAAACATTTAATTTTCCTTTGTCACCTTTGAAATGTATGATTCAAATCATTTATAATGTTGAAATATAAAATAAGGTTTGCTTTGTATGTGAAAGAATGACATTTTGTAAGAAAGTTATTACATATTCAATCACATTATGCCTTTGCTCTCTGACTTTTCACTGGGAATATTATATATTCTTGAAATATTGTCTCTTGCATGTGGAAGAATGATTTTGTACATATAGATTGTCTATTAGAATCTCAGAGTCATTTTTTGTTTCTTCTTCTAGTTCTCCCACAAGGGCTTTTTGGATTACTACTTTGTGACCCTTTTTTCTTTAAGAAATATGGTGAGTTTGCATTAGTTGCCCCGCTTAACGAGCTCTCAACCGTAGGTTGCCTAACGTAACTACTTGTTGATAAGAACAGCTTCAAGGCTTATGGGGGATGAAAACGATTCATCTAGATTAATTACATGGAGAATCACTGGCTTCACTACGTTGATGGGCATTGAGTATTTTTCGGATATGTTCCTTGTGGATCAGACATTATGGTAATTATGTTTGAGTTTGGTGGTTTACAGTTTTTGTGCAGTTCTTATACCTTGTATATTGTGTTATAATAGTTTTCTAATTTCTCTTTTATTTTGATCTGATTTTTGAGCAGGACAATATCTGTTCAGCCAAAGGGAGGAAGATCAGATATAGGCATTGGAGGAAGATCAGACCATTTGCCTATATGCTTGAAATTTCAACAATCTGCTTCATTGCCATCTGGGTGGGCAATAGAAGCCCAATTCAGCTTTACTGTGGTGAATCAGTATAATAATAATCTCTCGAGAACAAAGGGTATGTTGTTATTACCTGCATTTACTCTCATTTCAAATATGCTATTGAACTCTATTTTCGTAAATTCACCATCAAGTAGCCTTTGTTCAGGAAAAATTCTTTGCATCAAATTATCATTTTTACTTGGAGTTTATATGGTATCATAAAACGGTGATGTCTATCTTTCCCTTCTTCTCCTGCTGCCATAACTGAGCAATTAACTTATTTGAGAAAGTCGGTTTTATGGAAATATATGCTCTTTACCCCTTATATAGAAGATTCTCTTTCATTAGAGGAACCCAGATATGGGGAACATTAGTTGAAATGAGCTTGGCTATTCCTAGGTCATTCTAAAGGTAAATTTGGTAAACGAGACATGGATATAATGTTTAACATTTCAATCAAGGGAACAATAGTTACGCTTGAATCACCCCAAGGTAAATGCTCAACTCAAACTAGGAATTTTATGCTATGGTATAAGTTTAAATATAGCATGGTAGATTATTGAAAAGCTTAAACTTGAAGGAAGATATACGTTTATTGAATCAAGTCAAAATATATTGAGTTAGTGCTCGAACTTAAATAGAAAAGTAAAAGTTGGAGATGAAACTTTAAGCTTGAGCTTCACTCACATTGATTTAGTGGAGAAGAAAGGCTATGTTTTTTAAATGAAAATTATGTCCCTTCTTATTGAACTTAAATTGAAGCTCAAGCTAACTCAAATTCGATATAGCTCAGTATTAAAAAAAAAAAAAAAAGATTAGTGAGCTTGTCAACTCTGTAGGTTGAAGCTTGGGCATGGTTCTTGAGCTAGTTGAATTGCTTGAGCTTAATTTGACCTGACCGAGTTAAACCTGACTCAAGTATCAACCCAAACTTAAGAACCTTGTAAAACAGCTTCTTCATTTAAACTCCTGCTTCTATGGGTTTTTGGTTAAATTGTTTCTTTTGATGGTAGTTTTACATGGCCTATCTTTATTTCATGAATGTTTAGTAAAATACGTAGACTTTTTCTTCTTTACTTATTGTAATGTCTGCTAAGAAAGTTTTTATCTTGTAGCATAGACTAAAACACCTAATGAATTTTCAGGAACAGTGCACACTTTCACTTCATGGCATTTCTGGGAGGGATATGATGATTTCATGTCCTTAAGGGAAGTCCATGATGTTCCAGGCTTTCTTGTGGATGACACTTTGGTGGTGGAAGCTAAGGTTGAACTTAGACGTTTACATCCTCCGGTCATTCGTATAGGCACACTTCATGTAAGAACTATTGCAGCTACTACACCAACTAATAGATTTGATAGTTACTTTGGAAGTTTGGAGAGGTTAATTGATGATTGTGTTTCCCCGATGACAAAAGAATCAATTGAAGCTCCTAGCGAGGAGGTAAAGCATGCAAAAGAGTCCCTCAAGGAATGCATAGCTGATCTTTTGAAATTGAATGTGAAAGAAAAACTTGCTAAAGCATTATCGACATTGATCTTATATGAGGATGGATTATCGCCTGCTCAACAAAAAACTGTTGCATTATTTTTAGCAAACTTTGATGAGTTTAAGGAAGACTTCTTGACCACGAAGGAAGAGGATTCTGAATATGAGTTGCAAAAACTATTGAAGGATCAAATACTAAGGGAAATGAGAAAGAATCACAAGACTCATCTTTCATATAAACGATTGCATGGTGAACTCTCTGAGGAGGAGGAAAAGTTGAAGGAGGGACTAGAGGATGTAAATTCCAGAAGAGCCAAACTTATGGCAGATTGGGACACTTTATTGGCTGAATCAGAAAAATTGGAGTTGAAATTCAAGGCTCAATAAAAGATAGTTGATGATGCAAAGGGAAAGAAGAAGATTGCTCAAGGAACACGGGACAAACCTCAAAAAGCAATTTGGGTGGAAGAGGAGCTGTAATGCCAAGTTCGCTTTATATCATTCTCTCAGGCACCTAGTCTCCTTTTCGTTGATAAGTTGGATAGATATATTTAATATGTCGCTGATACCTTTGGCTGATGAAACACCTTTTTTGTTTGGATGAATTCTGAATATGTATTGCTCGCTGCACTTGCTTCCTCCAGCATGTTATTGATGTCAAAGGCACCTACTTTTTTGTAACTGTGTTGACATATTGATGGCAGGGCCATACAAGATGGAGATACACTGTCTGAATCTGTGTTGTCTTGATGATGTTTGAACAAATCACAGTCAAAACACATAGGCAATGGAAATAATATATACTCGTATAGTTCGTTCGACTAGCTTTATGCGTATTATTGTTTGAAACGGACAACTTTGAGACATGCAATATTATGGTCATATATAGTGCCCCAGAAAAAAAAAAGCCTGAAGATGATTTGTGCTGTTTTAGCTAAATGTTTAATTCCCACTCGCTGCAAGGAAATATTAGCCACTAAAATGGGTTTATGGCTTATTTTGGTTGTTGCATCATCTTGGTGCCCCTTTTCTTTACTTTTTCCTCGTTTTCCCTCAATATAGTTGACATGATATTTGACCTGCTGTAATTACCGCTGAGGAATTTCTTGTCTAAATAATTCTCATGTTTTATTATGCACTTTTAATCGATTTTAGATGTATTTAGTTCTACAACTTTCTACTTTCTACTCTTATTACTATTAGACAAATCAAGACAGACCCTAATATATACACTTCTTTCTCTATGGATATGTGGACCACTAGCATATGAAAAGAAGTTGCCGATGTTTAAGGTACTTGTGAAAACTAAACTTTTTATATGTTTATATTTTTATTTCAATGAAGTGCGTTATTTGTATTGGAAATTGTGAAATGTTTCTTCTTTTGGGTATTTAATAAGTGCATTTAGGACATCCAATTAACCTTAAATTTAGTTGTCATTTCCTTGGATGAGGGTATTATTTTTTTTTTTCTTTGTTTCTTTATTCCATTTTTCTTTTCTTTTTTTTTTGTTTGATTTTTTTTTTACATCTACATATTATACATTTCAGAGAAAAGGGAAATCGTACCTATTTTATGCAGCGGACTAGAACATGACAAATCATACTCTGTTTGGTTGTTGCGATCTTACGGTACTCAACTAAACAAAACCTTTGTCTTTTATTTAGTTTGCATAATTGGTTATGGTAATTCATAATGGGGATACTAAAGCGCCAGATAAAATTTTAAAAATTTGTATTATATATTTGATAATACAAAATTTTATTTTATATAGTGTGAAATAAATAATATTTAAATTTATAAAAATAATTTTATATTAAATCTCCAAATCGTAATATTAAATTTTCTCATTATAATTTATATTTTGAATAATTAATTTTTTTTAATTTTTAAAAATATTATAGTTACAAAAATCTATATTTGATATTGTGTATGCAACAATAAAGTCGTCTTATACTATATTTCTTACATTATACGGTTGAATTTTTTTATGATATGCACACTATGTTGTCCCCAATCTCTTTTTGACATGTCTATTATTAATGTATTCTGGTGACACGTTGCTTCTAGCTTTTGCAATCTTGTATACTGTTATGCTATGAAGAGAAGCCAACAACAATTGGAGAAAGCATAAAATATTTTGTTCTGGTTTTTATGGTTGTTCAATCACAGATTCTGCGGATATGGTTTGTCACAGGTTCGTTAAATATACTTAAGAGTTGGCATTTCTTGTTACTGTGTTGTTTCGTTTTCGTTTTCAAATAGACTCGGTCTTTAAGGTGGGTGTATGAAAACTTAAATGGATAATCTATACTGTTTAATAAGTATCTTTTATATTCTAGGTTGGACTCATTTATCAATTAAAATAATATAAATAAATTTATAAAATACTTACAAGTACAAAGAGAAAAGAATGATAATAATATTTAAATTTGAAAATGGATTTTCTAAAGTTATTTTTTTCCTAAAATTATAAATAAGTGGTTATTATTGTTTAAATTTAACTATTGATTTGCAACTTTAGGAAAAAAAGAAAACTTTAAAGGATCCATATCCAACTTAAATTCTACAAAAAAAAAAAAGAAAAAAAAATGCAGAAGATCTTGATATTTAATATAAAATTATAGTTCAAGTAAAAGTCTTAGTAAAGAAAAGTCCTATCAAATATAGGAAATTTGAAATTAAAATTATCTAATACCATTAAATTAAGTGGAATTAACAGTGTTAATTTTCATATTTATCATATTGTTTGTCCAATCTTTAAAGGAAACGGTCAAAGAATTTGTATATGAGTTTTTCGGTTATTTAAATTACGATACAGTAAGAAAAATATATAATTAAGGATTGTGAACCTTACACCTTTAATTAGGATCTCTTATTTGAAAAGAAAAAATGGTGTAACAAAATGCAAATGTGGAAGAAGATCTAGTGTGTCTAGGTTTGGAAGCTAAAAATGAACTTAGACATGAATGCAAACACAAATTTAAATGGGTTTAGATGAGTTTAATCCATTTGCATCTCGTGTTGATTTTTTCTATACATAAACGTATTTAAATCGTATCATATTATATTCGAGTCTTGTGGGTTCATCCTAAATTGCCAGTTGTATATACTTCAGCAAATACACTCCTCATATCAGCTTACTTTTTAATAAGTCTAGGCTTCCGTCGTATATTGGATTTGAATAAAGTTTCAATGTTATCTTGTTGCATTCCAACAATCTTTGCTCTTATATTCTCTTCATATCTTTGTTTTGTGATGCAAATCATAAGATCAATTTTCCGGCATCAAATTTTCACGGTATTGGGGCTGCCGATTCATCTCAGACAAATCATCATGAATATTAAACAAAGTGAGATAACTCTCAAGGACCCAGTCATAACGGACGCCATTGACAAGAAGATGAAAAATGCCGCTACCGCAACATTTCAAGTAGATGTTTCAACACACACTATCTCGACGGTGTATAGGGACTAGGAAAATCTTAGTTGCAAACTGCTTGAAGGATTCCAACTACCTTGCTCGGAGGATTTCCACGCTAGATGCTCTTGAAGGAAATTCAAGTCTGGGTTAGTTGATGGTCAAATAGAGAAGATGTTGATGGAACGCTGGGAGGAAGTGTAATTCCTTGATAAGATCATGTATCCTTAACGCTTTGAGTGAGGAGTTGCATGAAAATGTCATCTATCTTCACTTTGGCTTGAGATGTTTGAAAGATCTTAGGGAGTACTCTTCCTAAGAATGAGCTGAAGATTTAAGATAAAACAAGGCAAATTATGAATACTAGACTTGAGGGATAGACAGTACAATTTTTATTATACCAAATTCATGTCTTCGTGTGAGAGATGGAATCAGGCTCCTCATTCCTCAGTGGACATGTGGTCCAGCTCAAGCACTCCCTAAAGCTCAAGAGTTGCATATGAGCCGTTGGCCAGTCCAACTAAGTGTAGGACTATATACTTTGCATTATTTTGTTGTTTTCGTGTACAGGTAGTTGTACAATTAGTATAGTTCAGTTTATACATTTAAGTCGTTTTCATTCCTTTTATATATATTAGTTAGTGGTTTTACACGTATATCAATGGTAATATAAATACCACACTGTACCGAACTTAATTAATTCATTCACACATTTTACATAAACCGTTCTCTCATCTCATATCCTTCTTTTGCAAGTCTCAAATACATTGCTCTATCTTTACACAGATCTGTAGGAGATCAGGATAGTAAGTACAATCTGTAGCAAGGTTTCACTTCCCACATGGTATCAAAGTTTAGCCAAGGTAACTTCTTTCCTTGTTTGCATTCAGATCATGAGTTTTGTTGAAGATTTCGTAGGTAATATAGTAGGAAATACTATAGCAGATCCTAATATGTTAGGAATATAGTGGTAAATCCTTCAATTTCTAATCTGTTTTTCTTATTGAACTTGGATAATCCTAATATGGCAATTGGAACCCTAATTTTCAATGACAATAACTTTCTAAGTTGGAATTAGTTTAATTAAGCTAGGGCTTGAGGCTAAATTAAAACAAGGTTTTATTAATGGTATTGTAGCAAAACCTAGTGATGATTCTTCTAATATTGTGCATTGGTTATGTTGTGATTATATGATACGGTGATGGATATTGAATTAAATGAACGTTGAGATTGCTCAAAGTTTCATTTATGCTTAATTTGTTGAATAATTGTGGAAGGAGGTGATTGAATAGTACGATAGTTCTAATGTTCCTTTGATATTTCAGCTATAATATGACATTTGTAATCTTAAGCAAAACAATAGAGTGTTAGTGTTTATTATAGCAAGCTGAAAAAGTGTAGGGATGAGTTACAACAGGTTTAATCTTATATGGAATGTCTTTGTAGTTGTATGGCAGCGTGTACTTGTAATTTACAAGGAAATTTGTTTAAATTAGAATAGCAAACTCGATTGATACAATTCCTTATGGAACTCAATGAAATACATGATAATGTTTGTAATCAAATATTGTCAATGGACCCTATGCCTTTTGTTAGTAAGGCCTTTTATTTTATTCAGAAAATTGAGAAGTAAAGGTAAGTATCTTCAGTTCTTTTTAATAAATCTGATGCATCAGCTTTTGTCAATAAAGGAAGACCATTCCTGAGCAATACTGAGAAAAAGAAGTTCAAGACTAAGTTAACTTGCAAACATTGCAAGGTTGAAGGACACTCAATTGAAAATTGCTTTCAACTGATAGGGCATCCAAATTAGTTTAAGGGTAGATGCATAAGCAAAGGAAGAGTTACTAGTGCTAATGTTGTACTTTCTAAACTCAATATTTATACTAAGAGATCTAATTTTGTAGGGATTTGTACTATACCACTGGATCATACTATTGCAAACTATTTTAATGAGGATCTAGCATAGCACCTCAATAATGGGAGTAATCTACATTAAATTTAGAATATCTATCAAGAGTTTATGAAGTTTATGCAAGAGAAAGGAAGTCAAATTTGTTCTCTCACCATGGCCAACAATGTGCATTTTTCAAGTACATTTCCAGCTAATCTCTTTTGCTTAAATGTTCTAAATAACTGTAGGGATTATTGGATAGTGGAAATTGGTGCCATAAATCACATGACACCCTATCACATAATCCTACATGATATCGTTGACCCTTTACATCCTATACGAGTTAAATTACCGGATGGAAAAGAACTTATAGTCACACAAGCAGGTTCTATTTTCCTAAATTCCATACTTAATGTATACTTAGTACCCACTTTTAGACACCTATTGTCAGTACATACTCTTGTTAGAGATCATCACCTAATTGCACATTTTGATCCTTTTGAGTGTACTGTATAAGACCAAAAAACTAAGACAATTGTTGCCAAAGTTAAAGCTATGAATGGCTTGTATGTTCTCCAGGTGGAAAGGAGTAAAAAACATGGTGTTGTGACTGATGCTTTATCTTTCCCTGTTTGTTCTTTAGCAAGATCTTTTTGTAATTCTTCTGTCATTTCTCTTGAGTTGTTTCATTCTTAGCTTGGACATACTTGTTTATCCAAGCCTAAACACTTAGCGAATTGTAAACATTTTGATTTCGATGATTTTTCTTGTGATGCTTGCCTTGAGGCAAAATTTTATAGGTTTCCCTTTGATAAGTGTGATCATATTTCCAATGTTTCCTTTGAGTTATTACATTTGGATGTTTGGGGTCCATATGAGGAAGCTTAAACTACAGTGCACGTTACTTCTTAACTATTGTTGATGATTGTACTAAATCTACCTAGAATTTCCTTTTTTAGCACAAAAGCTAGGTTCCTTCTATTCTTTCAAACTTCTTTGCTTATGTATGCAATCATTTTAGTGTCATTCCTAAATTTATGCATAGTGACAATGATAGGAATCAATTCTCTTGACCTATACGTACAGCCAAGCTAAAGGACTCCAAGGACTTACGTGGAGAATATTAGCTTGAAGCCCCATCCAAGATAATAATTCCTGTCCTAACCTCCATGTTTCACTCTACTGCCAACTTAAATATTGAGCTCTCACGTACGCCAGCATAGTTCTTGAAGCTACTGAGCAAACATGCCAACCTGCCAAGTGTATAGGCTGACCTATTGAGCAACCATATCATGACATAGGCAACATTAGAGCGTACCAACCTTAAACAACTATGCAAGCCAATCTCCCGAACAAACCACCCATACCCGATCTCGGTCCAAGCCAAATACTCCCTAGTAACTGATTGATTGAGCTCCAACTTGATCCAAATTAGGTCGACTCTAACTACGAACTCTCTCTTCTTCATTTTGTTCGAATTGTACTATATTTTAAAGCGTCAGCCACCATGCAACACATGTCTTCTAGCATAACATTCCTATATGATACGAATCAGCATACGACGAACCTCAAGCCGAGGCTAACCTATTGCAAGCCAAAGTCAACCTATCCCTGGCCGAGGAATAGCTCGACAATAGCTCTATCACCTCTAAAGACCTACTTAGCATAGCATGAAGAACCTAATGCCAACCAATCCTATAGCTCAATAACTGTAGGCTAACCTCACAGGTAGCTTAAGTAAACATTATAAGACTTCGGCAACTCCGATCCGAACCAAGACATCCAATTATTGACCTCACCTAGTTTGGATCGTACTTATTCTAGGATAACTCGGATGACCCGCATGCCGACCTCGCTGTTAAACTCATAATTTTGTATACTTGTAGATATTTTCTTTATTTTAAGTTGTGGGCTTAATCTTTAGAGTTTAAGGCCCTATATATTATTATAGTTTTGCCATTAGGGTTTTAAGACTTACTATAAATAACAATATTTGTAAATAACAGAGGAGGTTGAACATTTTAGAAGTAAGAATATACTCGAATCCGTTGTGAGCTATTCAAGCTTGTATCCATGATTATTGAGTGTATTTTACTCTTTAATCTTTCTTATATCCTTAGCAATCTTCTTCTTGAGATTGTAGTGAATCCTTATTTGAGCGAGTTAGTGAGTTGCATCTAACCTCCATTTAAACCCTAAGTATTGGTTTAGTTTTCGTATGTTATATCAAAATCTATTTCAAGTTCAACCCTTGATTGTATTCGTATCTTAGTGCGTGATATCCATCCACATTCACATTCAAACCCCATTCTACTTACTATTTGCCCCATTTCCATTAAATCTCAAATACCCGTTTATGGTTCGTACCTGTTGCATGTTTGTGAATCCTGTCATCTTGGTATTGGAGCTTTGGGGAGACACGTATGTTGGTGTTCTTCAAATTTTGATTCGTTGTTTAAACATTTCTGTTAATCATTGTACTGTAGTATAATGTATTATTTGTATTCTAGTAGTAGTGGTATTGTGTTGTTTGTAATGGGTTGTTAAGTCGAGTAACAGTAATTTCAATAGTTGTTTCTATTCGTAATAGTGTTTGTTAGTCATGGGTAGTTACAGAAATCGAGTAGAAGTAATTTTTAGGTTGTCGTTTGTTGTATTTTGTTAGCAATAGTGTTTTAAAATTATTGTGGTGGTGGTTTTAAGTCAAGTTGAGTATATCATATGTTTGTTGAAATCCCTCGGTAAGGTTATATGAATTAACAATGTCAGAAGATAGCATGAATATCAGTGGTGATAGTCCTCATGGTAGCTTAAGGAGATGTGTTGATGACTTGCAGTATTAGATTTAGAATCTCACTAATTCTATCCAGGAGCTTACTGGTTTAGTTAGAGGCCGTATATGTGTTGGTCATGGTAAAAGAAGAAATCGAGCACTAACCAGTGGAAGTAACTCCAATAAGCTTAATAATGATGTATAATGCTACCAAGCTAAGGAGAAGGAGAAATCATCTTAAAACGAGGAGAAGCAATGACAAGAGTATTGACTTCGAGGTGAACTAAGGAACCCAAAGAAGAGAGCTGAGGCTAAGAAGAAATTTGGTCGAGCAAAGCTCCAACAGAAGTGGTCGATCCGAGGTGAACCAACTAACTCGAAATGCAAGGGATAGGCCCCAAACACATAGCCAAAGACTAGACAACATCAAGCTTAAGCTGTTGACCTTCAGTGGCAATAGCTAACCCAAAGAGTTCCTTGACTAAGTTCCTCAAGTAGAAAAGTTATTCAAATGCTATGAATGTGATGATTAGACCAAGGTTACATTAGCCTCGCTATCCTTTGTTGAGTCTGCAAGTCTTTTGTGGGATAAGTTGACCACTAAATGAGAAGCTAAAGGAGAAGAGCCAATTAAAACTTAGAGGCTTATGAAACGTTTGATGAATTAGTGCTTTGTACTAACCTACTTCAAGCAAGAGATGCCCCATGCTTTTTAACACCTGAGGCAAGGTCAAAACACTGTTAAAGAATAATTGCAAGAGTTTGAGACCTTAATGACCAGATGTGAGATTGTAGAACCCCAGGACCATACTATTGTTAAGTTCTTGAGTAGACTTCGAGATGACATTACTGACATAGTTGAGTTACAACCGTTCAATTCGTTGGATGAGCTAATTAATTTGGCATTAAGAGTAAAGAGACAGGGGTAAAGAAGGCACATGAAGCCAATTAGCCGACCTCAACAAGGAAGCCCTAAGCTAGAAAGGTATGACGCAAAGAAAAGGTCAAAGAAGAAGGTAGAGAAAGGAGAATCTAGCTGACCTAACTAAGCTGAGATAAAGAAAGAAGAGAAGGAGAAAGTGCCTAGTGCCAAGACCTGAGAAGTTAAGTACGTCAAGTGTTTGGGATATGGATACATTGCCTTCTAATGTTTGAACAAGAGGGTCATCATTTTGAAAGGTGAAGGATTAGACGCTCAAGTCAAGAGTCAGAGTGACAAGAGCCCAGGGAGTGAGATAGAAGAAGTGAATGTCTCTGTAGATCTGGATTAACTTTTAACCATGACAAACCAACAAGCTAACCTGAAAGAAGACCTAAGCCAAAAGGAGAACTTATTTCAAATCCCTATTTGGTGAATGGGAATATCTATTCCCTGGTTGTTGATAGAGGTAATAGCACCAATATCATTTCTACTAAACTAGTATAGAAGATGAGATTGCTAACATACCCTCACTCTTGACCATATGGACTGAAATGGTTTAATGACAAGGGAATGGTCCATATGCATAAGAAAACTCGAATAGCATTCAAGGTAAGATAGTATAAGGATAAGATTGACTTTTATGTGTTACCTATGAATGCAACAAATTTAATTCTTAGCTAACTTTGGGATTATGACTGGAGAGTGACTCATGATGGAACTTCTATACTTACACGATTCGAAAGAATGGGTAAAGCTATTGCTTAACCCCCATGAATGTTAAGGAGATTCAAAGCAACCTAATGCCCATGGTGAAAAGAAAAGGGAAGAAGAGCCTATTTAGCATCAAAGCCTGTGCTCATTGCCTAAAGTCAAGGGCGACTTCTTTTCAATGCTACAAAGATGATAGGAATTAGCCTACCATGATCCCCAAGCTAAAGCCAACTTGTTACAAGCCGAGGCCGATCTGTTTCAGGTAAAAGCTAACCTATACCTGGCCGAGGCTAACTTTCCTTGTCTGAGGTCGAATTGATACCAGAAGGTTGAGAGGGAAAAGAGAAATAGCTTGGCAACAGCTCTATTGCCTCTAAAGACTTGTTCGGCACGACATGAGGAACCTAGTGCCAACCAATCCTAGAGCTCAGTAGCAATGGGCAGACCTCACAAGTAGCTCAACTAAACATTGTAAGACTTTAACAACTCCAACTTGAACCAGGACGTCCAACTATCGACCTCATCTAGTTCGGATCGTACTTATTCCAAGATAGCTCAAATGACCCGCATGCTGACCTCATTGTTAAACACATAGTTTTATACACTTATAAATATTTTTTTATTTTAAGTCATGGGCCAAATCTTTAGGGTTTGAGGCCTTGTACGTTATTATAGTTTTTCTATTAAGGCATTAAAGTTTGCTATAAATAACAACATTTGTAAATAATAGAGGAGGTTAAACATTCTGGAAGCAAGAATATACTCGAATCCTTTGCGATCTATTCAAGCTTATATCCCTAATTATTGAACATGTTTCACTCTTTAATCTTTCTCGTGTTCTTATCGATCTTCTTCTTGATATTGTCGTGAACCCTCATTTCAGGGAGTTAGGGAGTCGCATCAAACTCTCATTTGAAACCCCGAACATTGGTTTAGTTTTTGTGTATCATATCGAAATCCATTTCGAGCTTAACCCCTAATTATGTTTATGTTTTGGTGCATGATATCCGTCCACTTTCACATTTAAACCCAATTCCATTACTATTTACCCCATTTCCATTGAACCTCAAATACATGCTTGTAGTTCGTGCCTACTATGTGCTTACGAATCCCATCGTCTTGGTATCAAAGCTTTAGGGAGATACACATATTGGTGTTCTTCAAAATTTGATTCATTGTTTAAACATTTATGTTGGTGTAGTTTGTTGTTTGTATTCTTAGTAGTAATGGTATTATACTATTTGTACTGGGTTCTTGAGTTGAGTAACAGTAATTTCAATAGTTGTTTCCTATCGTAGTAGTGTTTGTCAGTCATGGGTAGCTGCAAAAATCGAGTAGAAGAAATTTATAGGTTGCTGTTAGTTGTATTTTGTTAGCAATAGTGTCTTGGAATTGTTTTAGTAGTGGTACTAAGTCGAGTTAAGTATATTGCGTGTTTTAGTGGTATTGGATACTGTTCGAGCCAGAGGATCATCTACTTCACAGCGGGTCATAAGTATCTAGAATTCTTGAACATATTTATCAATAGTTCGACCCCCTTGCTTCAGCTCTTGAAGCCGAGTAAAAGTATCTTGGAAATAAGTATTCAACACAAACTTGTTTTGAGTATCCTCTTTATTTTAAACCAAATATTGACCTCTCTGTATCCTTCTTATCTTCTCACAATCTGAAAGTTATTCCACCATATGGCGACATATCCTAAGAACTCAATAGTGACAGTTCTTTCCTCTTCTTAATCCTTGTACTGGTAATAATAAAAAATACGTTTAACCCTTTCTTCCCAATCCAAGTAATCATCCATACTCTTAGAGCCACCGAAGCTAGAAATTTGCAGCTTCACATGGTCAGCAATTCAGGATACTCTGACTTGCTTTTCTTCTTCTTCATATTCTTCTTCTTCATATTCTTCTTTTGCATCATCATCCATATTACCCAAATTGATCCTTCGTCGTACTCATCCTCTTACTCCTCTACCTCGAACTTGTCGAGCTGGGTTCTGTTCTTTAGCAGGTTAAGTAGCTTGTAAGATATTTTACACAGCCTCAGCAGGTCAATAGGCCATTGCATAAATAGCTCTAGTCATATCGACTAAGAAATTAGTCACCTCATCAAGTTGTTCATCTGTACTCTTGGGAATACTCTAGGGTTGTCGTCCATAGTGGACAACACTACTATTTTCGTACTATTTTCATCCCTAATACTAGCATTAACACTGAGATTCGTCATCTTCTTAACAAAACTTAGTAAATAGACTTTGAATCAATAGTTACTACTTTAACATGCACAAATGTCCAACAAATCTGCAAGCATAACAACTATACCGACAAACAACAAACTCAATTGAACTTACTCTATTTTCGTGTACTCAAAACAACCCAAAATAAAGTATACAAGAAAACAAACCACTACACTTTTTTATTAACTTGAACACTTTGGTGAATCTCTATGAATCTTTGACACACTATTACAGTAGACTCTACTTCATAAAGATCCAAGTACAATTTACCCAAATGAAACCTCCACTTTGATATTAGACCTGTAGCTAAGAATAAATAAGGTTGACTGCTAGGATTGACTCTAGCTTGCCGAAAGCTCAAAGAACGAGATGGAAATCACATGAAAGAACAAGAAAAATAAAATTAAGCAAACCTACAAATAACTCTAAAGGATATGATACACCAATGAAACTTCCGAGAACTCACATCATAACTTAATATGACACACAAAATGATCTAGTGAAGTTACTCACTATTTAACCTTATTATTCGCTACTTAACCTTACTAAAGGGTTAAGATAAGAGTGAAGAAAATAAGTAAACAAGCTAACAAGAGCAGTATTCACAAAAGGGGAAGAATACTCAATATACTGATGATGATTAAAGATGATCTTTATGGCTACATGTGCAAAGGGTCTTTATACCCACAAAACTAGGGCAACTTACCTAAAATAGAAAAACTAAAAAGGGTATTGTTCTAAAGAAGTAAGGTACAAGGAATAATAAGTGTGAAATTGAACATACAACAAAATGAGCTTCTTATACGGAGGATTCTATCACTTAATTGCTTGGACAAGTGGCTCATTATGGGAGGATGGCTGTCTAGTAGAAAAGACAATTATGTACATTGAGTTTAGCTTCTGCCAAGCCGAAGTATCAGCCAGGGGTGGTTGGTTGATTGTACCAAGCCAAGCAAATAATTCTTACAAGGTGAACTCACCTAACACTTTCAATATGGCTCGGATTTAGGTTGGTTAAGTCGATGGTCGGATTAGCCGAATTGATGTTCAAGTATAATTCAGGTCAACAACTAGAAATGAACGACGAGTGCAAGAGGTTTCAATTTGGCTAAGGCATCAAGTCGGCAGATTGCAATAGCTCAAACTCTTCGGTGATTGGTCTTAAGGAAAGAATTTGCCTAGCTATGCTTTCCAACCTTCGGGCTCGGGTTCGAGTCAAGGGTTTAGTGGTCTGATTCTTGTTAAATGCTTATGATAATCATAGTTATAATGGTAGTAATACTCCTAGGTCAGTTGATGATAAACTTAATACACTCACTAATCTTGTTGAGAGTCTAGTCACCACGATACAAGTTAATAAACAACAATCTTAGGGTATGCCACATCCTAATCCACTTGAAGATGTTCTAAAAGGACACTATGGCCAAGGTAGTCGAGCCAATTGCCTAGTTCAACCCCCTCAAGTTAGAGGAGTAACAGACCAAGCTGCAAGACGAAGGATGGAGTTGGAAGAGATTGAGGAAGATGATGAGGAAATAGATGCCAAAGAATATAGAAAAGAAGGAGAAGAGGTTGATTATTACCGAGCAAAAGAGCGAGGACACCAAGCTCTTCGAGGACTTCATGATGTTAAGGTTCAAATCCTACCCTTCAGTGGAAGTCAAGATGCAGATGAATATATAGAGTGGGAAGAAAAGGTAGATAAAGTATTCGATTGTTATGGGTATACAAATGCTGTTAAAGTGTGACTTATTGCACTTGATTTCTTTAGATATGCTACTATATAGTAGAAGAATCTAAATGTTGCTAGAGTAAGCGATGGAAGACAAGGAGTGAGAACTTAAGATGAGATGAAGAGATTATTGAAGGGTATATTTGTACCGAAGACCTATTAGTATAACACGTTTTCTAAGTTACAAAAACTTCACCAAGGAAGTTGATCTGTTGATGATTATGTGCGAGAATTCCTGATGTTGATGATCCAAGTTGACATGGATGAACCCGAGGCTCACATAGTGTAAGGGTTCATTTCTAAACTCAAATATAAGATTTGAAATATTATAGAAATACAGAGACTTTATACTCTAGAAGAGGCAATTAAGGTGGCAAAGAGAGTCGAAAAACAGAAGAGAAACGCGCCAAGCCAACTTGGGCCAACATTTTCTCAAGCCCCTATTCTGCATCAACTTATTCATACCAAGTTGAGGAGAGAAATAACCAACCTGATGATAACTAGGCAAAACAGTTGAACCAAATTGTGGTTAGGCTAACCCTAATAACATATGAAAGAGGACAAACCTTAAGACATAAGACCAGCGAGATGAAGTGTTTTAAATACTAAGGTTTCAAACACATCACTACTGAATATCCGAATCGATATGCCATTGTGCTCTAAGCAAGTCCATGATGTTTTAGGCTTTCTTGTAGATGATACATTGGTGGTGGAAGCTAAGGTTGAAGTTAGAAGTGTACATACTTTGATCTTTCATAGAGGTACATTTCACGTGAGAACTATTGCATCTACAACACCATATGATAGATTTGAACCCTAATTTACAATTTTGGAAGTGTTAAAGAATTAATGACACAAAAGAATGTCTTAAAGTCAAAACAATCCCTCGAGGAATGCCTATTTGATCTTTCAAAGGTGAACGTGAAAGAAAGACTTACTAAAGCATTATTGACGCTGATCTTATTTGAGGATGGGTTATCATTTTTGGAAAACTCTTATGACTCTTTAAATATGGAGCAAGTTAATTCTAATTACGAGTGGGAAAAACTATTGAAGGATCGAATATTTAAGGCAATGGAAAAGAATTGCAATACTCTATCTCTTGTTTAAACGAATACATAGTGAACTCTGCGAGGAGAGAAGGAGTCAAAGAAGAGACTAGGGGATATAAAGTCCAAAATAACCAAACATATGGCATATTAGGACTCCTGGATCAGAAAAATCAGAGACCTATTACAAGGCTCAAGAAAAGAGAGTTTCTGATGCAATGGGAAAGAAGAAAATTGCCGAAGGTAGAAGGTCAAGCTCCACTACTGCACGGGCGAACAAGAAAAAGCAATCTGGGTGAAAAGGAGCTGCACTGCCGAGTTCGCATTATATCATTCCCTGTGGCACCTAGTCTCCTTTTTGTTGATAAATTGGATAGATATATCTAATATGTTTCCTTTGGCTGATGAACACCTTTATGTTTGGCTAGATTCTGAATTTGCACTTGTTTCCTCCAGCATCTTATTAATGCCAAATGCACCTGCCATCTGTAACTATTCCTACATACATATTGATGGCATGGCCATACAAAATACAGATACGCTGTCTTGAACTTGGTTATCTTGATGTTGTCTCAACAAATCACAATCTAGCACACTGGCAAAGGAAATAATATATGGTCATATATTTTGTCGACTTAGCTCATGTGTTTGATTGTTCGAAACAGACAACTTTGGACATGCAATGTTCTGGTCAAATAGTGCCCCATTCTCTAAGTAGAGAAAAGTCCAAAGATGTTTTTTGCTGTTTTAAATAATTGTTTAAAGCACCCCTGCATAAGTATATTGACTTTCTTTAATTGCTCCTGAGGAATTTCTATTTTCTAAGATGCTTGTGTCTATTTAGGTGTTTCTTGTCTAAAACTATCATCCTGTTTTATTATGCACTTATGATTGATTTTAAATTTATTTTGTTCTACGATATTCTACTTTTTATTACTATACGTCATGTTTGGTGATAAGAGAAAACTTGGTTGGAAACATATTATTTTGAATGCATCATGTAAAACCCAATATCTGTTTATGTCCTTTTGCCTAATGGAATGGAGCACGATCTCAGGTCACAAGTGAAAGGCAAAGGCAATTACTTTTAAATGATCATTTGCATTATTAATATTTTCTTTTCAAATATTTTGATTTTATTATCGAATAAATCATATTAATTTTAAACTACAAAACCTCCTATAAATTTGAAGGTACAGAGCTATTAGCCTCTACTTTGTGCAAAACATTCAAAATTAAACCAATATTTCCTTATCATGATGTCTACAAATAGACTTGTATAAAGATTGATTTTAAATTATGAATTGGCTTGGCCTGAAAATAGGTAGGCCTGAACAGTCCCTCGAATTGGCAAGCTGGCCTATCATTGAACCGACGAGTCGATACGATCAGTTCAACTCCTTAAAAAAGAAAAAAGAGAGAGAGAAGGGAGGCCATTAAGATAGAAAAAATAATTAGATGATATCACTAAAAAGTAGATCCTCTAAAGTACTTTAAGTAAAGTTATAAATTCAATGGTTAAGATTGTCTCGACTTTTGAATTATCAAATTATATTATTATGATATCATCTTTTTCCTTATAATATTAACCATTTATTATATGTGTTTACATTTTAAGAGGATAACTTTAGGAAAATTTTATGAAAGTAACTTTAGAGAATCTAAATCATATCCGTTTGGTCATAGCATATCAAAATTACTTTTTTATGACTGTATAAGATAATTTTATAAAAATAATACTATCGAATTAATGATAGAGGATTAATCCTAAGTTGATTGTATGTTTAGGATTAATGGAAAATTTATGTTAAATTAATGTAAGTATTTTTTATAAAACTGATCAAATATTAAAGACTTGAATATAAAAAAAAAAGATAAAATTTAAGAGGAAAAAAATAAAAAAGTCAGAGTCACAATAAGTTAAAAATTAATTAAAAATTAGAAATTATTAATAAATTGGAACAATTTAAAAAAAAAAGAGAGAGACGGAGAAAAGAGGTCACGTTTGGAGAAAAAAATAAAAATTATTAAAATTAATAAAAAAAAAGTTCAAGAACTAACAACTGATCTGGAACCGTAACTAGTTAAGCCAATCACAATTCATCCCTCATCCGACCCATGAACTGACAATTTTAAGTTAAGGTCCAAACTGACAATTTTAAGTTAAGGTCCAAGCTAGTTCAACCCGATGAGCACCACTACCTACAAGAAGGAGAAATTGATAAATAGGCTATGGCCAAGAGTACAGTTGTGAAATTTGGACTCCAGGCTGGTGTGTTATATAGATTTCCAATTATTTTGATGGGATTGAAAGAATATAAAAAGACAACATGGAAATGTTAGAAATAAATTAAGTGCGAAATTTCTTGTAATTTGATTTATTATGAAGTTGTTCGAACCACTACGAATAGCGACGATCAAGCATATTTAAGCCAAATAAGAAAGAGAAATACTAGGCGTCTTGATGTTGAAACAAAAGTATTATTTTCGTGTGACAATAGGTTTGTATGTATTTTTAAGTAATTTGCACGTTACTACAAATCTGTGTCTAGCTAAAGAATTGTGCTATTAGACTCATAAAAGTCTTAAAGCATAATGGTTCCACGTGTTTTAAGGTGTCCTATTTCTTCCCCAATATCTAAGATTAGTCAAAAATAATTTCAAATTGCACCCCTAAATCTCTTTGTTTTTTTTTTTTTCACTATTTCTAGAAATATTCCAAGAGGCATAGGTTGGAAAATTAGGTAGAGCTCGTGGTGGGTAGAACGTGCCACAAACCTGTCCAATGTTTTCACGTTAGCTTACTGGACAAAGACGATTTCATGTTCCATTTCGTTTCGTGTCTCCATGCCTAACAATCAACATGTACATTGACATATGGAAGAAACACACCTTAGAGAGCACTGTTCTTCGTATCATTTACTTTTGCTTTGTATCTTTTTCTTAAAAAACTTAAAGAGACAATTCATTCAAAGTATACTATTATGGGTGAGTTTCTTAAACCAGTAAGAGCTTGTGCAACAGGAGTATTTTACTTTGCTTCGCTCCGTGACCGATATGCAGGGTTTTTTGGCTAGCAAACGTTACTCTCAATAGGAACGCGTTGTTTTTTTTTTTTTTTTTTTCTTTTTTGAATTTTGATTGGTTAAATATTATTTTTGGACCCACAAAAGTAATAAGTTTTTTAATATATTAATATGATATTTTGGGATATGAAATGAGTTCTTAATCATTATATATCATATAACGTGGAGTCCGAGTCTTTTCGATGAAATCAATATAAACTGTCGCATGCTTTTTGTGACATCACCTGATGAGAACTAGATCTCCTCACGTAAACGTGCAGTGGATTCACACATTGTTCCGAGGGCAAGGTAAATATACTTATCGACTATTTTAATTTTTTAAACTCAAATTCACATAGTAATATCGTGCTAGTTAAAAAATTATACTCTTTTCCTAAAATCTCTAACTTTAGCTTATTTTCTAAATGCATTTTGTTATCAAATTTAACATATTTCTAAAAGTAAAGTCCCATATTAATTAAACAGATAAATTTGAAACAGGTTTCATCATAGTAACAATTATTTTGCTTCATAAAAAAGTAGAATAAGTTGTGGACTTAGGGATGCACAGCCATGCCAAGAGAACGGTAGCATCTAGAGTGGTGTTTTAAAGTTCATATAATCAGTAGATAATCCAGTAGTGAATCCACTAAAGCTTGCTCAGTGCTCTTTATTAATCAATTCAATTGTCCTTGCAATGCCCATTCGTCAGGAAAATCTTAAATTCCCGTCCCGTCCGTTGGGGAAGCTACAGTTTCTTAAAAAGAAAAACCTGTGCTTCTTTAATTAAAACAAAATATAATAAGCTCCACAAAAAAAAAAAAAAAAGAATTTAGCAAAGCCCTAAGTCCGACAAGCACAAATTGTTCTTCCTCTTTGAATTATTTTGGCAGAAGCATTCGGAACTATTGGTTGTGGAATTATTTAAGGTCATCAAGTTATCCTAAAGTGAAGGCATTGGGTAGTAGAGGAGTTGGAGTTAATTTTGGGTCGTTCAACAACGAGCTTTGAGAAGAAACGTCACGTGGTGCTTTGGAGGTGGACGATGATACGGGTAACTAGTAAACTCGATTAATATGTTCCTTTTCAAGTTTAAATACTGGTAAAGTGGTACTTAGAAGTTATATGTGGGTTGTAGTGTACATTTCATCATTTTATAGTAAGAGTATGTGAATGTGTTCAGAGTTATAGGCGTGTTGTGAGAAAACTGCGTCCAGAATATATGAGTATATGATAAATACGACCAAAAAAGGTATTAGAAGTTTTGCAATCCAACACCATTGCATTGATTGTGGGTATGTCGTATTTGTGTAAAGTGTGAGTGTGACAATTACAAGAAATGTTTGTGTTACCATGCCAACTAGATGCAATGAAGGCATGGGGTAGACGGTTAGAGACGATTACATGTGTAAATGGTGCTTAAATTGAAAGCAAGTAGTGTTTCTTTAGGCAGTAAATGTAGAATGTACAAGCAGTGGCATTCGCATAAGTAAAGATTGATAAGGGAAGAGAGAAGCGACAGTACAAGGAGACCGACAATGGTACAATGTTGAGCAAAAGAGGCTTGTTACAAGGCAGCAAAAGGTGAGTGTGATGAGATGGTATCTTAAATGTGCTTCCGTGTGACTAAAAGTAACAAACGGCACAGATTTGCGTTTGTGGCGGTTGCAGGAATACATGGATACGTGGCGTTCGCCTAGCAAGGCTCCGAATCTACCTATAGATTCTGTAATGAGAAACAAGTTGGCTGTGATGGAGGATCTAGGTTTTGGGTTGCATTGGGACCTCGGGTGTTGCTATTTAAGAACGGCCTATGTGTTCATATTTTGGAATAATTTGAGCCGATGGCATGCTTACTAGTCATGGTTGATAATTTATGGGAATGTAGAGACCATCCTTTGATTAAACTGCAACGGGCCTAATGTCCCAGCAACTGGTGATACGGATGTAGTGAATCTGATTTTTCGAGAAGTAGAGGTAAATAGTATGGTGAAGGTGGGGTGGTTGGAGGAAGACTTGAAAGGACTTGATGCGATGCTGTCAGTGGACGACATCTTTCGAGTGAAGCTAGCGCTATTCATAATGGTGATTTTGTCATTGCCCAACTCTAGAAATAGGATACCTAGAGAACATATCCACATTATGCATGATATTTACTATGCTTGATCATATAATTGGGGTAGATTTATTCTGCAATGGCTGTGTCAACGGTTCGTGACGACAAGCAAAACAAGTGAAGTTGCATTGTTTGCTATTCTTGACGGTAAGTTACTTGTAAAGATGTACGAGTTCCATGTGAATATAGGGAAATGTTAATGTGTTGCATTTCCGATACGAATGTTGTAGCGAAGTCGAAATCCATCATTTGGGAGGTGTAGAGGTAGAGGATGGCCCATTGCGCAGTGTGCATGGATGAGAGGGTCTCAAAGTTGTAGAGGAAGCTTTTAGGTGCGAAAGTTTAAGTACGGGAGCAGGTCATGCAATTATTACCACCGAGGTAGAGGGGATGGCTAATGTGTGAATTAGTGTCGTAGGGCGCGCGGATGTTCTAACCTTGGTGTATCAAGTATTTTGTGCATTCAGGAGTTGAACAAGTTGCTTATTTGAGTACCGCCTAATAATGCTTGCTCATTATTGCAGGGACTAGTGAGCCGAATAAATATACTAGTGTCGTATTTTACAATTGCAACATAAGTATACTGAGCAAAATCAGATCTTAAAGATACCATTTTGCAAATATCGTATTTGATAAATGCAACATTCTTATACCATCACAAAATCGCATTTACAATAAGAGATTTTGCAACAGTATTAATGTAATTATTTTATATTATTTATATTTGTGTAATTTTTTTTAAAAGATTGGTAAATATGCAAAAAACTCTTTAGTAGTGCATAAGCTCAATTTATGCACAAAATATTTTTTTTTAAATTATAGTAATGTTAGCACTTAAACTCGAATTGACCTATATTTACACTAGACTTGAGCTTAATTAAGCTTATAAGCTAGTTAAGCCAACCATTATTGAAACTCAAGCTTGACTTGATTAATTACTTGAATAGTTAGAGCTCAAGTTCAAACTTGACTCAAGTTTTTTAAATCAAAATTGAGTAATTCATGAATAGTTTAATTCATTTATACCCCTACTCTAAATCTTTTTGGATAAAGCTCATATATGAAAAGATGCTCTTCATTGGATCTAATTCAACAGGAACCCATAAAGGGATCCATTAACAAGAAAACTTATCTCAGCTGTCGATCATCAGAATTGCTTGATCATGCCTATTTAAGCCACTACCATTTGATCATCTGGCTGCTTCAACTTCAACCGCCACCACCATTTGATAGAATCCCACATTTATAGGGGGTCCACTTTGCATACATTTTC
The DNA here is from genome assembly GCA_024138005.1 of Lumnitzera racemosa. Classification (NCBI taxonomy): domain Eukaryota; kingdom Viridiplantae; phylum Streptophyta; class Magnoliopsida; order Myrtales; family Combretaceae; genus Lumnitzera; species Lumnitzera racemosa. The sequence goes on along the minus strand of JAMXBC010000004.1, from coordinate 78,017,301 downwards.
TAGCGATGTGGTGGTATTTGGTAGCTTTTGGTGGTTATCGAGTAACAAAAGGTGCGAAGTACTTTTTACTTGTGATGTTAGCTTTAGATTTGCTAAAGGGGGTAAAGAGAAACAAAAAGATGAAAATTTGGTTTTACACTTATTGTTTATAGGTAAGGGAAATGACATGTTTGCAACTATTGTCCCATATTACTTATTTCATGAACTTTATCCCACTATATAATAAAATATAAAATTGTTATTGCTTGAATAAGCCATTGGTAAGTGGAAAAGGGTACAGGGTGAGTGGGCTTGATGTGTGTCCTAATGGACTATACATTTTACTTATAATATATTTTATATTTGTTACTTATATTTTTTATTATTTTGAAAAAATAATTTTTTTATTTTTTATGGTGATCCTGTAGATGTTAATATATTCGCTAATCGGAATCAAGCCGCTATGGCTCCTTTTTATAAAACTTTAGTAAGTTAGTTATTTTTAATTGTTAAAAACAACCAAATTTGCATTTTCAACCATGTAATTTTATTTAAGAAAGTTTTAGGAAAAAGAGCGTCAATTTTCTATGTTTTCGGAAAAATTTTAATTTTGTCTTGATTTTTAGAAAAGGATCGTTATATTTTTATTTTTAGGAAAAATAAAATAAAATAAAAAGTTTTTTTTTCATTATTCTTTTTTTATTTTTTCATTTAATTAAAATAAATGAAGATAAATCTTATATAATTAAAAATAAAATAAATATAAATAAAAAATGAAAAAAGAACCCAGATGGTGATTAGGCTAGGAATGTAAGTTGATATAACAATCCTAAGGAGGGTCTAGTAAGAAATCCTAAAGTCATCATACCATGCATGTACCCATAGTATGACGATCAGCTTACAAATTAAATGTTATAAGACTCTAATTAATCATTCTCTCCTCTCTTTAATTGATATATAATCTATTATAAAGAAAATAACTATGGAAACTAATGTTCCATAATACTAGAATCACAAAAAATCAATATCTCCTATCAAACTGTAAAATTGAGTAACCAAAACTTTAAGATACATGAATTGAAACAAAATTTTAAAAGAGTAGAAACTTTACAATAAAAGAATACATAAGTTTTAATTTCCATCTTATAATCTAAGTTCATACCAAACAACACACTATCTTATACTTATTTTTCAAGATTTTGGCCTTGAATGCTCTTTGCTTGAATCCTAGATTATTCTTGACTTAAAGTATCCTGCAAGAAAGACTATTAGGAAGTGAACAAAACCACCGCTCAATAAGTTCATTCCTAACCACTGTCGTTTAAGTAAGTTATTAAGATTTAATTAACATGACATGTAATCTATCCATACACGCAATGAATGGAAGCAACACATTCATGGGAATCCGGTAACATGAAAGGTGTAGGTTTACATTGTCTACATATCGATTGTCTCCCCATACTTAACCACGCATAGCACTTCATCTTATCTACATTAGGCTATTTATGGCCTCAATCTTGCCAAACAAAACTCATTTATGAACTTAGTCAAGAGGAGAGTGTCAAAAGAGCCAAACTAGGTAAACACTAACTCAAGAGACTCATCATCAATTAATAATGCCATGAGGGCTAACCCAGGTAAGCCCTCACTTAAGATATCCACCAAGATCTACCAAATCCAATTAAGAATGCCATGTAAGCCCTAAACAAGGGTGATTTATTAGTTTTGCCTTAAGAAATAAAATAATCATCGGTGGCTGCATATATCAAGGTTTTAAAAAGGGCAGCTTTGGGGAGAACATACCATATTTTAAAAAAATCCAGCTTTTAATAGCATAAGTTAGAGTATACATAAAATTTTCCCTTTTTTTGGCAAACCTTCCGAAAAAAAATTACATATTTTGCAAACAATGTATAAAATTTTATGAAAACTTGAACACTCTAATTTGTATCCCTACTTGACCATAGCCATGTGACAAATATATTGATACAACTGTAATAGCATAGCCAGATCAAACTACTGAGTTTTGAAGAAGTCAAAAGAACAACAAAGGAGTGTCGAGACACCATAGAGATTATATCTCTTTTTTATGTATAGAAAGATTACAATTAGTAGTTAAAAGTCACGAATAGTTATAATAACAGTCGAGTATAGTTTCAAACAAAATGTAACTAACTAAAGATTAAGATTATAACTATATGAATCAACATATAAAAAGAAAAGAAGGAAACAGAAAAGGGATACTAAGAAATTTCCCTTAAGTCACTTTGACTTAAACTTTAGGAGTTACAGGATATCTCAAAATTCAGAGTTAGCGTTCACATTTACACCACCATATCATACCTTGCAAAACAGCCATTAAAACACATAGATATTAGTATCAATCAATAGATTATAACACACTTATTACAGATTGGTTTTACATCTATGAAATCTAGGTTAAAATTCACATTTCAATGAAACCCTAATTTAAAAGACTGTTCGAAAGAACAAAGAGTACAGAAGAGAGTAACGAGAAAGTTAAGTGTACCTTAGTGAATCTATATCGCTCATTATCTTTCTTAAGATATTTTTAGTCATAGTAACGTACGTAAGGCTTAGTGGGCTTGGGCCAACTATATGCCTCTCATTGGTGCTTTTATTGTTATAAGAGTCAAGTTCTTAGTAAAATATGACTAATAATTCTTGAAGTTTAACTCAGTTGCAAGAAGAATTGCATGCTTATGTAGCTAGAATGGGAGACATAAAGGAATCAAGTAAGGAAATTAATGCTAGAATTGACAAATTAGAGAACATTATGGACGCAATGAATGCTAATATTGCGATGATCATAGAGTCCTTGAATATAAGGAAGGAGAATCAAAATGTTATTGCTAATGGTAAAATTAATATGGAGTGTTCATCATCTTCTCAAACTAATACTCAGGAGTAATCATTGTATGCATCTAATATTAAATTAGAGTTGCCACAGTTTGATAGGTCAAATATAGAAGGGTGGATCTTTTAAGTAACACAATTTTTTTATTTCCATAAAGTTCCAAATCAGGAGAGGTTAAGAATGGCATCATTTGCAATAGAGAAAGAAGTGCTAAATTAGTTTTAGTGGATGTCAAAAAGCAGATTCATTTCAACATGGTAGTCATTTCTACAAGCACTTAAATCAAGATTTAGTCCCTTGATGTTTGAGAATTATCAAGGTAAGTTGAACAAACTTGTACAAACTACTACTATAGAAAAATATCTAGCCGAATTTGAAGCATTGTTAAATCATGTGCATGGCCTATCAGAAACTTTCTTACAAAGTTGTTTAATTTTGGGTCTTAACCCAAATATTCAAGCAAAAGTCATATCACCTCGACCCACTTCTTTGATTGAAACAATGAGCCTTATTAGACTACATGAATTAAAACTTAATCAAATTAAACATAAAGACCAACAATATCTTTCAAAACCAGTCACTGCTTGTTGGAAACCTATTTTTTTAGCTAAACCCTTTGTTTCAAAACCTTTTAATTCAAAACTACCAAATAAACCACATTTTTCACAACAACAACAATCTCAAACAGAAGTTCACCCACCAAAATCTTCAATAATATGGAAAATGACTCTTGCTAAATTAGCAATTAAAAGAGAAAAGGGATTGTGTTATAACTGTGATGAGAAATTCCATAGAAGCCATGTATATAAACCAAAATTCTTAATGATGATTCAACTATATGAAACTGAGCAAGAGGATAATAAGGAATTTGAATGTAAAATTCAGCAAGCAAATAGTGAGGAATTTTATTGATAAGAATTGGATGAGAATAATGTAGTTAAGATTAGTTATCATGCTTTGTCAGGTGTTTTAGCACCTAGAACTCTTAGATTGCAAGGGACTATATGTAAGCCCTAAAGTTAAGTCAAGAGACCGTAGGATTGAACTTAGAATATAAGGTTTAGTACGATCAATTAAAGGATCCGATCAAACTTAAATTATAAACTATTGAAAGAAATATTAGTAAAAATGACCCTGTAAACTTGAATTTAAAAAAATAAGTAATAAAATAGGAGACTATAAAATTTTCAAATTTTAAGTATAATAATTGCTAATTATCGAAAAGGCGAAAAGTGTAATCAAATAACTAATAAATCACTAGAAATAGATTATATGTATACTAAAAATTATAAAATGACCTAAATAATAATTAAGAATATTCACATGTAACTCACATGTATTTACATGTAGATAAAAATATACAAAATTTTTAAATTGGCTAAAAACTTAGTAAATAATTAAAGAAAATTATTAAATTAATTAAGATAAATAAAAAAAATCAGAAGGGTGTGGAATGATGCAAATCTAGTTGTAACAGGTCAGGATCTGAAAAAGAAAAATTATCCAATTAGAATTAAGCAACACAAAAGTCAAAAATCAAGGAAATTGAGCAATGTCATGTCTAATTAATACATATTAATTACCAAAAACGTATATAAATAGGGAAAAAATTCAGAAAACTCCTTTGGACGGTTTAAAATTAGTAAAAATTAGGAAATTCGAAAATTCAAGAGAAAATCCAGAAAAAAAAAACTGTGCAGTTAGGGCTGGTGAGCCAAACCCACACCTTACCACTACCTAGGACCGAGCCACCACCTAGGACCGAGCCACCACCACCACCCCACTCCAGCCCCACCGTCTAGGCCGGCTAACACACTTGAACCGGCGTTGGATGGCCAAAAAGCATCAAACCGGTGAGTCCATTATTTGCCTCGATTTTGAATAATTTCGTAAAATTAGTTATTTTACCCAGAAAATTATGAAACTTGTTATTCTAAGGTTTTATTATATGTAGATTTAGGGAAAAATAGTGATTTAGTTTAATCACATCTGAAAATATAGGGTTCCTAACAAATTGAACAAAACCGAGCATGATTAAAACGAGAAATAAATAGGTTTAAGAGTGTAGTTTGGAGCTCATTTTTCTTTCTGTAGAATGCTTATGTGATATAGAATAGTACTATGAAGCCATTTTTCTAAAATTAATTTTGGAAATTTTTAAGTTAATTTTTAGCCCTAAAATGAAAGAAAAATTAGGTAATTTTGAGTTAATTAGGTGAATAAGATACTAATTACTAATTTATATAGTAATTAGATGTTTAGGAATTTTAATCTCTGATGTGGAAACCTAATCCTAGCCTTTGGAGTATTAAGTATAGTTAATTTAGGAAATTAGGTAGTTATTGTAAGAAATTAGTAATATGTGAAATTGAAAATTAATAAATCTAAAAAAATTAAGGTTATTTCGATAATAGTATAATAAAAATCAGAATAATACTAAATCTGAAATAAGATTCAATTTTATGTAATTGTATAAAAATGTAAGATTTTCTCACATCGAGGATAAATCCGATACCCCAATTAGGAATAGCGTGTACTGAATAGTTTAGAATACTAAATTAAGACCAAATAGGATATTTGAATACTCGAGCTTAAAGTAATTAATTTTACATTAGGATTCGAGCATATTTAAGACTTAGGAATCAAAACTGGAATCAAAACTAGAATCTAATTTAGAGTCTGAACCTCGAAATAGAGTAGAAAGAATTATTAGTATATAATAAGTATACATGGAAAAAGAACTTAGAATATGAATCCTTAAAGTATAAGTACTAAAAAAACCTATTTGTATTATAGGACACCTAGAGACGAATCGGCTTGCAACTAAGTGATCGGGCGATTAAGAAATTCCAAGTAAGTTGGGTTATTACTTATTGTAATAGAATACTAGTTTTATGGTACTCGGAGACTTAGGATTGTATATGGTTATGATTGTAAGTAGTTTATGCATATGTTTGATGTATCTGAATTCGTACTGAAATTGTGATATGATGGATTATGTGTTATAAGTGAATTGGTGTGAATTATTTAAAAACCTTCAATGAAATTTAATCCTATTTGACTTTAATAACCAAAAATGCCATTCATTGCAACCTGTTAGGGGATCATTAGGATTCTCCAACTAAATACCGACCCCTTCGAAAGAGATCGTGCAGGATTGCATAATGGTCCCTTCTTCATTCTTACTCGAACTAAGTAACATGAGAGGAGGTCGCGGCGAGGGTAAAGTCAATGGTTCGAAGGTAGTCGCGGGAGAAACGAGGTCTCCATTGCACAAGCCTGGGTTTGGTTGTGAGCTGCTGCATAACATGAAAACTTCTCAACCCAAATTAGAGAGGATGAAATTTCTCTGATTTCACAACGGATCGGACCACGTTGTGCGATGACACTTAATTGTTGCATTGCATGAAAATAATTGCTTGATAATCTTGTTTATGCTTGTATGCATTCATGAGTCTCCAATTCAACTTACTGAGCTGTAGTTGCTTATACCCTTACAAATCCTTTTGCAGATCCTGATTTCTAAACACTTCAAGTATTATGCCACCCTACAATTACCCAGACGTTAGTCCTTTCTAAGCTAGGGTTGTGAGGATCCATTTACTTAGTATTAATGTGTAACTAGAGTGTCCTTATAGTTAAGGATGAAAGACTGATAGTTATTATGTAAATTAGTAAACAGTTGTGAATATGTAGAATTTCCTAGGAAGTTCCATGGACTTTACATATAATTATACATGTTTATTAGAAATTTGTAATACTTATCTTAATTGTAGTTAAACTTTTTAATTAGACCGTTTACCTCTAAGCGGGGAGTCATCGACGCCTTATGTAGATCATGTCTATGGTAGGCACTGTGAGGCCAGTTACTATCATAGAATGGTTTACACGGCGAAACTGTTACGACTCTGCGACTTTGAGGCGTAACACTATAAATGGGAAAATTGTATCTATCTTAGTGGATTTAGGAAGTATTCACAATTTTATGCAACCATAAGTAGCAAAGCATTTAAGTTTGCTAATTATAGCTATTCCTGAATTTTCAATTATAATTTGCAATGGAGATCGGTTGGTCTACTTTAGAATGTGTAAAAAAGTTCCCCTAAAGTTGAATCAAGTGGAATTTTCTGTAGTTTTTTATATTCTAAAGATACAAGGTGTTGAAGTGGTGTTGGATATTCAGTGGTTAACAACGTTTGGGCTAGGGACATTTGATTGCTCATTATTAACCATGAGTTTTAGTATTTGTGGTACAAATATCAAATTAAAGGGTCAAAATGAGTTATAATATAAGCAAATTGAGCATAAGTAGTTGTGCAAATTAGTACACTACTAGTAGTGACTCTTTACAAGAGTTATTGGGGAGATTCAAGATGTGTTTTCAATTCCATCATAATTGCCGCCAATGAGATTAGTGCAACGTCATATTCATTTAAAAGACGAAAAATAAGCTATCAATGTTCATCCTTACAAATATCCACATCTTCAAAAGGAGGAAATGGAGATATTGTTTAGGAAATGCTACAATCTGGAGTTATTAAGCCAAGCACTTCACCATTTTCCTCACTAGTGTTATTAGTGAAAAAGAAGGATGATACTTGGCGCTTTTGTATAAATTATAGGGCTTTAAACTAAGCTACGATTTTGGACAAATTCCCTATTCCCATAATTGATGATCTTTTGCATAAATTAGGGAGAGCCGCATTTTTCTCAAAGGTAGACTTAAGAGCAAGTTATCATCCAATGCATATACATCCAGGTGATATTCACAAAATTTCCTTTAGAACTCATGAGTGTCGCTATGAATTTTTAGTGATATCCTTTAGCTTATTGAATGCACCTTCCACATTCCAAGGGGTGATGAATTCCATCTTTAAGCTATGTTTAAGAAAATTCATTGTAGTATTTTTTGATGATATATTGGTACATAGCAAGACAATGCAAGATCATTTCAAGCATTTAGAGAAGGCTTTGACATGTTTAAGAAAGAATACTTTTTACCTTAAGAAGAATAAGTGTTCATTTACTTAAACAACTAAATACTTAGGTCATATTGTCTCTCAATAGAGGTTATAGCCAAATTTTTAGAAGAGAGAAGTTATTTCCAATTGGCCACAACCTCAAAGTGTAAAACAGTTATGTGGATTTCTTGGTATTACAAGTTATTATAGAAGATTTGTAAGAAATTACGCTTAGTGGGCTTCGACGCTTACAAATTTATTGAAGAAGGATTTGTTTGTTTGGTCTAATGAAGTAACCTAAGCATATTAGAAGCTTAAGGATGCCTTGGTAAATGCCTCAATTTTAGCCTTACTAGATTTTAAAAAGACCATTGTAGTAGAAACAAATGCGTCAGGTTTAGGAATGAGAGCTATGCTTCATCAAGGTGACATACCTATCACATTTTCTAGTAAAAAGTTTAGTACAATGCTGTAGAAAATGAGGGCATATGATAGAAAATTAGTAGTTGTAGTAGAAGTGGTTAAAAAATGGAGACAATATCTTTTAGGCAAGCATTTCTAGATTCATACTAATCCAAAAAGTCTAAAAGAAATCATGATGCAAGTCATTTAGACTCTAAAGCAACAACAATACTTGATGAAGTTGATGAGATATGACTACCATGTAAAATATAAGCTACGATTTGACAATAAAGTGGCAGATACTTTATCAAGACAATTTTTAGATGAATTTCAAATATTGACATTGTCTATGCCATCTTTTGATTCATTGACAATGTTAATGCAGGAGTTACATAAAAATGAGAAGTGGTTGGCTTTAAGAGCCAAGTTTAAGAAAGGGGAGTTTCATTCACCACCACTAATATTAAAAGAAGATTGGTTGTTGTATGAATCTAGAATTTTTATTCCAAATTCTTACTCTTTTATTTCTACCTTAATATTAAAGTATCATGCTACACCAATGGGTGGTCACGTAGGGGTGTTGAAGAAATTCAAAAGACTTAGTTCTACTTTCTACTAGAGGAATATGAAGAAGGATGTGGAGAATTTTGTGAAGTAATATCCATATGTCAACAAATAAAATACTTGACTATATGTCCAGTTGGATTACTTCAACCATTACCTATTCCTCAAAGGGTTTTTTAGGACATTTCCGTAGGTTTCATCACCAGATTACCAATTTCTCATGGGCATTCAGTTATTTTTGTGGTAATAGATCGGCTTACTAAGTACTGTCATTTAGGAGCTTTACCTGCTACTTATACAGTAACATTAGTAGCTAAGTTATTTGTTGATATGGTTGTCAAGTTATATGGACAACCCAAGTCCATTGTTTGGATTAGAGATAAAGTTTTTCAAAGCATATTTTAGCAAGAGCTTTTCAAGCTCACTGGTACTCAACTTAAGATGAGTTCATCTTACCATCCTTAAACGGATAGCCAAACAAAAGTGCTCAACAAATGTATTGAGAAATACTTTTAATTTTTTTTATCATAGATAAACTTAAAGGAGTAGCCTAAATATCTGCCTTAAGCAAAATATTGCTACAACACCACCTATCATATAAGCACAATGATAACCCCCTTTTAGGCATTGTACGGTAAGGAACCACCTATCTTGGCACACTATATTCTAGGGTCTAATGCTGTAGAAGCTATGGACCGGGAGTTGCTGAATAAAGATAAAATGTTGAAGCAATTGAAAGAGAATACATAAGAAACCCAACAAAGGATGAAGTCCTTATCGGATATTAAGTGTATAGATAGATAGTTTGAGATTGGGACTATGTTTATGTTAAATTTCAACCTTACAAACAGTCTACAGTAGCTAATAAACTATCTCAAAAGTTATCAAGAAGATATTACACACCTTTTTAGGTCATTCAAAAGATTGGACCTATTGCATAAGAGCTTGCTTTACTAGATGGATCCAAGTTACATCCTATTTTCCATGTCTCTTTACTGAAAAAAGTTGAGGGTAATAAGAAAGAACTTAGATCTTTACCATATGAGGTTGTCACAACATGTTATTGTGAAACCCTTAGCTATTCTGGAGTTACACAACTTTTGCTTCAGTAGGAGTCGCTGGATTTAGAAGATTCTACATGGATGGATCTTTAAGAGTTTAGACAAGATTATCCTAATCTTGACCTTCAAGACAAGGTCTATTCTCAAAAGGGAGAGTTAAATGATACAACTATGACAACACAGCTAGATCAAACTACTAAGTTTTGAAGAAATCAAAGGAACAACAGAGGAGTGTTAAGACACTATAGAGATTATGTCTCTTTTTTATGCACAGAAAGATTACAATTAGTAGTTACAAGTTAGAAACTAGAAATAGTTATAATAACAGATAGGTACAATTTCAAACAAAATGTAACTAACTAGAAATTTGGGTTACAACTATATGAATCAACATATAAAAAGAAAAGAAGGAAATAGAAAAGGGATACTAAGAAATTTCCCTTTTAAGTCACTCGAACTTTAACTTTAAGAGTTGCTAGTTATCTTGAAATCCAGAGTTCATGCTTACATTCACATTCACACCAGCATATCATACCTTGCAAAACAGCCATCAAAACACATAGATATTAGTATCAATCGATAGATTGTAATACACTTATTATATATTGGTGTTTAGATCTATGAAATCTAGGATATAATTCACATTTTAACCCTAATTTAAAAGAAGGTTCAAGAGAATAGAGAGTACAGAAGAGAGAGGAGAGAGAGAGTTAAGCATACCTTATTGAATATGTATTGTGCATTATCTTTCTTATGATATTTTTAGTTAAGTAGCATGTATGAGGCTTAATGGGCTTGGGCTAGTAGTAGGCCTATCATATATATGGTTATTTAATTCAATAGTTTAAAATTTTCAATTACTAAGGCAATTATACAAATGATAGTATACAAGGCAATCAATCATTCATACAAATGATCTACATCAACCAACAAGAGGTACATAAACATCAAGCAACAAGCAAATAATTAGTTAAAACTTCCTCAACTAGGCATAGTTGCTCTTTTGATATTAGTACTTCAAATTCAATAATTGAATCACTTAAAAAGAAAAAATAAAATTTACAAGCAGTTTGAAAAGGCTATGCTACTTGAGCAAACCATAGTTTGCCTAATTATCGGTTATGGTAAATTTCTAAAGTTTAGCAATTTTTTTTTCGGTTTACTTCAAATTCTCACGATCTACTAGAGGTTTCGAAGTTGACAACTTATTCTTGATACAAGGTTAGAATCTGGGGCATCTTTGTGAGCGACCGATCCTGCCTGATTCTATTGTCTTCCACTTATACGTTATAGCCTCCTTCAATTTAAACTCTGTCCCCCGTCGTTGTTTTACTTCTATTGTCTCGAATTATCAACAACAAGAAGTTCAATAAAATAAATCATACTTCTAGGATCACTGTTGAACATGTGTCAACATGAACATAGGTATAAATGTCTAAAATTTATATTGTATTGCACTCTAACATGAATTAAGGTGGTATTTGAAGAAATATATCCCATAGTGTTTTCAGTATATTATTATTCATATTCACACTCTAGAAGGATCTAGATTTTCCAATAGTTATTGTGTTCAATCAAATAAAAAGAAAATAATTACCTATGTTTTTTGTTACCATATATGGTGTATTACAATAAATGACTTGTAATTTCAATAACATTTATATTTAAAAGAAGTTTTTTTTTTTTTTAAACTTGTTACACTAATTGTTTATGTCTTATTGAAATTTCCAAAGTTTTATCCTATCATTATTATTCACATATCCTCTTATTAATTTGTTAGGTTTTAATGTGGTTCGATTCCCCCAAATCAGAGTGTTACGCAGAAGTAAATGCAACAAAGTATTGGACATAATATATGTATATATATATATATATGTATGTATGTATTGCTGGCTTCCCTACTGTGCAGTATTAATTATTGTTCTTTAACATGGAAAATGACAGTTATTCTACCTGGGCGTCATTAATGTATGCATGTATATGTATATATATATATATATATATATATATATATATATATGTAAATAAATTTTATATATATAATCGCATTCCCAACTAATTTTATTACGTCATTGAATCTGACTACTTAATGGAGAATTGTTAAACAACAGAATTTTTCTTTTTCTTAGCAATTATTATGTGTTACAACTTAGAAGGGGTAAATAACAAAATTTAAAATGCAACGACTTTTATATATACTAATTTTTTTTTTTTTTTTTTATTTATGTTTGCCTACGGTGAAACGAGGAACATGCATGGACATCAGGTTGTATTTCCTCCCCTCAACATGTTTGTATTAGAGAGTATCGTATAAATTAAATAGCCATTGTCCAGCAAACGAAAATAAAGTATGCACGAAGAATCTTTTCTTCACTTTGTGGCGGTGCAAGTGGAAGAACATAATTAAGTTGTTTCCTATCTCAACTTCCTACTTTGCTGTCCATGGTATAATGGAGAGAATAATACGTATCATTCCCTTAAGTTTCTAACATTCCTTTGATTAGTGGAGATTAACGGGTTATTTGCTTGCGACAGTATGCGGTTTCCATGTTAGCTTAAGATCGTAGCACCTGCAAAATTATTTTGTGAGATGCGTGAACTTAGTCAAGTTAGCTTGAAGGTATTCCACGGCTCGGTGGTCCTTAAGATTCAACGGAAGGAACGGAGTTTCGATGGAGTTTCTGCTATGCTCGGTGGTACATGAATCGGAGCATGTGGCAACAAAGGCACGAAAGGGAAGGAAAAGAAAGAACCGCTCAGTTTCTGTTCGTTCAATGTATCACGAACAAGCTGGAGCTAAGGATAGACATTTACCTTATTTAAACTGCAGCGTTGAAACCGTTTATGGGGGAGAATCTTTGAGGAATTTCAGCTGAGGATCTCGTTGCTCTTCGTTTGAGATGCATCGAGAGGCACGTGCACGAGTGGATGAGAGGAGCTTGTCAGTGGAACTCGCTGCCCTGTTTTGTTTTCATGAAACAGGGGACAGCAGCAACAAGGAGGAGAAGGAAAGGGAAAAAAAGAAGAGAAGATCGCGGAAAGGATAAAAGCAGAGGGAGAACAGGGAGGGAAGAGAGAGAGAGAGAGAGGGAGATGACAAGAGTGCGGAAAAGAGATGGAGGGAGATGTGAGAGAGAGACGCGAGCGAGAAGAAGGTCCGACGAGACGAGAAACAAAAAGATGAAAGGAGAGAGAGGAGCGGACGCACAGAGTAACATAACTAGGCAATAGATTTAATGATTTTTTTACCGACTTAGTTTTTCACTAGGCTAATTCAACCCTCTTGATTTATATTACTTTTTTAAGATTAAAGAAATATAAATTTAGAATGAGATGAAATACTGTATGTTCTTTCGAAACGGGAACGGGAGCTTTAGAAGCCATATGGCTATCGGCTATGGAAATGATGTCTCTGATCATGTTAGATAGGTTGGATGGGGCTTGATCTGATGAGGATGGCCCGTGTTGGGGGTTCTATTCTTTGTTAAATGAGGTAAATTATTTCTCATTCCTTGTCATTGGATCAATAACCAATAGAAAATAATTTTTTTATTCCTGCGACTGCTGTGTTGTTTTTATTATCGTTATTAATTGGGTAAATTCCTATGAATTTTTGTAATTACACACGTAACTCGTATTTTTAAAATAAATCCTTTACACCTCTAAAATAGACATGAGATTCATATTACTTAAATATATGATAGCTTATATGTCTATTATGCTCAAGTGGAAAATATGTTAAAATAAATATTATGTCATGTAAAAACGTAATTGATTATTTTTTTTTTTCAATTTAAAATCTACCTAACTAAATAAACCACCAACTCGTATTTGTCTCTATAGTAAATATATACACATTAATATATATATATATATATAAGCATTGATTTTCTGTGAAATTTATCACTATCAAAAAGCGGAAACTATTATTAAAATCTCAATTACTGCGAGACTTAGCAATTAAAACTCCAATACCCAGCAAGGAATCCAACAGGCAAATAAAAAAAGACAGAAAAATTCAACATTTTTCACGAAAAATCAATGCGTATATATATACATATATCAATTTGATACATTTGTTGTAAGGACAAAGACAAGCTGTAGTTCATCTAGTCACAAAAACAATTTTGTATTTACCACGATGTGGCAAACTATTTATTTTAATATATTTTCCACATCAGCATAATAAACATGTTAGCCTATGCGTATTGAACTAAAATCAATCATACATCTATTCTAAGGGTGTAAATACTTTATTTTAAAAATAAAGGGTGTTCATATAATATAATTATGAAAGTTCATAGGGAAATCCGTACAATTTACCTTTATTAATTTGCTTTGATATATTTATATCTCAAAGTACCCTATGCAAGCACATATTATTAGAACCTCTTTCTAATTCCTTACTCATTTGTGTTATATAAGAAATAGCATATAGCAATAGGTCTTGTTTTTCGATCCAATCAATCGCTAAACTAGAGTCCGGTTCAATAATTTATTCAATTTCCTTTCTTTAGCCATTTTCATCGCATTTATAATAGCTAAAAGCTCAACTTCAACGGGTGAACTTCTTGCTATCCTCTTTTTAAAACCTCTTAAATTTCTCCTTGCAGTATCTTTGCACATACCAACAATGCTTGCCCTCTTGCTACTTCCTTCCACTATCGCATTGCAATTAAACTTAACCCAATCTTACTTAGGTCTTCACCAAATTGAGGAGAAAGCCAATCCATAAATATGCAGCTTCCTATTCATGCAACAAGCCTATCGTTCTTTACTTCTACCCTTATATGACTCGGTTAACTTGTTGTGCCTATATTGCTTGAAAAATTCTCTACTCCTCTCCCTCTAGATCCTTTTCAAAGCAAACAAATATTTCACCTCCTTAGGTGTTTTTTAACTCTCGCTCAACTTTTTTGACAAAAGCATTTTCACTAATCTACTTCTATAACTCCTTTTTAGAGGTATTTACTGGAAATCTTGTCCAAATCAATTTCCTCCAAATCCTTCTTATTTCTTCACGACCAAAAAACACAAGTTCTAGAAGTTGCTCTTCACTATAGTAAGGAGACCATTGTACATTAGTCTTTACAGTATGAATTTTATTCTCGATATAATGGGCATCTTCCAAACCTACCCTATTTATCTCTCTCTTTACGTCCTACTTCTTCTTCATACTTCATCCTATACAATATTTTAGTCTTCCCTTCACCATTAGCATCATGTATCCAAAGCTTGTCCAAATAATTTCCTTCCATACTCATAGTGTCTAAACCTAAATCTAAGTTCTCCAATCGAGTTACAATCTCCTCATCAATTGGGTAGCCAATCCTCTCCTCAACCCATTGTCCATAACCTCTCCAAACCTCAACTATAGTCAAACTTTCTCCTTCTCGTATCAAAATTCCCTCTAACTAACTCCGTACTTTACCACTTCTTAACTAATTTCCCATCTAAAATTTTGTTGCTCTACTTCCTCTCGGGTTGATAATCAATTTACTACCTAACCAATCTACTTGCTTCACTAACTTCTTGAAAAAATGGGACCCAGTTTTACTTGCAAATACTAAATTCATCTACTTATCCCCCGATTGCTTTAGCTAGTAACGTTTTCCTTTTTTTATTATGTCAAGTAAGCTTCACTAAATTTACCTCATTTCTCCATTGTAAATTTGAAAGGCTTAACCCTCCATCCTCGTTTAGCCTCTTTACTTTCTCTCAAGATACCTAGTGAATTTTTTTTTTCTTTATTCTTTAAATCTCCCTAAAGAAAGTCTCTATAAATCTTTTGCAGCCACCTTATTGTCTTGGCTGGCAATAGGACCATTAGTAAGTAATAGTTACAAATGGTCTCCCGTATAGAAGAAACTAACAAATCACTAAGTAATTTTGACTTCCATAATCCTGCAAGTTTTTGTCCAGTCTTTTCCTAGATGAAGCTTAGATTATTTGCATCTAGGTTCCCATCTTCTTTAACCGATACTCCTAAATACTTTCTAATATATGCACTTGGAGTAATTCCAAAAGCAATGGATGTCATTTTTCATATCTCTGTTTGTATTTATGGAAAACATAGCACAAGACTTGTTGTATATAACTTTTTGTCCTAACATCTCCATAGCCTTTTGCATAATTCTTGCATTCTCCACTGTTGATTCTCCCATCAATACAATATCATTTGCAAAGAACATATGTGACAATTCTGAATTCAATCCTCTCAACGATATTGGTTTCCATATGCCATTAAGTCTCTAAAGTTGTACTTAGTTATCATCTCAAACACCCCATTAATCTTATACCACTCTTACTTTTGTCTAGACCTTCTCAACCTACTGAGTCATTTTCCATTCATATTTGTAACTTACATGCAAAAACTAGAAAGAAAATTAACTTAAGTAACAAACTATATAAGTCTATTACAAATGTCTATTGCAGGTATCAAGAATTTAGGAGGGGGATTTCAAGAGGAAGATTTAGTGATCACTAGGATTACAAGAGAGATTTCCATAAGGTTCTTATGAGAAATTACATGCCAAAAGCATGTAACCTTTCAAAGTTTTGAAGAAGATTAATGCACGTGCTTATATTTTGGAGCTTCCAACAAACTTAGGCATTAACAACATATTTAATTTTGAGGATTGGTTAGCTTAACATGAGCCAATTGAGAACGTTGATTCTTCAATCAAGTTGAAGACTACATTTCCAACCCTTCTAGGTTCGCATGTTCTAAAACTAAAAGGAAAGAAAGAAAGGAGGTCAAAGGATGTTATTAATGATTCAATCATAAGAGATGACAAATACTTTCTTATCAAGTGGGTAAATCATCCACCTTCTAATGCTATTTAAATGACTCATTTAGAGCTTTGAAGGATAGATAACAACCTTATCGGCTATAAAGTAGTTTCGAATCCTTAGAGGTGGATTTTTCCTAGCCGAGAAGAAATGATGGGGACCATATGAAGATTATATCTTTATTTATTTGGTTGAGACCATTATTTTATTTTATATTTTTAAGCTACATATAATCATTATTATATCTCATTCATTAGATTTTATAAGATTTAATTAGATTAATCAGTTCCTCTCTTATTCTTTTTAATGGTTAATTGAAAGCCGTTAGATTAAATCATGTCTTAAGATTCATATTTTTACCTTATTTTCTACGAATAGTCTTTTCTTATTAAGGCTGTAGATGACACATTATTGATTGAATAAAAAATTAATTTCTCTGAAAGTGCGATGTCTTTTCTTTTATTTATGGTGTCAGCCATAAAAAATTCATCATGAGATGGGAGGCATACAAATCAATAGTTGTCTGAGGCCATCAACTTCCTTTCTCACTATCTTTATGTCAAATCTACAAATTCTAGAAGTTCATCATAGAATTTCATAAAAATTAATCCCTGTGTGATGTTTTCGTGTCATTTTTCCCATAAGGCATTGAAATTTCTATGTCGCATAATTGAATTAAGAGGAGAATCATTTTTTTTTTTGTGAAAAAGAAATTTAATCAAAGATGAAGACTGTTTAGTGGGATATCCCATAAATTAATAATCAAGACAAACATCTGAGTGTTAAGATAAATTTCTATCTTTGTACGATTAGGGTCAATAGTTGATTTAAGGCATTTAAGAAAGCAAAACCAATTAGGTTAAAAACTTATGAGAAACATGATAGCCCTAATCGAGAAATTCTTGTATATTTGGAAGTCCATAATATAATAAGATATCAAGAATACAATCAAAATAGTAAATATTTACTATATATGAATCAATGAAATCACATTTATGGCAACCGTATCGAAGTTTATAACTTTCAAGAAAAACTTATTCGATTGAACCCAAAATTTATGACTAAGATTGAAAAGTTAGTCGAAGTGATCTGGTGAAGTTAGATTTTAAAAATAATAACCCAAAATCCCAATTTTAGCTTAAAAATGAGATTACTTAATATAGTGTAAAAATAATCGAAACCCTTAAAACACAGCTTAAAATACGACGAGAACATAGAAATAAGCTAATTAGGTTATAAAATGAAATAATATAACATAATATGCTATATGAGTATAAATATACTTTTATAAATATATCCGGTATATATAATACTTATATCTATAGATTAACTTGAAATTATATAATTATGCATAATAAGTAATAAATTCACAAAATTAAATAGGAAATATGTTTCAAAAACAAAAAAGATGCTAGAAACATGATTATATGTATATAATTACTCATTACATGTATGATATATATGATATATATACGTATATTAACAAAATCATTAAATACTAATATAAAATACCAAAATACCTTAAAATATCATCTAAAACTTATTTAAAAAATAAGAAAACAACCTGGAATATGATTGGATTAAATGTGAAGTAGCTTAAAAAGAATAACCAGCTACATTAAAAGCAAATAAATAAAAATTTGACACATCATACATGCAAATTTCTTAAAAGAATAGATAAATAAATATAAAAAATAATTACTTAATAGCTAACAAAATGTGAAACCAATTTAAACTATTATAAATAAGATACTAGGACTTAGATTTCACATTTTGGCAACCAAAAATACTTTTAAAAAATAAAAAAAAAATTAGACAAAAAATAGGAAAAACATACTAAAGTGCTAACCTAGCGTAGATCCCCGACCATTCGATAACCTAATGTGGAGCTCCATTACCACTTAATAAGGCCACCACCTACTAGGCCGACCAACAACCCCTTACTAGCCAACGGTGGCCAGAGCTCTAATGAACAAATATCTTAAGTTTCTGTCATGTTTTTCCCTTTAAAAAAAATTAAATTAATTAATAAAAATATAAAAAAAATTAATTCCTAGATTATTTTAGATATACTTTTATTTTGTAAGTTTTTTTTTTCAAAATTAGGAATATTTAATCTACTTTCTTAATAAATGTACTATTCACCTTAAATTTGAAATTCAAAATAAATACACTAAATGAAGTAGTTTCTAACTCAAAATTTTTATGTAGAATGCATATGATATTTCCATAATTTCTATATAGCCATATTTTTAATTTGGGTATTTTTAGTATTTAATGTAATTTTTTGCCCTAAAAATAGCTAGAAATAAGGTAAAATGATAAAATAAATAGGTATTTTTGAAATTAATTGAAAAATGACATATACTAACTTCTGGTGATTTATAGTGATGATAGGATATCTTGAAAATAATTTTTTGTAAAAATGATAATATTTAGTTAATTAAAGGCAATTTAGGGGTAAAATTGTAATTATAAGCATACAGGCAATAAACCCGATAGTATGGAACTATGTATTAACTGAGTTTCTCGTATTTTTAAAAGTCTATAAAAATTTTTAGGGAATTATTTGATTACCCGAGCTATTTACTATAAATTTACATAGTAAACTAGCTTAAATTACGGACTGAAAGTTGTTTTTAGTAATAATAGGTTAAAATGTGATAAATATTAAAATAAAAACTATATATATATATATATATACATGTTGGCCATAATTGGTAAAAAAAATGAATTTTTAATATATTTAGTTATAATTTTACGATCGAGTTAGGATATATATACATATTAGGGCTACATAATACTTATATTATTAAAGTTATATTAGCAAATTATATAAAATACAATCCAATTGCATAAAATGAGTATAATATAACAATACTTATTATAGGTACGTATAAGTATATTAAAAACTCTAAATACCCTTTTGAAGTTATTTCTATAAATAGAACCTGTAATACATATCGTTAAGTATGTATGAACCTAATGACACAACTTTTACTAAAATTAAACAATCTTAGATAACATGATTTATATCTTTATAATATTACGAGAATTTATGAACTACGATAACTTAATCGTAATTGAAACGTAAGTCGACCGATTAACAATACGTTTCAATATGATTGAAACGATATGCTATATGTAATAATATAACTACGTATATTATCAATACTTAATACTTAACTTATATAATAAAACTATAGCTCATTATATAAGGAAAATAATAATATACTTTAGATATGTATACTTATATATATATAATTATTTAGCAAAATACAAATAAGATAGAATCCTAATATTTTCATAATTTTTACAAAAACTAAATTTGGGTTTTGTATATATATAGGGTCTAGTGAACAAAACTTTGCCGATACAAATCTACCACAGTCAGCGTCAATATAGGTAAGTAAGATCAATACTTCATAGCATTTTGAGATATTATTTTAGAATATCTAAAAGTTTTGATATATATCTGTTTGTGATTGTAGTTAGCTATTTATGCATGTACAATGCTTGAATTTGAGATTCGATTTGCTATGATGAGAGCTAAGCTCCATGTTATGGTTATTTTCTGAATATTATTATGCGCAAATTGCTTAAGCTTGGTTGATTACCCTAAAAAATGTTATGGTTATTTTCTGAATATTATTATGCGCAAATTGTTTAAGCTTGGTTGATTACCCTAAAAATGAATTAACTCAAACCCAGCTTAACATCTAATCTAATATGCATCACAACCTACTAGGGGTAATGGTTAAGATTCTCGAACTAAACACAAACTCCCTTCAATGAGGATACCTAAAATAGTTCTTTCTCCACCTTTAGCCGAACTTAATGGCAGGAGAAGAGGTCCTGGCAAAGTTGGAGGCTGTAGTTCGAAGGTGGTAACAGGAGAAGAGTGTTCTTTATTGCAAAAGCCCTACTTTGGTCTCGATTTGCGAGTGTGCAACATCAATCTCCTCAACCTGGATTAGAGCAATCGTAATTTCCCTAATTTCAAGACAAACTAAATAATGTTGTACGATGGCATTTGCTTGTACATATATTACATCTAACCAACTTGGTTAAAAATCTTGCTTGTGATATGCTGAATGCATACTTCTATCTCTACCCCACTTATTGAGCAAGTTGTCACTCATTCTCTTATAGTTTGTTTTATAAGTTCCAAATGGATTACAAGTACCTAATCAAAACCAGAACATTAGCAGATTGGGATAGGGAGTGAGGTGTAACAAGAAATGACTGGTTATGGTCCTTAGAATCGATTTTCTTAACTTTTAAGGAAAAATGTACAGGTCTCCTCAAAAGGCTTGGTAGTTTTCAATACTTTAGTCTATATATGAAATAATAGGTACCTAGTGCGAATTTATGAACATGCAACACATATGAACCATGAATGGGTATTTAACGTTATAGTGGGATGAGGAATGGGAAGTGGAAGGGGGTTTTCACTGCGAATGTGTATGGATGTCACATACTAAGACACAAAAACAATCAGGAGTTAAGCTTGAAATAGAGTTTCATGCGACTTACAAATACTAAATATCACTCGGGTTTCAAATCAGATATTAGATGCAACTTACTAACTTGCTCAAATGAAAGGGTTCATCATAATTTTAAGGACAAGATTGATAAGAACACAACCAAAATTAAAGAGTTATTCGACACTCAATAATCCAATAATGCTAGCTCTAAGAGCTCAAGAATGACCTTGCTCGAAAGAGGAAAACTCCAAGTGTGTATGTATTCTTCACTATTTGATTTCCTTCTAATTACAAATGTTACTATTTATAGCAAGTCGTAAAACCCTAATGGCAAAAATATAAATAATGTATAAGGCCTTAAAACTTAAAAAATGGCCCATAATTGAAATAAGAAAAATATTTACAAAGTATATAAAAATGTGCATCTAACAAAGTAGTCGTTATGCAGTCATTCGAGCTGTTTATAGGATTGGGCCCAAGCAGAGGCCAGTTGGCAGTCGGGTGGCCGAGCAAGGGTAGGATGTTTAGAAGTCTTATTGTACTTGGCCGAGCTCATGGAGAAGTCGGCCCATAGTTTCTATCCTCGTAGATTGCTTGGTGCGAACTTTCCTATGCTATACCGAGCTGTTCTTTGACCTTAAGGCTTCGGTCGTTTGGTCTCTTATTGTTTTAGTAGACGACAAACCTGATGCCGAATGGTCCTTTCCCTCCTTGTATCCTTCAATTATCAGTTCAGCCTCGATAAGAGCAGGTCGATCTTGAGTTAGGACAGGTCGGCTTCAGCTTCTAGCAAATCTATATTAGCTTCTAATAGGTTGGCCTCGACTTAGGGATCGTCATAGACTGATTCTTATCATCACCTCAGGGTTGAAAAGAAGTTGTCCTCGACTTTAGATTTTGAGTGCTAGCCTGGATACCAAACAAACTTATTTTCCCTTTTCTCTTCAGCATAGGTGTCGAGTGGCTCTAGATTTCCTCAATGCTCATTAAGGTCAAGCAATAGCTCTTCTCATTCTTTCGAACTATGTAAGTGTTAAGGAAGCCATCATGGATTACTTTCTGACCATACTCCCATGGTTGGCTAAGAAGTGAATTTATGGCATTCATAAGGACCATGTCGAAGTCAACCTCGTCCTTATATGTCCAACCTTGAATGCTATCTGAGCTCTCTTATGTACATAGATCATACCCTTATCATTAAACCACTCAGTCCATATGGTTAGGGATGAGAGTAAGTCGGTAATCTCATCTTCTCCAGTACCTCGGCAGAAAAGATGTTGGTGTAACTACCTCCATCAATTACCAGAGAACAAGTCTTCCCATTCACCAAACATCAGATCTAAAATAAGTTCTCCCTTTGACCCAAGTCTTCCTTCATGTCAGCTCATCTGCTCGTCAGGGCTAAAGGTTCTCCCATCTCAAGGTAGACGTTTATTGCTTTCTCACTCCCAGAGTTCTTATCGCTATGGCTCTCTAATTGAGCATCTGATCCTTCACCATTCAAAATCATTACCCTCTTATTTGGGCATTGGGAGGGAATATGTTTGTAACCCAAACATTTAAGGCACTTAACTTCTTGAGCTTTGGTATTGGGCACTCTCTCTTTCTCTACTTTCTTAGTGTCAACCTAGTTAAGTCGGCTAGACTCTCCTTTCTCCATCCTCCTTTCTAGCCCTTTTCTCTTGGCATACCTCTTCAGCTCAAGCCTACCTTGTTGAGGTCGACTAGTCGACCTTTTATGCTGTCTTCTCCTCTGTCTCTTTGCCCTTAATGCTAAATTGATCGGCTTATCCAATGAGTTGAACAACTGCAGTTCGACTACATCAGCAATGTCATCTCGGAGTCCATTCAGGAACCTAGCAATAGTACAGTATTGGGGCTCGACAATCTCGCATCTGGTCATTAAGGTCTCAAATTCTTGCAAGTACTCTTCAACAGTATTTCAACCTTACTTAAGGTGCTAGAAAGCATAGAGCATCTCTTGCTTGAACTAGGTCGACATAATGCATCGATTCATCAACCTCTTCATAAGCCTCCAAGTTCTAATCGGCTCCTCTCCTTCAGCATCTCTCTTGGTGATCAATTCATCCTACCAAAGGCTTGCATATTCATCAATGGATAATAAAGCCAGCTTAACCTTTGTCCGGTCATCACACTCATAGCAATTAAACAAGTTCTCGACTCGGGGAACCCAATTAAGGAACTCTTTAGGTTGGCTATGTCTACTGAAGGTCGGCAGTTTAAGCTTGATATTGTTAAGCCCTCAATTATGTACTCAAGGTTCATCCCTTGCATTCCTATCTAGTCGGTTTACCTTGGATTGGCCACTTCTGTTGGAGCTCTACTTGGCCATATTTTTTCTCAGCCTCGGCTATCTTCTTCGAGCTCCTTGATTCACCTCGAAGTTAACACTCGTGTCATTGCTTCCTCTCGGCTTAAGTTGGTTTTCTCTTCTTCTTAGCTTGGTAGCTTTTCTTAGCTATCGCTTATCATTATCAAGTTCATTAGAGCCACTTCTACTGGTGGATGTTTGTTCCTTTCTTTCACCTCGGCCAATATGTCTATGGCCTCAAACTAAACCAATAAGCTCCTGAATAGAATTGGTGAGATTCTATATCTAATATTCTAAGTTGTTAATTTGTCACCTTAAACTTCCGTAAGGGCTATCACCACTATTATAGACACCATCTTTAGGCATTCTTGTTTGTATAGTAATTTCCAAAGAAAATTTGAATAAACACAATTTTCAACAAAACACAACTACAGTAACCTAGAAATGACTACTAATCAACTTCTATAGCTGCCTATGACTATTAAACACTTCTATAGCAACTAATAGATGTTTAAACAATAAAGCAAACTTTGAAGAACAACATACGCATGTCTCTTCAAAGTTCTGATACCAGCAAAGCTGATGTAAATCCACGAACACGCAATGGGTACGAACCATGAATGGGTATTTAACGTTTGAGTGGCATGAGGAATGGGAAGTAGAAGGGGGTTTTAACTGCGAATGTGTATGGATATCATGCATACAAAAACAAACACAATCAAGGGTTGAACTTGAAATAAAGTTCGATGCGACTTACGATTACTAAATGTCACACGGGTTTTAAATGAGATATTAGATGTGACTCAGTAACTCACTCAAATAAAGGTGTTCACAATAATCTTAAGCACAAGATTGATAAGAATGTAAGAAAGATTAAATAGTTATTCGACACTCAATAACCTAATAATGCTAACTCTAAGAGCTTAAGAATGATCTTGCTTGAAAGAGGAAAGTTCCAAGTGTGCGTATATTCTTCACTATTTGATTTCCTTGTAATTACAAATGTTGCTATTAGCAAGTCATAAAAGCCCGATGGAAAAAATGTAAATAATGTACAAGGCCTTAAACCCAAAAGAATGGCCTACAATTAAAATAAGGAAAATATTTATAAAGTATACAAAACTATGCATTTAACAGAGTGGTCGACATGCAGTCATCCAAACTATCTATGGGATCGGGCCTGAATAGGAGCCAGTTGGCAATCGGGTGTCGAGTTACAGTAAGATGTTTGGAAGTCTTATTATGCTTGGCCCTTAGCGCAAACTTTCCCATGCTGTGCTGAGCTGTTCTTTGACCTTGAGGCCTTGGTCGTTTGGTCTCTTGCTGTCTTAATAAATGACAAACGTAATGCTGAATAGTTACTTTCCCTCCTTTTGTCCTTTGGTTATTACTCTAGCCTTGACAAGAGCAGGTCGGTCTTGGGTTAGGATATGTTGACTTCAGCTTCTAATAGATTTGCATTGGCTTATGATAAGTTGGCCTCAGCCTTGGGATCATTGTAGACTAATTCCTGTCACAAAGGCAACTGTATCAAGGTAGGTCTAAGCTTGTAAAAAGCTTGAATTGGAAGGTAAGAAATGCATGAAAACAATGAAGTAAGCAAGCAAAAATCCATGAATGATCCTAAGGATATAACACACCAAGGAAACTCTGTTGACTTACAAACCTAGCTTAATATGATGTACGAGCTATCAAGTGAGTCACTTACCACCTAGCCTTGCTTAAGAGTTAAGAGAAGAGTAGGGAAAGAAGTAAGCATAGTAGTTCACTAGGAGTGGTATGTATTTAATATATGGATTCATATTGTTGCAATTAAATATTGCAAAGGTATTTATACCTAAAATGTTAGGGTAATTTACTTAAAATGGAAAAGACAAAACAGGTATTGTCTAAAAAAAGTCATGGATAAGGAGTAATAAAGGGTATAAATGAGAAATTAAAGAAATGAGTGATTGGTGCAATAAATCCTTTCATATAGGGGCTGCATACGTGGTGGTTAGTCATTAGGACGCTCTTAGTAGAAACAGAAAAAGTTGTACGATTAAGCTAGAGGTTACCAAGCAGAGGTGCTAAGTGAACCCAATGGTTCTTTCGATGAGATTTTAACTTGGATACATTCTAGGGTTCTTGGTACAAGTATTGCCGAGCCAGTACTTGGCATAAGTAAAGCATAGTAAATAGTAAGGCTAGCAGAGCAATTAGGGGAATATAAATCAAGTCAGCACACAATGCTTAACAGAACTAAAATAACTTGGCTCGGTATGTGAAGTTGTTCGACAGTGAAGATCAACTCGGCCTTAACTAGAGTTTGTTGGAACAAAAGAATCCACTTCATCAGTCCTTTAAGCCATCAAGCTCCGGCTTAGGTCAATGGTCTAATTGTTTGATTCTCATCAAACTCTTTCTTAAAAAAGATATTAATTGAGTCTATGCGATAGTCTATTCTTTTTATATTTAAGCAAATTGATATAACTAGTGATTTAAAAAACTCAATTAACATGCTTAAATTAGTTGGAATTTTTTTAGATAAAACTTGATCAAAATCCCTCAACAAGATTATCTTAATATAATATCAGTTTTTTTTTAAGAGAATCACCATGAGACAATAGGTAAGCACATGTGTTCATTTTTATTTGTCAAGAAGTAAATGAATGGAGTTGTTATGGATACATGATCCTCGAGCTGTGGACGACTTATTGAATTTTCTTGAAAATATGTATTAGGGGAAGCAACTTTGGTTAGATTAACAAATTAGTCATTTTTAGTTTGCTGGAACAAATTAAAGTTGAAAAGGAGTAATAATTTCTTGAGTATTGTTTCATTTTACAGTCGAGAAATTTTCAAAATAAAAGTGAGGTGTCTAACACATACGAATGTTATAGTTCCCAATGATATGACCTACAAATGTTGGAACACAACAATTATCACAATTGCTCCAATATATGACCCGTTACGCCCCAAAGTCACAGAGTCGTAACAGTCCCACCGTATAAACCATTCTATGATAGTAACTGGCCTTATAGTACCTACTATAAACATGATCTACACAAAGCATCGAAGACTCCTCGCTTTGAAATAAATAGTCCAATAAAGTGTTTAGCTAAAGTTATAGTAATTATTACAAATTTTAGATCAACATACATAATTATATGTAAATTCTACAGAACTTCCCAAGAAACTCTACATAAACATAACAGTTCACTAATTTACATAACGACTATTAGTCTTTCATTCTTAAACTATAAAGGATACTCTAGTTATACATCCACTGCTAATCGAATTGATCCTCACATCTCAGGCTTCAAAAGAACTAACCGTTGAATAATTGTAAAGTGACATAATACTTGAAGTATTCAGAAATCAAGACCTGCAAAAGAATCTATATGGGTATGAGCAAGTGTAACAAGTAAGTGTCATCACACAACTTAATCTAGTTCGTTGCAAAATCAGAGAAATTTGACCCACTCTAATCCTGGTTGAGGAGCTTTCATGTTAGGCAATAGCTCACACCCAAACCCAGGTTTGTACAATGGAGACACTACTCCTCCTAAGACTATCCTTTGAAGCAATGCCATCATCCTTACCGCGACCTCCACTCTTGTTACTTAGTTTGGTTAAGGATGAGAAAAAGACCAATTGTTATCCAGCGCTATCTTTATTGAAGGTATTGGTGTTTGGTTAGAAAATCCTAATGATCCCTAAAGGGTTGCAATGTATGACAATTTAAGTCATTAGAGTCGAATAAGATTTAATTCCATTTAGGGTATTCAAATAATTTCACACCAATCCAATCATAAGATAAAATCAATCACATTACAATTTCAGCACGAATTCAGATACTCAAACATATGCATAAACTACTTACAATCACAATCATACATAATCTTAAGTCTCCGAGTACCATAAAATAGTACTCCAATACAATAAGTAATAACCGAACTTACTTGGAATTCTCAGTCGCCCGATTACTTAATTGCAAGCCGGTTCGTCTCTAGGTATCCTATAATACAAATAGGTCTTTTTAGTACTTATACTTTAATGATTCATATTCTAAGTTATAATTTAACTCATTTCACCGTATATACCTATTATTATTAATGATTCATTCTACCTTATTTCAGGGTTCGGTTTCTAAATTAAATTCTAGTTTTAATTCTGGAATCTTAAATATGCTCGAATCCTAATGTGAAATTAATCACGTTAAGCTCGAATATTCTAATATCATATTGGATCTTAATTTAGTGTTCTAAATTGTTCAGTACACGCTAATCCTAATTAAGGTATCAGATTTATTCTCAATGTAAGAAAATCTTATATTTTTTAAATAATTACCTAAAATTAAATTTTGTTTCAGATTTATTATATACTGATTTTTATTATTATATTATCTAATAAACCTAATTTTTCATATTTATTAAATTTCCAATTCTACATATTCCTAATTTCGTACAATTACCACATAATTCTTTCATTAATTACACTTAACACTCTAAAGGTTAGGATTAGATTTCCACATCATAAATTAACATTCCTAAACATCTAATTACTATCTAAATCAGTAATTAATCACTTAATCACCTAATTAACACAAAATTACCCAATTTTCCCATTATTTTAAGGTTAAAAGTTTCAAAAATTAAATTTTAAAAAATGGCTTCATAGCGCTGTTTTATATCACTTAAGCATTCTATAGAAAAAATTTGAGCTCCAAATTATACTCCTAAGCCTATTTATTTCTAATTCTAATCATGCTTGATTTTGCTTAATTTATTAAGAACCCTATATTTTTAGATGTAATTAAACTTAATTACTATTTTTTCCTAAATCTACATACAATAAAACCTTAGAATAATAAGTTTCATAATTTTCTGGGCAAAATAAATAATTTTAAGAAATTATATAAAATCAGAGCAAATGAGAGACTCACTCGGTCCGATGACTTTTAGGCTTTCAACACTGGTCCAGGTGCATTAGCCAGTCCAGGAAGTAGGTTTATAGTAGGGTGGTGGTGGTGGTGGTGGCTCGGTCCCAGGTGGTGGTGGCTCGGTCGCAGGTGGTGGTAGCTCGATCTCAGGTGATGGTGGTGTATAGGTTTGATTCACTAGCCCCTATTGCACAGATTTCCTTATTTTCTTCCCAACTCTAATTTTTCTCTTCCAATTTCGATGCTCCCAATTTTACTTATAACTATCCAAATGAGCTCTGTAATTTTTTTTCCTATTTATAGGGCTTTGTAGTAATTATTGTGCATTTAATTGGACAAGACATTGCCCAAATCCCTTAATTTTTGCCTTTTATGTTGCTTTATTTTGATTGGTTATTTTTCTTCTTCACTTCCTGACTTACCACAACCAAATCCACACCATTCCTTATTTCTTTGATTTTTTTCTTAATTAATTAATAATTTTATTTAATTATTTAATAAGTTTTTAGCCAATTTAAGTAATTTCGTATATTTTTATCTATACGTAAATACATGTGGGGTACATATGA
This sequence comes from Lumnitzera racemosa, assembly GCA_024138005.1. NCBI lineage: Eukaryota > Viridiplantae > Streptophyta > Magnoliopsida > Myrtales > Combretaceae > Lumnitzera > Lumnitzera racemosa. Next base: position 77,988,352 of record JAMXBC010000004.1, on the reverse strand, counting down.
ACATTCCTAATTATTATTTAGGTTATTTTATGATTTTTAGTATACATATAATCTATCTCTAGTAATTTATTAGTTATTAGATTACACTTTTCGTCTTTTCGATAATTAACAATTATTTTACTTAAAATTTGTAAATTTTATAGTCTCCTATTTTACTTTTTTTTTTTTTAATTTAAGTTTACGGGATCATTTTTACTAATATTTCTATTTATAGTTTATAATTTAGATTTGATCGAATCTTTTAACCAATTGTCTTAAATTTTATGTACTAAGTTCAATCTTATGGTCATTTCGCTTAAATTTAACGCTTACATGACCCATGAAATAATCAGGTTAAGGATCAACATAATCGATTATGAATCTAAAGGATTGATAAGATTCGATAGAAATAAAAACATTAGCAATTGAATTGGCTAGGGTTTAATAACAACTCTCATAAGAGATTATGTTTTTAAAATTGCAAAGGAGATTAATTCACATAAACTATCTATGTAAAGAAGATGCTTAAATGCACCTTAAACCTTAAGAACTAAAGTATAATTAAAAGCACTTACAAAAAAAAAATGACAAAATACAAGGATATAATAATGCGGACTTGTTTACATTTAGGTTTATGGGCATAATCTTAGACGTAAGCTTCTTAAATTTCCAACATTAGGAGAAACATAACTAAATTGTGAAGAATTACCTTCATGCCATAAATTGTAGTTGAGTTAACAATTGTGATAATGGGCATGAACCTTATTGCTTACTAATTTCTTTGAAACTGACACGATCATATTTTTCTTAACACTTAGGATCACGAGCGTAAACTAGGTCGTATACTTCTCCATAGTCCCATTTTGAGCCTCTAACCCCACCTTTTACACCTTGGCTCCTTCATAGGCTTGAATCATGATAAGTAAACTGCAATTCCCATCATCCTTGCAAAGTTGGCAAAGATTTGCCCTCAAATCTTGTACTGTTTTAGACTTGCAAAATAAGGAACTAGGACTCCATGCAGACAAACTTGGTTGCCTTTCCTTCAACTCACCTTGGGTCGTTTAATCCCCTTTAATTTCTTCAAGCATCATAAAAGTAAACCAAATCTACTTTTTCGTCTTTAATAAAGGCAAAGACGTTTTGAAACCTATCATACACGACTTCTTATCACATATCCTCCTCCATCACAACCACATCAAATATTAACTCATCCTCATAAGCCCCAATCTTTGATAATACTTTCACTTGTTTATTGACATAAAGTTTTCCCTTCTTACAAAACCATAGACAAAAATAGTAGAAACAATATTAGTGTAACTTCCATTATCAATTATGACATAACAACTTTTATTCTTCATACAGCATTAAGTGAAGAATAGATTTTCTCTTTGAGTCACATCAATTGGTGGCGTGCTCTCAAAAGATCAATTAATAGTGATTAGGATCATCTACATTGTCATTAGCTTTTACATGAAAAAATCAACTAACTCAAATTAATTTAAATTATCCTTTGAATCTATAACCATATCCTCCTTCTCTTCCTCATTTATTACTTCTATCTCTCATTATAGACTCTCAATGATTATAACTCACTTGTTTCAAAGCTCCACTGATATATGTCCAAATCTTTGTCATTTAAAGCATTTAATATCAGTAGTCTCCCGCTTATGTTATCCCTACTAATTCTTTGGAATCTTACGTAGAGTAGGACTTGCTTTTATTACCCTTCCTATAACTATTGAACTCTTGACACTCAAACTTATTAAGTCTTTAGGCTTCTCTTTAACTTGGCAATCACTATGGCATTGAAATTTGGCTCGTTGCCTTTACTTTTGACATTTAACCTTTAATGCTACCTTGATAACACCATCCAAAGTCTCAAATGGCTAGATCTCAATAGCATCTGCTATTTAATATTTCAATCCAATAATGAACTTGAATGTCATTTCTTCAACTGATTCGCCCACCTCACACCACATAGATAAAGTTTTGTATTCCTTAACATACTTGATTACACTATAACTACCTAACTCAGATCCTACAGTTTAAAAAGGGAGAATTATTACGAAGGGGATGAACGTTTGGGGTTTAGTTCAAATAGGGGATCAACGCATTTAAAAATTCAAATAAGGGATAAACATTTTGAAAAGTTCAAATAAGGGACCAACGTTTCACAAGGTGGTGCTATTATGAATCCCTCATTTGAACTACTTTATAAAATATTGATTCCCTATTTAAAATTTTCGAAACATTTATTCCTTATTTGAACTTTTTAAAATGTTGATCCCCTATTTGAACTAACCCCTAAATGTTCATCCCCTCTGTTGTAATTTTCCCAATTTAAAAAACAGTTTCTATTTGTAATAATAAGGTACAAACTTCTTTCTCATCTCTGACCCTAAGTAGATATCTTACCTTCTCCATTTTCCCTTCTTTAAATACAAATATTTCTCTATAATAGTGTTGCTTAACCTATGAACTCTAAAGAAGCCAGGTTGATTTTTGTGTGGCTCATCATAATCATAATAATTAAACAACTAGTCCACCTAACTCTCCTAATCTAGGTAGTTATCAGGTAATCTGTACCATTAAATTTTGGAATGGATAGTTTAACAACAACAATTCCCTTCGTTTGTTGATACTCAATTCTTCTTATCTATTGATAGTCAACTCCCCTAATGGTTTACATCATTTATGTGACCCCTTGCAAAGTTATCATCTTTAATGTCATGTAATTTATTATCCTTATGCTCTTCATGATCCCTCTATGGTCACCCATCAACACCTCATCTCCTTAAAACATTTAGGGCCTATTGAAGGTTCTCATTCATTGTAGTCAATTTTTGAGTTAAATTTTGCATCATACCCTTAAACATTTGTATAAGTACAATCATTTGATCATTGTCAACTTAATTAGGTATATTACACTACCTATTGTCATTCTCATTCCTTTACCTTGCATTAACACTACTGTTATCAATCATATTTGCCAATATCAATAAACCTTAAATTCCTTCCAACGATCAATAATAATTCAATAATGCAACTCCTATAATATGTGAATCTCACCACTTCAAATGCAACGCTTCTCCAATAATCAGTAGTATTTCTCCAATCATAAACCTAATTAATTCAATATTTAAGGGATAATGAATAGTCACCACTTACTGGATAGCGCATCGAACTCCAATGCCACTATGATGTGTCTAATACGTACAAATGTTATAGTTGTTAATTCAATATGACCCGCAAACGTTGGAACACAACAACTAACACAATTATTCCGATATGACCCATGAAATAATTGAGTTAGGAATTGCCACAATTGATGACAAATGTAAAGGATCTATAATATTCAATAACAATAAATACATGAGTAATGGAATTGGCTAGGCTTTGATAATAACTCTCGTAGGAGATTGTGTTTTCAATATTGAAAAGGGGATTAATTCACATAGTTACAATGTAAACAAGACACTTAAATACTTAAACCCTAAGGACTAAAGAGTAGTTAAAAAATGTAACAAGAAAATAAAAGAAAATATAAGGAAATCATAATGTGTGTGTTGATGTTTAGGTTCATCGGTGTGGTCCTAAGCGTTAACCTCTTAAACTTCTAAGTTTAGGAGATACACAGCTAATTTGTGAAGAATTAACTTTGTGCTTTGGATTGTAATTTGGCTTGTGACCATAATCATGGGCACGAACCGTACCACTTCCTAATTTCTTTGAATCACAATTGTATTTTTCTTCATGCTTAGGTTTACGGGTGTGAACTAGGTCATGTACTTGTTTATAGTCTCATTTTGAGCCTCTAACTTGACCTTTTACACCTCGATTTCCTCATGAGCCTATGTTATGATGTATTAAACTCTAATTCCATCAAAAAGTTCTATTATTTAAGGAATAACAATTCATCTAGTGAAAGATATTAATAAAAATTCCTTAACTATTCCACATTACATAGAACAAATAATACTTAATTACTTATGATATAATTTTTTATAAACCAAACCAAGGAATAATTATTCAATGATAATAAAGGTAAAATGGAAATTCCATTCTAGTAAGCCAAATATAATGCATGAAGAGTATTTATTGACATGTGAATTGGATCTAGTAATGATAGAAACACTTACAAACACTACGACCAATTTTTAGTTCTTGCTTTATGACTAGGATATTTTGAGAGCTTTATGCTTTTTTTCTTCCTAAAAAAAATATATATAGGTGTTGTTGTATGAGCACTTGATGTAATCGAAAGTCGAAAATAGGAAAAACATAACAATCGAGTTTACCTCACTGAATATAATAGACATGTAATAATATTTCGATTCATTAAGAATTGAATAGATTAGTAATAGTCTTATTATAGAGTTTTGCTTGCAAAAAATCATCCAAGAATAGACTTATAATAGAAACTAATTGATTAAATTACTCTCTATTTCTCTCTCCTCTAATAATCTCTATAATTCAATTGTCTCTTATTCTTGTAAATGTTTTATCTCTCTTTTGGTCATTCTCTTTTTCTCTTTCTCTCATGATCTTTATCACTATCTCTTTCCTCCCGTCATTAACTCTCATTCGCTCATCTCTCTTTTTCCCATTCAATCATCTCTCTTTTCTTTAATCACTTTATCTCTCATTTGGTTTTTTTGTCTCTCCTCTTATAGTTATTCTCTCTCCTTAAGTCATTTTCTCTCTCCTCTAATTGAGGTTTAGATGTATGGAAAGGAGTAAAGTGCAATTGGAAACAATAGTGAGGAGTTAAGGGCAATAATACAGTAAAGAGTAGTAATGGATCTAAAAATGAATAGATCATAATAGCTATTCATAGGATATTAGTCTATTATAGTTACTCACTATATCGTGAGATTTATCGGCTTGCTAAATATTTATCAAAGTTAAATAAATATTGCAATTTGCTTGTTTATGAAATAGAGGGGGACTTGCAATTTTGCTACCCCGTATCTAGTAAAGAGGACGAGCCATGAGAGTTGTTAATTGAATGTAGACCAAATTTCAAACTGGACTAAGGAAAAGATTTTGTAAGCCTCACAACTAGTCACTCATGGTTTCGATCGGTTGAAAGATCTGATCGAACTTAAATTATAAGTAAAGTTAGAAATATTAGTAAAATGATCCCGTAAATTCGAATTTAAGAAAATAAGCAATATAATAAAAGAATATAAAAATTTCAAATTTTAAGTAAATAACTCATTATTTATCGAAAATGCATAAAATGTATTCCGATAATTAACTAATCGCTAAAGATAAATTATTTGCATACTAAAAATCATAAAATAACCTAAATAATATTTAGGAATATTTATTTGTACTATATATGAATTTACATATATGTAGAAATATGCGTAATTACTTAAAATACGCGAAATATGCTAAAAGAACAATAAATAATTAAAAAAATTCATAATTAATTAAGGAAAAATCAAGAAAAATATAGAAAAATGAGGAAAATTCCAAAAGTGGGGCGTGACAATCTAAAATTGAAGAAAAAAGATCATCTAATTAAAATGTAACAAATAGAAAGTGGAAAAAAGAAGAGATAAGCTAATTATTTTATCTCATTAATGTACAATAATTTCCATAAAACTCTATAAATACTCCAATTTTTTCAAAAACTCATTTGTTTAGTTTGGAGAGTGAGAAAAATGAAAAGAGGCAAAATTGAGAGAAAAATTAGAGTTAGGAAAAAAAAAAAGAAAACTGTGCAGTTAGAGCTTGTAAGGAGAACCCAAACCCGACGAACAATTGAGAATGGACGGCCACCACCACCACATGATGGTAGCAGTGCCCAGGTGGGCTGATACACCTATGGCCACCGACGGTGGCTGGAGCCACTCAAATCGGTGAGTTCGATTTCCAATACGATTTTGTGTAATTTTGTAAAAATATTAAATATTCTTAGAAAATTATGAAACTTGATATTCTAGAATATTTTTATATGTAGTTTTTAGGAAAAATATTATTTTGACAAAAATATGTCCCGTGATATATGGTTCTTAAGAAATCATACAAAACCGAGCATGTTTCGATTTAGAAATAAATGACCTTAAGTATGTAGTTTTGAGTTCAAATTTTTTTGTGTAAATTACTTAGATGATATAAAACAATGCTATAAAGCCCGTTTTTAAAAATTAATTTTTAAAATTTTTAGATAATTTTTAGGCCTTAAAATGAGCCATAAAATAGGTAATTTAGGGTTAATTAAGTAATTAAATGGTTAATTATTGATTTAGTGAATAATTATATGTTTTAGGATGTTGAAATCTGATGAAGTATGAAACTTGTAGTGTTTAAGGTGTTAGATATAATTATTGGGCTAATTATGTAATAAATAAGTAATAAGGAAAAATAGTACATTTAAGTAAATTTGGTAATTTAGGGCAATTAGGTGTAAAATCTGATTTAGGATGAATTTAGATATTTTGAAATGATAATTAATATTGGGAGATGGTAATTAGAGTGTTAGAAATATTAGATGTATATTATATACATAATAGGTGATAATATATAATATGTAATTATTAGAAATATAATAAATAGAAGATATTAAAATAAAAATTGATATTATAAAAATAATAGGGATATATAATAAATCTAATAGAAATCTTGAATTTATATAATTATATGAAAAATATAAAAATTTCTTACATTAGGAATAAATTCGGTACATTATTAAGGATTTAAGTATACCAAGTATAATAAAATATTAACTAGAGGTAATTATGATATTTAGGATATCTGAAAGTAATGTGATTAATTTCACGTTATGAGTTGAAACGAATTTCTAGGTTTCGGGTATAAAACAGTACTTAGATATCGAACTAGAACCTAATTTAAAAATCGATGCGGAAACTAAACTTGAACCTAACCCCAAATCTAGAATAATTGTAAAAGATTTAAGAACCTAAATAACTGGATATATTAAATCCTAAACAAAACATAATAATAAGCGTTATAAGATAAAACCAACTTATAATAGTTATATGAAAAACTGAAACCACGTTTGTGTTATAGGGACGATCAGCGATGGCTTGAGCAAGTTGTACCTCGAGTGAGTGAGCAAAGAGTTCAGGTAAGTTGGGATTAATACGTTGCTGTATTTTGGAGGCTTAAGATAATGCTTGGTTTTTATTGTTAGATAATTGGTTATGTGCATGTGCTTGATTATGGGTAGTGCTTGATTATGGGTGATGCTATGATTTTGTTTATTGTTCTAGCCTGAATTGTATGATTTGTATGAAATGATTAATCACCCTAAACTGGACTTAATCAAATATACGACCCGTAATTATAATTGAACCTGCATGGCAACTCATTATGGGAAACCTAAGATTTTTCGACCAAATACCTACCCCTTCAAAAGGGATAGCGTAGGATTGCATAATAGTCCCTTCTTTATCCTTAGTTAAACTAAATGATAGGAGAGGAGGTCGCGGCTAAGGTGAAGTCAATGGTTCGAAGGTAGTTGTGGGAGGAGCGGTGTCTCCATTGCATAAGCCTGGGTTTGGTCGTGAGCTGTTGCATTAACTGCAACTCCTCAACCCGGATTAGAGCGGGTGCAATTTCTCTAATTTCACGACGGGTTGGACAACATCGTGCGATGGCATTTAATTGAACATGCATTGCACCTAATAAGTTGGTTGATAATCTTGTTATGTTTATGATATAGTTTTAAGTTTCCCATCCTAACTTCCTTAGCTATGGTTGCTCATATCCCTATAAACGTTGTACAGGTGCTGGCTAAAAAGCAGCATACAACTACTCTGAAGTTAGTAACTGCTAAATCCTGAGGAGTGAAGAAAAATATTTGAAGAACAAATTTAAGGTCTAAGCTTTTATTTTAAAATTTTTCATTTCTGAATAATGTAATAACTAGGAAATATGTTACGGTGAAATATTGTAAACGTTAATTGTAATAACTAAATTTCAGTGTATATACATATTTTCTTACTTTCTTAGATAGATGATTTATTTAAATTACAAACTGTTTACTTTAAAGCGGGTTAGTCGTGGACGCCTTATGTAGATCAGGTCTAGGATAGCAGTTGTAAGGCCAACTTCTATCTTAAAATGGTTTATATGGCGGGGCTATTACGACTCTACCGCTTCGGGACATAATAAGATTTACCTTTTATTCTTATGAAGCAAGTTTTAAGATCTAGTTTTGGGTTAGATTTTCAACTTTAGGTTGTGTACTCTTAAGACCTCTCATGAAAAATGCTTTTTTACTCATGGTTCATTAAAAATGCAAAAGCTTTATTGAGCAAGTATGCCATGCTTACCTTCCAATGCTTGTTAATGCCTTTAATGATTAATATCCGTCATTGCTATCAATTATCATGCCAAATAAGAAGCTACTATTATAAATAAAGAAAAGTATATTGAACTATAAGAAGAAAAAGAGAAGCATAAAGAGGAAGGTAAAATAAGGGAGCAAAGCGTAAACTTTCTTTTGCCTTTCTTAGATCGTGAATTTGTTTGACAAGCTATCAATAACAAGTAGCAAGAATATACTATCAAGCCCTTTTGTTCATGATGACGAGTTAAAAAGGACAACAGCAAAGATACCATTGCCGATAGCCATAATAGCAAGGATGCCCTTGTCAATAGCCATTAAGTTCTCTTATTCATGTAATAACTTGAAAAGAATATGAGTCCATCAATTTATAGAGTTAAAATTTCTAGAGCCGAGGATAATAGTTGTGCCAAGTGAGTTGAATAAAGATTGCTTAAGCATTGGTAAACATTTAACCAATTTTAGGCAATTATACAATTGATTTTAGATAATTTATGTGAATGAAAATTATTAAATATAGTAGATTTTATTAAGATGTGATTTGGTTATGTTGATGGAAGGTAGCCAAAATAAATTAGGCAAAATAGAGAAATAAAAGATTGAAAAATAAAATTGGAGCTAATGAAAAAAGAAAGCATGTGCTGTATTGATTGTAATTTACTTCAAGGGAAGTAATAAACTAAAACTCTAGTGATAATGTGTTTTTAACATATTTTTCCAAGAAAAATGTATAAGAAAAGTGCAACTTGAATGCTTGTAATAAGGATCAATCTATGTATAATGTTGAGAATATAAACACGTACTTATTGCTAGGTTACCAATTTTACATCAGTGAAAGCCTATCTAACATAATATAACTACAAAGGTAATGGCTTCTTGCTTTTATGGTTTGTAGGTTACAACTTCACAAGCCTGTTGAGTTTTGTTAGGCTTATCCTCCTTTTGTAATACAATATGTTTGTTGCCTTTTACCTACCATACGTGCATTCGAATTCCTTAAGATTGGCAACACCTCTTCCCTACATCTCATTCCTAGTTATCTCCTACATGTCATTCTACATTACCTATCTTACCACATGTAGCATAGGATACATATTATATGCACATGATCATTATAATCAAATTCCCTTATCTATAAACCCTAATATATTGATGAGGTGTAGATGACTCTATAAACTTTCAATATGTATTTTCAAATTCTCATAACTTTTTGAAAATATACAAATAATCTATGAAGCGTTGTTGAAATCTTAAAACCATTACTAAAGAAACCGCATATAGTGATGATTCCTACACTTTGATCATTTGAAGTATATATGCATAATTCAAAAAGTTGGAGTGATAAAGTCACATATTAGAAGTTTAAGAGTCCATCATTCCTAATTAATTGTTTAGAGAATATATTTGAAATTTGTTATTACATATAACATAATATTTTAAAATTATAGTTGGTAGCTTTTGGAATGACATTTAATAAAAACCCCATAGCTAACCACTTGTAACTTTGATTCAATTTATGTATTCTTAACATTAACATAAATTTAATATGAAATAAAAAAGAACCCCAAAACCCATATTACATCTTCTTTTATATTGTAATAATATTATTATTTTTTTAATTTTAAGGTTAGGAGCTTTTTAAAATATGTTCTAAGTACAATTTGAAATAACTAATTTATTTCCTTTTCTGTTATCTTTTTTCCTCCTATCATTAATAACAATTTGCTTTTACCCCCAAAGCAAATTGTTTTCCTCCTTCTCTTGCTTCTATCACTTATTTAAGAGAGAATTTAAGGTAAATTATCAATCTTTCCATGTTTTTTTTTTCCTTTCTTATTCCTTTTTTGCTAAAAACTTTCCCATTTAAGGTTTGAATTCTTTACAATCCCTCTCTCTCTCTCTTTTCTTACTTATGTTTATAGAAATATATCAAACCCAATTCAGTAAAAAAAAATAATAATAAACCAAAAGAATAGATTAATCTCGTATTATGAAAGAGTTTGTAATAAAGAATTTCCTTTTTTTCAATTTTTTATTTTCAATATTTAAGAAATAATGTGATGGAAGTAAGAAGGAATGGTTTATTCTCATTCAACAAGCAGGTATTATCAATTTCTTCTTTTCATTGTGTTATGCCTAAGCTTTTAAGAGCGGCAATTTCTTGAATTAAAAGGCATGTAATTCTTTAAGATAATAATAGTGTTTAACGAGTGATAATCAATACCAGAAAAATCAAGTGAGATCTTTTGTCTTTCTTTTATGGTTACAATTGTAGAACCCTTGAGAAATATTAAGTGAATAATAGGACTTTAGAGTTTTGAATAATAAATATGACTTCCGGATCAAGAGAAATGTTAAAATAATGAAATTATAAAATATTAATTGTGATTAAAGGTTTCGTAGTTGATTCGATAAGAAAGTTAATGTTTTCCTTGAAAACATTATTTGCATCTTGAATATGACAAAATTGAGGGTCGGTTTTGGTTGTAAACAATCATTGTAACTAGATTTAGTTGGAATGTAGATTTTGGTTGCAATTGCAATTGCTTGTTATAATCAGCTTGTAATTAATATGTTTTTTTCTAATTACAAATGGGTTGCAACTAATTAGCAAAAAGTCCTTTTTTTTGGGAAAAAAAAAGAAAGATCACTATATTTTATTTATTTGTAAGCAATTTTTATTAGCAACACTAATTATTATTCTATTTCATATATATAAGTCTTGTTTTAGAATCTAACTATTTGGTAATATATATATATATATATATTGGTATAAAATATATAATTACTTATTTTAACTTTAGTTGTATGAGAGTGTTTTGTTATAAAGTAGAAAAGTACGCAAAAGTTTATTTTGGCCTATGATTGTTTGGTATATAATATATAATATAGTTTGTATTAATATGCAATAAAGAATTTTTTTTACGATAATGTAATAAAGTATTTTACTTTCACAATATTATAAGGTTGACTAATATTATTAAATACTTACCTAGTATTTCTATGTACTAATCTTTAATAAACAACTAAATAATTAGGTATTACATATAATGGTTTAATGTTATAAACTAAATAACTTATCTTATTCTATAATATAAAATCAAAATATTACAAAAAAAAATTTGAAAAAAGAATTTTATTGTGAAATTTCCAACGCTTTTTAGTCAAGAAAAAAACATAGTAAATTTGCCTTATGTAAAAGGATTTACCGAGGATAAAATTCCTATAAAGGTAAGGTTTATTGAAATAAATCAAGAATTGTTAGAATTTTGTAAAATAGAAAATCAAGATTCATTAAATAAAAAATTAATTAAAAAATCTAAGTCACATTTGTCATACTTAGTCTTTTATATTTAAAATCACGCAGAATTAGAAAAAGGTGCTTAAAGAGTAGTTATTAATTATAAACCATTAAATTCAGTTCTTAAATGCATTAGGTATCTAATACTAAATAAAAAAGATTTACTCAATAGATTAGTTGATGCTAAGACTTTTTCAAAATTTGATATAAAGTCTGGTTTTAGTAAATTCAAATAAGTGAAGATGATAGATATAAGTATAGTTACTAAAATCACATGTCAAAAATATGATTTTACGAGTTTATGATTTTATAATGTTTTTTTTTTAGTTAAAATGAATGTAAAATTATTTATGTATAGATTTTTAGTAAAATTATAAACTTTTATGTACGATTTTACCTATTTTGTACGATTCTATATATTGAATAGTTGAATTACGATTTTGATAATCATGATACAAGACAGCTTTTACAGTACCTTTTGGTGATTACGAATGGAATGTAATGCCATTTGGCCATAAGAATGCTCCTTCTAAATTTCAAAATATTATGAATAAAATCTTTACACCATACTTAAGTTTTTCAATTGTTTATATAGATGATGTTTTAATCTTTTCAAAAAAAATATAGATCAACATTTTAAACATCTAAAAAACAATTTTCAACATAATCAAAGGAAACGGTTTAGTAGTTTCTAAGAAAAAGATGAAATTATTTCAAACTAAAATTAGATTTTTAGGATATGATATTTACCTAGGAACAATGAAACCTATAGAGAGATCTATATAATTTGCTCAAAATTTTCCTAATGAAATTAAAGATAAAAAGTTATTGCAAAGATTCTTAGAATGTCTCGATTCTCATTCCAAAACTTAAAACTAAAGTGCAAACTCCTATTCTAAAGATTTAAAAAGAATCATCTACCTTAGAATAATGAGATAATTAAAATTGTTCAAGAAATCAAACAAGAGGTCAAAACTGTACCTTGTCTTGGAATAATTAATCCTAATGCTAAATCCATAGTCGAAACTAATGTATTAGGTATAATATTTTGTGGAATATTAAAACAACTATTCAATAATCAAGAACAAGTAGTAATGTATTCTTCAAGAGTATGGCAAAATGCTCAAATTGATTATTTAATAGTTAAGAAAGAAATTTTATCAATAATTATATGTGTCTTAAAATTCTAAGATGATCTTTTCTAAAGAAATTTTTAATTTGAGTATATTGTAAAGCAGTTAAAAAAATATCACTCAAAGATATTAAAAATCTTGTTTCAAAGGATGGCAAGCCATTTTATCTACTTTTGATTTTGAATTTGAATTTATCAAAGAAGAATCTAACTCGCTTCCAAATTTCCTTTCAAGAGAATTTTTTCAAGGAAAGATTGTGGAAGCCAAAATCTAAAGCCGATTATGCCAGCAAATTTACTTCATCAACTCGAGTAAAATCTACAACCTGACCTCTTATTCCAAAAACTTATTCAGGTGTAGTGGGAAGCTTTCTTATTCGTCTATGGTCAATTTTTCAATTTAAAATCAAAACCTTTTTCAAGTACTTAGTCTATACTACGTAGCCCAACTACCTCATCCTCAAGTCAAAGATTATTTTCAAAAGAAAGTTTCTAGTAAAGAGCGAAATCTTTAAAAACTTCACAGAAAAGGCCTTATTTGAAATAGTAAAAAAATATTTTCTACAAGATTTTCATTTCTATTCTAGTGATCAAAAGAAAAACTATGTCTTCTATGAGTTTATTCTTATAGATATTGATAGCACAAAATTAACTCATCAAGGAGGAGAAGGGTGAAGAAATCACTTATTCCAAATGCAAGATCAAGAGATTCTATCTCTTAAGTAGTGGAATCAACAATCTTGGATTGCTAAGATTTTTTTTTTTTACCTTTTATTCCACTAGAGTATAATTATTATGATTATATCAAAGCATGTGAAAATATATTCTTTGTAAAATAATTTTCTTAGTCTTGGTTCATTCAATTCAAAACTTCTCAAAGCAACTTCCTAGTATAGTTTGCAAATTTGTTCAATTATTTTAGTTCGATAGAGAAAATATTACCTCTAGAAATTCATCAAGGATTTCAAATATTTAAAAAAAATTGTGATCAGTTACTTTTCTTCAAATTCTTATTATTTACGGCAAGATTAAATCTTGGATAGATTATGACATGGATGTATGCCATATAGAAAGGTCCTCATAGGCAATCATTAGTTAAAAGAGTTTTTTGTTTCAAATGATTAGAGAAGTTCAATATATCAATGGTAAATGCCAGGACTGTTCAAGCATATATAGATCAATTAAAGAAGAATATTATTCAAAATAGTGAATTTTTAAATGACAAGAGTAAGTTTTAGGCAAACTTGGTAAGGAAGATCCCAGTTAATACAAGAGAAAAAAATTGAATTAGTCTTTAAGTTGTCTTGAGAAGAAGATAGCTCGATAGGAATAACCTCAATCAAAATGAGGATGATTGTTGAAATTAACCTTTCTTAATATGAGTAACTGTTCAAAATTAGAGAGCTTAAAGTATAACTGTGTTCAATCAATAAATATTTTGTTTAATAAAAGACATATAGAAAAAATTAAATATGTTCAAGTAGGTCAACATTTTAGAAGTAGCTTTTTCAAAAACACCAATACATCAAGACAAAAGATCTACAATAAAGATTCCTCTATTCAAATGATATTATTAAAAGTCAGTTGCAACTTTATTCAATAACAGATTCCTTTAGCTTTTTTTAAGAAAATAAATCTTCAGAACATATTTTACTTAACTTTATTAAAAGTAAAATCTCAACGATAGATTTTCTAAGGTTGTGTTCAAAGGCAAAGGAAAATTCCTTTGCTCAATTATAAATGGAAGAGTTTTGAAGAAGAAGGGGCATTAGCTGTTTTGACTCCTCTTTACACAACCACTAGATTATCATCGCTTTCCTTATTACTATTTACCTTCCTCTATTGCTTTTTTATTTTTTATTGTAAACCTCTATAGCTTATTAAATATCTCTATAAGTTATCTCTAATTAATTCAAAATTTATATCAAAGATTCTCTTGATCAATTGTAAGTTTTCTTATTGTAATATTTTACCTTTATAAATGTTTTATGAAGCTTTGTTTCAATGTCTAGGTATGTTTTATAAAGGAAAAACTTGAAAGATTTCACTAATTGGAATAAAGAACTTATTAATACATTAAATAAAAAAATAAATTTACTTCATTAAAAAATCAATTACCTAAGTAAAATAGTTATAAATCCAAATCTATTACTTAGTGAAGAATCTAATATTAAAAAAGTAGAAGAAAGATTAATACGACAAAATTTTGTTATCAATTATAAATCATTAAATTTTTTATTACTTAATTGGCTTATTAATAAAAATTTTGTTAATAAAAAAATTTTGAGAGAAAATGTAAAAAAAAAACCCCTTTAAACTTTGACTTAGGTATGAATTGGCTTCCTGAACTTTTAAAGTAAGATTGTTAACTCCTTAAAATTTGATAAATTAACAAAATAATTCCCATAACTGTTAAACTTTGATTTTGGTGTATAAATACCTCCTAAATTATAAACTATGGGAAACTTTGAATCAAAGTTTAAAGGGGTTATGAGGGTTATTTACCAATTTATGAAAATTTAGGAGGTCAAAAATCTCATTTTGAATGTTCAAAAAGTTAATCCTAACTTTAGTTAAAGTTTAGGGAAGGTTTTTTACAATTTCTACAAAATTTTGTGATCCCATAAGAGAGTTTTGGTATTGGAGCAGAGTCTATTAGAGACTGTTTATTTTTCTTAGTCTTTTAGAGGGGAGGGAGGAGACAAGTTATATAGTTCATTTTATTGTTATAAACAGTTTGCATTAACCTCCCCAATTGTGTTGGTAAACCAAAACTGCGGTCTTAACAGTAAATCCTGTTATGAAAAGGGCAATGATGTTGTTGGTCAATGGGTGTTTCGTAGTCATAAGTTAAACAATCTGTTAAATAAAACTATTAGAGAAATTAATAGGTCAAAAGGATTTATTAAAATGTATCCTTTCTTCATGTAGTAATAGGTTTTAGAGAAGTTCTTTCTTTATAGATATTGAATCTAGTATTTCAAATCAGGACACTCTTAGTCAATCGAAAATTATGATTTCTTAAATATAACAAGATTTATACAATTGGTCAGTTCCTAAGGAAAAAAACTAAAGAAATTTATTCAATGGGAAGTTTTGGTTAAACATGATTATATGATTAAAATGGTAGAGAAAATTATATCTTTATTAGAAAAATGAGAAGTAATCAAACTATTTTCTGAATCTGCTGTTCAAGAACATAGAAAAAAGTAGATGGTTTATTTTAATTATCTTATTAGTGCATGTATAACAGTTCGATGTTATTATCTTAATAACTTAAACATATGATATAATGAAGATTTATTATAATATGTAACAATTTCATATACATTAATTTTAATATGCTAAATCGTTATTTATTGTTATGTGTAAAATTATTCTAAAACGATACATTTATATAACATTATAATATAGCTTAAAATAATTTTATTATATAATATATGTAATATTTTTGCAATAATACAATATTACTTCTTTTACTTTAATAATAATGAAGCCATAACTAATATTGAATAAGGAACCTGATAAGTATAGAATGTCATAAATAAAGTACAAGTGAACATTAGGGGTTAAGTTAGCTTGTATTAGAGTTAGTTTAGTTTCATAAATACAGTAAAATCTTTATTAGGACCATGAAAATTTATTAATTTAGAAAGATATTAATTAATAATTCATTAATTTTAAAAGTGCTCCAATCACGTCAAAGAAAACACTTATAATTGTAATAACTGCTCACAATTTTTTTATTACAATTTGAGAATGCAACACTCAAGCTTTTGAATGCAATGAGCAAAGTTAGAGACGAAATCCACCTAAATTTAAATTTCAAGAAAAAAACGTAGATTCATATTTTACTAAATTGTCCTAGTTATGTCAATGATTTTAGAAAATTACTAATTCATGATATTGGTGGGCTTATAAATTTATATAAAGGTTTTTCTAAAACTTATTACATTATTAATTTATTAAAATAACTAATTTTATACATTAGTCCAAGTTTGAACCTGAAAAAAAAATTATTTTACAAAGGTTATTATTTTACTAAGAGTTAATTTATTAAGGTTTAACTATGTTAATTAGCTTGGTGTTGTTATTAGGATCCAAATTTGTGGAGTTTGTCTCGGGTATATGATTATCTTATTTATTAATTTAAAAAGTGCTTTAATCACGTAAGAGAAAACACTTATAATGATAATAACTACTCACAATTTTTTATTACAGTTTGAGAATATGACACTCGAGCTTTTGAATGCAATCTGCAAAGTTAGAGACGAAATCTACCTAAATTTAAATTTCAAGAAAAAAACGTAGATTCATATTTTACTAAATTGTCCTAATTATGTAAGTGATTTTAGAAAATTATTAATTTATGATATTGATGGGCTTATAAATTTATATAAAGGTTTTTCTAAAACTTATTACCTTATTAATTTATTAAAATAACTAATTTTATACATTAGTCTAAGTTCGAACATGAAAAAAAATTATTTTACAAAGGTTATTATTTTACTAAGAGTTAATTTATTAAGGTTTAACTATATTAATTAGCTTGGTGTTGTTATTAGGATCCAAATTTGTGGAGTTTGTCTCGAGTATATGATTATCTTATTTGTCGTATATCCTTGATTAGGTTAGTATTAAGCAAAATTAAAATATTTTTTGGCTTTCCGATTAATTTGGTATTTGTGCATGGATAAGTTAGAAGTACTATGAGCATTAGTGATCTTGGGGTTATATCACTATGATTGGTGTGTGACATTGTTTCTAGTAGAATCATGGATTAAAATGATGTAGATAGATATAAGTTGATTTTTGGACTTTATTGTATTGAAGTACCTAATATCGTATTTGTACATTACTATACATGTGTTGTGTGGCCATGAGTTACTTTAAGTTTTATGATGCTAAGTTGTATTATATTGAGGCACTTAAACAAAAGATAATAAACTATTGTTATATGCTAGATATTTTATGTATGCTTATGTGTTTGTGTATATGCATCTGCTTATGGTTATGGTGATCACATGTTAGGCTTCAACTCACCCCTCTATGGGAATCTTTTTCAACTCTAA
The DNA here is from genome assembly GCA_024138005.1 of Lumnitzera racemosa. Lineage (NCBI taxonomy): Eukaryota > Viridiplantae > Streptophyta > Magnoliopsida > Myrtales > Combretaceae > Lumnitzera > Lumnitzera racemosa. The sequence goes on along the minus strand of JAMXBC010000004.1, from coordinate 77,970,542 downwards.
GTACTTGTGGAATATACAAATGAGTTGAATTAAGTCTTGTGTTATGACATAAGAGATGATGTAGAGTATGTTTATTTAAGGATTAGATGATATGGGATTTTGATAGATTTGTCTAAGATTTAGTTTTTTAAGTATATTTAGAGATTAGACTCATATGCATTGATGATGTTTAATTATGTTAGTTTGACCAATTACTTGTATATGCAATTCAATTGTTGTAGAAGCCAATATGGACTCTAACAACATATATTTATTTCTTTTTTGTGGTTTAATTAGATAGAACTCTAATGAGCTAGATTGTTTTGTATACTTTTATAATGGATATTTTTGTAGTTATTATAGGTATTGTAGTTATGTCTAGAAAGGTTTTGAGTCCTTTTCTATCATTATAATATAATGATACGTGGCGAGTTGTAGTTTGTAATTTGTAATTTCTATGCATTACAAATAAGATGTGAATCTACTTGCCAGTGTAAATTATAATCGATATGTAAAATGAGGTGTATGATTGGTAATTTCATAAAGAGGAAATCATTTTTCATTTAGTATTTTTTTAAATGTTTGTTACCACCATCAAGTGATCAAGTGCTATCTTCATCTCAAACCAACTTTTATTTCTAAAAAAAATGATTTTTTACATTTCTATTATTTAATTTTCATTGGTTTCTCTCTTTAGATATTATTAAATATAATTAAGTTAAGATTACAAGATAAAAAGTGATAGTACAACCATGTCATAAATTAGTTTAAAAATTTAGATAATTTTAAATATTAATTTTAAAATTACTAAAAATTAAGCAAATAGAAATAGAGATGAGTTACATCTATGGTTAAAAGTTACTCCAACTTGCAACGTCTTAAATATGTCGTTTGAGTTAAAAAGAGTTATAATAAATAAAAGTTTCATGGAACAAGTTCATCCTTCATGCATAGCTTTCCAATTAAATATGAAATATTAATCAAAAAATTTTAATTTTAATTATTTAATTAATAAGAGACATAAATGAACGAACATAATAAACATCCACATTAATGAACGACCACCTTCCGGCTTCGTGGGTAAAAGACCGTGCATTGGAAAGAAAGTAATAAAATATTGAAAAGCGATGTTGAAAAATAGCATAAAGAAAAAGCTAAATCTAAAAAAGAGAAAAACAAGAGGAAAAAAAAAGAAGAAGAGATACTCTAGTAAAATTTAAAAACAAAAAAAAGCAAAAGAGTAAAATATCCTATTATCGGACGTGAAGGGAGTACTAGGATTCATTCGAGAGCACCGAAAGGGAGACACCGCCCACTCCACGCGCACGTGACCCCGTGAATCGGTAGCAACCCACGTCAAGTAATTTACACCATCTTCTCTCTCCTAAATATTTACACGTCGTCCTTCCATTGGCTGACATTCCTGCACAATTTACCAAAATACCCTCGTAATTTCTCTTAATCCCTTCTCTACCCTTCCTCTTAACCCAAAAACTCAGTCCTCTTCCTCGAGCCGGGTCTGCCGGGGGTCTCTCTCTCTCTCTCTCTTCCCTCTCGCTGTGAAGAGCCCACCACTTGGTTTCTTTCTTTCTCTCTCTAAAATTCTGTAGACTCCAGTGCGTATAGTTTTTGATTCACTCGATCCAACGTCCATTCTCTATCCACCCATGACTATGATGACTCCTCCACCGTTGGACGTAATCTCTCTCTCTCTCTCTCGCTTCTTCGCTCTGTTTAGATGCTGATCATATTTACGAAGTTTGATTTTTTTCTTCAAATTTTAATAATTTTGTTGCGTTTCTTTGGTGTTATACTGGGCGATTTATTGGAATTGAGATTGTATGGAGGGTTAGGATTTTTACTTTTTCGATTAATTGAGTTCGAATTCCCGCATTTTAGTTGCTCGAACGATTGGCTTTTAGGGTTTTTATCTTGGAATTAGGGTTTTGGTGTTTAATGTCACTTTTTGGTTCTTCTTTACAGCAAGAGGACGAGGAGATGCTCGTTCCGAATTCTGATTTAGTTGTGGAAGGTCCTCAGCCTATGGAAGGTAGGTTTTTTGAGGTTGTCTTGTGATAATAACGTTTTGATTTCAGTTGAATTGTGTCGTTGTTGGTGGGTTTTTTAGTAGAATTGATCTGTTTTTGATTGCCCTAAGTTGTGAATTGGGTGCTAGATGCGGTTTTTTTATGAGTTTCTGTGAGGGGTTTTTTGAAAATGAGGTTTTTGTCTGATTAATTAGTAGTGGCGCAAGCGGATTCGGTGAATACCACAGAGAATCAGCAGGTGGAAGAGCCTCCATCACTGAAGTTCACGTGGACGATCGAGAATTTCTCGAGGTTGAACACCAGGAAGCATTACTCTGATGTTTTCATTGTTGGCGGTTATAAATGGTAATGTCAATTTTAAATTGAGGTTAAGTGTTGGTATGTAAGTTTGTTACTCGGTTCGACTTTGATAGAGACATGACGTGGTTACTCTAAACAGGAGGATACTTATTTTTCCCAAAGGAAATAATGTGGACCACTTGTCGATGTATTTGGATGTAGCGGATTCAGCAACACTTCCATATGGCTGGAGCAGATATGCCCAGTTCAGCTTGTCCGTTGTGAATCAAATTCATAATAAGTATACTATAAGAAAAGGTACATGGTGGTCATTAATTCTATATTAATCTTTCCTTGCTGCCTTTGGTCCTGATATTTGATGGGATCATCTTGTAGTGGCTTATATGCATTCTTCTCCAAGTTAAATGATGAGGGTTGTGGTGAAATGGTTGTAAATTGTCATAACATTGTCTCTGCAACCAATGGATAGAGATATCATTGGGAATGATATGATTGCCCTTTTGTGGAAACTGTAGCCAGAAGTTGCTTGAGTATGAGAATTAGTATTAATGGTCCTATATTGACCCGTGGTCTTATTCCTGTTCTGCATATATTGGTAAGACACCAAACAGGATCATCAATTCTATATTAGTACTTCTTGATTGCCGTTTTTCATGATATCTGACGGGGTCATAGTATAGTTGTTTATTTACATGCTTCTTCTAGTTGAATGATGTGGGTTGCAGTGAAATGGCTGGAAATTGTCATAATTATTGCTGCTTCATTGCCTTGACCAATGGATAGAGCTATCATTTGGAATGAAATGATTCCCCTTTTATGGAAACTATAGCCAGAATTTTCTCAAGCAGGAAAAATTAAGTATTGTAGTCCATATGTTGGCCTGTGGTTTTATTCAGTTCCACTCATGTCATTAGAACAACTGGACATCCAACAAACCCCAACGAACCCCCTCCCTTTTCCTCTCGCTTTTGCTTTTCTCTCTCAAAAAGTTCGTTGCTATAGGAAATGTGGTTCCTTCCCCAGCAGACATGTTTAAAGTTAGTAAAAGATTTTTTTTTTTTTTGCTCTGATTTTATCAAAATTAGTGTAAACGTCCTTTCATTGGCGACATTCTTCTAATGACAATCTTCCTACCTTTGTCCTACGAGCTATTTTTAGAAAATACAAGTCAACACTTCAGTGGGTGGTTACATGCTATACCCGTGCTAGCTGAATGCTGCATTCAGTTGCATTGATTTCCCGATGAGGGAAGATAATAGTATGGTAATTCGCTTGTATGGTGAAGTATGTGACAACTTGCATGATTGTTTTCTCATTCCTTTTGGCATGATAAGATATTGTAGTGAGCGATGTTAATTTTCTGGTGTTGCATGTGGTGAGATTAATACAATGTCAAAACATTTGTGAAAGGTTGCACTTAGGCTAGTAAGAGTGATGTGATGCATGCAAAGGTTGCCATGATAGCACGTTCTGACATGATTCTCAGCAAGTGCAAAGCAAATGATATGGCTGTCACTTAGGACCTTGATAAGGGATCCCTTTTTATTAGATGCAGTCTCCATTTTTGGATGGTTTTGACTGACGCCCAACAGCTCAATAGCATATCATGTCTTAGATAATCTAGTTGGACGACTTTGAACAACCAATGTAGCAAGCAACTTTTGGTATGTACAAACAGTTCAAATGATGTTTGATATCTTGTCTTCCAAGTGGTGGGGTATATAGCTGTAATATTTAGTGGTTTAAGTGAAGTCCTCATTTTTCTCAGTATAAAGTAAAATCATTAGATGGGTATTCAGAGCAGTATAGATGGATAGTGGGTGTTCAAGTTGAGATGAGATGTACCATAAAAGTTGAGATGAGATGTTCTTTTTCCTGGGGGTTGGTGGTTCTGTTGTATAACAATGACACCTAATGATTACTATATTTTTACTCATATACACAAAAAGTCCCATCATTTAATGAATATTACATTTTGTATAAAAGTTTCTTAATTAAGGATCTCAAATCAGACTCTAGAAATTATTTATATATTTTTTTTGAGAGGTAACTGGTCTTAACTTCAAAGCCTCATGCATTTATTCTTCAATATTCCTGACCAAAATTTTATGCATCACATATATTTGTCGAAAGTTCTTATAAAAGTAATCTGAAGTTACAATGGGTATATTAAAAAAATACGTGAAATTTGTCTTGATCAGACACAACAAGCATGCCTTACATTTATTGTGCATATTTAGCGAATTGCTCTTTGATCTAGTAAAGCTAAGATTTGAATGTTATCATTTTGCCCCTAAAAGATATAAACGAACCATATGTTGGGCAAGATGTGTGCAAAAGTTGAAAGTGAGTTTCATGGCCCTTCTCTCATTTCCAAGTATCGAATGTGATAGGATGGCTAGTCCAATCTCTCCAATCTCTCTCTCTAATTGGTGGACATACAAACCTTACTCAAAATATTTGTACTCAAAATATATATAAGCATCCAGGCATATCTGTCTTTTATTATTCAGGCATATCTGTCTTTTATTGTTCATTCTCCATCCTAAGACTAAGTTATTCTTGTAATCAAATTACAACAAATTGTCACATTAATTACAACTCATGAGTCATTACTCTTCCTATTTATATATCAAAATTATTTAACTTTATATACCCTTAGGAGGCTGGCCAAAATACATACCCCTCTCTCTTTCTCTCTCTTTCTATCTATCTATCTATATATTTATATGATAGATATGTCATCCCTGAAGAATGTACAAATGTGGCACACTTTATTGTGTAATTGCTTAGGGAAAAATTGATTATTCAGATCTTGCTAGAATGATGCTAAATCAACTCCCATTGGTAGGTGATTTAACTTGAAAGGAGATTTTAACTTGTTTTAATGAAGGGCTATTTATTTTTCTGCAATTACTAGAATGATCCCTATATGAACTGAGTGATATGATTCTATTGAGTGAGCGTTTTCTTCATTTAAAAGCTCAATTTGAATGCTTCGTTTAGAATGTTCAAGCAGAAAGGCTTTTTTTGGGGGGAACAACTTAAATTGAACTGGAGCAGTTGAATTGTAGGTGTATTGAAAACAGAAAATCAAGTAATGTCAGAATTCGATTGTTGATATGCCAGACATATGGTAGTGTACTAGGCATCCATCTGCCATCACTGACATGGAGAACACCATACTCTGCCTGTCTGGTTCTATTGCTTTAGTAAATTTCCTTTTTTCCCCCCTTAATGCAATGTTAGTGAGTGTTTGTTGAGTGAGAATAAGCAATAACCAATCAAAATAATTCATTGATAACATATGGAAGAAATCCCATACATATGACCTGAAACAAAGTGACGGTGCAGAAATTGATCTTAGCCAGTGTATGGGTCTTAAGGGGTTGTTTATGTGCTGGGGGATAGCTGATCTGATTGTAGCTATGGCCTTCGTTATCAAATGAAAGGAAGTAATGATTTTGGAAAATATAGGAAATTCTTAAATGAAATTCCCTTTTAAATATACTTGTCCATTATGTCAGGCAAGCAATGCAGCTGTTAAGTTGCTTGTGGCTGAAGGGTTGTATTGAAACATTGAATATCATTACCTGATAAATAGCATATTTAATGAACCAAATGTTTTTTTTTTTGAATAAAAAAAAGGAACCAAATGTTTGTCCAATTTGCCTTTTCGTGTCTTGAATTGGGAAGATTAAGTGTTTGACAATTTGTAAGTTCGCTAAAATACATGAGCTTACCTGTAAAGCCTGCACATAAATTGCGGTGGCCTTGAAATTATGTCCATATCTAATCTCTGGATCATGCAGATACACAACATCAGTTCACTGCGAGAGAGAGTGATTGGGGTTTTACATCCTTCATGCCTCTTAGTGACCTTTATGACCCAAGCAGGGGTTATAGGGTGAGTGATACCGTTGTTGTTGAAGCTGAGGTTGTTGTTCGCAAGGTTCTGGATTATTGGTCATATGACTCCAAAAAGGAAACTGGTTATGTTGGACTAAAGAACCAAGGAGCTACTTGCTATATGAATTCTCTTCTGCAGACCTTGTACCATCTTCCTTACTTTAGAAAGGTCAGGAGGGTTCAGATTTTCACTAATCAAGCTCATAGCATGTGATTACGAACAAAAATCATGTCTCTCTCTTGGTCTTTCATGTGTCAGGCTGTATATCACATGCCAACAACTGAGAATGACATGCCTTCTGGAAGCATCCCTTTGGCCCTACAGAGTTTATTTTACAAGCTTCAGTACCACGATAGTAGTGTGGCTACAAAGGAGCTAACCAAGTCCTTTGGATGGGATACTTATGATTCTTTTATGCAACATGATGTTCAAGAACTGAACAGGGTTTTATGTGAGAAGCTTGAGGACAAAATGAAGGTATATGATGTCAAATTCTATTCTAGTGATTTTCTCTTTATAGTTTTTGCTTCGTCATGCATAAATCTATAGTTTTCTGATTAATATCGTGTATGTTTCTAAAGTAGATTCCTTTCTATTGTTCCAGGGAACTGTAGTGGAGGGGACAATACAGCAGTTGTTTGAGGGTCACCATATGAATTACATCGAATGCATTAATGTGGATTATAAGTCAACTAGAAAGGAATCTTTTTATGGTACAATTTAATGCAAATCAATCAATAGATATATATGTCGAAGCTTCTATTAGTTTTTCAACCCCTAAGTGGCTTCTCTAATTATTCTTGTATGTTTTTCTGTTAGATCTTCAACTTGATGTTAAAGGGTGCAAGGATGTATATGCTTCTTTTGACAAGTATGTAGAGGTTGAACGTCTTGAAGGTGATAACAAGTACCATGCTGAAGAACATGGTTTGCAGGTGAATTCTTATTTGAATTGCTGTCTTTGATAACATTCTACTTGCAATTTTTTCCTAATTTCTGGAAAGATATGTATAGAAGATATGATGCCTCATTACACAGCTGATTGGAAAATGCTTTTGGTAGTAACAAGAACGTTGAAATCACCGTAATGCATGGGTTTTACAGGCATTAATATTCAAAGGAGGATACTGGCTGGGATAGTTTTTCTAATTGTTATGGTTCATTTGACAGTGGCCATATGAAGATGTTTGACTTGCTTATCCAGTAAAAGTGATTAAATTCTTTTGACTGAATTAAGTTTTTTCCTGGGAGGTACTATTATGGATGTTATAAAGGAGAATAGGTTATTTTTGCTCTCCACATGTTATAACTCTGTTAGCTTAAATAACTACATGTGTCCCACATTTAGAATCATAGTTACAAGGGAATGGGATGGAAGGCATGGGACCGATCCAAAAGAAAAGTGGGAGATTCTTTTAGACAAGCTATTAAGGAAAATGAGATTCATGATGGAAGCACAATGAAAAAGAAATTTAGTTATCCTTCTGGCCTAAGCAAACAGAGATTTTCATCTATTTCATAATGTTACGTCACGTTCTGGAATGGTTCGGATTGAAATAATATGGAATTGACATCTGAAGAACCATTCTAATCCTGTCATTGCTAATGACCATGTACCATGATTCCATTCCACTAATCTATTTAATCTAAGCACATTCGAAATGGAATGGAATGATTATATAGTTGTTTTTCCCAAGAATGCCCTTGATCTCATCAAAATGTACAAATACAATATATATTATGTCATATATTGATAAAACATATATGCTATGATAAAAAGACATTTGCCACTGTAAAATGTAATAATATAAATATAATGTAATACATATGTATGCATATATATTAGTAGTTACATACTATTTCTGAACATAGTATGCATGTCAATATTATGTGAATTATTATGTATATGTTATTAAATATGGTATGATATATTCAAAATTATATACTGATGTTATGTTTTATAATGCATGCTATAAGTATGTAATAAATATAAAGTACGTACGTATTTTATGCCATATCAAAATATAATATTCAGTTATACACTTAATATTATGTATTTAGTAAAGTGTCTATCATGTCATATATTATAATACTACTTCCGTATATAGTTTACATTTCTCATCTAACAAGACCACTGAGGAGAGGGAGGGGGAAGAAATTGAGGTGTTGAAGCCTGCATAGCATCCTATGTGAAGTCTTCCCTTATTATCATACAATTAATTCAGTTAGATGATTGATTACTAAACCAATCTGAATGACGTGTTTTTTACTGAATCTGCAATGAGAGATTGTGATATTATGTGCTGATATTTTATATGTTTTGTTGTGCATGATATAAAATGTGTAATAGATATAAAATATAATATGCATTTGTAATTTTTTTGGGTAATTTAATATGCATTTATATTTATAATGAACATATATTATCCAAGTAGAAAGCTGAGGAAACATGCCTCAATAATGCACGGGTTGCTCAAGTCTTGAAGGGTTGAAAATGTTTAGACATCAAAGATCTCCATATATACTTCTGTATTAAAATTTGCACTACATATAAAGTGCTAAATAGATATATTCTATCATTAAAGTGTAAACCTCATCTATATTTATTTTAGGTTAAAAATATATGGTTGCTTCGATATATGTCCATTAGTGAAAGGAGAATGGGATCATGATTACCTTGGGTTCCGTTATCAAAACCCTACATAAAATCGGTTGGCCCATTAGAAACTTGCTTGAACACTTCTAAGCCTATTATCAAGTTCTAGAGGATTTACCGCCCCATTGGCACAAAGGATTGTCATTTTTTCTTTTTGGATGCTTGGTGATTGTCTTCATTGTTGTGGTAAATTTTGCTCTTTTGGTAAAAGGGATACATGATTACTTCTTTTTTTCTTGTGGCCTTTTCATTGTAGAAGTGAACTTAGACATCTTTTAGATCATCTAATAAAGTGTTTGTGGATCCTTTTCTTTTCTCAGGATGCAAAGAAGGGTGTCCTGTTTATTGACTTCCCTCCCGTTCTACAGCTTCAGTTGAAGAGGTTTGAATATGATTTCATGCGGGACACAATGGTAAAGGTATGTGTTCGGATTAATGGACATCATCATGTGGTGTCTTGAGCTGTCCCTATGTGGTAGCTTTTAAATAAAGTGAAGATCTCATGGATGAGCTGTAAATGGTCGGAGTCATCTTAGTTTTCACATTGAATTTTCTATCACTTGCCAGAATAGTTGGAGCCAGAATCTAGATTAACTCCTCTTGTCCTTTCTTGAGTTGTCAGGCATGCTACTTCATCTATATGACAAGTTTTTCGTTTGTTCTAGATAAATGATCGCTATGAGTTTCCTCTTCAACTTGACTTGGATAGGGAAGATGGCAAGTATTTATCACCTGAAGCAGACAGAAATGTTAGGAACCTGTATACACTTCATAGGTATGTATATGGCTATAGACCTTAAAGACAAATTAGTCTGCCGGTATTTGAGGTTGCGTTTGAGATGAATATGTGATGAGCAAGATTTTTTGCTTTCCTGCATTGGATTTTCATTATGGTTGTTTACTAATTATCTAGATAAGCTTTTTTGTGTTTAATTTTTAGTAATTATGGACTTACGTTCTTATCTTTTATTATGCTTTTCTATTGATAGTGTCTTAGTTCATAGCGGTGGAGTGCATGGTGGACATTATTACGCCTTTATAAGGCCAACCCTCTCAGATCAATGGTGAGTATGAGCTTTAACAAATGAAGTTTCTCCTTACTTAGTTTGGCAAAATAATGAAGTTTCTCCTTGCATAGCTGGGCAAACTAGTGTATAATTTGTAGATTATGCTTTAACATGAACAAGTACTACCAAGAAGAGCTAATCACCCCTGCCAAAACCCAAAAATAAAAAAAAATATATCCCATGAGGAGGCATTCTTCATATTGATAGATTCATTTATTGATCCTTCCTAATGTCAGGTATAAGTTTGATGATGAACGAGTGACAAAGGAAGATACTAAAAGGGCTCTGGAAGAGCAATATGGTGGAGAGGAGGAGGTATTATATTTGAAGAATGGCTGGTTCAGTGTTTTGGACTAATGTGTACTCACTAGCTTCTTTTTTTATGTCAACAGTTGCCTCAGACAAATCCTGGTTTTAATAATGCACCATTCAAATTCACAAAATATTCAAATGCTTATATGCTTGTTTATATACGGGAAAGTGATAAGGACAAGATAATCTGTAATGTTGATGAGAAGGACATAGCAGAACATTTAAGGGTAAGTCTTTTCCTATACCTATCGTTTTGATCATTCCCCATGTTTGATAATATGTCTTTGGGTGCACCTTCACATTGAACACCTTATTTTAGGTAAGGTTAAAGAAGGAACAAGAAGAGAAGGAGGACAAGAGAAGATTTAAAGCACAAGCGCATCTTTTTACCATAATAAAGGTTGCTCCCTGTTCTGGCTTGTTGTTCTGAAGCTTAGAGACGGACTGCTCTAATTGCTAACTCAAATTGGAAAAAACCCTAAATGATATGATAGGTTGCACGAGAAGAGGACCTTCATGAACAAATTGGAAAGGATATTTACTTTGACCTTGTGGATCATGATAAAGTTCGTAGTTTTCGCATCCAGAAGCAGATGCCCTTCAATCTATTTAAGGTGCTGCATAGATTTATGGTCAATTATATAAAATGAACTTGTCTATTTTTTATGCATCAAACACATTGTGAGCCATTTAACTCTTCTGTGGTTGTTACATACTTCTAGAGCATTTCTATCAGTAAATTTTGTTGCCACTTTGTTCAATTGTTATATATTCATTCATTGACAAAAAAATGTTATATCTTCAAAAAATCCAACATGCTTTCTGGATATGATGGGGTCTGGGCTATACTTGCACATAAATGAAAGGAGTCTGTTTTGGTTTTCAGGAAGAAGTTGCTAAAGAGTTTGGTATACCAGTGCAGTGTCAACGTTTTTGGATCTGGGCAAAGCGGCAAAATCATACTTACCGCCCGAATCGTCCATTGACACCGCAGGAGGAAGCACAGCCTGTAATTTACCTTGGCATTTTTTCTGGGAATTTTGTTTCTTGAGTTATATGTATATATAAGACAATGCTCTCAATTTCATGTGGAGTACTTGGTTCCCAAAAAAAAAGGAGTGGGGGTGGGGGGTTGTGTGGGGAATGCTATTGTACCTGAGTGAGCTAAGTTGCCAAATGGGTCATCATTTTCCGTTTATTGTCATCGTTGAAGTCTCTCCGGGGTGCATGGATTACTTTTAGATTTTGCAATGTGTAAGTGATGCATATGTGCAAAATTCTGGCTGCAGGTTGGACAATTGAGAGAGGTATCAAACAAGGCATACAATGCTGAATTAAAGCTATTTTTGGAAGTGGAGATTGGGCTGGTAATGTCATCCTCACAGAATTACTAGTAGTCCATTGTTTAAGTTCCCATATCGTGTGCTCTTCTTGTAGTGGCTTTAACTGATTTTGCACAATATTTCAGGATCCTCGTCCTATTCCTCCACCAGAGAAAACTAAAGAAGATATCTTATTATTTTTTAAATTTTATGATCCAGAGAAGGGAGAATTACGGTATTATAAGTCTCTTTTGAAGATTTTTACTTCTAGAAAAGGCGGGAAAGTAGAAATCAATTAACTAAGATTTTAGTGGTGTTCCTTGAACCTTTCTTTCATTCTTCTTCTTCGTCTTTCCCCCCCTCGTCGTCCCTCCCTCCCTCCCTCCCAAGCTGCTTCACCTATGTTGATTTTGTTCAATCTATGCCAGGTATGTTGGGCGGCTCTTTGTGAAGTGCCATGGCAAACCAATGGAAATTCTTTCAAAACTCAATGAGATGGCTGGCTTTGAGCCTGAGGAAGAAATAGAACTATATGAGGTTTGTCTTCCCTGTTCTGAGTTGGCAGTTGTAGTTGATTTCTGCTTATCATTTTTCTTGGTTACACCCTGTTTAGTCTGTGTCTTATGTGCATGTGTCTTAGCAAAGAGTACACCCTTGTGAGATTTGAGTGTGTGGGTGCCCCCTCTGTATTTCATATGATGGTTCATATCCATTCTGCAAATTTGGTAACAATGTAATTCTTTCTATCCCCTAAAAGAGTTCCCAAGAGCTTCATAGTTTATGATCTCTGGTTACAGATAATAGCACTATTTATCTTCTTGTGAGAGTAGTCCACTGGAATTGCCTAATTTTTTCATATTACTCTCTGTTTAATTAGCTATGGGTTGGCACCCCTGACCATCCTTCCTTCTCTCCTCCTCTCCCTCCCTCCCTCCCTCCATTTATGTATCTCTCAATCTGCAACATTGCTTAAACTCCAAAGAGGGTCAGTTGTGAACCTCAGTGATGAAAGTATGGAATTTTTCAACTTATTGCTGTATGTGAACCTTATGGACATATTCGACATGTTCCATCTTTTGTGTATGAAGGAGGTTGGTTTGTTTTTCTCCAAATTCATGACATGCTTTAAACTTGCAGGAGATAAAGTTTGAGCCTTGTGTCATGTGTGAGCACCTTGATAAGAGGATTTCATTTCGAATGAGTCAGGTACATATTGGTCCATTGAAACTATTTGAACTTCATTGAATATAGCCCTTTATAATATGCTTTTATGTCTTTATAGATTGAAGATGGGGACATAATTTGTTTTCAAAAAATCCCAGTAGAAGGTGAAGAAGAATGTCGATATCCAGATGTTCCTTCGTTTTTGGAATACGTCCATAATCGGCAGGTACCTTCCTCTTAAACTCCTAGGCTTGTAAAATTGCACATGTTAAAAGTTTGACCAGAATTTATTGAAATGTGATCTGATCGAATGAGTCATTGGAAGACAGTGAAAAATTAGAAGTGAATTAGTTTTCTTCAACAGACTGAGATGAGACACAGCATGCATAATTGTTTTTCTCTCTCTTTTTTAAGGGTCCTTTTCAGTTTCAATTTCTTCTCCACCCCCTATATGTGATTGGAAGGTAGATGGGGTAGTTCTTTCAAATTAAATATCTCCTCCATGAAGCACCTTTAATAGCTGTATTATTGTCTACTGCTCCCTGTTGCTTCTTGATGTAGATATTTGCAGTTGAGTTGTTCTCTTTCAATATCTGATTCAAGTTCTTAGGATTATGTTGAATGCTCCTGCACAGTCTCCTTACTGCGTACTACAGCACTCTGAAACAAACTGTAGAAGAAAGCACTCTTGTTAGGGTGCATTTCTCAATTTCTTTTGCTCAAATGAGTATGGGTGTAATAATGATATTATCCTTGATGCTGTGAATTTTCTGATACGTGACGAGACAAATTCTCTCTTTGCACAGAGAAAGAGAACTTTGATAGAGACTTTCTATTTTGTTGTACTTTATTTCTTCTTACTGGAAAACACAAACATTAGAGATCCTCTCCCAGCCCCACACCCACCCCAACAAACCCTATAAAGAAGAAAATATATGGAGCTCAATGCTGCTATGATGCATCATATATATACTAGTGCTGTCACACTTGGACCAGCCCAGCCAGTTCAATCTGGTTCAATCAGAATCAGCGATGGAAATGGGCCAGTCCATAGATAGAAAATGGTAGCGCATTGACTGACAGGCCCATGTGACCTGGGTGATCGTACTGCACTCCAGTGACCCGTCTGGGTCTATTGGGTCTGAATGCACAATGATTTGAAGAAGAAAAGATAAAGAGAAACAAAGGAAAGAAAACTCTAAGCTAGAAGTTGAATGCTGCTTTGTCAACCTATCATTTCTCAAGTCTCAGATTCTCAACAGCTCACAAAATGTAAAGGCCCTGTTATGTCTAAATTCTTAAGCAAGTGTATTGTTCATCTTGACCTAAAGGATGAAAGAGGTGAGAATCTATGAATCCAGTAGCCACAGATAATGAGGGATAGGAGAAGAAATAGAAGAATTAATAATGTTAAAAGTATAAATGAGTGATAATGAATGTTATGTTGTGGTGTTGGGGGCAGAAGTGAAAAGTGATGTAGCATAGGAATTACTTTTAATTGGGGGTTTTAATTTTATATTACATTCCTTATTGCACTTTTTGTATTTATCTTGCACTCTTTTTATTATAGTGAATATATAAATCTTGATTTATCTGAACTTGTGATTTAATAGAATTTCATGTTTTCTTTTTAACATTTATAAGTAAAATATCAATTATATTTTGATATTTATTGACCCTGGGTCAACCTGTGGTCTACCCCTGGTTTGACCTTCCAACCTAGACCGTTTCACATGTTTGAGTGATTTATCTGGTTCGGTTTTGATAACATTGATATGAAGGCATGTTTAAGAAAAGATGATACCTATAGAATCTAGGTTTCAAATGCAGGTTTTATATTGATTTACATTGGTTTTGATACTCTCATCTGATGTTATCTTCAATATTATGGTTTTCAGATAGTGCATTTTCGATCTTTGGAAAGACCCAAGGAGGATGACTTTGTTCTAGAACTGTAAGTACCACTTCCATGCAGATCATGCTGGAGCTCTGAGCTCTGATGGCATAATTAATGCATCATGTGATTTTTGAAGGTCAAAGCTACATAACTATGATGAAATTGTGGGGCAAGTTGCTCGCCAGGTTGGGTTAGATGATCCATCAAAAATTAGACTGACCTCTCACAATTGCTACTCTCAGCAACCAAAACCACAACCTATTAAATACCAAGGGGTAAAACATTTGACAGATATGCTAATCCATTACAACCAGGTAGTTTACTGTAGTCAGTTCTTTTATGGTGAAATCTCATCTTGATTGAGCATCTCATATCTTCTGTCGCCGTTGCTGATTCTTTGTCCTTCTTGACAGACATCTGATATTCTCTATTATGAAGTTCTCGACATCCCTCTTCCAGAGTTGCAGGGTCTTAAAAATTTGAAAGTTGCCTTTCATCATGCTACTAAAGATGAGGTGGGTTGAACTTTTGTTATGTTATGCTCACAAAAAAAAAAAAAAGAAAGGAAAAAAAAGAAAAATTGTTTGATTGTAACTTTTGGCGTCCCCGTGCATTGACATGTGCACCTGAAGCTCCTTATGTGACCTTTTATAATTACTTTTTCAGGTTGTGATTCATAATATTAGATTGCCTAAACAGAGTACTGTTGGAGATGTGATCAATGAACTCAAGAAAAAGGTAAGTCCTAGTATCTAGTTTTTGTTTGCTTTTACACCATGGAAATCATTTTAAAAAAAACAAATATATATATGTATATGATATGTGTGTGTGCGCGCTGATGGGTGGTTCTTTTGTGGGCTAAACTTCCACTTTCCTTTGCCCAAGCCTAATTTATCTAATTGACATAAAATCTTTTGGTCCCTTTTCATCTTTATGTTGTTTATTGTTGATTATCATAGGTTTGATGGGTTTAGGATTTTCAGTTATGTCTGAAGAATTCTATTTTTTTCTTTATTGATGTTGCTGATTCTTTCATCTGGATTTTTATGCACTAACATTCTTTCAGCTTCCCTCCTTAATCTATGTTTGAATCACAGCGAGTGCTCCTACTTCTAGTTGGTGCTATATCATCTTTGAGATGTCGATCTGTTTCAGTTTTGAAGTTTGACATTTAAATTATGTAGAATGAAATGAATAAGATTAACTGGAATTTTGGTGGTGAGTTATTGAAAACAATTGTCAAACCGGATAGAGAATTTATTGGTATGGATATAATTGGTGTCCACCTCAACAAAAAAGTGTGAGCTCAACTCATGTTGTCCAATAGGCACATTAAAAACTTTAACGTCGTCTTATCCAAAAGAAAGGACTCTGCTGGGGAATTGTGTATACTGGTCCCTACTGCAGATCTATCACTGATGATTACAGCAGGAAGAAAATAACTATGGCATTTGCTTCATTTCTAATGTAGTGGTCAATGGATGTCATACACACTGATTCAACGTATGCGTATTTGTGATGACAATTGACTAAGTCATGAAATTACTGGTTAATCCCCAATAACAAAAAGAGGCCACGGTTCCCATGAGATTCCTTTTCTATTTCTAATAATTAATTCCCATGTTAATCCCCAATAACAAAAAGAGGCTATGGTTCCCATGAGATTCCTTTTCTATTTCTAATAATTAATTCCCACGTTTTTGGATTATTTCAGCAATTTCATTAAAATAGGTAATATAAGTATGTTACTTTCTTATGCACAGAATTATCAAATATATATTACCCTAATGAAAAAACAATCGAGTAGTTTCAGTGAAGCCCATAAACTGGAGAGAGCGATCTTTGAAGTAGGCTCCATGGGAGCAAAAATTGGTGCATAAAACTGAGTGGGGGAAATTAAAGTGTTTAGATTTATCAAAATTCCTGGTTGCACTTTATGTCAAAAAAGGTGAAACTGCAGATTCTTGATATCAAGAATAAATTTGGAATTTTGAATATAAGTGTTCTTCTATTTTCATCCTCCTAGAGGAGGTTTTGAGAGATACCACCATGAAAATGAAAAGATTTTTTTTTTAGAAGTGGAAATGATGAGAGTGGAGTGAAGGTGAAGTGGTCGTGGCAGGTGCTTTCTAAATTGAGAGAAGAAAGGGGCTTAGGCATTGTCAACATTTATAAGTAGAATAAACCTGCCTGACTGAAACACATCTGGAGTTTGTGCTCTGGTATTTTTTGTGCCAGCCTAATTGGGTTCACTCTGAACTTATATATAAGGCACAAAATTTTGGCATGTGAAGCTACCTGGTGATATATCTTGGAGGAAGATCCTACCTCTGTGTGGAGTTGCAAAAGATATATTCAAATGGAAAGTAGTAGGAGATGGGATCATAATCTTCCTTTGGTATGATCATTGGCACGATAAAGGACATTTAGCAGATTGGATAGCGGATAGAGCTGTCTACAATCTTGGATGGCCAAAAGAAGCTTGTTTTTCCGCTCTCTCTCTCTCTCCCTCTCTCCCCCCACACAACCCCCCCCCCTCCCTCTTCCTTCTCTAAGGGTGGGACTGGCCTCCAATAGAGATCTGGAATATGGTGAAAAGTCATTGGTTGCCCTTTCTTATCCAATAACGAGTAGAGAAGATGTACCAATGTGGGGGCCAAACCCAGGTATGTTTGTTACCAAGTTTTACCATGGCAGAAAGTGGCCTGGCACATCAAACACATCCACAGACATGCTGTCATTTTGCGGCTAGCAATCTAGGAGTAGTTATATACATTGAACACATTGGTAATGCAGATCATGACCACCACAAATGTATTATATATGTGGTAACTGTCGTGAAGACCAGAGGGATCTATTATTTGAGTGCTGTTTTGCTGTTACTGTCTGGAATGGATTGCAAGGAATTTGTCATACAGATGTTGGGCTGTTCCCTGTCCTTCTCCTGTTGGCAGGGAGTGACTTCTGGTTGCTTGCTTCCATGGTTTCCAAGGCAGCGGGCATTGTTTCTTGGAGGGTTGCTTTTCCAGCAGTTGTGTATTACATTCGGAGGCTAAGGAATGCTGTTTGGCTGGGAAGACCTCTTCCTTTTCCTACTTTCTTGTCTAGACAAGTCTTAGGCTATACTAAGATCCCTGTTTTTCATCTGAGAGATTGTCTACTCTAGTTGCCTATACAGTTTTAATTTGTAAATCTTTATCTACTAGCCTGGAGTTCTGTTTTCCACACTTTCCTGCATTGTGCTGTTGTAATTAACTTCCTCTTTTTTCATTGAAAGTATTTATATAATGGAAAAGAAAAATCAACATTGCAATGTAATTGTTGAGTATAGATCTTTGTGAGTATCTTCAATGTGCATTGATATTTGGTTCATATCCCCTTTGTCAGGAATAGGGGCATTCCATTTGAATTCTAGAAAATTCCACCCTCTTTTCTGTATCAATGTTGTTTATGCTCTATCAGTTTGCTATATGTAGACATATTTCATATTCTGCACCTTTCCTTATCAACATGGTGATTTGAATATCATGTCTTGCATTTATCTATTTTGTGGTTGTGTGGCTTTTCGGTTTGCTGGATTTTAATTATCTCATTCTCCTTGAAACAGGTCGAGTTGTCCAGTTCGGATGCAGAACTTAGACTGCTTGAAGTGTTTTATCACAAAATTTATAAGGTATTTAAACTGTAGTGCAATTTATACCAGCTCTGAAATGGCCATTGTATAATGCTGCTCTCTCTTTCTGCAGATCTTTCCCCCTAATGAAAAGATCGAGAACATAAATGACCAGTACTGGACTCTACGTGCAGAGGAGGTAAGTCCCATTATATATTTACGCTTTTAAGTACATTTGTCAATTATTTAAAGTAGGCTGACCCAAAAAAGTAAAATCAGAATGCCAGTGGAAGTTTTCTTTTTCTAGCATTGTTCTTCAGAGGAATATATCCAGTGTTGTGCATCCTAATTGGTGTGTGCTAGACTTAAGAAACCCAGTGAAACTTCCAGCTGCTTTTCTATCTGCTGCTCAACTGTAATGAAAGTAAGTTGTTCTCATCACTTTGGAAGCTGAAGCTGGATAAAGTGAGAAATTTAATGGAATGAATAGGAAGTGAGTCTTGGGCAATGGCAAGAGTGCTCCATTGTGGCTGAAACGTGTGTTTAAGACTAGAAACACCTCTCTTAATTCAGTGGGAAGGTTAATGGGCATTTGATGCACGTCCTGTATAATAAAAGTCTTGCGTGTTTGGTTTCTTTCTCCTTAAAACTGAGGAGTGGTTGGTAGATCTGTAGTGATTGAAGGGAGGATATCTAGAGCTAGCTAAAGGCAGCTGCAAAATTCTTGCAACTGTGATGGTTAGATAGGGACATCATATAGAAATATTATGGGCAGCATGGAAATGCTTCTCTTTCTTTTTCTTGTGTTCCTTTTCTTTCTCGTTGTTGTACTATCTTTAAGTTTGGTGTCTTTTCTTTTTTGGCACGTTGAGCTGTTTCTTCATGTTTAACCTTTTTATCTTTCCACAGATTCCAGAAGAGGAAAAGAATCTTGGCCCTCAAGACCGACTGATTCATGTTTACCACTTCAGGAATGAAACTGCTCAAAATCAAGTGGTATGTCTTGGATGAGTACTGCTTCATTGTTGGAGGACCTTCCATGCAAATAAATATACGAGGAAATATGAGTTACTGAATGTTGACCTTAGCTGTTATAGTACTTACAATACCTCTTTTGTTGTCTTCATTTTTTTCACTTGATCAGCAAGTTCACAACTTCGGGGAACCATTTTTCTTGGTAATTCATGAAGGTGAAACTTTAGCTGAAGTCAAGGTGCGCATTCAAAAGAAATTGCAAGTTCCAGATGAGGAGTTCTCAAAGGTAATACTCCTATCGCTGCACCTAGTTGGGTACTGAGCATTAGCATTCTTTGTTATGCCTAACATAAATATGTGGACAGTGGAAATTTGCATTCTTGTCGCTGGGACGTCCAGAGTATCTGCAAGATTCTGAAATTGTATCGAACCGTTTTCAGGTATCTAATCACCTATAGAAAGCAAAAATGAAATTAATTAATATTTGTGACTTGCTCTTATTATGGAGTTAAGGTTGATGTGTTATCTAAAATTTTTTCTTCCACAGAGAAGAGATGTCTATGGTGCTTGGGAACAGTACCTTGGGCTGGAGCATTCAGACAATGCGCCTAAGAGGTCATATGCTGTAAATCAGGTAGTCCTTTTGGTTTAACAGCAATTTGTAGTAGCATATGGGTCTAGGTAACAAAGAACACATATAAGCGGATTCCCATTGATTTGTTGGTGATCTACAGTAGGTTCATAATGCAAATACTTCTTTCAAGTGTTATGATTTTTTTTTTTGTTAAATTTTTTGGGGGGGGGTAAAAAAATTATAATTTGCAGAACCGACACTCTTACGAGAAGCCAGTCAAGATATACAACTAGGAAGACTCAGCAAGTGTAGTTCCTTCAGATAAAGAAGTGTCTGCGATGGAGCAGAAGTGATGTGGAAGTAAGCAGGATCTAGAATTGGTTGCACTGCAAGTGAGAGAAGTCATCACCGAATAGTGTCAAATTTCTGTCGGATAAGCTTTTCTCTGACATCGGGAAGGAAGTATTACAAGTTGGTTCTCTTTGCTGTATTTTTTACTGTAGTCCAGTTCCTCACGCCATCCTTTCCTTTGAAGGGCCACTTTCTGGTTTTGGGGCTGCTTATCTTTCCATATACATAACCTATGTAATTAAGTACGTAAGAGAACTTTGAACAAGAGGATGTATACCGGGCACGATAGGTTGCACTCGACATTGATTTTTTTTTTTCCTCCTCTTTTGATTCAATTTCAGTTTTGTTTAGTGTAGTGGGGGGATGGCTTGTAAAGTGGTTGTGGAACTCATTTGATGTCAGGGTTTTGTAAAATTAACTGTGCTGCTGGTGCAGTTCAGGTTCATTGGTATTTGGCCAGTGCTAATACTACATGCATAGATTTGTTCATGTGGACAATCGTCCATGGAATTTTTAATGTAAAAGCTTTAGATATTGTCGGAACTTGTATCGAATGAATCATTGGTATAGCATTCAGATGGCAGGAGAGTTCCCCCTATCAATGACAAAACGAAGCCAAACATTATTACTTTCTTCTTTTTCCTTGCGCGGTTTTTATTTTTATTTTTTGGCTAAAATTTTTCCTTACACGGTTGATAAGGGAAGAGTGCTCATTATCTTCTCTCGAAACATTATTTCATCTGGTTTCCTTTATCCTTTGATGGCAAGGCAGTTCAATCTGCTGCTCTATTCTTCACTTTAACAGAAGTTTTAGTTGACGACAGTTACAAAATCAAAGAAATAGCTAACCTTTAGTATTTTTCAACATATTCTTATACTTAAAAACGATTTAACCCAACAGTTGGGCTATGATTGTGGATAATAGTATTAATATTTTTAGATTTATTTTTTATGTATTAGCCATTTTAAGTAATACTGTTTCCCTACTCTACTTTTTAGAAATTGGAATTCTACTCTTGCTTTAGTTCATTCCGTGAATCATATGCTACAAAAGTGATTTGTTAATTCTTGGTGTTTGGGCTTCATCCAATTTAGGATCTCGCGCAGCATTTTCAAGTTACGGCTTCATAGCTTACTTGGTACGCCACAAGTTTTTATTTCCAGGCTTAATTTGAGGAACACTACTGACTCTTAAATTTGGATTTTTCTCCGATTCTATTCATGTTTGTTTTGTATGGGATTGGCTTAGTCTTCCATCTCACCGTTAATATGATATTTATTAAATTTAAATCGTCGATTTGATTGTGTTTTCAATAATTTAGATTCAATGAATATTATGTTAATAGTTGGATGAAAGGATAGATAGATTGGTCTTATAGTTGGATGAAAGAATAGATAGATTGGTCTTATAAAAAAATATGGATGAGTGTTGTATTGTTCTCTAAATTTGAGTTAAATGCATCTCACAGGACTAAACAAGCTTGCTAGCTTTGAAAGACATGACTTAATTTCTAAGATTAACTAACTATTATCATCCATTGTGGGTCTTAGCTCATTCAAAAGATTAGAAATAAATATTCCCGTCTTATAATAAGGAGTCTCACTGCTCTACAAAAGAAATAAAGTTGTCAAATTACAATAAGGGTGGCTTACCATATCTTAGATCTATGAAAACAACATATCAACAATATGTACTCTTTTTTTAACCTATATATATATATATATTTAATATGCTCTTTCGAGTAATGTTAAGTTGTGGATTCGTAATCTAATTCATATTCTTTTAACATATAGTAATGATGGGAATCGGGGTTTTAAGAAGTTATCTAAGAGCCTTAGAGTGAATTTGGCTCTCTTAGAAAGTTTAACTCACTACTTGGAAGTTGTTTTAAGTCTCTATTCTTTGTCTTTAGTGCTTGCACTTACACCTCTCCTCTTTCAATTAATTGTGGCCTAATGTCAGTGGTATGACTAATATCTAACATCCTTTAAGAACGTTAGAGCCTCAAGTTATAGAAGTGGCTACTAGCGTGGTGATGACTGACCAACACCCAAAGCCACCTTGTTAACACTTTAGCACATATTCTCTACCAATAGCAAGTATGGTTGAACTTCAAGTTAACACATGTCCATAATAGGTAAGCCTCTTACATTATAAATAACATAAGGAGCCAAAAGGTAAAGGGATTTTGCTTCTAGACCTTTGAAACTCTTAGCTTGCTGCTCTCCATCATCCCAAAAACATTGCACCATCTAAGAACCCTCTCTCCAAATCGAGCCGTGCTTGGGTACCCTACAATCTTCCCTTTTCCTTCCCTCTTTGCTGACTTGAGTGTCAAAAGGCCTTCGTGGATGAACATATCAGGGGCTTTTTGTAGGTATCTCAAAGTAAGGAGCTTGCTTAATAACTAGACCCATTAGTACCTTTCTACGAAGGATTTAAGTCCAATCTCCCCTATCATACCTAGTTGATTTCCCTACAATCAACATAATCTAATCAAAACAACACTTTGAGTTTGGCAATCATTAATTGGAATCAACTATTTGTAATATCAATAGTTTCAAC
This sequence comes from Lumnitzera racemosa, assembly GCA_024138005.1. Taxonomy (NCBI): domain Eukaryota; kingdom Viridiplantae; phylum Streptophyta; class Magnoliopsida; order Myrtales; family Combretaceae; genus Lumnitzera; species Lumnitzera racemosa. The sequence goes on along the minus strand of JAMXBC010000004.1, from coordinate 77,947,808 downwards.
TAAAACTTCGATTTATATAAATCATGAGTCATATCAATTATGGAACTTCAAAACAAGCCCTAATTCAATTGTTGATCCCGTTCAATAATTGCGTATATCTTTATTTTATGATTCCATAAAACCTAAAAAATATACATTTCAAATTTCTTTTTATAATTGCTATGCCACAACCTTATCCTTGAAATTCATTCAAAATTCTAGGCATATCATAATTTTTGGTATTAGAGTTATGGTTTAACATACCTTATTGGTAAGTCTCAAATCTCAGGATTCGTTGAAAACTTTTAGTAAAGATTGAAATTAGTGTTTGGTTGATTATTTTGTGGAACTATTGATGATTGTGCATTGAGGTTTTAGTTGTATTATGTTAGGTTGTTGAGGCGGTATTCTAAGTAATTATGGTTATGTGTAGCATGGTTGATAGGAATTGAGCCACTAGACCCTTGACTCGAGCTCATGCTCGAAGACTTGAGAGCATAGAAAAGTGCATCCTCTCATCCTGACTAACACCTCAAGAATTTGAGTCGCTTCTAACTACCGATTTACCATAATTACCGAATTGAAACCCTTCTTGTTTATTAATGACTGAATGCCGACCTAAGGACTGATCTATTGACAGCTCAACCAACTTACTCATCAGTTTGGCCATATTTGTTCCGAGCTGCCAAGTTCATGTTTGAATTAACCAAACCTCGGAAGCACTCGCAGATTAACTTGATGCCCACTAAATTTGACTGTACTTTTCTATCAATTTCGGCAAGAGCTCATCTAATAACCGCTAACTAAGTGTCTTAGTTCCTTACTTGAAAGAATTTGCTATTGAAGCTTCTATTTTTGCAATTTCTATTATACCATTACCTATTTTTTGTATTTTACTTATTTTGGATAGTACCCTTATTGTCTTTTCCATATTTAACATGTTGCCATAGTATTTCGGGTATTAATACCCTGTTACATGCAACCATAAGTATCATCTTCTACCACTAAATATACTAAATTTCCTTTTTTTTTGTTTTTCTATTTTTTTTTTGTGAAGCTTTCCAGCTTATTGCTTTCTTTACTTTTATCTTATCGCTTTAGTAAGGTTAGGTAACTAGTGGCCTCATTGAGCTATTCGTGTGTCATATGACTAGCTCATGGGTCTACAGAAAATCCCTTAGTATGTTATATTCTTAGGGTTGTTCGTGTTTTTACTTGTTTTTTTTTTTTTACTTATGCGTTTACTATTCTTCATTTCAAGTTTTCTATGAGGTAGGACCCAACCCTAATACTGCTGCCCTTGTCTATACTTAGTATGGTTTATCATCTTGATATTAGAGTGGAGGTTTGTGTCGGGTAAGTTACTATTGTGCGTCTTGTTGAAGCTGCACCATATTGCACATTATTATGATTAATTGTGTTGTGTGTAGTATTATTAAGTAGTAAAAAATAGAAGCCATGCTCTCTTCATATTTGATGTATCTATTTTACTCTATTTTGAACATTGGAAAATAAAGCATAGCATTAGTAGAGTATTACCGTTATGGGTTCAACAGAGCTCATTATAGTGTTGATTCATGTAATAGAGAGTAGTGAATCTTGGATTTGGGTCCCATTTGAGGAAGTTGAGTGAGTGTAAAGGGTAATTATTGGTAAGCGGTTTGTATTGTTTTTAGGTAGTGAAAGAAGAAGTTATTGTTTGCTTGTTGAGGTGAGTTAAAGCTAAGTTTAGGAGAGATGACTAACTTGAGTGAAAGCTGAAATTGGAGATACTGACAGTGATGTTATTCACCATGGTCCACAACCCTAAAACACCTTTAGGCTTTCAAACGAATGATTTGATGAAGTAACCCATATGATAGCTGAGTTGACTCGAGCTATGCATACGTTAGCCTCTTGACCTATTGAGGTCATCTGTAACACTCCATAAGCTGCCCCTGAAGTTGGAAATGCCCCTCAAGATCTCCAACTTACCTGAAGATAGTTCCCAGCTTGATAAGATTGAGGTGGAGGATTAGGAGGAAATGTACAAAGGAAGATCAACTTAGGCGAAGCAGATAGGGAAAATGGGGAAGAATACTATGAAGTTGAAGAGAGGGGTCGAGCACCTTGAGTTGTTGAGCACATCAAGCTCCAAATCCCAAACTTCAATGGTTTTGGTAATGTTGACGAATACTTAGATTGGGAAGAAAAGGTCAAGCGAGTCTTCGACTATCATCAGTATGAGGACTATGATAAGGTAAAAACAACTGTAGTAGAGTTCTTTGGATATGTTGCAATGTAGTGGAAGAACTTTCAAAACATGCATCGAAGAGATGGCTATAAGGAAGTTAGTACTTAACTCGAGATGAAAAAAGTTCTTAGAACAAGGTTTGTGTTTGACACTTACTTGTAAGATACATTCGCTTAGTTTTAAGAATTGAAGTAGTGAAGTCGACCTATCGATAAGTAAGTGCGTAAATTTCAAATGCTTATGATCTGATGTGATGTTAGTAAGCCCTTAGCCTGGACAGTGTTTAGATTTCTTACTGGATTAAGACCTGAGGTTCGAGACATAGTAAAACTTTAGCAATTCATCACCTTAGATGAGGCTATAAGAATTGGCCAACATGTAGAGAGGCAAAGAAGAAACAGTCCGGTCCGACCTATCTCATCTAGCCAAATTGTTCAAGGAAATTATTGAGCTCATCATAGCATTGAGCTCGATAGATAAACTAATACCATGACCGAACAGAAGGTCGACCTACTGACAATGATGTATCAAAGAGGATGTTTGAGAAAGGGCAATGATTAGAATAGAAGACAAGCCAAATTAAGTGCTTCAAGTGCTAAGGTATTGGATACATGGCCACCCAATGTCTAAACTGACATACCGTGGTAATTAAAGGTGAAGTCTCGAACATTGAAGTAGAAAGTATTGATGAAGAGCCCGAAGAGAAGATTGAACCAAAAGGGGGAAGTCGAAGTATATAATGAACTTGTAGAGGAAAATGTGTTTGTTGATGACCTATACAATTTGAATCCTAATTGTCGACGAGATTTGAGCCTCAAGCCATCTATCGAGGAAGAACAATAAGAAAACTTGTTTTATATCACATGTAAAATGAATGATTAGGTATGTGCACTCATTGTAGCTAGTAGCAGCTGCACTAAGATTGTATGTTGACGTAGTTTGAAAACTCAAATTGCCAACCTTATCATATCCAAGGCCATATAAGTTGCATTGGTTAAATGAATAGAGGGCACTACATGTCACTCAACAAGTAATATTGCCAATCTCAATTGGGAATTACTTCGATGAATTGTGATGTTCTACCTATGTATGCATCTCACATGTTACTATGCTGACCTTGGTTGTTTGATCATAAGGTCATGCACGATGGGTTCATGAATACATATGCATTTGAGAAGGATGAAAGGATGGAAAAAGATCACTTTAAACCTTATGACCCCTAGTCAAGTGAGCAAATTGCAAGCTAAGCTAGCTTAAGGATCCAAAAAGACCTTGATTCTTGTTCATTCCAAGCTTCAAGAGGCTATTAGATCTGATGAGTCAACCTTCTTGTTAGTTAGAAGATTGTTGAAATAGATGGAGCAAGTTGTGCTGCTTAATAAGATTCTAGAGTTACTTGATGAGTATGCTAATATATTTCTTGAATAGTTACCTAAAAGGCTACAACTCTTCTGAGGAATTGAGCATTGTATTGACTTGATACCTGGTGCCATTCTACTTAACAATCCTGCTTATTGGATGAATCTTGAGTAAGCAACCAAGTTGCAGAGGTAAGTTAACGAGCTATTAGAAAAGGGTTACGTGAGGGAGAGTCTAAGTCCGTGTATTGTACTAGTTTAGTTGTGCTAAATAAAGATGGTACTTGGCATATGTGTGTAGATAGTAGAGCCATTAACAAAATAACAATCAAGCACAGGTACATGATCTTGAGGTTGGATGATATACTTGACAAGCTGAATGGTGCCAAAATTTTCAGTAAGATCGACCTAAAATCCGGATACCATCAAATTCGAATAAAGTCAAAAGACAAATGGAAGATTGTATTTAAGACCTGACATAGTCTTTTGAGTGGTTGGCAATGCCTTTTGGCTTATTTAATGTCTCGAGTACTTTCATGAGATTAATGAATCATGTATTGCGAAATTTGATAGTAAAATTTGTTGTGATCTACTTTGATGACATTTTTGTGGACAAAGCTAACTTACTGAGTCATACTAACCATCTTCGAGCTATTTTTGATGTGCTTCGAGTTAACAAATTGTTCAAAAATTTGAAGAAGTATTGTTTTTGTTAGAAAGAGGTAGTTTTCATAAGACATGTAGTTGGTGAAGGAGGTCTACACATTGATAATGAGAAAATTTGAGCTATTGTCAATTGGTCGACCCCAATAACTTATCTTGAGGTGAGGCATTTCCATGGTTTAGCTTCTTTTTACCAACGTTTTATTTAAGGTTTCAGTACCATCGTTGCACCTCTTACTAATTTGAGAAAAAAGAACATAGAGTTTAGATGGGGAGAAAAAGAAGAGAAAAGTTAGAGAAAAGTTTTGCTAAGGAGAAGAAGAGATTGACCTTTGCACCTGTATGGGCTTTACCTAACTTTGAGAAGGTATTTGAGCTTGAGTGTGATGCATCAGGTGTTGGTACAGGAGTTGTGTTGATGCAGAAAAGTCGACCTATTGTCTATTTTAGTAAGTGTAGACACCTCATTTTTGCTATTTTTTAATTCTTTCGTTAGTTGAGTCAAGTTAATAAACAAACAAAAAAAAAAAAAGAAAATAATAAAAAAATTAAAAAAATAATAATAAATGAAAAAATAAAAAGAGAGTCATATAAAGTCAAGTCGAATCGTATCGAATCGAGTCGTATCGAATTGAGTCGAATCGTATTGAGTCTAGTCGTGATGTATCGAATCAAATCATATCGAGTTGAGCTGAGTTGCATCGGACGTTTAAGATCAAAACGGATAACGGTGTGTATTTAATTTAATAAATCATTAAGTCATTTGAGAGTTGAGTTTTATTAAAATAATTTTGGTCTAGTTCAATATAAAATAGATTTTTTTATCTAAATTATATTGGGCCAAATTAAATTTATAATTTATTAATTGAAATAGATTAAATTATTAGATCGGATTAGGCCCGATAAATAGAAAGCCCAAATGAGATTTTTAGAAGCTAAGGTGAATTTTTATCGTATTTTTCGTTTGTTAAAGATAAAATCCATAATTAAAAGATACGAAAGATTTAGTTATTAGCTTATAAATAAGTATTTAATGGTAGAGTTAATTTTAGTTTTTTTCTTTTTATTCCTACAATTCACGAAGTCCTGACGAATTCAATCCAAATTTTCGAATTTCCAATTCACAAAGCCACATCATCACAATTCTATCTGAAATCAATAATCCAAATTCAACATCAAAAGCCTGATGTCATCACAATTCAAAGTGTAATTCCAAAATCTTGATGCTCTATCGAGCCAAAGTCCTTGTGTAAATTTCCACCTTTGAGCACCCTAACGCCAGAAATCCAAAATCTGAAGCCAGCCATGCATCCAAATCCAAATCCAATGTGAAGTTAGATGATTTCCAATGTTCGTAGGCTGATGAAGATGATCTAATTCCAATGTCCGAATCCTGAAGAAGACCAATGTCAACAGAAAATCCATACCTACAATTGAAGACCAATTTCGATGAAAATTCCGAAGTCCACAATTGAAGACTGTCGCAAACTAAATCCCAGCCATTACCATCCAATTTCAAACCAACAAAGCTTCACTTAATTTCACGCATAGCCAACATCCAATTCCCTAACCAAACACCACAATACTTGTACGTCCTCGATTGCACGATCCACTTCGAGGTCACAAGCAAGACGAATAGCTTGACAGACACAGTAATGATAGGAATGATAGGATTGCATGTGCCTCGATGCGTAGGTAAATTTTTATTTTTATTTATTTCTTTGTTTTATTAGTTAGTTTTGTTTTTTTTTTAACTAATCTATTTTTTAAAGTGCAGGTCTATTATTATTTTCATATTGTGTCTTTTTTTTTTTTATAATCTTAATCTTCCATAAAATTTAGTTAATTGAAAAATTGCGTTTTTTTAATAATAAAATTGTGTTTTTTGAAAATATACGTATCTTATGGTCGAGATTTAGAAAAGATAAGTATCGAGATACGTATCCAGTAGTTAAGATTTGAAAAAGGAATGTATCGAGATATGTATCGAGATATATATCTAATAGTATCTTTAATGTATCTTATAGTTAAGATCTAGAAAAAATATTTTTGATATGTAGTGGTTTTGAAAATAAAAAAAAAATCTCAATCGAGTTTTTTAAAAAATTTAGTTAGTGAGGGTTTTCTTTAAATTCGGGAAAATTAGATTTCTTAGGTTTTTTTAAGAAATAATAAATTAATAAATAAACATAAATCTAGCTTGATTTTTGAAATAAAAAAAATCTAATCACTAAGTATTTTATAAAAAAGAGAATTACGGCCAGTTTGACCCCGACTAGTGGGTATGTAGGCACTTTTGGGGCATTTAGGTATATTTTTTAGTACTTTTTAGGAAATTATAAAAAAAATAAAAGCTAATTAATTTTTCTTTAATTTTTACATAGTAACTTAGTTTTAATAGATTAGCTTTCGAACTTGGTTTTTTCTAGTTTAATTTTTCTAAAAATATCTACAGACTAGTGGTCAAATTAGGGTTTTTTTACCTGAAAACCTTAATTTTATTTTTACCAGTTGAACTGATTGGCGACTCAAATTTTTAAATTTTTTTAAGAAAGGTGTTTCCTTAATTTAATGTCGAACAATTTATATTAAACGAGTTGGGTTTAATATAGGTTAAATTAAAGAAACCAAAATAAGACTCGATAGAATTGGCGATTCCACTAAAAAAACACAGTGGGCTAATCATATGAAAATTTTAAAAATTATTGATGAGATTTTATATTATTATTTTATTGTATTATAGTTGTTTTAATTGTTTTTTAGTGATGTAGGCCTTAAGAAAAAAGCCTGGCAGGCTCTTTTATTTTGTAATAATCATATGTATGTTTAGATGTAATTGAACCTGAGCCACCTTAGGAACTTAGGATTGGTTGCCATTGTGTAACCTTCAGGTCGTTGGGGTCTTCACCCCCACCTGGTGGTGATAGGCGAGCACATTTAAGCTTTGATATAGCCTACTAGGTTTTTCTCCAGAAAGCTTTAGAGTTACAGAGCCTAAAAACCGTAGACCCTACCTTTTTGCATCCTTCTTTTTGAAAAAGGGGCAATTATTTTTAAATTATAGGAAAAACCTAATCAATCCATGGTTGGCTCGATCTCATTCTTCAAGAAAAGGAAAGTTTAAAAAAAAAAAAAACCCAATAACCTTTATATATAAGTATTCGCAAACTTTATTTTTTAAAAATCTTATTTCGGATTTACTTATATAAAAGGGTATTTTTTGACTGCGGATTTATAATAATTGCTATAGTTTATTAATAACCAACCCCATTACATTGCACGCATGTGTAACATATTGCATCACATTTATTTTGCATATTTGTAATATACGTGAGTCTTATAGATTTTGTTTTATTTCATCAGTATTAGGTTGTGTAATATAACATTTAACATAAAATGCCGAAAACCATTAGTATCCCCCCTATATCATAACATGCCAATGTTAAGGAAAAAGAAAATAAGAAAAAACTTTTGTATCAACTTGTAAATTTTTTTGGAGCATGTAATAATGAAAATTAACTATGATAAAGGCTTTCCAACATTTTTTAAAAAAAGAGAAAATTTCAAAAGATATGTTGTGGTAAAAACATTAGTTTCATGATAATTTTTTTTTTTACTTAGTAAATTTCTATTGTAATGCCCCACATTACTATACTCTGAGGAACTAACCAAATACAAAAATTAAAAAGAAAAAAAGAGATTTAACTATCAAATTCTTATTGTAAATTATTTCCCATCTCAAAATCATCAATCTTATAAACATCTAGGTTCTCGTTCTCCATATTCATCAGTTAAGTTGTCACGCTCATGATAAAGCTTTCTATACGAGTTTTCACTCTAATGTTATCTTTTAATTTGTCTCTCATTGTAAAATAATTTCCACTTTCTATATTACCTTCATGTTATCTGTATCATTGGTTGTAGTCTCATTGTTTCCAATTTTTTTTCTTTAGATTCATCAACATTAATATTAGGCTATTTGTAACATAAAATAAACATTGATTTTTAGTAAAAGTTAAAAAAAAAAAAGCATTTTCAAAATCAAAAACTTGATTTTTTTTTTTTAAAGAGAGGGAATGCAATGTTGTTAAGAAAAAGGGATTCTTACAGGCTTTGAAATGTTGCCTTTTAAGTGGTCTGGCCCAACCTAAAGCCCATAATCACTCGTTTTTAAAAAAATTAAGATGACCAAAGCTCTTGAACCAATAATAACCAAAGTAGAAGGGGTTTTGAGCAAGCACAGGAAAAAAGCCGAAGCCATAGCTCATACCCAAGCCCAAGGGCCTGTTGACAAACCATCTTAGACACATGAGTATGAAGATTTGCAGGTTCATGAGGTCACTATCAACAAGATATAAGGTTTGGAAAGGTTGTCAAGAGTAGATTTGAATGGTCAAGCCCAAGGAATATATTACTGCTAGGGTTTGGAAGAAAAGGTTACGACCTTAGAAAAAAAGTTAGTGATATTAGAAGAAAGGCTCACTAGTATAGAAATGGCGATGGGTTATGTATAAAAGCAGCTCGGAAACCTACATCCTAATACGAAGTTACAGCCTAAGCCTGAAGTAGATTCAATGAAAGAGAATTCAGGAACAAATGTGCCAATTGGGAAAGCTTAGAGTCAAGATAAGCCCGTCCACAACAAGAGGAGGCGATTTACGCAGTTCAAGATTCTAATGGTCCAAGTGTTCAAGCAATTGAGAGACGTGGGACTATTGACATGCGAAAACCCAACAAACAAATACAAGCCAAGGGATCGTGACCCCAACAAATGGTATGACTATCATGTAGGCCAATTGAGGCATACTACAGAAGATTGTTGAAAACTGAGGCATAAGGTGCAAGATTTGATTGATGCTAAGATTATCTGACCAAAATTTCTAAAGACTGATAGGTCGATTAACAGTGGCATTCCTTCCTCAGGTTGTAAAGAAGCATCAAATAGACAACCTCTAACATCAAGCATTGAAGATTTGCTATAATCATCTAATTGGGTGGCTCACAATTTGAAGTAGTTAGGTATATCTTTAAAAGATCAATTCAGTTGAATAGGGCAAGAAGTGATAGAAATAGGGGCAAGATGTGGAAAAGAATTTTAGTTCTTGCATTGAATAATCTTTTATTTTGGAACTTGTAATAAATACGGGTTATTGAATAAAGTAGTTTTCATGTGTATTTTCATCTTTGTATACTGCTAGCTCAATTTAAATAGGGGAATTTTGAATGAGTGAATATGGATAAAGAAAATGTGAACTCGAAACTTAAAACTGTCCACCTAAAGGAATGATAACACATTACTTGGAAGGTTTAGGATGAAAAGAGACAACCCATATCCCAAACATTAACCCTAGACACACATGAGAGAAGAGTGCCATCAAGGTAAGTAATTGGGCTTATTCCTTAAAGGAGGCTTGTCTTGAACTTGGTATACATGGTAAGATGATATTAGGCATTCATTTCATCATCCCTAATCTAAATACAATTATTCCTTGCAAACCCATTTGAACCTTTAGGGGATTTTTCTTAAAATTAGCCCTGGTAAGAACCACCCCAAACTAGGACAATTAGGAGGTTAAGGTCATTAATCTGGAGAAAAGGAGGAGACTAAATTGTGCTTGCCTTAGTTGTGCCAATTCATAAGCAAATGTTATCATAGATAATTCAATTTCTTCAGGATGAAAAAGAATTTTAGACCATATACACCTTACTCAAACCTATACATTCATTTAAACACATCAAGTCCATACATTCTTTCCCAAACACTTCAAAGCCATATGTACTTTTCCTAAGCTTATATACCTTCAACCTATCTTTTAGTGCTTCAAATCATATCAAGTAAAAGCTCAACAATGGAAGGTAACTATCTTGACAAAAAAAAAAAAAGAAGAAGAAGAAGAAAAAGAAAAAGAAAAATATGAAAAGAGAAAAAAAAAAGAGAAAGAAAAAGAAAGAAAAATGAGCAAGGTGATCACCTTCAAAGATGAGTCAAATTACCAATAGTTCGAATCTGTAAAGGATATCTAAAATTTGAACACTTTCAATTCCTAAGCCCAAAAACAAATCCCTCACTTTATGATCTCATTCACTATACCGGCTTTAATGAAACTCTTTTGACTAAAGAAATGGTATTATCTTAAGCGAAATTTACTCATGAAATTGGGTAAGCCTATATTTAGCTTCTCCTAGGACTTGTAAACTCGGTAAAGATTGTATATGATTTTTTTTAAAAATTGGCCAAAGCACATTGATATCCATTTGCTTAAACCATTGACCAAAAGCCTTACATTGCAAACCCATACATTGCAAACCCAAAAAAGACCTATTAATTGACCAAAAAGTACCACTTATAAGATAAGCTACAATTTCTTGAGTTGATGTTGAGAGTGAAAAAAAAAAGTAAACCTATGGAGTGAAAGGAAGTCCAGTTTGACTAAATATTTCAAGTAATGATATTTATCCCCTTTGTGAAAATTAAAGAGTTAAGTACTTTGTCAAAAGCATGGATAGTCATTTATCCCAAGTTTGAAGTCAATGTTTCTAAAAGTTCAAAAATCATTAATTATGCTCTAAGAAATAAGACTGAAAGAATGAGTGATCAACAGGTAAGGGGCAAGCCAACCCCTTATTTGTGATCTTTAGAGTTTTCGAAACTATCTTACTTGTTAGCAACACAATTTTTTATCAAATAATTTTTTTTAATTTCTTGAAAATAGAAGAAAAAGAAAAAACTTTTCAAAAGAGAAATGAAACTTTTAAAATTATCAAGAGAAATTTCTTAAAAGAAAAAAGAAAGTTAAAATTTTCAAGTAATCATTACAATTCTTCAAACTTAAGTCATAGATCAACTTATTAAATCTCATAAAAGTTTTCTTCCTTCCTAGATCATTTGCTCAATGGAGCGCCATCTAGTCCTTTCTATGATCGCTTGCTCAAAGGAACACAATCCTATTCCTTACTAGGATTGTTTGCTTAGAGGAGCGTTGTGCATTCATTTAAAAGATCACTTGCTCATTAGAGCGTTGTCTCATGTTATCTTTAATGAAGTATCATCTTATCTTGTTTTTGAAAGATCCATCCTGTTAAGCAAAACAAGAAATCTCAAAGAGATCTATCCATTCCAGATTATCTATAAAAAAAATTTTTACTTGAAATCTAGAAGAGATTTATCATCTTTAGATTAATCAAAATGAATCTCAAATAGATCTATCCTCTCTGGATTATTCACCAAGTTAAAAAGAAATCTTGAAGGGATCCATTCTCTTCGGATTACCAAAGTGAAACCAGTTCTTGAAATCTCGAAGAGATCTATCCTCTTCAGATCACCAAGGTAAAACCGATTTTTAAAATCTCGAAAAGATCTATTATCTTCGAATCACTAAAATAGAGCAAAAAATCTCGAAGAGATTTATCCTCTTTGGATTGCCAAAGCGAAACTAGTTATTGAAATCTCGAAAAGATCTATCTTCTTCAGATTATTCACTAAAGGGAGTTTTTTTTTTTTAAATCTCGAAAAAAAAAACCAGAATCTCAAAGAGATCTATTCTCTTCGGACTATTCTCCAAGTAAAAAAGAAATCTCGAAGAGATCTATCCTTTTTAGATTATTCATTAAAGGGAGTTTTTTTGAAATCTTAAAGAAATCTATCCTCTTGGAATTATTAAACTAAGAGAATTTTTTTTTTTAATCTCGAAGAGATCTATGCTTTTCAAGTTATCTACTAAAGCAAGTTTTTTTGAAATCTCAAAAAGATCTATTCTTTTCAAATTATCCATCAAAGGAAATTTTTTGAAATTTCGAAAAGATCTATCCTTTTTGGATTATCCACCAAAGAAAGTTTTTTTTTTTTTTTAATCTTGAAGAGATTTATCCTCTTTGCATTATTCATAAACTAAAACAAAGTTTTTTTTTTTAATCTTGAAGAGATATATCCTCTTCAAATTATCTGCCAAAACGAGTTTTTAATTTTGAAAAGATCTATCATTTTCGGATTATTCAAGTCAAGTCTAGCAAAAATGGGTATCTCTTTTATCTTTGTACCAAAAGTTCTAATCGAACTTCACTATAAAGAGGGACAATTGTAGACACCTCATTTTTGCCATTTTTCTAATTCTTTTGTTATTTGAGCTAGGTTAATAAAAAAATAATAATAATAAAAAAATTTTAAAAAATAAGTGAAAAAATAAAAAAGAAAGTCGAGTTGAGTCGAGTCGTATCGAGTTAAGTCAAATCGTATCGAGTCAAGTCTATCATATCGTATTGAGTCAAGTCGAGTCGTATCGTATTGAGTCGTATCGTTTTGTATCAAGTCGTATCGTATCGAGTCCAGTTATGACATATCGAATCGAATCATATCAAGTCGAACCGAGTTGCATTGGATTGTTTAAGATCAAAACAGATAACATTGTGTATTTAATTTAATAAATTATTAAGTCATTTGAGAGTTGAGTTTTATTAAAATAATTTTGATTTAGTCCAATATAAAATATATATTTTTATTTAAATTATATTAAGCCAGATTAAATTTATAATTTGTTAATTGGGCTAAATTGAATTTTTGGATCGGATTGGGCCCAGTTAATAGAAAGCCCAAATGGGATTTTTAGAAGCTAAGGTGAATCTTCATCGTATCTTTCGTTTATTAAAGATCAAATCCATAATAAAAATGATACAAAAGATTTAGTCATTAATTTATAAATAAGTATTTAACGGTAGAGTTAAATTTAGTTTTTACGAAGTCCTAACAACTTCAATCTAAATTTCCGAATTTCCAATTTATGAAGCCACATCATCACAATTCTATTCGAAATCAACAATCTAAATTCAACATCAAAAGCTTGATGTCGTCACAATTCAAAGTGCAATTCCAAAATCCTGACGCTCCATCGAGCTAAAGTCCCTGCACAAATTTCCATTGTCTAGCAACCTAACGCTAAAAATCCAAAATCCAAAGCTAGCTATGCACCTAAATCCAAATCCAACGCGAAGTCAAATGTTTTCTAATGTTCGAAGCCTGACGAATATGATCCAATTCCAATGTTCGAAACCTGACGAAGACCAATGTTAATGGAAAATCTATGCCCATAATCGAAGACCAATTTCAACGGAAATTCCGATGCATACAATCGAAGACCAATTTCGACGAAAATTTTGAAGTTCACAATCGAAGACCGATGTAACCAAAATCCAAGCCATGACCATTCAATTTCAAACCAACGAAGCTTCACTCAATTTTACGCATAGCCAACATCTAATTCCACAACCAAACACCACAATACTTGCACATCCTCAATTGAACGATCCACTTCGCGATTACGAGCACGACGAATAGCCCAATGGATACAGCAATGATAGGATTGCATGCGACTCGATACGTAAGTAAATTTTTATTTTTATTTATTTCTTTATTTTATTAGTTAGTTTTATTGTTTTTTTTCAACTAATCTATTTTTTTTTAGTGTAGGTCTATTATTATTTTCGTATTGCGTCTTTTTTTTTAAGATAATCTTAATCTTTCATAAAATTTAGTTAATTAAAAAATTACATTTTTTTAATAATAAAATTGTGTTTTTTGAAAATATACGTATCGTGCATTGAGATACGTATTTTGCGGTTGAGATTTAGAAAAGATATGTATCGAGATATGTATCGAAATATGTATCTAATAGTTAAGATTTGGAAAATATATGTATCGAGATACATATCTAACCGTATTTTCGACATATCTTATAGTTAGGATTTAGAAAAGATATTTTTGACACATAGTGGTTTTAAAAATAAAAAAAATCTTAATCAAGTTTAAAAAAAAATTAGTTAGTTAAGGTTTTCTTTAAATTCGATTTCTTAGGTTTTATTAAGAAATAATAAATTGATAATAAACGTAAACCTAGCTTAATTTTCGAAATAAAAAGAATCTAATCACTAAATATTTTATAAAAAGAGAAATACTGCCGATTTGATTTTGATTAACAGGTACGTAGGCACTTTCGGGACAACCGTATAAAAAAATAAAACAAAAAACTCTTTCCCCTTTTTTTCTTCGAAATTCGTAATAAAAAAAACTACTTTAGTCACTGTGGTATATTTAGGTATATATTTTAGTATTTTTTAGGAAATTATAAAAAAATAAAAAGCCTATCAATTTTTCTTCAATTTTTACATGGTAACTTAGTATTAATAGGTTAGCTCTCAAACTTCGTTTTCTCTAGTTTAATTTTTCTAAAAAATCAACTTTTAGAATATCTATAGACTAGTAGCTAAATTAAGTTTTTTCTACTTGAAAAGCCTAATTTCATTTTTACCTACTGAATTGGTTAGCGACTCTAATTTTTAAATTTTTTTAAGAAAAGTATTTTTTTAATTCAATGTCAAGTAATTTATATGATGCGGGTTGAGTTTAATATAAGTTAAATTAAGGAAATCAAAATAGAGCTCGATAGTGAGATGCTAAGAGAAACACAATCGAACTATTCTGTATATTATAAGGAACTCAGTAATTTTGGCTCTCCATGTATGGCAACATTACCTCCTTCTAAGGGAGTTCATCATATATTGATATGCCTAGGAGCTCAGTTAATTTTTAAGGCTTACCGTATGAAGTAGTCATTAAGTGGATCCTTTAAGGTATTGAAGAAAAATAGAATGGATAGGTTAGCAAACATAGTAGCTTTCGTGAAGTTGCTTGTAGGATATGATGCACTAACGAGTACAACACGACTTAGTACTTTGCTTAATATGATGCATAAGAAAATATTAAGGTATATTCGCCATTAATCTCAGCAATAACTATAAAGTAAACAAGATCATGATTAAGCCGACCAAACCTCGAAAGCACTTGCAGATCAGCCTGGTACCTATTAAGTTTGACTGTACTTTTCTATCAATTTCTACAAAAGCTCATCCAGTAACCAACAACCATGTGTCCCGTTTCCCCACATGAAAGAATCTATCATCAAAGCTTTTATTTTTTTAATTTCTATTGTACCCTTACTTGTTTGTTGTATTTTACTTATTTTGAATAGTTTTTTTTTTTTTTATCTTTTCCTTATTTAACATGTTGCCCTAGTATTTTAGGTATAAATATCCTCTTACATAGAGATGTAAGCATCATCTTCCATTACTAAATATACTAAATTTCCTTTTTATTGTGAAGCTTTCCAATTTACTGCTTTCTTTATTCTTATCCTATCTCTTGAATAAGGTTAGGTAGCTAGTGACCTCCTTGAGCTATTCATGCATCATATTGACTAGCTCGTGTGAGGTTCTACAAAAATTGGTGATTAATTTACGATCGGTTAGTTTGGAAGTGGTTTGTAAAATTTAGGGTGTCATGTAAATTATTCATTCGAGCTCAAATTTTACGATAAAGTTAAGAATTTAGTAAAAGTGATTTCGTGAGTTTGGATTTAGGATTATAAATAATAAAATAATTAAAAATTAGAATATTGAGTAATATGTATATTACCTGTTATTTATCGAAAACGCGTAAAATGAGTTCTGATAATTAATGAATCACTATAGATAAATTATAAGCACACTAAAAATTATAAAATAAAATAAATAATATTTAGAAGTATTAATGGTACCATATATGTATTTATATGTAGATAAAAATATGCAAAATTACTTAAAATATTTGAAATATGTCAAAATAATGCAAATTAATTAAAAAAAATTAAAATAGTTAAGAAAAAATCAACAAAAATACTAGAAAGTGTATAAATTTCTAGAAAGAGGGCATGGAAGGCTGAGATTTGAAGTTGGAAAATTAGCTAACTAAAGCAATCCAACTAAAAAGTGAAAAAGATTAGAAAATAAGAACACTTGGCAATTAAAATCCAAAAGAAAACCCTAAACCTCTTCTATAAATAACAAACCTCCTTCTAAAATTCATTTTAGTTAGTTTAGAGTCTAAAAAAATTTAAGGAGAGGTTAGGAGAGGAGAGAAACCAATTTTACCAAAAATTAACAAATTATAGTGTAATTAAGGCTATATAAAAAAATAAGTACCAAATGAAGACCTGACATGATTGTTATTGTAAGCCCCACAACCTGTCACTCAAGGTTTCGATCGGCTGAAAGATCCGATCGAGCCTAAATTATAAGTAAAGTTAGAAATATTAGTAAAATGATTCCATAAGTTTGAATTTAAGAAAATAAGCACTAAAATAAAAGAATATAAAAATTCCAAAATTTAAGTCTATAATTCGTTATTTATCGAAAATGCATAAAATGCATTTTGATAATTAACGAATCGCTAGAGATAAATTATATGTATACTAAAAATCATAGAATAACCTAAATAATATTTACGAATATTTATTTTTACTATATATGAATTTACATGTATGTACAAATACACGTAATTACTTAACATACGCGTAATGTGCTAAAATAATAGTAAATAATTAAAGAAAATTCATAATTAATTAAGAAAAATAAAGAAAAATAAGGAATGATCCAGATGTAGGTCGTGGTAGTTGGGGAAAATAAGAAAAAAATTAGTCAATTAAATTTGAACAACACAAAAATCAAATTGGAAGAAGATAAGGCAATTGTTTAATCAAATTAATGTATAATAATTTCCTTAAAGCTCTATAAATAGCAAGAAAAATTCAAAAGCTCATTTGGTCAGTTTGGAGAGTGAGAAAAATAGGGAGAGGTGAAATTGAGAGAAAAATTAGGGTTAGGAAAAATAATAAGAAAAATTGTGCAATTAGGGCCATAAAGGGGAACCAATTCATACGAGCATCTAGGAGTGGACGGCCACCACCACCACATGGTGGTGGTAGTGCCTAGACCGGCCGATAAGGCTACGGTGACCGACGGTGGCCAGAGTCACCTAGACTGGTGAGTCCGATTTTCAACCCAATTTTGTATAATTTTGTAAAAAATAGTAAATATTCTTATAAAATTATGAATTTTGTTATTCTAGAATATTATTGTATGTAATTTTTAGGAAAAATATTATTTTGATGAAAATATGTCTCGTGATATATGATCCTTAAGAAATCATGCAAAACCAAGCATGTTTTAATTTAAAAATAAATGACTTTAGTTTTGAACCCAAAATATTTGTGTAGACTACTTAGATGATATAGAATAGTGCTAATAAGCCCGTTTTCAAAAATTAATTTTCTAAAATTTTCGATAATTTTTAGGCCTTAAAATGAGGTATAAAATGGGTAATTTAAGGTTAATTAATTAAATGGTTAATTACGACTTAGTGAATAATTATATGTTTTAGGATGTTGAAATCTAATGAAGTATGATACTTGAGCATTTAAGGTGTTATATGTAATTATTAGGTTAATTATGTACTAAATAAGTAATAGGGAAAAATAGTAAATCTTAAGTTAATTTTGTAAATTAGGGTAATTAGGTGTAAAATCTGATTTAGGATGAATTTAGATATTTTGAAATGATAATTAATGTTGGGAGATGGTAATTAGAGTGATAAAAATATTAGATGTGTATTATGCACATAATAAGTAATAGTACATATTACACAATTATTAGAAATATAATAAATAGAAGATATTAGAATAAAAATTGATATTATGATAATAATAAAAATATATAATAAATCTGATAAAAAAACTTAAATTTATGTAATTATATGAAAAATGTAAAAATTTCTCACATCAGGAGTAAATTCGGTATATTAATACGGATTTAAGTGTATTGGGTGAAATAAAATACTCACTAGGGGTAGTGATGGTATTTAGGATATTGGGAAGTAATGTGATTAATTTCACGTTATGAGTTGAAACGAATTTCTCGGGTTCGGGTATAAAACAGTACTTAAAAAATCGAACTAGAACTTAATTTAGAAATCGATACGGAAATTGAACCCGAACCCGAACCCGAACCTAGAGTAATTGTAAAAGATTTGAGAATCTAGATAATCAAATATATTAAACTTTAAACAAAAAATCACAATAAGCGTTATAGGATAAAACGAACCTATAATAGTTATAAGAAAAAATGAAACTACGTTTGCGTTATATAAATAATCAACGATGGTCTGAGTGAATTGGACCTTGGATGAGTGAGTGATGAGTCTAGGTAAGTTGGGATTAATACGAAGCTGTATTTTGGAGGCTTGAGATTATGCTTAGTTATACTTGTTAGATAGTCTGTGGTGTGCATGTGCTTGATTATGAGTGATGTTATGATTCTGCTTGTTGTTCTAGCTTATATTGTGTGATTTGTATGAAATGATTGATCACCTTAAACTAGACCTAATCAAATATACGACTTATAATCATAATCAGACTTGCATGGTAACCCATTAGGGGAAACCTAGGACTTTCCAGCCAAATACCGACCCTTTCGAAAGGGATAGTGCAAGATTGCATAATGGTCCCTTCTTCATCCTTAGTCGAACTAAGTGACAAGAGAGGAGGTTGTGGTGAGGGTGAAGTCAATGGTTCGAAGGTAGTCGCGACAGGAGCGAGGTCTCCATTGCATAAGCCTGGGTTTGGTCGTGAGTTGTTGCATTAATGGCAACTCCTCAACCTGGATTAAAGTGAGTGAAATTTCTCTAATCTCACGATGGACCGGACAACGTCGTGCGATGGCATTTGCTTGAACATGCATTGTACCTAATAAGTTGGTTGATAACCTTGTTGTGTTATGGTATAGTTTTAAGTCCTCCATCCTAACTTACTGAGCTATGGTTGCTCACATCCTTATAGACGTTGTGTAGGTATTGGCTAAGAAGTGGCATACAACTACTCTGAAGCTTACAACTACTCTGAAGCTTACAACTACTCTGAAGCTTATAACTACTCTGAAGTTAGCAACTGCTAGATCCTGGGGAGTGAGGAAAAGCATTTGAAGAATAAATACATATTTTTAAGGTCTAAGCTTTTACTTTAGAATTTTTCATTTCTGAATAATGTAATAACTAGGAAATATATTACGGAGAAATTTTGTAAGCTTTAATTGTAATAATTGAATTATAGTGTATATATATATTTCCTCACTTTCTTAGATAAATGATTTATTTAAATTATAAACTGTTTACTTTAAAGCGGATTAGTCGTGGACGCCTTGTGTAGATTAGGTTTAAGATAGCTGTTGTAATGCCAACTTCTATTTTAGAATAGCTTACACGGTAGAGCTGTTACGACTTTGCCACTTCCGGGCATGATAGCTATTAGGGGTCTAAGATCTGACATGGTGGTGTTTCCAGTCGACCTACCCTTGTTGACGGTAGAGCTCTGCTGGCTGAAGAACAGAAAATGTATGATTTTTGCTTATAAGTTGCTATTTTTATTAAAAATATCAAATGATGTCCAAAAATTATAAAATTTGGTTCCCTTGAGTATTTTGGTATTTAGAATCACAATATCAAACCAATTTTTTAAAATTAGAAGTGCTTATATAGGTTCTTCAAGAACAAACCTGATTTAGACGAATTTTATATGAATTTTCAAAATTAGTAAATAATATTATTTTGAGCTAATTTTTGGAGTAGATATTCCTTATATGATATATTTAATTTATATATAAATAATTTTTGATAAACTATATGTTTAGTATTTATTAAGATTATTTTTATTGAATCTGCCATGTTTTTTATATATAAAAAAATAGGTTTTTAATTAAATTCCTTAATGAATTTGATTTGTAATAAATTCTAAGGTTGAATCTTATAATTTTATTTGGTCATTTACCTAATTTAAGCTAATTTTTAGCAAAATCAGACTTCAAATTGATATTTCAAAAAATAATATATATTAAACTATCTTAGTGATTCTCATAATAAAAATATAATAACTATTAATTTACTGAGTATAATATACTTTCCATAGCTTTAATGGAATTTGAGGTGTTAGTTGTATATAATATGTAGGTAAAAAGGGTATATTTAAGTTAATTTTATAATTTATGGTCAAATTGGTACAAATTATGATTTAGGATATATTTAGACATTTTGAGATATTAGTTGGTGATGAAAGAAGATATTTGAAGTATTGGGAATATTAGTTGTGCATGATAAGTACATATTAGGTAATAATGGGTAATATGTAAACATTGGAAATTAATGAGTAAAAAATATTATGTCAAAATTGATAATATAATAATAATAATATAAAATAAATCTGATATGAAATATAAATTTATATAATTATATAAAAAATGTAAAATTTTCTCATATTAAAAATTAAATTAATAGTTAAATATGAATTAGGTATATTGTATGAATTGAAATACTAATTAAAAGCTAAATACGAGATTCAGGGCACCTAAGTTTAATGTAGTTAATTTTATATAATGGTTCAAAATAAGTTCTTAAGGTTCGCGTATAAAACTCGTAATCAGAAACTAAATTAGAACTTAATTTATAAACTAATTTGGAAACTGAATCAAAATCTAACCTAAATTAAGAATAACTGCGAAAGGCTTAAAAACCTGAATAATTAGGTATAATAGAACCCTAAATTGAAGATAATATAAAGAATTACAAAATAAAACTTATATAAAATAGTTATATGAGTACTAAAACAACATTTGTATTATAGGGATTATTGACAGTAGCCCGTGCGGGTTAAACCTTAAGTAAGCAAAAGGGAAGTCTAGGTAAGTTGGGATCAATACGTTATTGTAATACTGTTTTATACTATTTGGGAATACTGTTTTATAGTATTTGGAGGTTTGAGATTATACTTAGTGATGCTTGTTAGATAGTTGACTGTACACATGCCTATGTGTGCGTGTTTTTAGGTTTGATGGTATGGTATGATTTTGATTTGATGTTCTATATTGAAATTTATATTAAATGATTGAACACTTTAAATTGGATCTAACTAAATATATAACTTATAAGTTTAATGTAAATATGATTTTGATGGAATGATGGTGTTTGTTTTTTTTTTTTTTTGAAATAAAGCAAAATTACTACTTAAATTCTTAGAGCCCGATGGTTTGTAAATTAATTCAGGCCCACCTAATACACACGTGATGTCTAATTACTTTAAGACTATTTAACGGCCATTTTGTTTCTTC
Source organism: Lumnitzera racemosa (assembly GCA_024138005.1). Classification (NCBI taxonomy): domain Eukaryota; kingdom Viridiplantae; phylum Streptophyta; class Magnoliopsida; order Myrtales; family Combretaceae; genus Lumnitzera; species Lumnitzera racemosa. The sequence continues at coordinate 77,926,562 of JAMXBC010000004.1, read as the reverse complement.
CCTGATAACATAAATTCATATATATATATATATATATATATATATATGTTTTATCGGCGGGAGAAACCGAAGATGGAGTTCATATGTTTAACTGAACCAGAGATTTCGCATTCTATGGAAAGCGCTAATGGTGCTCCTTCAATGGATCTAAACAAGGGAATGAAAAAGTACCCTATGTTGAAATGACACCAATTTAGATCCATATATTGACAAAATTTTACATTGTGACTACAGGTCTTCGAAGAACCGTACTCTCTAAATATGCCTATGCTGGCAACGAGCTTCTACAAAAAGATTCCACCCAGAAACTGGTCAGTAATACAAAATTGAAACATCGTCCCTCGAAGTTCGTGTCAATTAGTCTGTTTCTTTTCCTAAATTTACAAGAACTCTCCTTTTAGAACATCCGCAGCCCTGAGTATAGCTCGAGTTACTCTCCATATTTCATGCTGAATAGCTGCTTGTCCTACAGATTTGCTCATTTCTTGGCTTCTCGCAATTGCATCAGCTATACCAGGGAAAACACTTAGCTTGCTTCTACTGTCGCTAGTCGGACCATAAACCTACACAAAGGCAGTAAAAAAATGAGGGATAATGTGGTATACAGGAAGAAGTTGAAAATTGTGTGGTGTGTCAAGACCATACACAAGCAGCTTTTACCACATATATGTGAAACCGGGTGGATGAAAGGAAGATATATTTGTGATCTTAAAATGGACCCTGTGGTGTTACTGTTCGAGGTTCCAGGCATGAATTTTGGCAATCTAAGTGCAACCAAAATATTTCATTGGCAAATAGTCTTTGAGCCAAACTGAAAGGCTTACAAGATGCTTGAACCATCGGTTGCCTGGAAGACCGTCAGCATCCAAGAATCCTCTTTCAGCAAACATCAGTCTATCATTGAGTGCCCGCAGACTCAAGGGATTCTTATCACCAGATACTTGTTCCCTCAGTTTCTGCAATTGGGGAGAGAAGCTTGGAATTAGCAATCTTCCTATACTCTCTGTTTAAAATTCCAAAATCATTAACAATTACCATGACATTGCTTTCAACGTCTTTGGATACTGAGTGAAGTACTTGAATTGCTGAAGTTAAAGGATGAAGAGATATGCTTTCATCTACCGAGTTGCATAAGGACTCCCCATAACCCTGCAAGGACGACGATATATTTGCACAAGTGACAATGAAGACTAAAGAATTGACACATTCTTTGTCTTTTAAAAATCAAGTCTTTTTTCTTTCAATTCTTTTACCAAAGACTGAGAGCCAAAATGCATTCCTTATAAGAGTCTGATTGATTATCGGAATAAACTGGAAAAGTTCGGCTTAAAAGTCACCCATGAAAGCTTCCCATATTGATAACAAGCACGTATAATGGGAGAGGGGATTAACTTATTCAAATAATCTCCTAAAATGTCTTCATTTTAAAATGGCCATATCAATCACTTCTAGCTTAAAAAATCCAAACAGTTCTTACTGCAAGCTGCTCAGCATACGAAACATAGTTGAAGGGTATGATTGCATCATCAGCAAGACGAAGAGCCAAAAGTCCCCAAATTCCAGATGCTGAGTAAAAAAAAAAAAACATGAAATTATCAAAATAAAACAATGAACAAAGCATTTGAGATATCACTTAGCAATGACTTAAAATCCATCTTTTCTTCTAGGAAAAGAAAAAAATAACTTACCAGCCACATGACGATGGAAAAAAGGATCCCCAAAATTAGTCATCCAGTCGTATGTGTCAAAAGCAGTGTGATAAACAGGAAAATCTGAATGAAGATTGAGATGTTTGATTAATAACTCATTTTAACTCCCTTAGTGTGTGACGGTGAGTTTACTGAAATGGACAAGAGGCAGAAGTTTGCCCCAGAACAATAAGATGACTCGACATAACAACATGTGCAGAAGTAGGAAGACAGTAGACATTTATAGTCAGAAATCGGCTGCATGGATTTCATCAGAAGCAGTAAAGGCTGGTTAAATATTTATAATGAGCTTCTTGTACGGACCACAAGAGCAATAGTTAAGAAAGACATGATCATAGGGTTAGCTGAAACAATTAAGAATCAGAGCTCACAATAAAAGCTAAGCCACTTCAGGAGGATCAGTAAGTGTGACAGACATACCTTGTCCATAGTAAATATCAACAGAAGGAACACCAGCATGTTGCAAAAATGGAGCAAAATCAGAATCTACACCACTGAGTCTTTGGATCTGCGATGCAGCAAAAGGGGGAAAAAAGAACACATTAACTGAAAATGCAATTACCTAAATACTACTGGGATTTATGACTTCATTTCAACCTCATAATGTTAAACGGAAGATTTCAGAAGAGCATATTATGTCAAGCTAGAAATATCAAGTCTAAGAAGCAACGAACAAATAACAGTGCCTAGTTAAGCTGTATTGAAGCTTCCACTACCAAGGCTATCTTGTAAGAAAGACATGAAGGGAAACTATTAAAATGGAAATAACATCCACAAGTATTAGGGAGGTCATGGTTTAGGAAAAACTGCAATGGCATATAGCTGCTGCACCAAGTGAGAGTAAGACTAAAGTGGTGTTCTCACTGCTATTGCCTTGATGACCGACAAAGAGATCTAGGGCATTCCCAGGTGGTCAAAATAAAGTTGACACCATCAGTGCAATTTATCTTTCACTCAGAGGAAAACGTACAATCAGCATTCTTCAGTATCAGTTGTCTTTCACGACACTGGCACTCTAGCATATGGCAAGGACATTATTCTAGTGCAAAAACAGGCTTCAAAAAAAAAAAAAAAAAAAGAGAGAGATTGGATGGATAACATGACCACCTAGATGTACATTGGACCTAACAAGGAAGCCTAATATAAAGAGATCCAATGAACTAGAATTCAGTAAATTTGCAGCAAGGATTACGATGGATCCAAATCAGAGAAACATAATAATTTATAAAATCAATGGTAATTACTTGTGATATAATGGCACATTAGCGAGCTACATTTTCCCCACAGGTCATGTAAATAATGAATCACTTCAAAATAATCAGCGGAACTCACACCCACTTGAACATGCATAAACATTTTCATAAAGGATAGTACTCCTTTGACCTTACTTTGATGCCTCTGTTTGCTTTTCTCCATGCTTCAAATACCGTTTCTTTCTCAGAATCAGGATCTTTGATCTGAAACAATGAACATAGTAGGCGGAGCAGTTAGAATAGTCTTACTTGATGGAAAATAAGGTACCATGTGGTAAGTGCCAAGTTTTGGAGAACCCACTGTTCATACCTTCTTCGTAATCTCAATAAGGAGATCATCTAGTTGAGGGGTTGCGCCAGTGAAAAGCCCAGGCCCTTGAACTGCACAATCTACATTAAGGTATGCCACAGCTTTTGAACCAAGATTCATGATATTCTGTTCAACCCACTCCGTGGATCCTATCTAGAAGCAAACCATCAAAGAGAGAATTGTTAATTAACCTGTCCGCTACCAAGACTTCACAAAAGGTGCAGGAATAATGAACATATTGCGTCAAACAAATGTTTGAGGATTTGAACCTACCATACCAAACTCCTCTGCATCCCAGCTGCAGAGGATAATGGTCCTTCGAGGGTTCCACCCCATTCGCATCATTAGAGCATATCGACGAGCAATATCAAGCAACGCTGCAGTACCACTATTTGGATCAACAGCTCCATAGGTCCATGCATCTCGGTGGTTGCCCAGCAGAACATAACGGTCAAGCTCCTCTGATCCTCTTATAACAGCAAATACATTGTGGATTGTTGCCATCTTTTTCTCTCCCTGTTGAAATTGAAATTTGAATCAGCATTTCTAATCTGGTTATATTACATACCGTTCTCTCTGCAGCTGTTGGTAAATGTTCAAGCAAAACATATTGGATAAAGAAAAAGCACGAAGTTATGAGGACAGTCTAGTGATAATGAAAATCACACTGTACAAGGGGGCAAACACTTGTATGTAATTGCCAATTATTTTGGCACTTGATCATTGAGATGTCAAATAAAATAGTTAATTCAGTGGTTGACAATGATACACACCAAAAAAACAAAATAAAACGAAATTAAATATATTATATATATACTCAGTGTAAAAGTCTTCTTTCCCGAAGTAAACAACGGCCGTGCTACTCCATCATAAATTTTTATTTTTATTTTTTTTTAAAAAAACCCCGGTTGTTTGGTTGACTTTCTCAGCCTGCACCAAGAGTAAAACTAACGGCAATTGCCAAAGTCAATGCAATTACAAGCGGCAACTGCGAATACAAGCCGTTGCTACACGCCACTTCATTTGAAAAATGGAGGGAAAATGACAAGAAAAGGGAAGTCTGTACGAAAAAACGCCATCATCGTTCCTCAAACTAAAGCAACAAGGCTTAGTCTTGTAGTTAATCCATGCGGTTGAGATAGTATGTCCAGAAAGAGCAACTACAATTAACAGCTGCTGAAAGTGCACAACTTGATAAAATCTATGTAACTGATCAATCAGCAAAACAACGCTGGCGACAGGCTAATGCGTACCGGATCATCGGAATCTTTTCCTGCTTATTTTCTTAAAACAATATATGATCAAACATGTCTTAGTAAAAAACCTGGTAAGTCATATTCAACACCAAGGGACCAGGCCCCACGCTGCGCACACCAGTCCTCAACTCCCCCTTCCACTCCACAGGCACAGCACCGCCTCCAAGCTCCTCTAGTATCATTTGCGCACACTCGAAACTAACCGGCAAAGACGGAATTTTCGGAAACCTTTCCTCTACCTCGCTATCATCCACCCTCAAAACCTCACCACCTTCGACACTACCCCACCCAGGACTTAAAGGATCACCTATCCCTTTCATGACGGTCCCTCTCTCTATTCCTCCCTTCATTATCCTATCTCCCTCTGCGTACATTAGCACTCCCAGCGCACCTTTGGCTTCAGCTATCCTCACGAGCCCACCCCGAGATATCCCACCTCCTTTCCTCACTATCACTATCTTCCCCTCGACCTCCACCCCCTGTGCACCCAGCACATCGTAGTCCTCCTCCTTACCGTAGTTCGCAAAAACCACCTCCGCCCTCTCCGACCCCGACGGCGCGTAGGCGTGGTACGGCGGAAAAATATCCGTGCCGGCCCCGGGCTCCGTTATGGGGAGTTGGAGGAGGGTGCCGTTGCTAAAATGCGCCGTCAGGGAGGAGTGCGTAGGATAAGACAGGAGGGCGTTGAAATGAGTCGTGTGGGTTTGGAGGCCGAGGGAGCGGAAGTGGGAGTCGACGAGGCGGGCGGTGTCGAGGCCAGGGGTGGTGCCGGCGAGGTGGGGGTGACGCGTGAGGGCGCGTAGGTAGGAGGGGAAGGTGGAGTTGGTGGAGGAGGAGAGGAAGATGTGGTGGAAGTGGGAGGTTTTGAGGGAGCGGAGGGCATTTTGGGAGTTGTGGTTGTTGTACTGGTAGATGGTGTAGAAGAAGGAGAGGAGGAGGAGGGTGGTGATGGAGAAGTATGTGCAAGTGGGAGTTGGTCTTTGAGTGAGAAGCGAAGTTTGTTTCATGTCTATCTACACTACAAACTGCGCGGAGCGAGGGAGAGAAAGAGAGGAGAAAGTAAGGGGGAAGGAGGGTTGGGGGTAAAGGGAAGGTAGGGATCCTGTTCCAGAAGCAGCCAAAACCAAGCCCAGAGTTCCAACCGATTTAAGAAATTTTTGGAACTACTATGATATGATATATCTTGCTTTACGCGAGAATGGACTAAACGAGGAGACTGGCAAATTCAGGTTTGGAACATTTTCGTGGGAAAAAGATCCAGTACACGCCGGGTGCAATGAGACGAAGTTATAATTAATATAAAGTTTGATCAAACTTAATAAAATGAAATGTCCATTCATTAGAATATTATTGCAATAAATGCGTAATAGGATATCAATAAATCCTCCGTCGTCTCTTCAAGAGAGACCACTAAAAGATTTATATAGAAAAATATTGGCAATTTAAAAAAGAAAATGTTATCGAGAAGATTTTTTTTTTTAATTTTAAGTGAGTTGATGTTGAAAAGATTAGTAAAATTAGTTTATTTTCCCTTCATCCTCTTAATTAATCTAAATCAGTATATTTAAATTGTTGGATATAAAAATCCATACTATATTAATCAAATGTAATTTTATTTATATGCATTGCGTTTGAACAATTTAACCATTAAAGATTTTGGAACGCGGAAGGAAACAGAATCTTGCAGTATAAACTTATTACAAGAAAAATAAATGCACATTGTAATATAACATTAAGGGCATATGTGATCTCAAAATGATTTTCGTATTTGATATGGGAAAATGGGCCATAAATGAAAATCACATCATGAGATTTTATAAGTAAAATATACATTTAATAATCGACAAAACATCAACAACTTTAAATTTTCGCTCTAAATAGTTATTTTCAAAGTTTAAATTTGAAAAGATATACGAGAGAAATATTCTATATCAACCACACAAGATACCGTTTGTGTGAAGTATGGTGTATATTTATTTATAAGAAACAGAGTATCCGGAGGATACAGCCAGGCATTAGTTTCTGATGTGGCATGGAGCTTAGTAGGTAAAGTAGTTAGTTAGTCAGTATAGTTTTAGATAGTTTTCAGATATTATAAATATAGTGGTAACAGTTTTGTAAAGATTGACTAATCATTTTCCAACTACTCATTTTCCAGAAACTCATTTCCGATCTCTGCTACATTCTCAATAGCGACTAGTCAATCAGGTTCCGCGTTTGTTGTTCAAGTAATTCGATTGCAGCAACTCAACAATTGGAATTATTATTAGAAGAAATGTTAGAAAAAGTCTTTAATCTTGGTCGGTGGTTTTAGAGATATAATTGAGTGTTTGACCCAAGTCCAATTATAACTTATTTATCAATCATATATGTTTCCCCAATATAAATCTTTTTATAATACATAATAGTTTTGTATTATAATCACAATAGCAGTAAATAAACTTGACAACTGAATTGAATCAATCCGAAATTGGTTTTGAACCATCGTTTTATAAATTAATAATATGGTGAATTATGACCAACCTGTAAGTTAACGATTTTGAACTGGTTTACTAGGTTTGGTGATTTAAGAGCTAATTTGAGACTTTTGAGTGGGTTTTTTATTTTAGTATTTATTTTTTTCTATTAATTTTTTAAAAATATATTAATAATTTCTAATAATATAATTTTCTTTCTCTTTTTTTAAGTGTACTAATTTATTAATAATTTTTAATTATTTTATTAGTTTTCAACTTAATACGATTTCAACTTATTTATTTTTTTCCTTTAATTTTTTTTTTCATATTCAAGTTCTTAACATTTAATAAGTTTTACAAAAATGACTTATATTAACCGAAATTAATTTTTTTATCTATTCTTAACACATAATTAATTTATAATTAGTTATCTATTATTAATTTGATGATATCGTTTTTAAAAAAATTGTTCTTCAATATTGCAAATAAAATAACTTTGATATATAATGACTTACTAGATATTATTCGATTATTTTTTCCAATTTAATAGCTTCTCTTTTCTCTTTCTCTCTCTTTTTTTTTTTTAATGGGATGAACTATTCAGGTCAACTCGCTAGTTCAATGATGGATTTGATGGCAGTTTGCAACCCGTCAATTTGGACGGTTTCGCTCAAGCGAACCATTTGAGGTCTTAAAGCTCAACGATTCGACTCAACTATTACTTGGTTAAGCTGATTTAAGACCCACTTAAGTCAGTTTTAGGACGGTTCAAGATTTGAAATCAATCCTTACTCAAGTTCAGTAATGGGTATGCTAAATGGTCAAATCTTTCCTTCACCTCATTCCACATTAGTAAAGGATTTAAGTGGAAAGATTAAAAAACTAATGATTTGGATGGAAAACAAATAAAAGGCAGGACAGTTCTTATGATATTTCTTATTTTAGACACAAAATTATATCAATTATTAATGTATGTCTAAAGTATTAGTTAATAAGGTAAAAAAAAAAAAATTTGGAAGAAAGTGTATAAAAGAGAAAAAAAGTTGTTTTCTTTTGTTTTATTTAAACTTAGTAAGTGCCGTTGAAATGCCTTTAGCCTCTTTTTATTAGTAATAGGTATGCACAATATGCGTTTCTAAAAATGAATATGGATCATATAATACAAAGTTACATATTTAGTTTCTTATTGATTTACAATATTCTCTTTTCAAATTTTAAACTAATCTATGAAGACTTACAAAATTTAAATTATGATTATGATTGACTATTTTACGATTTTCGGTGGAGGTTAATTTAATGATTTCTTATATATACTAAAACTCCCTATCTTCTTAACTAATATAGATTAAAAATGAACTAATTTATTCTTTTTTCATATTAATTTTTATTAATTAATCATATCTTGTCATGTTTCATAGAAAAGAAAAGCCACACGTAATCTTGTGTTTATTTAATACTTTATATTATAAATAGCGTTTTCATATGTTGTTATATCTTTGTTCAAATGAGTGGAAGAAAAGGTAAAAAAGAAATTTTAACCCATTTTCTCTTGTTTTTATTTTTTTCCAGCATTAGCGAAATATGACCGATATGCTTCCATCTATTTACTTCCTTTTAATCCAAAATGTTCTTTTTTTCACGTATTTATTTCCATTTCTTTTTTTGCCACTTATAATGGGGTTAGATTCCATCACGTTTTGTTGGACATATTTTTCTATACCCTTGTACTTTATATTTTATTGATGTCTTTTTTCTTTCTTTTTTTTATTGTGAATATCATTACGTAAAATATTTTTATTAGATCTTAACAGTAAAAGCATCAGCTACAATTTTAATAACTCTAGTTACAAGTTAAAAAAAAAAAATATAGGAATATATTCCAGTACATCGAATGAGCTTTCCAGACCCCAATAAACTATTTAGTGTTGCGTTTAGCTTGTAATGTTATTGCATTTATATTTACATTCATAAATGGACATAGGTAAGGCTGATAATTTATGATAAGGTTTGCTACAAGATATGATTTAGTTTATAATTATATATAGATTTATGTAAGAAACGGTTTCGGATAGAATCGACTAGATCAAATTATTCAAATCAATAATTCGTAAATCACAGAGTCGACCGATCATATAATCAGCAGGTCGATCTATCGATTCATCTACTTAAAAAAAAAAGAGAGAAAAAAAATGTCATTAAGTTGGAAAAAGCACTTGAATAATATTCAGTAGGTTATAACATATCAAAACTATTTTATTTACAATGGTGAAAAATAATATTATCAAATTAATGATAGATGGCTAATTATAAATTAATTATGTGTTAAGAATAGATGGAAAATTCAGTTTAAGTTAATATAAGTTTTTTTTTAAAACTTATCAGATGTTAAGAACTTAAATACAAAGAAAAAATAAAATTTGAGGGTAAAAAAATAAAAAAGTTAAAATCGCATTCAGTCGGAAATTAATAAAAAAAATTAAAAATTATTAATGAATTAGTACACTAAAAAAAAAGAGATCATATTATTAAAAATTATTAATGTATTTAAAAAAATTAATAAAAAATTAAATAATAATAATAATAAAAACAGTTCAAGGATTGAACTGGCTTGAAACTGCTCTTTCCATAAGCCAATTATAATTTAACCGTGATCGAGCTTATAGACCAGTGGATCCAAGCCTATTCAAAGTTGGATCGACCCAATCTGTTGTCTAGATTTATTTATACAGATAAGATAGGAAATTAACATGAATTATATTTATAATACTAATAAGTATGATTATAATATAAGTTGATTATATATAAACTATATGATAATATGTAAATATTAATACGAATGCTTATTCAATGCGAAAATAAAATCTTTATTACTTAATTTTTCCAATTCATTAACACGAATTGCTATCCAATTCATTTAACAGGGACTGCTACGCCATTTTGGAGAATAGAGACGGATAATGAAAATGCATGGGGATAGGGAGTAGGCAAGCTTCGAATGAAAGCGTCGTTTTCAAAGGACCCATTCCGCACTTTTCATAAACTGCTTTGTGTATTTTTAGGTTTATGGTATGATGGTGAGAGTTGGCACAGGAGAATGTTTGTGGTATGATGTCCACGTTCGTCGTTTCCCCCATGAAAAAATTATCACTTGTGGTCTGGCCCCCACCGATCCAATTCCATCTCGAAAAATATGGAAGTACTCTGCTCTACTAGCTGTCCTATGCCCATATTTTCCATCTTTCACGTCCCCGATCCGCTACCATATACATTGTACTGTTACAGTTATCTGTTTCAAATTACATCCCTCAATGAATATTTTTACAACGAAAGTGACGGCAACTTTATCTTGGAAGTCTAAATAAAGAAAGTATATTTTAATTAATGCAAACCATATTAATGTTACAATATTTAATGTATACTGAGAAAATATATTAACCCTTTACATAGATTTGAAATAAAGCTACTATAAATGCATTAGGTTTGATTTCTCTTTTCCTTAAGAGTCCTAATATATATAGCACTTGGTTAAAAGAAATTTTCAACATTAGCTGAGATACACATCTTTTGTTTGCATTTAAAAACCAAATGATTGCCTTCTTCGGTAGTTGTAGTTATGCTGTATAAGGTGTAGATACAAATTATAGACAGAAGTTATGAATTTTCAGGAGTTTTGCAAAGATTCAAGCATTGGTAAAATTTTCATATGATGGGCAATATGTATATTTATTGTATTTTTCTACATTATATTTTATAACTTAAATATTCAAACTTAATCTATCATATTAAAAAAAATAGTATTTATGCCGAGCTTATTTATTTTACTTTATCCCCAACATCTACTAACAAAAAATACGTTTTAAATAAGGATAATTTAAATAGAAATCTCAAAGCTGCAAAAGATTTGGTGAAAAAACCAAAAGAAAAAGCTGCAAAAGATTTTATAGAACTTTTAAAATTTCTAATTCACGTGGGACAGTTGTATAATGTGAAAAGTTGATTTTTAAGTCCCTCTCCCACGTTAACATATCCTCGTCACCGAAATATGCCTTTAATAAAGACATGGCTAAGTAAATTACCCAAGCTCGTACTTTCTAATCATAAAAAGTGAGATTTTTCTTTTTATTGGTCCCGGTTATGTTTCTCGTATTAATACTCTGTTTTTCATCTTATTTTTTATTTGATATTTATTATATTTGAACCATTAAACTACTTATATATTTAATAATTTAGATTAAATGGATATTAAATAAAAAAAATCTAAATAAAGGATTGGATCATAGAATTTTTCTAAAATTGCAGTTTTTGTATGAATGGATTTAGCTCCCCCCCCTTATAACTAAGGCTTAGGCAAAAATATGGATCAATTTACACCTTCCATCAAACAAAATCACTTCAAATAATTTAGGATTGATATATTCCACTTTTAAATTAAAACGATTCAATTTATTTGAGAGATTAATTCACACTGATCTTCTCTCTCTCTCTCTTTATTCTGTTGTAGTTTTCAATATTCTATATCATCATTTGCAAATAGATTGAACTTTAACTTCTCAATTTATTTATCATCTTGTACTATTAACAAAGATATTTTTCCTACTTTTTAGAAAGGGAGCTATTAAGAACACTATTGATACAAGTACTAAAGTTTTATGATTAGGCTAGCTTATAAAATTAAATAAAGTGAACATGCATAATTAAGGTGTAGAAAGTGGAATATAAAACCGATCTTCATTGGTTAGAAATTGTTTTATTCTCTTAGTAAAGCGGTTTGATACAAATTTAGATTATTTGATTATGTTTAGTAGGTCAAACCAAACTATAAACTTTTTATATCAACAATGGGATAAAAGATTAGATTAATTTTGTCAAAATAGACTAGGGAATGTAAAAATTAGCAATGTTATAATATTGGAAGAGGACCTTTTCCAGAAAGTAAATTTTGCGTTTTGTTCTTATGCATAGGACCCAAACAATTCGACTTTGGCCTTATTTGAAAAGAGAGAATATTGATAGTGGATTTGCTTTTAGGTTGTCTCGTCCTCTTCTTATTAATTTGCAAAATGAGTGAGAATCCATCCATTCCCTTTCTGATAGTGGATTCAGCATTTTCACTTAGTTGCACCCAACATGTCCTAACCTGAAAATGATAGCAAAATATAGTACAATCTTTTTGAGTATGACATCAAGATGCCTCTCCTTTTTTTTTTTTTTTCATCTTTTTTCCTTAACTTTGAATAAAAGGCGACGTTTTGTTTCCAAGAATAAAGTCTCCAATTACATATTATGGACAATAAATTTTGAGGTATTATTTGGTTTTTCTAACAAGATTTTAAATTACTAACAGAATCTACTTAACACTTTCAAAATTGATTATAAGGAATAGGTCCATATTTTTTTAAAAAAATTAAAGAATATTATGAGTTTACACTTTCAAATGACTCCAAAGATACTAATAGATCACACTTTTAAAACAGACTCCAGGAGCTGCATATATGGATCTATACTTTTAAGACTGACCCAGGTATCTAGTTCTTGGTGTGTGTGTTTCTAAGATCATGGCTAACAAAAAGTTAATTAAAATTGTTGTAGATAATTAAAGTTTTTGATAGAAAAAACTTCTTGTGAACATTTTTTACGAATTTGCAACAAAATTTCTTTTAGATGATTGCAGGAGAATTTGAGGAAGATTTTAAAAATGAATTATTATGGAAATGAATAATAGGTGTAAATCCAACTCCTTATAAACTTTCCTAAAACTATCTTAATTATGCCTTGAAACCATCTATATTTATTTTCCAGGTTTTAGGATGATATATTATATTCACTCCCTAAAATATCACTAACGAATATAATTAAATTTTATATATAATAAAATATTATATTATATATTATATAACATATTATGAAGTAATCCAACGCTCGCCCAAAAAGTGAAAAGAATTGAACGAATATAACAGCCCTACTCGGTCAATCAATTAAGAAATAATACTCCGTAAAGATAACATACGATTGTCGAAAAATTAGAATTATTTTGATAAAATTGGATTTATATTATAAACATTATTAATTTTGTGCATGATAAGCTATTGCATGTGAGCTTTTCTTTTCTTGCACCCCCTGTTGGATAACGCCAAACATAATATTTTAATTCAATGCTTACCCTATTTGATTAAATGCATGACATATTTAATAATTTATGAAATGTTTATCTATAAACCAATATTATTTGTAGTTTAAATACAAAAAAATATATTCATAGTTGGTATTTTAATAGCTATATGAAAATATTGATAAATTACGAATGACTAATCTAACATTTCGTGCATGTGAAAATTTCATATGGAATGCATCAAAAAGATAAATTTAAGTGGAGGGTAATTTAATAATTACCCTCTTGGTTTTCTAAAAATAAAATTAATTTATTACTTTTAATTGGTGCAATCAAATCCAGCAAGTGAATTAGATTTGATGAACTAATATCACCTTCTTGTTCCTAACAGATAACTTTTCATAGGATGAAACCTAACGTATTTCTCCTTCATCTCTTCTCTTTTAGGTGCCATACAATCTCCATCATTCTAAGGAAATTGTTTCAACTCTTGTGACAAACTAAGGTGATTCCCTCTAAGTCTTTCCCTTGATTGCTATTAAGAATCTAATCAAAACCTAACACAAAACTTAACTAATTTAAGGTAATATCAATATGTTGGAGTTCAATGTGAAGGCACACACGAGTATTGGTATAAGGTGGGGGCTAAAGAGTGGGTCTGAATCAAGTTATGGTTCAAAAGGTAATGTTAATACATGGTTAAAATTCAAATTAGAGCATAAAATTTCTTATTATATACAGAATAATTAAGTGTGATTTCTTTAAGTTTTTCACTGTAATATGTAACAAATTAACGTTCTTACATGAGTACAACTCTAATATCTACTTCCAATGCATCTACTCTGACTCAAAAACTTTGTTAAAGTTATAGAGAGATAGAATAGGGGTGGAAATCAACTTCTTTTTCATCTCTTCAAAGCTTTTCTATACCTTCTTTTCTTATCTAAACTCTACCTTCTTTTTTGGTTAGCTAGATTAATGGGGCCACAAACCATTTTGAAGTTCTATAAGAATCAATAGTAAAAATGATGCTAGGTTATAAAAGCTTCTCACGTCTGCACAACATGGAAGCCTACATGAGTAGCAATATTGGGTAAGACTCAAGGGTAGGTACGAGCCAAGCTATGGTCTAAATGCATGGAATTTGAAGATTAAGCAAAATCTGCACACTAACCAATGGAAACGATATATCACAAGCTACACGTGAACTTGGTAGTTAGCATAATATGATGTACAAACTAACTGTGAGAGACATTCTCTACGATTTTTACTAAAATGATTGACAAGAGTTAAGGTTTGAACTTAGAAGTTAGACTTTGATACCGACAAATGTACAAAACAAATTATATTCAACCATTTAAGTTAGTCCATCCGTTAAAATCCCATCGTAGGCTCCAACAAGAAAGTTCCTAATCTATAATTATCTATAATTAAAAAGAAAGGATGGGGGAGCAAGTGCTAGTTTTAGTTCAAAAGTTTCAATTCACTTGCTAACTTCGTCTATTGGAATTATTAGATTAACGTGCTACCGTCTAATTATTTATCTGTACTATGTCATACCTTCTTATTTAATTGTCACGAATAAAGTTTTGTTCTATTTTAGTTATGCATGGTTTCAGGTGTCTTGTGATTTTGACATTTTTATTTGTAATAATTTTTTGAATGATGATATCCACACACACATACACATATACATACATGTATACGCTTTACGGAAATGGATATTTTTCTCTAAATGATAATTTTCGGATATTTTAATTTTAAACCACGTGATATTAAATTGATGTCCAACTGCATTCATCTTCTAACATGGGAGAGTACCAACATCGCCAAGAATCCATCTATTCTAAAATTATTTAACTGCGGAATTCTTTTTACAATATGAAAGTAAACATCATAAAGACTTATTTTTTCATACGCAAAGAGACAATAGATGATGGGTTAGCATGGCATGGACTTGGATGTATAAAAACAAAGAGGGCCGAACACCGTGATGGATGGGCCTGACCAAAAGCATATCCTTACTAATGTAATGAAATACATAGCATGAATATAAAACGTAGCGTTTGTTTATTAATAGCTTCATGACATAGTCAGCGTCGAATAACATTAATTTTAAAAAATAGAAGTAGCTTAATTATTGAAATATTTGAAAAATATATGACCATTGAAAAAAATATATATATATTAAAAAGTTATAAGAATATACATAAATTTTTCCCATTTTCAAAATGGTAAAGCTCGCTCGAGCTCCAAAAGCCTATGCCAAATGAGTTTAAACGCTACCTTATGGATCATGTGATAACACACAGGGCAAAGTGTGTTCATATCCGAATTGAAATATTTGATGTAAGGGGATGTTTACTGTCTACTTAGCTGAAACTCTCGAAGCTACAACAGGAAAAGGAATCGAAATTTTCTGCTGAGGAAGAACATCTACTTCCTACATGAACCTCTTAACAGGATAATGAGAGCCAATATCAAGGTTGCTACGCCTTTGGCCAAGAATAATACAAAAAGTATGATCTTCTTTTGATCGTGGTAGAGCAAGCAGCAAGATGTTATCTCTCCACATGCAACAGCTTGAACGCAGCGCTTCTTCATTTCTGTGGACATACCAATATGCGCTTGACGTGTCCCTATTTCCTGAACTTAGCAAAGAGGAAGACACGCCACACTCTTTTATACTCCAGCTATGGTATTATAAGTACCATACACAGCAAAAAGCAACCCACATAGCACAAGGCCAATATCTACGACCTTTTGCCAAGATTGCAGAGATGAACCCAGCAACATCAGGTGAAATGTTGCTGGTAGAACAAATGACAATAGCGCGCATACGGTACTGCCAACAAGAGAGACGAAAACTCCGAATCCAGGCATACTATAGGCCAATACTGCCAAAACTGTGACCACTATTGCACGGCTAATGTACACGATGAGGATGGCCATTTTGGATTTGGAACCATTAAGATCAGCAGGACATAGTTTCTGGAACCACCATGCACGTTTTAACTTATCTTCCAGAATCTCATTAACAGGATGAACCATGATCGGAAATGTAAACGATAACCCCAAGCACAAACCAATCTGTTAGCAATTAGCATGGATTAGTGAAAGGGTTATCCATCAACATATAGTACATAGTTTCCGTAAAATTGCTTAATAGTACATTTGTCTCTCTATCCCATAACAAAAGCACTCACAACACATCATGCCAACAATGTCCTTAGTTTGATCACCGATAGTCCTTTTCTAAACCTTCTTAAGTACCCGCCAACCCTGGAGAAAGGTAAAAGCTATACCTTCCAAAATTTTATTAGTCACGAAGTTCTTTCAATATGTCAAAACAAATATATCACATCTTGATGGACTTTCTTGGAACTATGACTCTTCTTTTTCTTTCTTTCTTTTTTTTTTTGTGGGGTAAATTAAGACAGATTGGCCAATTAATTCACTATATTTAGTAATCACATAGTGATCAAGATGCACGTACATCAACTTCTTACACAAAAAAAAAAAAAAAAAAAGATTTGGTTAAAGATGACAAATGAGCATGTCTCAGTACAACTAAGCATCAACATATATATCGTCAATAACACAGGAAAATTGTTCCTTAATGGTCTTCTGCCAATCATTTAGATCTACCAAAGGTATCTGATATGTATGGACTCTATCAATATTCATATGTTAATTTCCGTATCAAACACAATAAATGCTGAAAGAAATGTTCAAAACAATAGATTTGGTTAACGATAACAAATTAGCATGTCTTAGTGCAACTACACATCAACATATATATATATATATATCGATAGAAACACAGAAGAAAATTCCTTCTCAATGGTCTTCTGCCAATCATTTAGATCCACCAAAGGTATCTGATATGTCTAGACTCTATCAATGTTCAAAGAGATCACTTTCAATGTGAAAAAATAACGAGAAGAAATTGGCTTTATCTTCTTTTGGAGAACTCTCCCATAAAAGCGCACTTCATCATCTAAATGAATAATCCAGTTTATACACTCTCACTCTTTCAACAAAATGATAGCTTTGATGTCTAATAAGAGAGGTCAAACAAAATGAAAATGTAAATCTAATACTTGATGCAGCAGAAAGTAAGAATGAGTTAAGGAAAGGAAAGCACTGATCATTATGCAGCATGTGATCCACAGGAATGCCATAGAGTGAAATACTGTACATTACCTGGACTGCTGTTGCTGTCCAATTGTGTGGAAGATTCAGTGTAACAATGTCCTTAGTTTGATCACCATATGCCATATAGCCCAAAAATCCAAACAAAATATATACAAGTGTTATACCACTGAAGGCCTGGCCGAGCAATTTTGGGAATCTGTTCCTCTCTTTCATTGATGCCTCCAAGGCCAATGTCATCCCAAATCCCTCGAAACAGAAAACAGCCATACCCCCGGCAAACGGTAACCCTCCTATGTTTGAAGAAATGGCCTTTCTATCACTGAATGAGAATTCACCGCTGATAGCTTGCTGTATATCCGTTTTCACCACTAATCCCATAGCTATGACATTGCATATGTTGGCAAAGATGCTAAATGGAGCAAGTGCCGATAGGGTGTTTATCCATGACAAAACTATCTCAACAGGGACCAACATAAAAATAAAGAATGCAAAGTTGAGGCCATGGCTTCTAAAAATGGCAGAGAGGTTTTGCCCTATAAAAATAAGGTATGCTACAGATCCTCCACATTGAGAAACCAAGATGAGAAGTTCTGTGAGAAAACGACCAGGTTTTCCCAAGCATCTATTGCCCAAATCACCATAAGTTTTTATCTCCCTTAGCTCTGCTTCTGAAGCCATTCTATCTCTGCATTGAACCTGATAAATAGTTATCTCTATTAGAGTTCATGCGTCATCTATTCCCAAAGACAAAGCTTTACAATACTTATGTGATATGGAATGCAATCTGTAAGATGAAGTCAGGAAGAAATAGGAGACTTTTCGTGAGTTTATGTTGAAAAATCCAATTATAGGCGAGTGCATGAGCTCCTGTAAAGAATACCTCTTTTTTAACACTTTATTTCATTCAAAGAGTACTGTAAATCAGAAGAATACAGTGAAAATGGATGCATTCCAGTAAGACTAGGATGAATATTCAAATGAGGTACCCCATTAGCCTGTAAACTATAGCAATCTCTACATAATGGATCTATGTTCCATAGACCAAACCCAACATGGGCCAAGCATATTTTGCCTTTCAATCTACTGGACCTGCAAGCCTTTCCATGTGGATCCCATATTAGTAAAGCCAGAAATCACTTTGCCAATGGTGCGCCTGGTGCATGGCAGAAACCTTCAAGACTAGGAAGAAGTTACAATGAAACTAGGAGCATGCCAAATTTGTGATACGATCACTCATGTAGGAATAAGACAGATACCTAAATATACCAATAGCACAGGAATTCTAATGCCAAACCACATGGCCAATGGCATGAGTCTTAGTGAGTTGACATCTTTGTTTTCAGATAAAATCACTTCCATCTCCTATCCCTATTTTTTCTAGCAAGAAATTTTAAAGAATTCTGTTTATTCGTTATATTATGACTAAAGCAATATGCACAAGCAATATACTACCTCAGAATTATCTTGTGTTTATTTCACGTGAAAGTACAATTATAAGAAAACTACCACAATTCTTCACTATCCCACTCCCACTCGCATAGTCGAAATTTTTTCATCAAAAACCATATATTACATCATCCAAGTATTATATCTAGATTATACATAAAGATGCAGATGACCATCAAACTGCCAGCCTCCTAGACCCGACTGAAAGCACTGCAATTTCACTGCAAGTGAAGCAATTTATAAGCTCCGGACTCCCCCACTGATCATTAATACATCGAAAGTTTCAGTTGCGAAAATAGTCTGCAGAGACAAGGATGACAAAAAATGCAAAAATTCACCAAACAATTCGAAAGACAACAATTCAGGATAACGCCACGTTATATCAATGACAATTCATAGTAAAAAGTATGTTATGAAATCGCCTAAAACCCATAGTAATTCAATTTCCGGACATGTAGATTTAATTAATTTTTACTCAACACCAATTTCTAACCCCACAGACATATTCTACGGACCCCCATGTTCGACGAAAAGACAAGGGCGACAGAAAGGAACTAAAAAGTGATACATCGAGAGAGATAGTACTGACGAGAATGATCATGCAATAGTAAGTTGCTAAACCAGCAATAGCAACTCCAAGAGACCCAGCAAGCCAACCAGCTATTCTGAAAGCAAAAGGCAAACCTAAAACGCCTGTTCCTACGATGGATACAACGACGTTTCCCAACGTTTGAAACGACGACGCCGATCCTCTCGTCTCCGACGTCGTCAACGACGACGACGAAGAATCCACTAACGGAAGGGACAACGACGAACAACCCTTCACTTCACGTTCCATTAGGAAGAAAAAGAAGGAGAAGGTTTTCTCGTGTTTACTGGTAGAAAGACAAGGAATATTAAAGAAAACACTAAAAAGTTACTGCATCCTCTGTTTAGATTGTAAGCTCATGACAAGCGCTGGTTTTAATGGCATTAGTGCACGTGGTGGTTCCACGTGTATATATGTGGTTGATTTTGTGCCCCAGTTTGCGCTTTTCTCTGTCTTCTTGCTTCCGTGTAAAATTTCTCTGCATTTGTATTTTTCCGGTCACATGTAGGACGTAAACCGATCATATTTAAATATAGTATCATAGTAATATATAATTTTTGTAAGGATTGTTACTTATTATTTAGGATATTGTAGTTTAACGATGTCGCTAATTGATCTTTCATAAGAAATGATCGAGATTATGCTTATAATTGGTAAAAGAAAAAAAAATTATAACTTATAATTATATATCTAAATATAATTAATATCGATATATTACTTATAATACATATATAGATATTATTATTATATTATGATTGAAATGAAAGAAGAGATTAAGAGCTAGAGGATGAAAAGTGTAATTTCCAAAACACTTTTTATTATTTAGAAAATGAGGGAAAGAGGAAAAAAATGATTTAAAACAAAGTTATGTTACTCTCTAAATTGGAGAAAAAGATTAGAAATATTGTTCAATTTTTCATTTTATCCTTTTTTTAAATATCTTTTCACTTTCTTATTAGTTTTTTTGAGTACATTAATAATATTAGACTATATTATATCTTATCTTTTAATAATAATAAACATTCTTTTCCTTTATTATACTCTCGAATTTCTTTCCTTTCGGATTCTTTCTTTTTATTCACAAAGCGTTGATCTTTTTCCATGGCGCCCATTCAGGAATTAGAGAAAATTATTCATTTTTTCAATACTAATTATATATTTCAGGAATTTTTCACGGCTTCCGCACGATATCATCTCGTCGCATTTATTAAGACATGGGCTAGAACTTATCCCTATCTGGATATCCACTGTACGTGGCAGAGACAAAAACCCAATTAAGCCTGTTGTTCTTTCTATCTTAAAGTCGTTTGTCGGCCAGTGCATCATTAGGGGAAAAAAAATGTGAATAATAGGGCCAAAAAGCCTATAAAACCAACTGGCATAGATTTATTTATGGAAAAGGAAAAAAAAAAAAAACATATGTTGAACGTTTTGTTTGGATCCATGCAAAACAAAAGAGATTGGATTTCGTGGATTGTTCGGTTGATCTGCCGATTATAACGATGTCTATATGATAAAAATGGAAAATATTAGTATCATTTCTTATATTCTAATTATCTCAAAACTGTACAATCTTTTTTATATGTTAGGAAGTTTGCGAGATTATCTATCGACACTAACAAAAACTATTAAAAAAGAAAAAATACTAGTTGATGTCTTATAATTTTATTAATAGATACCGTAATTATTTATTTGATCGTGTGGTACTTGCAAGATAAAGAAAAAGGGCTATAAAGATAGTACCGAATAGTATTTTAATGTAACCACTTTAATACTTAATTCAACATGATGGTTATAAATAAAGATTTTAAAATGTTTGAGAAAGAGGAGAGAGAGAGCTCCTACACGTAGAAGCTATATCTAAACTGCACTATTGGAACTAGACCTTTATCGTGAGCTAATTGATTTTGGTTTGGCTATTAAGAAGATCAATAAGGACAACAAGTATATGAACAAGTTCCCAATGCTCCAAACCAAGCCACTGCAACATGAAAGCAAGCTAAGGCTGTAGGAAAAGCTTTTTATTGGTGTTTCCAACTTTATCTTCAATTTGGTGGGCTAGAACTCTAACTTAGGGGGAGTAGTACGGCAAGCAAGATGCTTGAGGCGGACGTGACCCTTGCTTAATAATTAGGTAGGTGGAGTTGAATAGTTGCACCTGACGAGGTTGGTCTTGGCCTAATAAGGTTGAGGTGAAGATTTGAAGGGGCCGAAGTCAAGGTAACGGACTGAAGAGGTCGAGGCAAGCTTAAAGAGGTAAGAGTTTGAAGAGGTTGAGGTGGGCTTGAAAAGGCCAAGTCTTATAAGAATCAGACTATTAGACTTTTTACCTGAGCTCGAGGATTGGAAGGCATGGCCAAAAGAGTTCCTTCTTTATGTACTATATTTGAGGAATTCGAGCTGCTGCAGTTTACTAACTTGATGCTTTGGCTGAGCCAAACCCTCTTATACTTATCGATAGTCTCCAATTACAAATTGAGACACATCTAAACAACAACTCGGCCCATTCGACTAGCTACCCAGCCAACTTGAATCCAAGTTGTATCCAGTACGTCTGAGCTGAATTCACTTCGGAAAAAGTCACCCAATCAACTCGGTACTGCTACCTTAGCTCAGTATCATCATTTAAGAGCACTTAGGCTAACAAAATAATTATCCATCTTTTTGTCAGGTGTACAACCATTGGTCACCTATTATGTATCTAGGGACTCTTATGATGGAATCTTTCATATAGGATATTCATTTTTATTGTATTTTCAATTATACCCTTTGAATATTCCTTATAATATACTTATTTTAGACATATCATTTTCATCTTTTCCATTTTAGGTAAGATGCCTTAACTTTTCGTGTGTAAATATCTATTATACATGTAGCCGCAATCATCTTACATTCTTTAATATTGAATATACTCCCTTTTGTGGACATTGTTCATAGTTTATTTGTTTACTTTACTCTTATCCTAAGCCCTTAATAAGGTTAGGTGGTGAGTACCATTATTGGACCAGCTTGTGTATAATATCGGATTGAGCCATAAGTCTCTGAAAGTTTCCTGGTGCATAATATCTTTGGAGTCATTCAAGGGTTGCTTGTTTACTTTCCTATTCTTCATGCATTTCCCACCTTGTTTTAAGCGTTCGTTAAGTTTGAACCTACTCCCGATATAGACACCCTTGTTAGTCTTTGGTCTATTATAATCTCGGTACTAAAGTGGAGGTTCAGTTGGGTAAGTTGCGTTTGCACTTTCTTATGACCATTATTTGTTGTGGTAGTGTGTTTTAGTTGTGTAAAGGTAGTTGTAAGTGTTTAGGTAAGCAAGAAGGTATAGTAGTTTGTTGTTGTTGTGTACTCTACTTTACCCTATTTCGAACATACAAAAATAGAGTAATTTTTGACTAGGTTTGTTGTTCTTCAAAAGTAGCTACTGTATTGATAGTTAGCTTAAACTTTCATGTAAAGAAGAGTGTGTGTGAGCTGTTTGAGTTAAGTAAGCCATTCTTGTTATTTTATGGATTTAAGTTTATTTATTGGGTTTTGTTGAGAAGATAACAGATCCTAGTGTTAATGGTATTGGAGATAACAATAGTGGTGCTATCCACTATGGATGACCTTACTAAGGTTGTACATGCATTGGCCTTTCGACTTACCAAGGCTATGTAGAATACTCCCCAACTTGCTCGACCTGCGAGAGGATAAAATCTAGCTTGGCAAGCTTAAGGTAGAGGAGTAGGAGTAGGAGGATGAGTATGAAGGAAGATTGAGTGATTTTGGATGAAGAAGAAGATGAAGAGTAAAATGAAGAAGAGGAAAGAGATAGAGCACTCTAAGTTGTCGACCATATGAAGCTCTAGATTTCGAGCTTCAATGGTTCTAGGGATACAGACGACTACCTGGATTGGGAGGAAAAGGTTGAATGTGTCTTTAACTATAATTAGTATGAAGACCGTGAGAAGGTGAAGGTTACTACTATAGAATTTTCGGGGTATGCTACATTATGGTAGAAGAACTTTTAGACTATGAGGAGACTAGAAGGATATGGAGAAGTCAACACCTAGCCTAAGATGAAAAGAATTTTTCGAAATAGATTTGTGTCATATACCTATTTACATGATACATTTGCTAGACTTAAAGAGTTGAGATAAGGAAGTTGAACTATTAATAAGTATGTTTAGGAATTTCAAATGCTTATAATCCATTGTGAAGTAGATGAACCACCAACCTAAATAGTATCTAAATTCCTTATTAGATTAAGAAGTGATATTCGAGATATCGTGGAACTTTAACAGTTCATTGCATTGGACGATGTTATAAGAATAGCCTTATGAGTAGAAATATGGAGGAGAAATAGGTCGACCCAATCTCTAATGAGTCGACTTGGGTAATCAAGTTGACTCGCTTAGGGAAGTTATTTAGCTTAACAAAGTGCTGAACCTAGCTAAAGAATTGATGTTAGAACTGAATAGAAGAGTCGATCGGTTGATAGTGATGTGTAGTAGATGATTTATGAGAAGGGAGATGGACCTGGGAGGAAAATGAGCCAAATTAAGTGTTTTAAATGCTAAGAGTTTGGTCACATGGTTGCTTAGTATTCGAACTAAAGGACCATGATTAATGAGGGAGATGTCTTAAAGATTGAAGTAAACAGCACAGATGAGGAGCTAGAAAAGAAAAAAGAAGTGGAGGAAGAGATTGAGGTTAATACCTAATTAGTTGAGGAAGATTTGTTTGTTAAAAATCTAGACAAGCTAACTTTGGTTGTTTGACGAGCAATGAGTTTAGAACCCTTTACAGAGCAGGAGTAGAGAGAGAACTTACTTTACATCACTTGCAAGGTAAATGATCAGTTTTATACTCTCATAGTGGATAGTAAGAGTTGTACTAATGTGATGTCTGTCGACTTGGTTAAGAAGCTCAATTTGCTTACTATCTCATATCTGAAGCCATATAAGTTGCATTGGCTAAACGAGAAAGGAGCATTGCATATCACTTAACAAGTATTGCTGCTAATCGCTATTGGCAATTACTCTGATGAAATCCTTTCTAATGTGTTGCCTATGTGTGTGTTACATGTGTTGCTTGGCAGACCTTAGCTTTTTGATCGATGAGTTATTCATGATGGCTTTAGGAATATGTATGTGTTTGAAAAGGAAGATAGGAAAATTATCTTGAATCCCATGACCCCGAGCCAAGTAAGTAGACTGCAAGCTAAGTTAGCTTAAGGAGTCAAGAAGGCTTTGGTTCTGAGTTGAGTTGAGTTTTAAGAGGCTATTAAAGATGATATGCTAACCTTCCTATTGGTCAGGAGACTATTAGAATTAAAGGAGCAAGTTGAACTCCCTCCAAAAATTAAGGAGCTATTCGACGAGTATGCAAATCTATTCCTAGAACAACTACCAAAAGGATTACTCCCTTTTCGAGGAATAAAGTATTGCATTAACTTGATACCTGGTGTTGTCTTGTTGAATAAACCAACCTATAGAATGAATTAAGAGCAAGTTGCAGTGCTTCAAAGGTAAGTTAATGATTTATTAGAGAAGCGATATGTAGGGGTAGAGCCTTAACCCTTGTGCTATACCTGCATTGCTTATGCTAAATAAGGATGACACTTAGCGTATGTGTGTAAATAACAAAGTTGTCAACAAGATTACGATTACGTATTGATACCCTATCCCAAGGCTAGATAATATGTTAGATGAACTGAGTAGTATGAGGGTATTCAATAAAGTTGACTTAAAGATAGGGTAATACTAGATTTGAATGAGACAAAGGGATGAATGGAATACTACTTTTAAAACTTGACATGGCCTATACGAGTAGATGGCCATACCTTTCGGATGATCAAATTCCTTAAGCACTTTTATGAGACTGAAGAATCATGTTTTGCAAGATATGATAGGAAATTTTATTGTCATCTACTTTAACAACATAGTTGTCTATAGTACTGACTTGGCAATGGATATTAATCATCTCAAATCTATTTTTAATGTCCTTTAAGTAGAGAGATTGTTTGGAAACTTGAAGAAATGTCATTTTTGTTAGGAGGAAGTGATCTTCCTAGGTTACGTGGTTAGTGGAGGACTGAAAAATTGATTTAGAGAATTTCTAAGCCATTGTTGAGTGGTTGACCCTAATCTCATATGCCGATGTGAGGAGTTTGCATGGATTGGCATCACTTTATTGACGCTTTATCTAAGGATTTAGTACCATAGTAGCGCTTTTGACTAAGCTAAGTTTGCATGGATTGGCATCATTCTATTGACACTTTATCCAAAGATTTAGTACCATAGTAGTGCTTCTGACTAAGCTAATGAAGAAGAATGTAGAGTTTAAGTAGAGAGAGAAAGACGAAAGGAGTTTTGTTGAGGTGAAGGCAAGTTGAACTCTGCCTTAGTCTTGGCTCTATTGGACTTTAACAGAGTGTTTGAGCTTCAATGCGATGTATCAAGAGTCGGCATTGGAGCTGTGTTGATGCAAGAAAACCGACCCATCGCTTATTATATTGAAAAGCCTAGAGGAGTGCAATTAAGTTATTTTGTGTATATAAGGAACTTTTGACCCTAATTTGAGCTCTTCGCCTGTGGCAACATTACCTTTTGCCAAAAGAATTTGTCATATATATAGATCATGAGTTTTTGAGATACTTGCGAAGCCAATCCAAGTTGTCTAAATGCCAAACTCGATGGATTGAATTTCTGGAAGGATTCAATATTTTCATCAAATACAAGCAGGCAAGAATAATGTAGTTATCAACTCTTTGTCAAAAAGACATGTTCTCACTAAGTTATAGACTAGCCTATTGGGGTTTGCAAGAATTACGGATAAGTATCAGTATGATTCTCATTTTGGTCCTATATTTGATGATGTGAAGAAAGAAGAACGGTGCTAGGAATCATACCACTAGACCCTTGACCTGAACTCAAGAGTTAGAAAGTATGGCCATGCAAATTCTCTCCTTACGACCTACCACTGATGAGTCTAAGTTGTTGTAATCTACTGATTTAATGCATTAGTCGAGTTAAACCTTCTCATATTCGTTGATTGTCTTTAGTTATTGACCAAAGTAACATAAGTGCAACAATTTGATGAATTTGACCACACACCTAGTCAACTTAGATTTAAGTCGCATTAAATGTGTTCAAGGTGAATTTACCTTAGAAGAATTATTTACTCAACTCAGTATAGTCGACCTACTAGCCTTGCTCAACACCTCGGCTTGGTAGATACTAAACTAATCCTACAAAATTGTCTTTTTTTTTATCATAAAGTCATCTATCTACAAGGAGCTACGTATTGGAGCCATATGTCTAAGTAACCATGTGAAAGAATCCTTTACACAAGATACTCATTTTTGTTGTATTTTTAATTGTACCCTTATTATTCCTTGTACATTACTTCTTTTAGATACTATCCTTTTTAGACTTTTCCGTTTTGGGTAGGATGCCTTAATTTTTCGGGTATAAATACCTTATTGTGATGTAATAGTAATCATCTTCTTACATCTGATATTAAATATTCTTTAATCGGTGAACTTGGTCCTAACTTATTTACTTACTTCACTCTTATCCTAATCTTTAAGTAAGGCTAGATGGCAAGTACTCTCATTGGATCAGCTTGTGTATCATATTGAGTTAAGCTGTGAGTCTTCGGAGTTACTTGGTGCATCATATCCTTGGAGCTGTTTGTTGTCAAGCTTTATTTCATTTTCCTTAATTTAGCTTATATTAAGTTTAGCCCACTTAATATAAATTACTCGATATAAAATTAAGGAAACATTTTTCTTTTAAAAAACATTTTTCTTTCAAAAAATGTTTTTAAACATTTTTTTAAAATTGGAGTTGCCAATTAGTTGAACTGGTAAAAAATGAAATTAGGGTTTTCGGGTAGGAAAATTTTAATTTGGGCACTGATTTGCAGATTTTCTTAAAAAAATAAATTTAGAAAATTAACTAGAAAAATTAAGTTTGGGAGCTAACTTATTAAGATTAAGTCACCATGTAAGAATAAAAAAAAAAAATTAATGAGCCTTATTTTTTATAATTTTTCTAAAACTACTAAATTATACCAAAATATGTAAAATATAACTAAAATGAATTTTTTATTACGAATTTTTTAAGAAAAAAGAAAAAAGTTCTTTTTTTTTTAATTTCTTATACGGTTATCCCAAAGATGCCTTTATAACTGTTAGTCGAGATTAAACCAACGTAGTTTTTTTTTTAGAAAAGATTTAGTAAGTGGATCTTTTTTGAAATTTAAAAATCGAGCTAGATTAACCTTTATTTAATAATTTATTATTATTTTTTAAAAAAAAAACTTAACTAACTAAATCTTTTTTAAAACTTCGATTGAGATTTTTTTTATTTTTTTTTAAAAAATCACTATATGTCAAACACTTTTTTTTTCTACATCTTATATATAAGATATACTAACATACGTATATTAGATATGTATCTTTTTCAAAGATACGAATATTAGAGAAAAAATATGTAATTTTTCAAAAAAAAAAAGTAATTTTGCTTAAAAATTGCAATTTAACTAAACTTATCAAAAAATTCAAATTTTCTAAAAAAAAATAGTAAAAAATATGATAATTAAAACATATAATAAAAAAAACCCGCACTAAAGAAAATAAATTAGTAAAATTAATGAACTAAATAAATAATTAAATAAAATAATAATATTTTATTATCTAAACGAGTCAAGTTACACGTGATCGGCGTGTTCGTGTTGACTGTATCGTGATATCCTAGATTACGTTTGTGTGCTCGTTTGTGGAATTGATTACGTATATGTAGTAGTGGATCATGATCGTGCGTGACAGCAGTATGTCGTGATCAATGTGTAGTAGTATCGATCATATTTAGTGCGATTTGTGCGTGTCAGATTGCGTGTGTTCATGTGTGATCAAGGGCCTTGTGTCAGTATGTGTATGTTTTGTGAGATAATATATATACTTGCATCAGTAGAGTGAACATATACAGTATGAAGGATGTCATGTGTGAGTGTGGTGTGTGTGTATTGTGTATGTGTTAGGTGTAGTTGTGTGAGATTAAGTGTTCGGTATGTGGCTATATGACATGTGAGTGTTATTGGTGCGTATGTGAACATGCGTTAGTATGTGGTTATGTAGATGTAGGCGTATAGATGTGGGTGTGCATCAGTTGGGTGAGTGAGGGGTAGTAGCATTGAATTGTGTTTGTAGGGTTAGGTGTTAGCGTTGAGTGTTGTGATCGAGTGTTCAAGTGAGGATTAACAACGTATAGTAGTGAGTGTAGCGAGTGATCAAGGCGTGAATCAATAGTAAATGTGTATTGGGATGTAAACACATAATTTTTGCTCCCTTTATTTTTATTTTTATTTTTATTATTTTTCTTTCTTTTCTCAATAGGCCCCAAAATTAGAAAAAAATTCAAAAAATAGGGAATTAAAGAAAACAAAAAAAAAGAAATTTAGAAAAAATAAGGGTCATGGAATTATTCAAAAATTTTCAAAAATAAGAAAAGCACAAAAAAAAACAAAGAAAATTTTAGAAAGAAACCCTAAAAAGATAAAAAGTTAGAAAATGAAGTTTAAAAATTTAGAAATTTGAAAAATTACAAAAAAATAAAAATTTAAAATCAAGTAAAAGATTTTGGAAAATAGCATATTATTAGGATAGATTTTTAATTTTAATTTTCTTTTAGAAATTGGATCGTTGAACTTGGGCTTAGATTTAAATTTAGTCTAGGTTGACTGAGTTCATATGTATAATTTGATTGTATATATGGATAAGGTACAAGTTAATGACCTAACGGTTAAACATATGAAGATAGCAATGGGTTTAAGTGGAAAGTCTTGGGTTCGAATCTTGGCAAAGGTATGGAGGTTTTTTTCTTATTTTTTAGCTAGCATACTACCATGTGTCAGGATTTGGTTGCGTCACATGTCTTGACACACAACATCATTGGATTGCATGACCATGTGTCATGTGATGATACGTAGCAGGTCGGGGTTCGTTAAGTTGGTTAACATAGCGCCACGTCAGTGCTACATCAATACTTTCCCTTTCTTTCCGTCAGTTTTCCCCCATTTTCTCTTGATTTTCTACCTTTTTCCTTCTTAAGAACAACCCACTCCCTCCACTTTAGCTTCAATTTCTACACAAATTCCACACTCAGGTACATAGTTTCTTACATCAATCTCGTAATAGACATGATATGTTTTGAATTGGTGTTAAAAATAAGTCCAGATTTAATCAAAAGCACATTCTAATCGGCTTTCAAAAATCGAAAAAAAAAAATGGATTTTTGTGCATTTGCATTCAAATTCGATTTTGAGTTTCCTTAGTTTTTGGGTGAAATTCATGTATATATAGGGGCTTAGGGATGTCCATGAGGACATACAACAAATAAAATCACTCGACACAACCTCTCTTTCTCCCTATGATTGCTTTCTCTCTCTATCCTACTCTCTCTCTCTTCGATTCTCTCCCTCCACTCAAAATCGAGCCCAATCATTACTATGGCTAAGCTCCCCTTAGTTTAGGCTCTCTAGCTCGACCTCTTTTAACCTCCACCATGCCCCATAGTAGCTGCTCCAAACCGCTACAATTCAAACCCTCATCGTCACCTTTCCTTCTCTTTGAGTCACCACTCCAGCTACTCTAGAAGCTTAAACTAACTGCATAACTGAGCTCCCCATACCTTAAAACCTCACACCATACCACATTCTCACACTTAGCAACCCCCACACGACTGAACCACCACCACTACTCACGGTTAACTTTTGAAAAGCACCCAAATAGCTCCAAAATACCAAGGCACTAAACTTACGCCCTTATTCCCAATCTAATAATCACAAAAAAACAGTCACCCATTCGTTTTGGTGGTTGAAACAAGCCGAATCGACCCTTGTTGCTACTGCCATTAGTGATCCATGTGACCTAACCCGGATTTGCCCTAGCGACTCGATCCCAATCTGATGACTCAGATCTAACCCGACCGACCCAAGTTCGACCTGCGCATCCTGTTGCATTTGTCCGAAGCTTTTATTTATTTATTTTTTCTTGTTTTTTTTTTTCTTTTTCTTTCTTTTGTTTTGTTTATTTATTTAATTATTTGTTTACTAATGTATATGTAATAAAAAGAAAAAGAGGGAAAAAAAAGGAAGAAGAAAAAGAAAAAAAAAGGAAAGAAAAGGAAAAGTAACTTTAATTTTTTAGTTTAAATAAAAATAAATAAGACATAAATTAAGTGACAAAATAAAAAGAAAAGAAAAAAAGGGAATAAATAAAAGATAAAAATAAATAAAATAAGATTAAATAATTGTTTTAATCACTTAGAAAAATCGATTTTCTAAAAGTAAATGAAAATAATTAGACTTCTTTCCAAATTAAGATTATTTAGAGTTTTCAAAAATAAAACATTGATTAGGATGCTTTAGGAAAACACATCAAAACTGAGTAAAATGTAAACTCTATTTTTTTCAAATTAAAATAAAACCAATTCACTAAAGTTTTACAAAAAAGAATTACGTCCATTTGATTTCGAATAGCGAGTACGTAGGCACTTATTGGGCGACGATAAAAATATAAGACCTAATTTTCCTTTTTCTTTAGTTTAGATTATTTTATTTATCCAATTAGAATAGTTAAATTGAGTTTCATCTTATAAAATAAAAAGGTGATTTTTAAAGCTTAAAGTTAATTTTGGAAAGTTAGTGATACCTATAAGGGTTTAAAAGTCCTAACCTCTGGATCCAGATTCTCTGGTTTTCAAAAAGCCGTTTTATAACTTGGTTTTTTTTTTTTTTTAATTATCGATAGACCAGTAGGGATTGGTTATAACTTAACCCCTTTTTCTGACTCCAATCGGGTGGCAACTCCAAATCTTTTCAAGGTAAGAAAATATGTTTTTTTTAACCCTAGTTGAGGATCAATATTAAACGGGTATGGTTTAGTACTGATTGATTTAGAGAAGATCTAATTTTATAAAAAAAATTGAGAGAGTGAAAAACCATACTCGACATGGGGTTGTGACAAAAAGTTAGGGGGGCCTATTTTGAAAGAATAGGGCTAAAGATTTAGGGTACCTATCTTGAAAGGATAGGGTTGAGGATTGAGGATTAAGGATTAAGGATGCCTATTTTAAAAGAATAGGGCTAAAAATTTAGGGTAATTAGGAGGCTCGTCTTGAAAAGACAGGGCAAAGGGAGCTTGTCTTGAAAGAATATGGCAAAAGGTTTGGGGGCTATCTTGAAAGGATATGGCTAAAGATTTAAGGTGCCTATTTTGAAAGGATAAGGCTAAATAATTAAGAGTGCCTATTTTGAAAGAATAAGGCTAAGAATTAGAGTGTCTATCTTAGAAGGATAGGGCTAAAGATTTAGGGTGTTTATCTTGAAAGGTTAGAACAAAAGATTTAAGGTACCTATCTTGGAAAAATGTGGCAATAAACAAGAGACCTATTTTGAAAAGACAGGGTAAAAGGAGTCTGTCTTGAAGGTTAGAACAGCTGCTAGGGTGTCTATCTTGAAAGGATAGGGCAAAAACTACTGGGGTCAATTAACTTGTTTTGGTTTGGCGGATGATTCAAAGAGGATAGATCTCTTCAAAATTTAAAAAAAAAAAACTTCTCAATTCTCTTAAATATCTCTTTCAAGGACTTTAAGATCATTTTGCCTGGAAATGGAGAACTTCGTAAATAGTAATCAATCGGCATACCTCACATTGACTGTCGATATTCACTCATCCAATCAGTAGAATATCACCAAAGTATTTCCTCAAGATTGTGCTTTTTTTTTTCTCTTTTTCTTCTTCTTCTTTTTTTTTCTTCTTCTTAGAATAAGGTCTTCTTTGTGATTAAAACCATTTGTTGATAAGTTTTTTAGCTGTACCATGCTCATGTATTGATTATGCTTTTGTCATCACAGGGTCTTAATTTCTACCTCTTTATAATTCATGAAAAATAAATCTCTTTTAAAAAAAATAGACTAAATCATTAAGAACATTCGATTTCAATTTATTTGGCGACCTAAATTCATTGGTAAGTGTTTGGTGTTTAAGTGTATGAGGCTAAGAAATATGGTATACAAGGATTTATTGGTGAAGTGTTTGTCGGTCAATGACCATTCGAATTCAAGAACATTTATGGATATCAACTTTACTTGTAAACGATGAAAAATTAACCACAAACAATTCTCAAGTAAAATTGAAATCTTTATTAAACTCAGTTCTCGTGAATAATATAATTTAACTACATCTGAATTCATAGGTCTTCTTAATTTTGGGCCATCTATTTTGGTCAACACTAATGCACCTTCTAATAGTACCCTTTTCACCATATAAGGGCCTTCATGATTTGAAGAAAACTTACCCTTAGGGTCTTTTATATTCGACAATACTTTCTTTAACACCAAATCTCCTTCCTTGAAATACCTCAGGTGTACTTTCTTATTAAAAGCTCAAATCATCCTCTATTAGTAACACTGACCATGACATATTGCTGCAAGCTTCCTCTCATCTAGGAGGTTCAAATGTTCCATTTGTTTCTTCACTTACTCTTCTTCATTGAGTTAAATTTCTGCTAACACTCAGAACGAAGGTATTTATACTTTCACCGATAGTACCACTTTAGTTCCATATTTATACTTTCACTGATAGTACCACTTTAGTTCCATACACTAACGAATAAGGTGTTGCACTTATAGAGGTTTTGATTGAAGTTTTGTAAGCCATGAGAGTAAAGGGGAGTATCTCATGCCAATCTCTATAAGTGATCGCCATCTTCTCAATGATTCTCTTGATGTTCTTATTAGTGGCTTCAAGTGCTCTGTTTATCTAAGGTTGATATAGAGTTGAGTTTTTGTGATTGATCTTAAATTGGTTGCATACTTCAGCCATTAACTTGTTGTTCAAATTTGACTAGTTTTTTGTAATGATAAACTCGGATGCACCATATCTGGCAACGATATCTCTTTTTAGAAATCTAACTACCATTCCTTTAGTCATCGTAGCATACAACGATGCTTCCACTTACTTGGTAAAATAATTGATTACAATTAGAATGAATTTGTGCCTGTTTGAAGTTGTTGGCGAAATTGGACTGATCATATCCATCCCCCACATTGAGAAAGGCTAAGGAGCTGACAATACATGTAATTCTTGGGGAGGAACATTGATTTTATTAGCGTAGACCTGATACAAGTG
Source organism: Lumnitzera racemosa (assembly GCA_024138005.1). Classification (NCBI taxonomy): domain Eukaryota; kingdom Viridiplantae; phylum Streptophyta; class Magnoliopsida; order Myrtales; family Combretaceae; genus Lumnitzera; species Lumnitzera racemosa. The sequence goes on along the minus strand of JAMXBC010000004.1, from coordinate 77,893,094 downwards.
AAAATGCCTTACGTGCTTGATACAGTCTAATTCCATCGTTATCTAAAAATATCTCATCTTCATGATTTTCCTAGCTAACATATATTCGTTCATATGAGGATTGCACTCCTTCATGCATTTCTTTAATTAATTTCTCGGCTTCTTCATCTACATACCTTAACAATATTGTATCGGGTGATCTTTTATATAACGTAGCTCTACTTATCAGGAAATAAGTAGCAAATCTCCTTAAAGCTATGAGTAGCAAATCTCCTTAAAGCTTTTCTATCTTTTTTATCAGCCTCATTAAGGAATTCACTCGTTTGAAGTAACTTTTTGATATCATAACACTAGGGCTTCTCCGATTGTTTCTCTTTTACGGTCAGGCAAAAAGCTGGTCTTTCCTTTACCTGAATTTTTAAGGGGAAAATTTCTATCCAATTCGTAACTTTCACCATTGATGCTAATGTGGTGAGTGCATTAACAAATTGATTCTAGGTTCTTGGAATGTAAGTGAATGATGTTTTTTAGATTCTCTCAATCGGCTTGCTTAAATGCTTATGATAAGGTATCAAATTCTCGTCTTTTGTCTTATACTCTCCCAAGATTAGGAGAATTATTAAAAAAGAAACTCCATACACTTTAAGCCTTTGTATTCCCATGTTTGACACCATTTTGACCCCAAAATGCAGGCATCATATTCTGTTATGTTGTTCACATGTGGAAATGCTAACCTCGCTATCACAGGGAAATTATTACCTTTAGGTGATACTAGTATTACTCCTATCCCACATCCAAACATATTAGCTACTCCATTGAAATACATTCTCCATTTTGATTTCTCACTACTTAATTCATTCATCACCATCACATTTTCATCAGGAAATTGAGCTTCCGAACCATCATCTTCATCTTTTAGTAGATTTTTTTGCTAATTAATCAGCCACTGCTTACCTTTTGACTGAACTTTGACTTACATATTTGATATCAAACTTAAAGAGTAACATTTGCCACTTTGATATTCTCTCGATCAATGCCAACTTTTCTGTTAAATACCTTAACAGGTCATGTTTTGTCAAAAACTCCACTGAGTAATAAAGAATGTATTGCCTGAGCCTGTGCATTACTCATTCTAATGCACAATACGTTCTTTCCATCTTTAAGTATTTTTGTTCGCTTTTTGTGAAATTCTTGCTCAAGTAATATATAGGATGCTCTTTTCTATCTGTTTCATCTTTTTGCCCCAGCATACATCCCATTGATTCAAGAAGGATTATCAAGTAGAGAATAAATGGCCTTGCCGGTGTAGGAGTGACCAGCACCGGAGGATTCATGAGATATTCCTTGATTTCATCAAATGCTTGCTCACACTCTTCATCCCCTTCTATCACTGCATTCTTCTTCAAAAGTTTAAATAATAACTTACATTTTTCGGTTAATTGCAATACAAACTGAGTAATGTAATTCAACTTCCCTAATAGTCTATGTACTTCTTTTATAGGCTTTGGTGCAAGCATATCTACAATTACCTTAATTTTGTTTAGGTCTACTTCAATTCCTTTTCTATCGACTGTAAAACCTAACAATTTGCTCGAAGTAAATTTAAAGGTGTACTTTTTTGGATTTAGCTTTAGTTGAAACTTTCTCAACTGCTCAAATAGTTTATGCAAGACATCAACATGATTCTTATCTTCTTTAGATTTGGTGATCATATGATTTACATAAACTTCAATCTACTGATGCATCATGTCATGAAACAAAGCTACCATAGCATGCTGATAAGTTGCCCTAACGTTCTTCAACCCAAAAGGCATCATGCAATAACAAAACATTTCCCAAGTGGTAATGAAAGTGGTTTTGATTTTATCTTCTTCTACCATCTTGATTTGATTATATCTTAAGAAACCATCCATAAAAGAGAAAAAATGATTTCAACCATATTGTCCACCATTACATCAATGTGTGTTAAAGGAAAGTTATCTTTCAATGTCGCCTGGTTTAAGCCACGAAAGTCTATATATACCCTAACTTTTCCATTTTTCTTTGGCATTGGCATTACATTAGCTACCCATTTGGGGTAATTCGACACTTCTATGAACCTAACTTCTAGTAATTTCTTTACTTCTTCTTTTATCTTAAGAAGTATATCTAGCCTAAAATGCCTAAGCTTTTGCTTTTTAGGTTTAATGTCTTCTTTTGTTGGCAACTTATGAACTATGTTTGACGGATCTAAACTGGGCATGTCTTTATAGGACTAAGTGAATATGTCTAAGTATTTTGATAATAGACATAACAACTCCTGTTTCTGATCATTTATAAAATTACCCCCAATTTTCAAGTTTCGCGGATTCTCTTTTGTCCCCAAATTAATCACAACTATCGATTCATCAATAATTACTCTACCTTATTCAAATTGATTTTAACTCTCTTATATTTTGCTTGGAATCTCAATATTATCTCCGATATCTGACTTAATAGGATCGAAGGTGATATTGGTACTTTCATCATTTATAGGTGCGAGATATCCATTATGTTCATCATTTTTATAGGATTTGAAGAGTAAGGAAAAGGTAAAAGGATAACAAAGTAAATAACGAATAAGAATTGAAAGAAAGAAAGGAACTAATTTTATTGAATGAATTCAAATTTCCTAAAAGAAAAGGGTCTAACTAATCGGACTAATTATTGAATCGAATGTTTCTAATTGATCTAATATTGCTTTTCTAAAGAAAACTAATAATAGGAATGGAAAACTAGTTTCATAAGGAACGAGGACACCAATATTTTTCTTCTCGTTTGGATTGATGTACATTGTTGAGATAAAGCTTTGGATAAACGGGCTACTTTGGGTTTTTGAACACAAGCTGGTACTAGGAATGTCCAATAGATGTCTGGAAAATCCATATGAGCATGGTACAGCTAATCTCCTCTCTTGCTTGTGGTTTTAGCCTTTATTTCTTAGATTTCTTCTTTAGTGGGCTCATATTTGAGTCCAAATGTTCCAATTTACTGCTTAGGCTATTTCAAATGACCCCATGCCTCCTGTCTTGACACTTTAATCATGCTGACCTCATAAAAAATTTACAATCTTGGTTCCTCTAATTCCTTACTCCCGATATACAGAATAGCCGTTTCTTTGTAAATCTCATAGTATTGTTTCTTAAGAATGGTTATAAATTTCACTTTTTGATGTAGACTAGACGAAATTGACCTTACCGAGTGAATCTACGACCTTCCCAATAGAAGATTAAAAGTTCAAGGTATATCTAGTACTTGAATAGAATAATGAACATCTGTGGACCGATCTCGACCTATAGCTAAATTTCAACAAATATCACCCTCTTTGATCCATCAAAAGCCCTTATTGAAATCAAGATAGGCTTTATCTCAGTTGAATCTACTTTAAGTAAATTTAGTGCCACCAATGAACATACATTCGTGAAGAACCATTATCAATCAGCACCCAGCCGGCCTTATTTATCCTTGGCCCTATCTGTATCATCTTGGTATTAGAGCTTAAGGTTTCAGATAGGGTCGAGAGTTTTAGGCATTGTATCTATTCTATTTTGTATTTGAAGTTGTGCCGTAGTACTTAGTATGCTGACTGAGTAATTGGATGTTTTGTTCAAACACTTATGGAGCTGTATTAGAAGTCTGTTAAGCTTTTGTAACGTGCCAAGCTTGATTGAGTGAAGGAGTCAGAGATATCAAATCGAAGTGCCTAAACAGAGCTGTTGTGAGGTTTTATTTTCTTGAGATGAAATACTTCTAAGCTGTTGTAATTAATAAATTTTTGAGGTAGTGTTGTATGTGTCGAAGTTTGCTGTTGTAACAAGCTACTATGAAGTGTTACTATTGTACTAATTGTACCATTGTGGCCAAGTGCTGAACTACTATACTAAGAGTTGCTATTTCCTAAGTATCGAGTTATTGTACTCTAAACAAGCGTCAGAGTTGTTTGAGCTCCTAGTGCGTAAGTAGCCGAGCCATGCTATTTGAAGGTTGTCAAACTATGATTGTGGAATTTATCTGAGCTAACAAATAACTTGCTAAACTCTAAAAAGAAAAGAATTGCCAAGTTGCACAATTGACTATTTGTGCCACGTTTCTTTAGTGTTGCTAAGCAATTCTCTCGAATATAAGCTTAAGTATCGTGTTATTGAAATTGAATATCATCAACATTGCATATGAAGCTGGATACGATTAGAAATTTTATTATGAAGACGTGATGTTATAAATTCCAGAGTTTGATGGATACGGCACTCTAGATGAATATTTGAATTGGAAATTTCAAGTCCATTAGGTTTTCGAAGATTATTCTTATCCAGGAGCATAAGAGAGCCTATGCTATAAAGAATTTGATAATTTGCTTTGTAGTTACTTGGTGGAAGAGAATGATAAATCAAAGAATTGATAGAGAAAACCTTGAAATCATTACATAGGATGAGACAAGACGTTTGATGTGAAGAAAATTTATACCTCCAGATCATTACGACAGATTATATGAGAGAAAACCTACCTATGAAGTTAACCTTTGGGAAGTGCAGGATTAGCTAAAGAAGATTGAAAGACGGCTTGAAATGTTTAAGGATGAAACAAGGCAACGAAGGAATGTTGAATTAGAGAGTATTGAAGGAGAATTTAAGGTAGTAGAGGTTGCTGGAGAAGTGAGTAGTAAAGGGGAAGAGGACCAAGTCGAGTTGAAGTTAAACCCCCATGGTCCTGATGTGCTCCCACCATCGACCATCCAAACTGATGAGCTTGACCCTAGATGGGAGGAGAAAGAATTGAGTTGTGAGGAAGTGGAAGGGGAGAAAGCTATTGAGTAGGAATTTTTGAGATCAACATTGAAAGCATGTGAAGCTTTAATGATTCTTGAGTCAAAAGAGAAGTTTGAGACTTTACATGTTCAAACTCCCCGAGTTCATCACATGATGTTTGAGCCAAAAATTGTGTTAATCTCCTTGATTGATAGAGGCTACTTGGATAGAGTTGATCAGATACATGATGAATGGAAGGATAGATCCTTAAAGAGGAGTTTGGTCGATCAGGCTCATGATGAATGGAAGGAGCTGAGGATGATGCCAACATTAATCATAGACCAGAACTATCTCTATCTCACTCTCTTTAGTTTTTGCAGGTTGGTATTTGATCCTAATGGGATTTGAAGTTGCCAATTACTGAGTTTCGGGTCAAAACTTCTCTAAGGGAGAGGAAATGATAGGCTTTAGGGTATCAACCCAACCTAATTGCTAAAGCTGAGATCATCTACTTGCTAACTCATTCTATCTGCCAAGCCGAATAACACTATTTCTTGCATATAGAGTGCCGGGAAGCATAAGGCCGAGACAACAACTGATCCTCACCCATGACTGACCAATCACTTACTCAACTTCACGTTTGTCGATATGACAAGAGATCAAATTACCGAGAGTTGGATTCACTTAGTAAAGTCTGTTGTCGACTTAGTGGTGGAAAGCTTATGCTGCCAAGAGTTGGATCTACTCGGCAAGGCCCTAGAGAGACTAACGCCAACTAACTTCAAAACTCGGCAATTATGAGTCAACCTTTTTGGTGTCTTGGCTAAGCACTACGAGACTACTTCTAAGGCATGCTGAATGACAATATGCTAACTTCTCCTTGTAAAACACACAATTTTATATTTTTGTATACATTTGTCTTATTTTATTTATGGGCTCAATTCTTTAGGGTTAAGGCCTAGTATATTATTTACAGTTTTTCCACTAGGGTTTAGGACGTATTATAAATAGTAACATTTATAACAATGCAGACACACATAGAAGATTAATGAAAACCCCCTTTTGAGTCTTTTCTCTCGAAAAGTTCTTTCTCCTTCACTGGTTCTTATCAATCCATTTAGTAAGGATTGTAGTAGGCAACCCTATTATTCAGACTGGTGCTTTACATCCGGCGAGTCTTAGGTCTGTGTCTGGTTCTACTATATGTCATATTCGTAGAGTTAGTATGCAGGATAGCTAAATCATGGACTCCCATTTACTTTTTGTTCCTTTGGTAGGATCGAACCTACCCCCCCATAGTTGGCTTTGTTTGTCTTTAGCCTGGTCTGTATCATTTTTTTGTGGAAATCCCTTTGAGTATTTTGACATCTTTTAGAATTTTGATTAAAACTTCTTAGAAGTATTTGATGACAATAGTAAGCCTCTTAAGGAGATTTGGGTTGGTACTTTGGCCAGCTCATCCATAATCTTGTACTCACTAGTTTTCACTATCTTCTTGGCAATATTTTGATCTTTCTTATCTGTATCTTCAAAGATACTCCGAGAAGCCTCTTCCATAATAGTCTTCCTCTTAGCCTCTTCGTTTTGGTTAAAGACTCATCTCGAGCGCATAAGCTCGCCAACTATAGGTGATAAGGACTTGGTTGTCTGATCTACCGTTTGATAATTCAAAGGGGCTACTTTGTAATTCTTTGGAGCTATTGGAACTTTAAAAGCCTTTTTCTTGGGCTTACCCTATTCCTCAACCTTCTCGATCTTCTTGTAGTACTAAAAATCTAAAGGTTTAGGCTTACCTCCAATCATTCTAACCATCTTAGCTATCTTCTTGGCTTCTACAATAAGCTTGTCTTCTTCCTCAAATTTAGGATCCCATCTAGTGGGTGGTTCATCAGCATATATGGTAGGTAAACCAGCATAATTGACCAAATACTCAAACTTTCCTAACGGCTCTCTTAAGGTGTTAACTGTCGAATCTCCAGCTTCATACCTTTCTCTGAGATCCTTCTAAGTACACCTTTCATGGTTTTGGAATCACCATAACTATAATGTTAGCCTTCTTTATCTTCCCATCCTTCAGCAATTGATATATTGCTGGTTTAGTTTGAGTTCTACCTTTGAGATTCATATTTTATAAGTGCTCGGCCTACCTTAGGTTTTAAGCTATCTCTTCAATAATGATGGGGAGACTATCTAGATCAATTTTTGGTTCAAACACTTCATCGATGATCATGTTGATTGAGCGTTCATGATCCGGTAGAGGATTATTACCTACATTAGGAGTAGGAGTTTGAATGAAATCCAATAAAACCAACTTAGCATCAATAAGATCTTGCATCTTATGTTTGAGTCTTTAGCACTGGTGTGTAGAATGCCCTACTTGCCCTAAATGATAGTCACAATGGAGCTTTGGGTTATAGTCTCTCGGTCTTTGTCCTTCCTTTGGTATTTCAAATGTCAAGAGATTCTCCTTCCTTAGTTATATAAGAACCTAGCTTAGAGGAATGGGTATATGAGTAAGGTGTCTCATTTGTGGTCGGTTATTTTGATTTGGATTCAATGGGGGATTAAATCCTTCTATCATGGTTACTAGGGCTATATGTCTAACAAGGTTGCCGGTATTGACAACACCTACAGTAATTTTTTGGCTTTGTTGGAAAATCTTGTGGAAGGCATCTTCTTCTCAACTACTTCAAGATTAGGAAGTCTTTCAATATTGATAGCTTCTTCAATTCGACACCTTAAGGCCATAATCTTTGCAAAGTTAGAAGTAGGATGACTTACTAGATTTTGGTAGTAAGAGCTTCCAAGAGTGTTGATAAAGGCAAAGGTCAGATCCTATTCTGTTAAGGATAGAGTCACCTTAGTTGCTATGCCCCTCCATGATAGGATTCCGAGCATCGACCCGACGACATGCCAGGCTTCAAATTACATGGGAGGCTTGCTTATGAGCTTTGTGTGAATGGAAAACCTGTTTATGTGCTCTATCATTATTGAACAACTTGCCTAGCTTTACTAAGTCTACCCTTTTGTGCTGAGTACACCTTGCTCTACCTTGACCGAACCCTCTCACAGACTTATCTATGAGCTATGGCAATATTAGAAGACTTGATGTGCTCTACAAGTTTCGTCCTGGCTTACTATTTGTACCCTGCTTTTCCAGGTCTTCCTTACTATACTGGATCCATTTTGCCCTACTATGGTCGGCTCTATTCTATTCTATTAGGTTTACTCGGATCAACTATTCAAGATTGTCCTGCCTTGCCCATCTACCCTACTATACCAAGGTCAATTTGCTCGATCAAGTCTGCTTGGTCATGATAAGGCTGCTCGAGTATTCCATATCAACTCAGTAGCACCGAGACATATCAAACAGGTCAGCTACGTCCATGCTAGATCATCCCGACCATACGAAGTTGGCCTTAGTCAAGTTAGGTCAGCTTCAGGCATATCAAGTCGGTCTTAGACATATTAAGTCGGCCCCGAACAAACACAGGTTATCCAGAATCAAGTCTACCCAGATTATAATCCAAAGTCCTTAACATCTCTTTGGAATTAGGCATCAGCCCTCACCCGAAGATCTCACTTGGATATCTATTTTACTTATGTTATTTGGATTTCCTTTTTCTTGTATATTCCCTTAGTTGTCATTCATGTTTCAGTTGTAATTACTAGAATACTACTAGGGCATCCTTTTATTTATTTACTTACAACTTTACCCCTTTTGTATAAATAGAACACTCGTATAGGGTTTTAGGAGATTATAACAATATTTTAATGAAAAACCCTTCAGACTTTTCTCTTGGAAAACTTCCCTCTATCTGCTCTTATCAATCCCTTTAGTAAGGATTGTAGTGCGCAATCCTATCACTCGGACCAGTGTATCACATCTACCTAGTTAGTGTGTAGGATTTGCTAAGACCATCGACTATCATTTATTTTTTAAGCCATGTCGTGACTTGGACACATCCCCTGGTTAAGCGTGATACTGGGTTTCATGTGTTCATTTACTAGTTCGTCTCACTCTATCTCTAAGCATACTCCTTAAAGCTTTTGTTGGCCTTCTTTCACAAATTATTCAAATTCTACATGGATAGGGCTACCTCGATATCGAACTTGTACTGGTTGTAGAAAGCATAAGATAACTTATCCCATATATTGATCTCATTTAAGTCCAGTTGGGCATACTAAGTTAAGGCGAGCCCAGTTAAGCTATCTTGAAAGGTTTGGACCATCATCTTATCATACTTCGTATATTTTCTCATCTTTCTAATGTACAGCATAATGTGGAGCTTCGAGCAGCCGATCACATCATATTTCTCGAATTTTGGAATTTTAAACTTTTCCAAAAAATCATCATCTTCATACGTCAGTAAATTGATCATTCCTATCTACTCAAGTCCATTAACCATTTCTAGGGTTTTTATCTCTTCGATCAAATTTTGCATAAACTTCCTTTTCATCTCTCGATGTTTTTCTATGATCTCTTTCCTCTATGTCTCAACATTAGGGACTGATTCTACATCTTCCAACTTAAGGGGAGGGGTCGCTTTTGCATTTTGATTCGGGTTAACTTAAGATCCTTGTCTATCGTTGAGAATTCCAAAAGCCTGAGTGAGAGCATGGATTTGTTCGACCATTTTGTTCATGTTTTCTTCTAGGGTTGTGACTATCGAGTTCGGCTCGGTTTAACTGACGTTTCCAGTATTCTGAGTTGACATTCTTACCTTGGAATGAGTGGATATCAAGCTTTTAACTGAATTTGCTCGCTTGGGTGTTATCTTCAAAATCCTAAACAAAAACTCAAGTTTTAGACATTATTATGAACTAACATTTTGTTGTTTTTGTTTTTGTTGTTTCTTTTTTATTTTTTGGTTATTTTGTCATCATTTAAAGTAACTATCAAAGATAAGCAATAAAAAAATGAGTATAAGACTGTTTAATCAATAAAGGTTTTCATTTAATGAAGCTACAAATTTATTAATAATTATAAAATCAAACTTATACAATGGACTAAAAGAAAAAGGAAAAAAAAAAAAACTCCTAACTAATCTTTCTAAAAAAAAACAAATCCTATATCTATAAGAGCCGATGGATCTAGCTAGGATGGGCTTCATAGGGTTGATATTGACTTGACTTTCCATGTCTATATTACATAAACATGAGATGATGCAATCATTTACAACGAGACTACTAAATTTATAAGAAAATTGTATATGATATTAATAACTTTGCAACTTCTTCAATTTTTTTTTTAAATTACACAGTCTTTTACTCACTAAGAGATAATGTAAAAAATAAATAAATAAATAAAAACACATAGAATACAAGAAATAAAAATAATCACATAGAAACAAGTATTAGTAGGAAAAAAAAATCAAATATAAAAAATGCAGTATGCTATATACGCATGTAATGCAATAGGAGCTAGTAATTAATAAATTATAGGAATTATTATGAATTTGCGATCAAAGAGTACCCTTATATATAAGTAGATCCAAAATAAAATTTAAAAATAAATGAATCTCATGAATACTTATATATAAAGGTTACTAATATTTTAATTTTATTTTTTTTGAAAAAAAAAAATTGAACTGACCACGAATTAATCAAACTTTTCCTATAATTTAAAAATGACAACTTCCTTTTCAAAAGGAATGATGCAGGAAGGTGGGATTTACGGGTCTTAAGCTCTGTAGCTTTAAGGATTTCTAGAGAAAAGCTTAGTGGGCTACATCAAACCTTGAGTGGGTTTGCTTATCATCACCAAGTAAGGGTAAAGACCCCGATGACCTAAGGGTTATACAATGGTGTCCTATCCTAAGTTACTAAGGTAGCTCAGGTCCAATTATATCTGAGCATGCAAACGGTTATTAAAATAAAACCTCCTAAATCCCCAATATAAGCCCTTTAGGCTGAGTTTTTTTTTTCTTAAAGCCTGTATTACTAAAAACTAGTTAGTCAAACTATAATAAAATAAAATAAAAATAACACAAAAAGTCCATCAGTTAATTTTTTATTTTTTTACATAGCTAGCTCACTAGTGTTTCTAGTGGAGTCACCAATTTTATTTATTTTTATTTCATTTTCCTTAATTTAACTTATATTAAGCTTAGTTCACTTTATATAAATTACTTGACATAAAATTAAGGAAACGTTTTTCTTTTATAAAATATTTTGGAAAAAAATATTTTTAAAAAATTAGAGTCACCAACTAGTTTAACCAATAAAAAATGAAATTAGGGTTTTTGGGTGAAAAAACCCTAATTTAGCCACTAATTCATGGATTTTCTTAAAAATATAATTTTATAAAATCAATAAGAAAAACTAAATTTATGAGCTAACCTATTAAAACTAAGTCACTATCTAAGAATAAAAAAAAATTAATAGCTCTTATTTTTTTATAATTTTTCCAAAAATACGAAAATATACCTAAATATGCAAAATATAACTAAAATGAATTTTTTATTATGAATTTTTTAAGATAAAGGAAAATTAAAAAAAAAATTTTATACAGTTGCTCTGAAGGTATCTATGTACTTGCTAGTTGGGATCAAATTAACGTAGTTCTTTTTTAGAAAAGATTTAGTAGGTAGATCTTTTTTTAAATTTAAAAATTGAACTAGATTTATGTTTATTTAATCATTTACTTAAAAAAACCTAAAAAATCTAATTTCTCGAATTTATTTTTTATTTTTAAAAAAAACTTAACTAACTAATTTTTTTTAAAAACTTTGATTAATATTTTTTATTTTAAAAATCACTACATGTCAAAAACTATTTTTTTTCTTAAATCTTATATGCGTATCTTTTCCGAAGACACGGATCTCAAAGAAAAAATGTGTGATTTTTTTTTGAAAATGTAATTCTGGTTAAAAAATACAATTTAACTAAATTCATCAAAAAATTCAAATAATCTAAAAAAAAAGAAGCAAAATATATTACAATTAAAAAATATAATAAAAAAACCTATACTAAAGAAAACATATTAGTAAACCTAATTAACTAAATAAATAATTAAATAGAATAATAATAATATTTTATTACCTAAATGAGTCGAGTCGTAGGTAATCGATGTGTTCGTCTTAACCATATCTTAATCCCCTGGACTACCTTTGTGTGCTCGTTTATGGAATTGATCGTACGAGTGTAGAAGTGGATCGTGATTATATGCAGTGGCAGTATGTTGTGATCAATGTGTGGCAGTATAGATCGTATTTAGTGTGATTTGTGTATATCAAATTGCATGTGTCTGTGTGTGATCGTGTGGCTTACATCAGTGTATGTGTGTTTTGTGAGATAGTGTGTATACTTGTGTTAGTGGAGTGAACGTATGCAATGCGAGGGATGTCATTTGTGAGTGTAGTATACGTGTACCGTTTGTGTATCGGGTGCAACTGTATGAGATCAAGTGATTGGTGTGCGGGATCAAGTGTTTAGTGTATGGTTGTATGACATGTGAGTGTTATCGGTACGTATGTGAACGTGTATCGATGTGTAGTCATATGGATATGGACGCGCAATAGTTAAGAGAATGAGGGGTAATAGTGTTGAATTGTGTTTGTGGGATCAGGTGTTGGGGTCGAGTGTTGTGATCGAGTGTCCGAGTAGTATTTGACAGCATGCAGTAGTGTGTGTAGTGAATGATCAGGCGTGAATCAATAGTGAATGTGTGTTGGTGTTATGAAAACATTTTTAAACTTTATTGTCGACTCACTATTTATAAGCTACACAATTGAATTTTTTGTATCTTTTTTAGATATAGATTTAATCTCAACAAACCATAGATACGAAATATATGATAATGAATCTCAGATATGAAAGATAAGATTTAGATTCTTTGAAGATTCGATCTAGTTTGTAGAAACCCTATCTTGATTTAGGCTTTTTATCTTTTAGGCTCAACTTACTCCAACTTGATTTAACTAAATAACTTATTTAATAAATCTTAAGTTTATTTTAACCTAATATAAGTTAGATAAAAATCCACTTTATATCGGATTGGACTAAAGTATTTTAACAAAGCCTAATCCTTTAATGACTTTAGAATTGAATGAATTGAACCACAACATTATCCGATTCAACCCCAAACGACTCAACTTGACTTGACTCTATTGAGCCCTATTTCGTTTTCTTTCATTCAATCTATATTAAGTCCAACCCACTTAATATAAATTACTCAATATTAAATTAAGGAAAAATATTTTTCTTTTAAAAAAATATTTTTTAAAAAATATTTTAAAAAATTAGAGTTGCTAACCAATTAAACTAGTAAAAAGTAAAATTAAGGTTTTTAAGTAGAAAAACCCTAACTAAGTTATTAGTTTGTAAATATTCTAAAATAAAATGTTTTTTTAGAAAATTAAACTAGAAAATTTAAGGTTGGGGGATAACCTATTAAGGTTAAGTTACCATGTAAAGATAAAAAAAAACTTATGGGCTTTTATATTTTTCTATATTTTTTAAAAATACTAAGCTATGTACAAATATGCAAAAGTGTAATCAAGGAGAATTTTCTAAACAAAACACAAAGAAAATTTATATCTATATATATATATATATATTATGGTTGCCCTAAAGGTGCTTACGTGTCTACTAATCAAGATTAAATCAATATAGTTCTGTTTTTCAAAAAAGATTTAGTGGGTGGATCTTTTTTTAATTTGAAAATCGAGCTAAGTTTATGTTTTTTTAACCAATTTATTTTTATTAAGAAAAATCCTTAAAAAACCTAAATTTTTTCCCAATTTTTTTTAAAAAATAAAGACTTAATTTTTAGAAAGACTTTAAGTTAGTATTTTTTCTTTTTTGGAAAAAAAAATGCTATGTGAAAAACTTTAAAAACAATCCTAAAGCACGTAAATAAGAAAAAAATAAATAAATAAAAGATGTAATTTTTATAAAATTATGCTAATATGCAATTATCGTGGAAAACATGTGATTTTATGAAAAAAATATAATTACTATTAATAATATGCCTAACATTGAAAAAGGTGTCTATATCATGGAAAATATGTTTAAACCATGAAAAAGATACCTAAACTATAGAAAAGACGTTAGTTAATTTTTTTATTTTATTTTATGAGAAACTAATAAGTGATAACATGATTTTTCTAAAAATCCCTAAAATACTGACTTTATTTAAAAATTTAGATTGAATGAAAAACATGCAAATTTAAACAAAAGATGCAAATTTCCTATAGAAGTCTAATTTCTAACAAAAATATTGAATTTTATTAAAATATGCAACCTTACGTTAAAATATACAATTTATGCAAGAGATGTAAAAGGCACGAATCAATGGGAATTGACATAAAAGACCTGCAAAGACTTAGATTAGTAATGATTCTAGATAAAATCCTAATTGTGTAAAACTAATATAACACTTTAGTATACTCACATAATAAAACTAACAAAATAACAATAAAGAAATAAATAAATAATATAATTAAAAAAATTAAGACTATTACTAAAATAAAAGCCACATAAAAATAAACTAAAGTTAATATGGGTTATTAATAAAATAAACTATTTAAATGAAAAAAGAAAAAAAAACAAGAGGAAAAAAAAAAAAAACGAATAAATATAACTATACTAGAAAAAGGAAAACCTACCTATACTCTACGATGTAGGTGAGCTCAGGGAGAAAACTTACATGGATTGTGTTGTTGTTTTGCTTTGTGTGGAATTGCTGTTAGTCGGGCCGCTAATTGTGTAGCTGTTGATTGTATGGAGTTTCTAATTGCATGGAGTTGCTGCTACGGATATACGTGTTGTCGTGGAGTTGTACATGATCAAAAGTATGTGCATAGGAATGGATTGGATTGTGTGGAGCATGCGTAATCGGGAGTGTAGACTGTACGTGTTGAATTATGCATAGGGGTGATTGTGTGTGGGCTATGCGTGTGTGGGATTGGAGTGTGTACGTGAATGTGATTTTTTATAGCCGAATTTCACTATTTATAAATTATGAATTTGAACCATTCAAATCTTTCATCATGAAGATTCGATCATAACAAATCCATATTTCATAAGACATGACGATATCTACTTTAGATTTGTTAATTTCTTGAATTATCTAATCACGATTCAATTCGATCTAATCCATTCTCAAATTCTAGAAGTTTCATAATCTTTTTAGGCTTTCTACCTAAGGCCTTACTCAGTCTAACTTATTTTGAATTGACTATAGCCTTTTAATATAGCCCAAAATACATACGTTAACCCATTTAATAAATCCCAAGTCTATTTTAATCAGCCTAAAATAAATTGGATAAAAATCAACTTTATATTCCACTGGACTATTTTAAACAATATTTTTTCTAATGAAGCTTAATTACTTAAAGACTCAAAATTTATTAAATTAAATGTATATCTTCAATCATTGTATGATTCGACCTTAAATGACTTGACTTGACTCAACTTAATACTTTATATTTTTTATTTTTATTTCATTTTTTGGTTTATTTTTTACTTTATTTTTTAAAAACCTAGTCTAATGAAAACAAAAAAAGAATCCTTAGGTTGATAAAAATAAGGTATTTATAGCTGTCTCTCTTTATAATGAAGTTTGATTAAAATTTCACTTTAAAGATAAAAGAGATACCCATTTTTGTTGAATTAATAGGGTGAGAATTACTAATTTGAATGTTCAACTGAGTAATGTCTTGTTTTGAAAAATGATACTGGCTTAAAAGGTCAATGCAAATGCTAAATAACCTGTCGTGAAAGGACATGGCAAAGGAATAAGAGACCTGTTTTGAAATCACTGGACAAAGAAAATAGGTAGACCATCTTGAAAGGAAGAGGTAAAGGTTAAGGGGTTTATCTTGAAATGATAGGGCAAAGGAATAGGAAAGCTTATCTTGAAAGGATATGGTAAAATATTAGGAGGCTTATCTTGATAGGATAAGGCAAAAGATTTAGGGGCTTATCTTGAAAAGATAGGGCAAAGGAATAGGGTAGCTTATCTTGAAAGGATAGGGCGAAAAATTAAGGGGCCTATTTTGAAAGGATAATATGAAAAATTAAGATGCTTATTTTGAAAGGATAGGGCAAAAGAATATAAAGCTCATCTTAAAAAGACGGAGCAAAAGAATAGAAGGCTCATCTTGAAATGACAGGGCAAAGGAATAGGAACCTCATCTTAAAAGGATGAGACAGGAAAATAAGAATCTATCTTAAAAGGACAGGCTAAAGGAAAAGGAGGCTCGTCTTGAAAGGATGGAGCAAAGAAATCAAGGGACCTATCTTAAAAAGACAGGGTAAAGGAAACAAACTATCTATCTTGAAAGAACAAGGTAAAGGATTAAGAAGGCCCATCTTGAAAGGACAAGGCAAAAGGATTTGGGGGGGCTATCTTGAAAGGATATGGCAAAAGAATAGGATGGTTTATTTTGAAAGGATAGGGCAAAAAATTAAGGGTCTTGTCTTGAAAGGATAAAGCAAATGATAAAGGGGCTTATCTTAAAAGGATAGGGCAAAAGTTTATGGAGCCTATCTTGAAAGGATATGGAAAAAGATTAAAGGGCCTATCTTAAGAAGATAGGGAAAAAGGTGCCCGTTTTGAAAGGATAAGGCAAAAATGTTAAGGGCAGGCACTATGCCAAAAAATTGATGTTCTTAAAAGGAAAATTGGTTTCTTGAAAGGATAAATCTTTTAAAGAAAAAAACTTAACAAAAGTTTCCGCAATGTAGGATGACAAAAGTTCTTATGGGGAAACCTTCTAAATTCTGAACATGGAATAACTAAAGTTCTTAAAATTCCTAGGATGGCCTAAGCACCTAGCATGATGACAAAGATTCTTGAATAATCTTCTCATAGGATGGTCAAAGCTCTTAAATATTCTCACACTATAGGATAATTAAAGTTCCTGATCTAAGGATGACTAAAGTTCTTAAATAATAAGATGATCAAAGCTCCTTAAGGATGGTTAAGATGTTGGCACTGTTGCTAAGGAAACGGCATCATCATTAGGAAAATTTAGATTCATATTCTTTTAGCATTTGTTTTCTTTTATATTTATTATAAAAAACTTGATTGCCTTTAATTATAGCTATCGAGTCTTACAATTTAAATTCTTATATTTTATCCTTTACTTCATTAAATAGGTAAGTATACCTATCGTTTGTTAGTATGAATAAGTATAGGGTCATCTCCATTAGGAAAAAGGATTCAAACATTAATATCAATTATTCTTCCTATTAACTAGTGATTGAATGATTGAATGAAATAATTTAACTAATTTCTACAACTGAATTGTACTAATTTTACAATTACACCAAGAAAACACAAGAAGTAAGATTATAATACAAAAACAACAAATTATAAAATAGGTTTACTTCATCATATTAACATGGTATTTGAATTATCTATCCTAACAATTACTCAACTATAGGAATTCTCTACTCGTGAGTATTTTTCTTAAAATTAATTAATTCTAATTACGATTGCGTTCCTTAGAATCTCTTTTCAAAGAATGGATAAGTTAAGTTTACATTAGAAGTTTACTAATCCTTGAATTCCATACAACATGTAATGAACTTTTTAAAAATATCTCTATTAGTAGGAGTAGTTCGTTTTAGTGACTAAGCTGCAAGATTGTGTCGTACACTACACTATCTCAACTTGTATGAAGTTCTAATCTCTAGAAATTCATAATTATTAGGAATAAGAACAATTCAAAATACATTTATGTTAAAATGACTTTGTAAACCTTGATTTATAACTCACACATGATAGAAAAGGAACAAATACGAAGAAATAAAATAAAAAGAATTAAAACACAACATAAAAGAAGAGAGAAGAATAGAACCTCTTTTGATTCACTTGAAGGATTTTGATACAATGGTACATAGACATTGGATTCTTCATGATTCACTTGAAGTTAGTGAAGAATTTTACACAAATTACTGTATCACTACCTAAGAACACAACTAAGAAACTTCATGGTCTTGATTATGATAATTTGTTGTG
The DNA here is from genome assembly GCA_024138005.1 of Lumnitzera racemosa. Taxonomy (NCBI): domain Eukaryota; kingdom Viridiplantae; phylum Streptophyta; class Magnoliopsida; order Myrtales; family Combretaceae; genus Lumnitzera; species Lumnitzera racemosa. Next base: position 77,875,382 of record JAMXBC010000004.1, on the reverse strand, counting down.
TTTTTTTATGGTGTTCATTTTAATGTAATTCTCTCTATCCCTTATCTAAAAGTTGTGATATATTTATACTTAACTTATCAAAAGACTCAAAATTATACCACTTTAAGACACCACCTAATGTTAAGATATGTTACACATATTGGTTTGTGTTAAAAAGTTAAAGAAGACAGTTGTGTCTACTCCCATCACGCTCGTGACTCGGGGAATGATAATCTTGGAAAACAAAACTCTACACTAATTACGGCTATGACAATGGATGTAAACTCTTCGTTGCTTCATTACATCTCATCACGCCCATGAATGAGGACGTGATAATCCTTTTTATATTCAATCACGAATGTAACTGATAGGGGGATCATAAGAACTTCTTTAATTACACTCATGATGATGGGCGTGATTAATGCTGGCCATTCCAATCTATTATCATTACACCCGTGATTGAGAAAATCTTGGTTCTACTTCAAGGTTTTCTTCTCCTTACAACTGTGATTTCCTTAAAAGTCATTGTTCCTGTATAAATTTCATCCCCTTGCTTGTGATTCATCTAAACCAATACATTACCCAATTAAATACCAAAAACTTAAGAATTAAATCACAATTATGAACAATTTATGCCTAAATATGTCTGAAAAGTGTAGAGTAATTTAAGCTTATCAAACTTCTTTACACTTAAGCTTTACTTTCCCTCAAGTAGACACTCAAAACAATTAATTGCACATTTGACAAAGCATTCCCAAAGGATTAACTTTGTGCCTAACAAGTTGTGTTCTTAGAATAATAACCATTATTCTAAGACTAATCAAAGTAAAATACACTTTATCTTTACTATTTAATGATAGCTTCTAAAGGCACAAAGTCAAATAGATCAAACAAAAATTGGTTATACTTCATCTACTTCCTTAAGTGTATAGAAACCCTTCAATTACTTCTTAAGAACACTAAACTGAAAGAAAAGTACATTGCATATATTTTTATCCTGTATTTCTACTTATTTTACTGAATCTCTCCAAGGATAACTTACTCACTACATTTTCATTTTCATTTAAGTTATTTTAGAAGGACCAAAGATTAGCAGTAGAGTCAGACTTCACTCTTTCAAGGGACCAAAGCTTGCCCTTGTTAACTTGGTTATAAGGATAAAAATTAGTAGTGGAGTCAAACTTCGCTTTTTTGAAGGACTAAAGCCCACCCTTACTAACTCAATCCTTATAGATTCTTATTGAAAAGTTATAAAGACAAAAATTAGCAATAGGGTCAAACTTCACTCTTCTGAGGGACCAAAGCCCACCCTTACTAACTCAATCCTTATAGATTCTTCAATTTACTCCATTTTGAAGAAAATCTTAAGAAGCATCAACAAGTGAATTGCTTCATTTTCCCTTTTCATTCAAGATTAAATGAACTCCTAAAAATAATTCAAAAATAGATATACTACTTAGAAAGTTTAGAAGCATAACCAATTAACTTTAAACTAAAGACTTTGATTCACTTCTAACCTCTAAATTCATTCATTAAATAGCAAGTTAGTTTGCTTCACTTATATTTTATCTCACAATCTTGATTATGTACACTAAGTCCATAAGAAGTAGTTATGTACTAAATTAATTGCTACTATGTCAAATCAACAATCTACTAAGTAAACTCACAACTTGAAAACAAGTAGCTTAAGTAGGAGACTTGTGATAAACAGGATTTACCCTTCCCCATACTTAGTGAGAGACATTGTCCTCAATGTCTGAAGAAAGCAAACATAGAATAGGTATAGAAAAGGAATAACTAGAAAGATGAACACAATAGACAATGAGAACAGGTTTTCCTTGATATATTAAGTTTGACCAATGCATTGAGTCTTAAACCATCAGATAATACATCTTTCAATACCATGACAAATTGAACAACAAAAGAGACACTTGACCATTAAAACAAAACAAAACAAAAACAAAAAAAAAAGAAAAGAAAAATACAACAAACACATGATATGAGAGTCTCCATTAATAGTACATCAGTGAGGTTAAGCTCTCAACCAGATAATGAGTCTAAAACTAAACAAAATAAAACAAAAGAAATAAAACAAGTTAGTCATCCTTTGCTTCCATCTCTTCATTTGAGCTGTCATCATCTTCCTTAAATGACTCTTCTTCACTCTCATTCCTAGCTCCGTATCTTACTACTCCTTGCTAGGTTCCTTGAGTTTTCTTTTCATCATCACTGTTGTCTTCTTTTGACCTTGCCTCCTTATCACCAGAGTCTTCTTCTGACTCTTCATCTCCTTCTTCTTCTTCTTCTTCTTCTTCTTGTGGAGCATTTATTAGTGGGAGAACTGACTCGCGTCCTCATAGGTTTGAGGATGATAAGAACAAGAGGGAATGGTCGCTCCTACTTTTGTAGTGATGTTCTTCAAGAGTTCAATAATTCACTTTTGAGTTTCTTTAATCTTAGCCACTTCAGTTTATAATCTCTTCAAATTACTGACTGAGAAGCTTGATGTGGATGGCGTGAAATCCAAAGCACCAGGGTCCTCAATATCCAAGTTAGGATTTAAGAATCTTGCAATACCCCACTGATTAAAAGGAGTTCTTAGTAGCGGTTTTGGATCAATGCATGAGTCTCTTGACCTGTCGCTAGTGGGCCACAACATTAAATTCCTGAGAATTCTTATAATCAATCCTCCAACAAAAATACTCTTGCTCTTATCAAATGTTTGCAGTTAGGATTCCTACATTCACCAGAAACCCCTTAAGTATACTATTAAGGGCAATAACTCATGCTCTCCGACTTCCCAAAGGCTCTCATGCTTCCCATATATTGTCTTATTAAGGACGTAATGGAAGACTCGAGCACTAGTCTTCTTCAAAGTTGAAGCCTTAGACTTGTTCAACTTGAAATTACTCTCATTGGAGATTTCACTCCAAAATTCATTCACAGAAGTTCCCTAGGGAAGACTCACTAGAAAATCTACAAATTCATTGTCCTCCAGCTCAGGCCGACTATATAATCCCATAGCTCAGACAAAAGTTAACATATTGAAGGTATGGCTTCTTCCAAAGGTAAAGAACTCTACCTCATTGTTCATTTTCGAGCCAATATACTCATAGTTAATCTTGAATGAGGAGAGGAAATTTGATGTTGTTTGTTTATATGTTTTCTCTCAAACAGTGAATAACTTTAGCCATGACCCATTTCCCAACAACCTTTGCATGGCTATCTTCAAGCCGTACTCTCCCAATACATCTTAGTTTGTAACATAATGTCACTTGATTATCTTCTTGGCAGTAAATTCCTTAAATCTCTCTTTCTATTCTGTAGTCATATTAATTGGTGGAGCAACTGCCTTACTTAAACTTACTACATCAGATTGCTTGAGAGGAGGAGAAGGAGAACGAAAATGAGATTAATTAGCCCTTAATCTCTTATGCTGAGAAGATGTTGATGATTTCTTGGGTACCATCTGCAAACATCAGTGTTAGTTCAAGAGAAACAAAATGCATGTACAATTTAAACTAAGCTTAGCCATTTCATCTTCCTTCTACCAACTTACAAATATAAAGCATCTATTAACTAATGATAATCAACCTTAATCTATATTAAAGCACACATTACACAATTGAATTCATAATGACTCAACTTGTAACCGAAACTTCAACTAAGGATTCGTATCTCCTCTCAACTATACAACACTCTATTTCACAACATTAACACATAAACACAATACAATTCCTAATTGTCTTACGACACTTCAACATATGGAAAGATAACTAGCAACATAATCGTACGTAACACTTAATTATAACGATGCAATGAAATCATCAAATTAGGCTCAATTTCCAAAAATCCCCAATTCGATAATAATCAATAGAAATTAGGGTTTAAGCTTGATATGTTAACTTCCAGCATAAATTCATGCAAATCAAAGTCTAATTATTATATAAACACAACTATTAGTATGATAACAATGCTTTTACAAAGTATAGTAAACATACATATATAAACCCTAAAGTTACATGAAACAAATCTATGTTAATGTAGAAAAACTAAAGAAAAAGAGGAAGATCATACCTTTGAAGAGTGTAATTGGGATGAGAATGATCATACAAGCATTAAATGTGGTTAGTATAAGGGTTGATGTAGAGAAAATGGTGAGGGATTTTCTTAGGAAACCAATGTAGAGAGTATTATCATGGAGTAGAGTTTTAAAATGTGTGAGAAATGAAGAGAAAGAGAGGGAAATTTCTTATATGATGAGGTCTCAAAGATATGATCACAACTGTGACATGAGGTGTGATGCCTCTTTTTGAGGTTGATCACAGGTATGATGACTCCCATGATTAACACTATACCTAAAATTTATTAACTATTACGGCTTACAACTTTAATTAGTCATAGGCATAAATGAATCCATAACTAGTATTGCACAAGGAAATTCAAATATAGTCCTTTTGATCATGGTAGTAAGGAAGAAGGTGAAATCTCCCAGCGATGTGATCACAGCCGTGATGGATAGGTGGATCACTCCTGTTAATTTATCATGGCCATGATTGATTTTGTGGTAGATGCTGTGCTTAAAAAATTAAATACTTACCATTATCACGATTGTGATACATATTGACCTTCCATCCTCTATCTACATCCCCATACTTTAAGAAATTCTTTTCTTCCCTTTAATCGCCATGACTTCCACTCGAAGTTTCTTTTCTTTTCGCATCAAACTTTAAACAAATACACTCGGAACAAACAAATAATTTAAACTTAACAACATCAAAGTAATAAATCAATCACAAGAGTAAATCTAATTAAATGATGCATGCATGTTTGACGTCTCAAGCTTGACGTTCCCAGAGTGTTTGGCTTCATTACTTAACATGCTCCTTGAGGTTCATCTCGATGTTACCTGGTAACAACCTAGGAACTCTATTTGTTAACACCTTAGAAATCTGCCTAAGCTAATTCTCTAAGTTGTATATTGCTGCCCCTTGATTTCTTAAGGTTGCTCTTCTAGCTTGGTAGCAATTTTCAAAGGTCTTGATGTACTGGCCTAACATCTCCTCAATGAACATTGGCTCATTCTGAGGGGGAGGGACTTGTAGTTGAAATCTAGGAGGTTACATGTTGGAGCTTTGACTGGTGTTGTTGCTCCATCTGAAATTAGGACGATTCCTCCAACCTAGATTATACATGTTACTAAAAGGATCATTCCTTAGTTTAATTGGGTTCCCTATGTAGTTAACCTTTTCTACTTGATCAATCTTTGATGAGCTTGCCAACTTAAAATCTGAAACTACTAAAGCCTTGTTTTGACTCATTATGAGATTGGTAAGCTTCCTTTTCAAGGCCTCCACCTTATGTGCTAGAGCGAAAGTAGCATCTAACTCATGTTTTCCTACTATCCTTCTTTCTCTTCCTCTTACAAACAACCATTGATAATGGTTATTGGTCATATCTTCAAATAATTGAATACATTGCTCTGGTAACTTATGGTTTAGGCTTCCTCCAATAGCTTCATCAACGAGCAACTTTGATGCATCTTTGGGGTTGTACATACAGAGAAGCATCACAATGAATGAACTGAAAAGGAATTAGAAAAGAAACTAGCAAAGTCCGGGCAGCTATTGAATGGATATGACTCACCACTCGTTCCTACTTAGCCTATAACCTACTGGATATGACACATCGATCCAAATTGAAGGGTCATCTACCACTACTCTTTGCTAAAAGGAATAGATAAGAGTTTAATGATAATGAGAACACTAAGGTTGCTCAAGTGAGTAAATCTGTATTGAAAGTTGAATGAATGTCTACATACAAGGAAAGTGGGAGTTTTTATAATTGCTTATTAGGGTTGTTTTACATGTATGAAAAGATGAAGGGTATTTTACATTACGTTACATGAAGCATACTAAAAGGGGTAAAAAAGGACAAAGAATATTCAATATGGAAAAGAAAGAATCATTCTGGAACATAGTGTCAAAAGATACGTGTCACTTGATGGTTGGTCGTCAGGAGTATGATACAACGTAGGAAGAAACAAGAAGTGCTATAGTCAGGGGCCGACTTGATCTCGATCAGGTCGGGAGCTAATCAGTGGTTAGGAAATTAGCTGAGTTGGAGTTGAATGCTAGTGGTTAGTTGGAGAGCTCAACTCGACTAACCTTTCCTGGGTTACCTTTTGGATCAAGACTTTGCAGCTAGGTAGAAGCATGCTAAATACACGTGAGGATCTGAGCAACAGGTTGGCAGGAGGTTGGATTGAGATAGAAGTCTTCATCTTGGTTATGACTTGGAGCTAGTATTTTTTGTATGAGTCTTTGAAGTCCTTTAGCTTGGCTTCGCTTCTTATGATCGGTCTAAGGGGTGAATTCTTATCATTTGCTTGGGGGTTGGAAAGATTTGTCATCAAATATGAAAAGATTTCTACTTGTTCTTCTAGGGCGCTCATAGGGTTTTCTTCGATTGGTTCATAGGGAATCAAATTGGATACATTAAAGGTAAAGGATATACTGTAGTCATCAGGTAACTTGATTTGGTAGGCGTTGCGATTGATCTTCTTTAGGACCTTAAATGAGCCGTCGGCTTGACGGGATAGTTTGCTTTGTCTTAAGTACAGGAATCACTTTCGGCTGAGGTGAATCCAGACTAAGTCTCCTAGTTAGAAAGAAATAGTTCGGTAGCCTCGGCTGGTAATCTCTTGTTGTCTTTGATTAAACTTAGCGATCTTCCTTGTGACAAACTAATGCAACTCATGCAATACTTGGGCTCGACTTACTCCAGATTGACTTTCTTTAATAGTTGCTAGGGTGCCAATCATATCTAGGGTAACGGTAGGGTTAAGGACATAGACGATCTTGAATGGGGTCTTCCAAGTGATACTATGGACAGTTTAGTTGCATGTGAACTCTATAACTAGTAGGCATAGATCCTAATCCCTCAAGTTCTTTCCTACAATAGGTCTGAGCAGATTACTTAGTATCCTATTCACCACTTCAGTTTGGCTATCAGTTTAAGGGTAGCTACTGGAGCTGAATACTAGTTTGGTCCCAAGTCGTCTCTAAAGGGTCTTCCAAAAATAGCTCAAGAATTTTGTGTCCCGATTTAAGAAAATCATCTTCGGTACTCCATGTAGTTGGATAATCTCCTACAAAAACAAATTAACAATGTAGAAAGCATCATTAGTTTGATGGCATAGAATGAAGTACGCCATCTTGCTGAAACTGTCCACCATAACAAGAATAGAATCTTTTCCTCTTGATGTTTGAGACAACCTTAGGACAAAGTCCATGCTAAGGTCGACCTAAGGTAAAATTAGCATTGGTAGAGGTATGTACTCTCCATGGGGTGCTTTCTTCCCCTTAGCATACTTATACACTTCATAACTACCAACTACCTTATGGACATCCTTAGCCAAACTTGCCTAGTGGAAGTTCTCCTTTAATAGATTAGCGGTTTTGACCTCCTTAAAGTGGCTTGAAAGTCTACCATTGTGAGCTTCCTGGACCAATAGTTCTCATGTGGAGTAATTTGGAATACATAACCTGTAGTTCTTGAACAGATAGCCGTCCTTAAGATAATATCCTCTAACAACTACCCCTGTTTGGCATTGTTCAACAATGGGACTAAAGTGAGGGTTAGCAACATACTACTTCATGATGAGTGAGAATCTTAATAATTTTATTTGCAAAGTGGTCAGCAAAGTTTGTTGTCATGATAGAGCGTCGGTGACCACATTAGCACTCCCTTTCTTGTGCTGAATGATGTACGAGAACCTTTCCATGAATTTTAACCATTTGGCCTGCCTCTTGGACAGTTTGTTTTGACTCCCAAGATGCTTCAATGATTCGTGGTCAATGTAAATTATAAACTCTCATAGCAGCAGGTAGTGTTGCCAATTAGTGAGGGTTTGGAAAAGGGAGTACAACTCCTTCTTAGTTTAAGGTTGGGCCACTCAATTTCTCACTGTGGTAAGCAACGGGCCATCATTCTTACATTAGGACAGCACTAATTCCAACTCCCGATGTCTCGCACTCTAGTTTGAAGGGCTTGTCAAAATCTAGGAATGAACGAACAGGTGCTATGGTGAGCTTCTCCTTAATCTCCCTGAAGCTTCACTCAGCTCGATCGTTTCACTTGAACCCTTTATTCTTCTTTGTTAGCTTGGTTAATAGGACGGCTATTGTACTAAAGTCCTTAATAAATCATCTATAGAAAGAAGTTAGGCCACAAAAACTTTGGACTTCAGTGACATTCTTCGGGGTTAGCTAATCTAGAATAGCTCGGATTTTCTTCTCATCTACTCGGGTTCCTTTCCCAAACACTACAAATCTTAAGAACGTTGCCTTGTTCTGGCGGAACATGCATTTCTTTACGTTCCCATACAACTTCTCAATTTGCAAAACATCAAATACTTCGCGAAGATGTTGAACATGGTTGTTCAAGTTGGCATTATATATCGATATGTCGTCAAAGTATACGATCACACATCTTCCAAGTAGAGAACGCATTACATGGTTCATTAACCTCATGAATGTACTTGGCGCATTAGTAAGCCCAAATGGCATAACCAACCATTCATAGAGCCCGCTCCTAGTCTTAAAGGTAGTCTTCCATTCATTGCCTAGCTTCATGCGAATTTGGTGGTAGCTACTCCATAGGTCAATCTTTAAAAATATCTTCATGCCATAAAGCTCATCTAGTATGTCATCAAGCCTTGGTATTAGGTATCTGTACATTATAGTAATTTTATTGATTACCTGACTATTGATGCACATGCACCATGATCCATCCTTCTTCGGGACGGGCAGAGCTAGTACAGCACAAGGGTTCATGCTTTCCTTTACATATCTTCGATCAATGAGCTTGTCTACCTATCTTTGCAGCTCGATGACTTAGTTAGGGTTCTTCATGTATACAGGTCAGTTTGGTAAGGTGGCGCCTATCTACAGATCGATACAATACTCTATGCTTCGGAATGGTGGCAGTCCTTTGGGTAGTTCTTCCGAAAACATGTCAGAGAACTCATTTGGTAAGCTTTAGATCTCTTTTGGAACATTTTGTAACTTCCTCATCTCCATGAGTCTCCTAATCAACAAGAACATCAGTTCATCAGATTTCTTAGTAGATTAAAGCTCTCTTTCGCTTATCACCAAAGCTTTCTTCTTACTAGCTCAAGTGAGTTGGTTATGAGCCTCATTCACTTGTGGCGAGGTTAGGGGTTGCAACACAATCTTCTTTTCTTCCTTGACAAAGGCATAGGTGTTTTTATACCTATTGTGAGTAATACGTCGGTCAAACAACTAAGGTCATCTAAGTAGTAGATGTGAAGCTCCCATAGGGATGATATTGCACACTACTTCATCCTTGTATATATTCCTAACATTAAAAGGTATGGTCACTTGTTCAGTTACATGCAAGGCTCCCTTATCATGAAGCCAATGCAGCTTATAAGGTTAGGGATGCTTTGAGGTTGACAGAACCAACCTTTGCACAAAGGATTGTACAACCACATTAGTACAACTTCCTCTATCTACTATGATCATGCACAATTGGCCTTTGATGGTACACTTGGTATGGAACAAGTTCTCCCTTTGGTCCTCCTTAGGGTTCGGTAAAGAACTTAAGACTCATCTCAAGATTAGAGTCATCACTTCTCCCTGGTCAACATAGACACAGGTCTCCTCTTCCTCTTCGGCTTCTACCTTTCAAACATCTTTCTCCTCCTTAGGCCCACTCACGTCAGTGCTATCTACTACATCTCCTTGGAGCACGGAGCACCATGACACGTTGGTTTGGACACTTAGCAGCCATGTGTACAAAGCCAAAGCATTTAAAGCATTTCACCTCACTAACTTTCGTTCGGAGGTCTATCCCTTCTCATACATTCTTGAGGGCAGCTTAGCCTTGGCTCACCTGACTATCTTGCTCGACCATGCTGACTTGCATGGTTATCGTCAGGTCGGTCATTCTTTTCCTTAGCCTGGTATGGTCTCCTCGGGTCTGCTTGAACAGGTTAGCATGGTACCGGGCTCGTGAGAATGTTGGCCTAGGTTGGCTCGAAACATTTCTCCTCTACTTTTCGACTCTGTGCTATTTTGATGGCCTCTTCCAAATTGTGAAACCTTTGTACTTTCACAATATTGTGAACCTCATACTTGAGCCCAGGAATGAACCTCGATATTGTACAGGCCTTTGGTTCTTCCACGTCGGCTCGAATCATTAACATCTAGAACTCCCTTACGTAGTAATCAACAGTTTGGCTTCCTTGGCAAAGCTCTTACAGCTTGGCAAATGTATCTTACAAATAAGTTTTAGGTACAAATCTACCTCTTAGCAACCTTTTCATCTCATCCCAAGTCCTAACACCTCATTTTTCATCTCTAGCTCTAGCGACATTCAGATTCTTTTACCACATGGTGGCATATCTAGTAAATTCTAACACAGTAAGTTGGACCTTAACCGCATCCTCATACCCGTAACACTCAAATACTTTCTCGACCTTCTCGTCCCACTCTAAGTATTCATTTATATCTCTACTTCCATTGAAGGGCGAGATTTGCACCTTCACATTGTCTAACCCTCAAGGAACTCAGTGTCCTCATCCCTATGTTTGGTAATAATCAACTTCTTTTTCACCAAACTCTTTAACATCCATCTCTTCGTCATCTTCCCCCAATTTCCTCTAACTCTAATCTTCGTCTAGTAGCTTTGTTTGCTACTCCTTTAGCTTGTGGCGTTTGAATTGGGTGATTGGTTTAGTTGCCTTAGCCATAGTGTCTCTCAAGGGTGCCATCCTATGCGTTTTGTTGTTGAACACCTTAGGGTTGTTACCTATTAACTTGCATTATGGTAACTAGACTCTCAATAAGATTTGTGAGTCTATCAAGTTTGTCATCGACGGACCTTGGGGTATTACTATCATTATGACTACAACTAGGTTGATCACCATTACTCTGGTTACCAATAACTCCCTGAACATTTGAATCTACCATAGCATAATACCTTGTCGAAAAGATTAACAAATTACTAACAAACTTGCTTTGTTGTCACAATGGAAAATAGAGTATCAATGAAACCGCACTTACGAATACTCAAACACACTACAGTAGCTACGAAAGGAATACAACAGCCACCAACATTCAAGCGAATTGAAACTTCGCATATTCCCTCGTAGAACCGTGCTCTGATACTAGCGAAGCTGATAAGTCTCCGGGGTCATACACATAGAGCAACATTACAACGAATGAATTGAAAAGGAAATTGGAAAAGAAACTAGCAAAGTTTGGGCAGCTACTGAATGGATATGACTCACCATTCGATCCTACTTAGCCTACAACCTATCGGATATGACACACTGGTCCAAATTGAAGGGTCACTTGCTATTACTCCTTGCTAAAGGGAATAGATAAGAGTTTAATGATAATGAGAACACTGAGGTTGCTTAAGTGAGTAAATCTGTATTGAAAGTTGAATGAATGTCTCTGTATAAGGAAAGTAGGGGTTCATATACTTGCTGACTAGGGTTCTTTTATATGTATGAAAAGATAGAAGGGTATTTTATATTACGTTACATGAAGCATACTAAAAGGGGTAAAAAAGGACAAAGAATATTTAGTATAGAAAAGAAAGAATCATTTTGGAATGTAATGTCAAAAGACACTTGTCGCTTGATGGCTAGTCGTCAAGAGTATGATATAATGTCAGAAGAAACAAGAAGTGCTGTAGTCAAGGGTTAACCTGATTTGGATCAGGTCGGGAGCCAATCAGTAGTTAGGAAATCAGCTAAGTTAGAGTCAGGTGCCAGTGGTCGGTTAGAGAGCTTAGTTCGGCTAGCCTTTCTTGGGTTACCTTCTGGATTAGGACTTCATAGCTAGAAAAGAGCATGCTAGACACACGTGAGGATTTGAGTGACAGGTTGGTAGGGGGTCGGATTGAGATAGGAGTCCTCGTCTTGGCTATGACTTGGAGCTAGTATTTTCCGTATGAGCCCTTGAAGTCCTCTAGCTCAGCTTCTTGTGATCAGTCTAGGGGGTTTATTCTTATCAAAGTATTATTCGATATAGCTACTTCGATGCTTAAGTCAGTTAGGTGTGTACAAATAGCATGAGTACTCGAATGCAAAGGGAAGGTTTTAATATAAAGTATCAAGTAGTTTACCATTGAGTGGTACCTTTGTATTTGTAGAGGGGTAAAGTTGGCAGTTGGAGAGAAGTTAGTAGCCAGAAGCCATTTTTGCAAGTAATAGGTAGTGTAGTTACAAGATGTAATGTGGTCTGCAAATGTAAAGGGTGGTTGTTGACTGGGTTGCTCGACTTTATCTACAACCTCTTAGCTATTGGTGACCATCATGGTTATGAAGATTATATAATGAGCCCAAGTTGAGGTCGACCACAAAGACACGGAAGTTAAGTCTAAAAAGGCACGGCTTAGGCAATAAGCCCTATCAAGTCAGTATATGCTTGAGAGGTCCATATCTAAAAGGCCCTATCAACACTAGTATACTAGATTTAAAGTATAACTAAGTACAAAGCAAAACCTTGATCGATGTAGATAAACTTTATCAATTATTTGATTTCATCTTGAATCATTGAACTTAAGTATACGTTTGATGATAATACTAAATTGTTTTATGAGAAATTTTTTTCCTCTATATGCAAATAATTACTTTTTGATATCAAACTTTTTGAAGTTTGTCCATTTTATGTAATGAATTTGAGTATGAATTAAGAAAATTTAAGAGCTTTCTATTAGGAAAAAAAAAATAGAGAGAGAGAGAGTAGTAATATTAATTGTTCCTAATTGGAATATATCATAGTACCTTAGATCGAGGTAATAATGATATTGCAAAATGTACTTTTTTTTCAAATGATTATGATGGACAAAGAAGGGTTCTAAACTAATAGATTTCATTGGAGACCCTTATATTTACATCCTTTATATCATAACTAATAGGGATCAAGAACTGATTACATGCTCCTATGCCCGAGGGCTCTCTCAGGTAGTTCGCTGAGCTGTCTGAGGTGAGTTAAGCGCCACGGAGCAATGCTTGCTCCAATCCAATCTATTAAGCTACTTTGTTCTCCATGCTATCTAAGATATTGTCGAGGTGATTAACCAGCATGTTGAGCCAAACCTTCTACTAAACTGTAACCTAAGTGCCAATTTTGACTAGAACAATCTCTACTGTACCGAGATTGAGCAAGATTGTCAGGAGCTGACCATCTGAGGATAACCCAATGTGAGCCATCCCTGAACCAACTACAGTCCAGCCCCTTCTAATGCTAAACAGGCCTGAACAGAGGCCCAGCCCTGCTAAGACCACAATACTATTAGAATCATAGTAAAAATGCGCGCGTACTGTCCTTATTGACAACCATACTATCCTTTCTGACAAACGATGTCGCCTTGCACGATCTTGTATCTCTCTATATAGTATTTTCCTTTTTATTTAGCAAATAGGAATTCATTTTTGTAATTTTCTATAACATAGAACTTGTCGTAACATGGTACTATAAATAGTCACATAATGTAACAGCTGTAAAACATATACAGATGAATATACTAAACTTTAGTTTACCCTCTCTTGAGCTAAGTGTCCCTTTGCTTACTCTTGAACTGCTCTTATCTAGCACATTCAAGTGTGGATTAGTGGCGAGTGACCTCCTACCATACTTGTGCGTCATATCAAGTGTAACCTGAGCTCGTGTGAGGCGTTAGTGCATCATGTCCAGTGTCAGTGTACGGGAACCACTACTATCCCTTAACTTTCATTTACTTTTCAAACCATCTTGCAGTTTGGACCTACCTCCTTTAGTTACGCGTAATATTGGGTTCGTGTGTTCATCCACGAGTCCGTTTCATCTTGGTATCAGAGCTTGGCTACGTTCAAAGCTGGATTCCGCTACTGTGTTCTTTTAATAGTTTATCACTGCTCTTGCATGATAGTGGTTCTATTGTTAGCTTTAAAGTTTAGTAGTGAAAAGTCTTTTGTACTTTGTTTTCCCCTGTTTTCAATACACCAAGACAGAGTGTGGTTAATTGTGTGTTTGTTGAGAAATTGTCATTGTGAAGTAAACATCAATGTCAGATTCAAGTGTGTAAAGAACTTTAGGAAACCAAGAAAGTGGTACTCGACATGGTCAAGGATAGGAAGGAAGCTTCTTACCTTAGTCAGTAGGTAATCGCTTAGATAGGCTTACCAACTTGGTAACTAGTTTGGTGATCGTCATACAAGAAGATAGACAGTGAGCTAAAAATGGCCTGATTAGGGAATGTGAGCAACAACAGCGAGGTGATGGTTAATTTAGCCGAGCTAATGCCCCAGCTCGACCACTCCAAGCTGAAGGAGTTGGTAGGGATGCTACACGTAAGTTAATGCTTGAAGAGATTGGGGAAGAAGTGGAAGGAGATGATTATGCAGAAGAGAGAAAGAAATTTGGTGCCCCTAGAGTCAAAGGACTTAGGATGCGTATCCCAAGTTTTTTTAGAAGTGGTGATACTGAAGAATACTTAGATTAGGTAGATAAGATTGAAAAGCAGTTTAAATGCCGCGAAGTGCCAGAAAATGTAAAGGTTAGGCTAGCTGTGTTGGAGTTCACTGGTTATATCGCCTTATGGTGGAAGAACTTGTAAGCTACCAAAAGAAGGGAAGGAGAATGAGAGATTAAGAGTTGGGATGATATAAAGAGAGTTATGTGGAGAAGGTTTGTACTGAGCTATTATCTGCAAGATACCTTCAAGAGAATGCAAGAATTGAGATAAGGAGCATTGAGTGTAGATGCTTATGTTAAAGAATTCCAAATAGTAATGATCCAATGCGAAGTTGTGGAGCTAAAAGACTAAACTGTGTCTCAATTCATTAGCAGATTGAAGTATGAGATTGGGGATGTCCTAGAAACCCTAAACGTTAGAATGCTTGATGATGTAATCTAAGTTGCCTTGAGGATAGAAAGGCGCTGAATAGGAAGATTCCGACCACCCATTAACCTTCCTAGTAGTAGCCGATTTGTTCTTAGTAGACCTGTGCAAACAGAATTGAGTAAGGTCATTGAGACTCGACCTGCTCAGACTACCTGAGAAAAAGAGAAAGAACGCCTAAGGAAGTTTGAGAAAGGCCAGAGTTTAGGGAGGAAGATGAGTTAGATCAAGTATTTCAAATGCTAGGGATTTGGACATATGGCCACTTAGTGTCCGAATAGGCAAACAATGGTGATCAGAGGCGAGGCGCTGACTGTTGAGGTCGATAGTACTGATGCAGAAGTAGAGGATTCGAAGGAGGATGAACAGACTGAGTTGTTTAAGGAGGAAGTTATCTACAGCGAGGAAGGAAACTTCATGCCGACCGCTCTAGTGTTAAAGAGGATAATGAGTGTTAGTCCTGTACCTAAAGACGAGTAGAGAGAAAATCTCTTCCATATTGGGTGCAAGGTGAACAAATCACTATGTGCGCTGATCATTGACAGTAGGAGCTACATTAATGCAGCCTTTGCATTTATGGTCCAGCAGTTAAAATTGTTGACCATGCTTCACCCAAAACCTTACAAGCTTCATTGGCTCAATGATAACAGAGCCCTATAAGTGAATAAACAGGTGTCTGTATTGATCTGTATAGGCAGGTATATAGATGAAGTGCTTTATGATGTGCTGCCCATGGGTGCATCTTACCTTCTATTTAGATGACCATGGATGTTTGACCGAGTAGTTATATATGACAGTAGAAGGAACACATGTTCTGTAGAGCATGAAGGGAGAAGGTTGAAATTAAGTCCTATGACTGCCGAATAGGTAAAAATCATGCAGTCCCAGCTTAGTCGAACTTTGAAGAAGAAGTATTTTGTATTGACTCGAGTCAAACTGGAAAGAGAAATGGATTTAGAGGGACCGACCTATCTGCTTATCAGGAGGCTTCTAAAGATGAGACCCGAGGACGAAGAGCTGCCGACTAAGGTAAAAGCCCTACTAAAGGACTTTGCTGACTTGTTTCTATAGGAGTTACTGGAGGGTTTACCCTTAATCTAAGGCGTCAAGCATGCGATTGACCTGCAGCCAAGAGCTGTACTACTGAACAAGCTTGCCTATATGTTGAACCTTGAACAGGCTGCCGAACTGCAGAGGCAAGTAGACGACCTCATGAAGAAAGGGTATGTATACGAGTCACTGAGCCCTTATGCTATACCAGCCTTGTTAGTACCAAAGAAGGATGGTTCTTGGAGGATGTGTGTGGATAGTTGAGCCATCAATCGAATCACCATCAAGTATAGGTATCCCATACCCAAGCTTGATGATACGTTAGATGAGTTAAGCGGAGTAAGAGTATTCTATAAGATCAATCTCAAATCTAGATACAATGAGATCTGAATGCATGAAAGAGATGAGTAGAAAACCGCATTCAAGACATGATATGGTTTATATGAGTGGCTTGTAATACCATTTAGGCAATCCAATGCATCGAGCAAATTTATGCGACTTATCAATCATGTGCTTTGAGAATTATTGGGAAGGTTTGTCATGGTTTATTTTGATGACATTCTAGTGTATAGTCCCGACTTGGAGACTTACCGAGAACATCTTTAACAAGTACTTGCAAAACTCCTAGCTAAATAGCTCTATACCAATCTAAAGAAATGTGACTTTTGTTGTTCCGAGGTGATCTTCTTAAGATTTTTTATAAGTGAAGGTAGCATCCAAGTTGATGAGAAGAAGATAAGATCGATCATAGAATGACCCAAGCCGACTTGTTCTGCCGATGTGAGAAGTTTCCACTACCTGACGTCGTCTTATTGCCGATTCATCAGGAAATTCAGTATGATTGTGGCCCCACTCACTGAACTCTCAAAGAAGAATGTTGAATTCAGATGGGGTGAGAAAGAGAGGAGGAGTTTTCTGGAAGTGAAAGAGAGGCTAACTACAGCCCCTGTCTTAACTCTATCGAGCTTCAATAAGATATTTGAAGTAGAGTATGATGTGTCCGGACTAGGCATACGTGCTGTACTAATGCAAGGAGGCTGACTTATCGCTTATTTTAGTGAGAAACTTCAAGGAGCCATGCTCAATTATTCCATCTATGACAAGGAGTTCTATTCCTTAATCTAAACCCTAACGATATGGCAATACTATCTGCAGCATAAGGAATTTGTGATCTATAACGATCATGAATGCTTGAGGTATCTAAAGAGCCAACCAAAGTTGTCTCGGAGACAAGCCAAGTGGGTTGAGTTCATGGAGGGTTTTTTCTTATGTTGTAAAATACAAGAACAGAAAGAATAATGTAGTGGTAGATGCCCTATCGAGACGACATACCCTCCTAACCGAACTGTAGATGAGGCTACTTAGTTTTTTAACCATCAAGAAGTTGTATGTCGAAGACCCACACTTTGATCCTATCTACATCCATTGTGAGAAAGTATGGATGCTAGACGATTATCATAGGGAGGATGGATACTTATTTAGGAAGAGGAGGCTATATATCTCGACCTGTTCTATACCAAAACTGCTAGTATGCGAGGCGTATGGAGGTGGATTGACAAGACACTATAGCTAGCGCCAAACCTATGAGGTATTATCCTCTAGATAGTTTTAGCCAAGGATGAAGAGAGATGTCCAATCCATGTTGGAAAGATGTATGACCTGCCAAAAAGTGAAGAGTTGAGCTAAGTAAGGACACTACCAACCCTTGTCGATCCCAACCAAACCGTGGTTCAAGTTGATCATAGACTTCATCGGAAGGACTCCATCATGGTGGTTGTGGATCAATTTAGCAAGATGGCACATTTCGTGCCTTATTTCAAGACTAATGATGCTTCGGCTATCTCTTTTCTTTTCTTACAGGAGGTGATTAAGCTTCATAGTGTACCCAGAACCATAGTTTCAAATCGAAACCCTAAGTTCATAAGCTACTTTTGGATGATACTTTAGAGGTGATTGGGAACCAAGTTATTGTACAGCACTTCCGGCCATCCACAAACCGATGGTTAGACCGAAGTTATCGACTAAATTGTAGGAACTTTGTTACAGGTCGCTATCGGATGAAACATGGCCAATTGGGATATGTATCTACCAATCATTGAATTCGCCTACAACCAGGTCGCCCATAGCATCACAAGCATGTCTCCATTTGAAGTTTCCTATGGGTTCAACCCTGAGCTCCCATTAGACTCAGTACCCTAACCGAGAACTAATGATGATGATCAGCTAGCTGTTGAGAAAGTTGAAGCCATCAAAACCATACACTAGAAGGTTATAAAGTAACTGGGTCGAGCTGTTATTAAGCTTGAGAAGCGAAGTCAAGGACGAAGAAAGAGAGAATTTTGACCAAGTGATTTAGTCTAGATATACCTTAACAAGGAACGATTCTCAAACTTAAGGAAGAGTAAGTTATCTCTTAGAGCTGACGGACCTTTCAGAGCGCTTAAAAAGATCAATCCTAACACCTATACGACTGAATTACCTAAAGGATATGAAGTCTCAGACTCTTTTAACATTCCTGACCTCCAACCTTACACTCCCGAAGATGAGCAAACTAGACTTGAACTAGATTTGATCCCAAATCTCAAACAACCCGGAGGGGATGATAGGGATTAAAGATCCATTATATGCTCCCGAGCTTGAAGGCTCTCTCAAGTGGTCTGCGAGGCTGTCTAAGGTGAGTTAAGCACTGAAGAGCAGTGCTTGCCTCAGTCCAATTTGCTGAGCTACTTTATTTACCATGCTATCCAAGATGTTGTCAAGGTGATCAATCAGCATGTCGAGCTGAACCCTTTACTAAATCGTAGTCTAAGCGCCAATTCTAAGTACATTAATCTCCACTGTGTCGAGGTCGAGCAAGATTGTCAAGAGTCGACCATCCAAGGCTAACCTAATGTGAGCTGTCCCTGAACCAACCATAGTCCAACTCCTTCTAACGCCGAATAGGCTTGAACAAAGGCTTACCCCTATTCGAACCATAATACTATTAGAATCATAGTAAAAATGCGTGTGTACTGTCCTTACTAACAACCGTACTGTCCTTTTTAACAAACAACGTTCATTGTGTACGATTTCGTATCTCTTTTTTAGTATGTTCCTTTTTATTTAGCAAATATGAATTCATTTTTGTAATTATTTGTAACATAGAACTTGCCCTAACAGGGTACTATAAATAGTTACATAATGTAACAGTTGCAGAACATATATAAATGAATACATTGAACTTAATTTACTATCTCTTGAGCTAAGTTTCATTTTGCTTACTCTTGAACTACTCTTATCTAGCTCATTTAAGTGTGGACTAGTGGCGAATGACCTCCGGCTACACTTGTGCATCATATTAAGTACAACTTAAGCTCGTGTGAGGCGTTAGTGTGTCATATCCAGTGTCAGTGCACGAGAACCCTACTCTCCGTCGACTTTCATTTACTTTTTAGGCCATCTTATAGATTGGACCCACCCCCTTCAGTAACGCGTGATATTGGGTTCGTATATTTATCTATGAGTCCGTATCGATAACTTAAAACTTTAATGTTATTTGTGTCATACCCATTAAATATTAGGTGATGGTGATGGTGACAAAACTTTAATCATCAAGACATTATTTAATATAGTAGTTTGAAGTATGTCAGAACTTCAAAATTAAGTATGCTTAAGTTGGTCAATACTAGGATGGGTGGCCTTCTAGAAAGTTGTTACATAAGGGACAAAACTGTATGGCATTCCATACTAAACCAGACAATGTTTCGGTGGGAGGAGTTTTAGTTAAGTGGTTACAATCTGACAGATAGGTTGGGGCTAAGGTTCAACTAGGTCAAATAAAGGTAAGTCAGGATTAATAAATTCATTAATATTTTAGTTTCTCCATTTGAAAGGACTCATATGTTGTTAAAGAAAAGCCATGACGTTATCTCCACCATTGGAATGGATGCAGTAATTGCTCTTTGCCTCCACACTTATCCTTAGATGTATTGAGAGTTTTTCACCTTTTCCAATTACAAGGTCTCAATCATAAGATTTAGGCCCCATTTGGTTCATCTATTTCTCATCTTTATGCTGTCTTATTAGTGTCTATTCAAATCTTGTGTTTAGCAAGAATAAGTGATAAGAATCAAACCATTGAACTCTTAACTCGAACCTAAGCTTAAGGGTTGGAGAGCATCATTAGGGGAATTCTTTCCTTATAACCCACTACTGAGGAGTCTAAGTTACTGTAATCTATTGACATGATGCCCTGGCCGAGCCGAACCCTCTTACACTCATCATTCATCTCTAGCTACTGACTTAAACTACACTCAAACATTAGCTTGACTTATTTGACCATAACCTCAACTAGCCTAAATTTAAGCCAAATTGAATATGTTTGAGGTGAATTCATTTTGGAAGAAAAATCTGCTCAGCTTGGCGTAGCTGACTTACCATCTTTATTTAGCACCTCGGCTCAACAATCACCAACCTGAATGTATAGTTTGTCTTTTCTACCAGAAAGTCATCCATCCACAAGGAGCAAAGTATTCGAGCAAACATGTGATAGAATCTTCCGTACAAGATACCCATCTTTGTTGTATTTTCAATTATACTCTTTATCATCTCCTGTACATTACTTGTTTAAGGTATTATCCTTTTAGTCTTTTCCATTTTAGACAAGTTATCCTAGTTTTTAGATATAAATACCTGTTGTTCATATAGCCACAAGAATATTAAATATACTCTGTGAACCCTTAAAATCGTATTTAAGGCAACTCTATTGGGATTTAGGTTTTTTTTTTTTAAAAAAAAAAACTTATCCAATTGAGTCCAAACTTTACGATTATGTTAGAAAAGTTAGTTGAAGTGGTTTAATAAAGTCAGATTGTAAAAATAATGGATCAAAATCTTAATTTTAGCCTTAGAAGTCTATATATATATATAATATAGTGTAAAACTTATCGAAATATTTAAAACCGAGCTCGGGATATAATGAGAACCTAGAAATAAGTTAATAATATAGCATAATATACCATATAAATATAGACATATTTTTATGAGTATACTCAGTATATATAATAATTATACTTGTAAATTAACCCGAAGTTATATAATTATATATAATGAGTGACAAATTTACAAAATTAAATAGAAAATATATATTAAAAATATAAGACATGTTAGATACATAATTATATGTGTATAATTACACATTATATGTACCGTATATATATACATGTATATTTAGGATATATACATGTATATAAGTAAATATACAAAATATTAAACATAATATATATATCTTATTAATAAATACACTAAAATATCAACCAAATCTTATCCAAACTGCACCAAAACATCTAAAAAAACTCCTACAATTCATAGTGGCATCCTTATAGTAACTAGGAGTGATGATTCAAAAGCAAATCATCCCAATTGAGCCGCCTCATGTTAACTAAAAAAGAAAGAAATAAATGGAAAAAATCTCTTTTGGTTGACAAAATTTCTATAAATTGCCATGGACTTCATAAACTCTGCTTTTAGCAATCTAAAATCTCGGATAACAGAAAAAATGATATATTATAAGTAATGATATAATTACATTTAGTAAATATACAAAATATCAAACATAATATATATATTATAAGTACTACAATAATCTTATTGTAATTGAAACGAACTCGACTGATTAAGAATACATTTTAATACAATTGAAACGATATATTATAAATAATAATATAACTACGTATATTAGCGATACTTAATAACTTAATATAACTGACATAATAAAACTATATTACCTTCTATAAGGAAAATAATAATATGTACTTCAGATATATATGTATATTTATTTATTTATAAAGATAACTTCAGAATGAAATAAAAGAGTAGATAAAACTCTAATATTTTCGTAACTCTTATGAAAACTAAATCTGAGTTTTGTATATATAGGATCTCCTATTGAGTAAAGCATCGGTGATACAGGTCTTTCGTAGTGATCATTAGGATAGATAAGTTAGGATCATGGCTTTACCACTTATTGAGATACCGTATTAAAGTATCTTGAGGCTTATGAGTACTTTTGTTTGTGTTTATAAATTAGTTGTCTATGCATATGCTATGTACGTGGTTGGTATTTTGATTATGACGGGAATTGAACTCCTTAATATGCTATTTTACATGATTTCATAGTGTTTTATTGAGTGAACTTGTCTGGCCATCCCTAAATGGAACTAATAATGATTTGACTGCTAACATAACTGGACATGCATAGCAACCGTTAAGGTAACAATTTGGAGTGTCGGACTAAATACTGACTGCCTTTAATAAGGATAGTTGAAATGGTCATTTCCCTATCCTTAAATGAACTAAGTGACATGCGAGGGTGTTGTGACAAGGGTGGGAGCCGTAGTTTGAAAGTGGTCACGGGAGGAGGGTGTTCTTCATTGCATAAGCTCAGGTTTGGCTTGATTTTAAGTCGCAATAAACTCTTCAATCCGAGTTGAAGTGGATGTAATTTCTCTGACCTCATAATGGATCAGATAACATTGTATAATATTTCAAGTGATTGATTGTATTACATTTCATTATAATTAATAACCTTGTTTATGATTGTTTGGTACTTATCTGACTCCATCTTGCTTACTAAGCTAATTCAACTCATATCCCTGTAGACTCGTTTATAGGTGATGAGTGAAAGACCAGGATGTATGGATATTGTCACTCCTAGGTTAATGCACAATTGTCTAGAAAAGTGAGGACAGGAGAATCTAATGAATCTGGGCTTTTGATTTATCTTTTTTTTTTTTGAGGAATCTAATTGGAAATTCCCTAAGATGCTTACTAGTTTCTTACCTTGTTGCCAATAGACTTTAAGACCTATGGATTTTGTGAATTCTTAATGTAAATTATAACTCTATGTGCAGAAACGCTTATATAAATACTGTTGTGTTATCGGACAATAGGATGTATTGAATAGGTATTTTGAAAAGCAATACCACATGATTGATTATCGATAGGTATTAGATTGAATACTTCAAACTGGTTGAGTTGTGTTGCCTTGTGTAGACTTTATCTATAATAACAATTATGAGGTTAGCTTTTATCTCAGGTTAGTTTATGTAACGAGACTGTTATGATTTCTCTTGTTTGAGGCATGACATACGCTCTATGAACATTGCTGCTTGTTTGCTTGTTTCACTCTTATTTTAACCCTTAAGCAAGACTAGATGCTGAGTAACCTTATTGGACCATTTTGTGCGTCATATCAAGTTGTGTTGTGAGTCCTCGAAAGTTCTCTAGTGCATCATATCCTTAAATCTATTCCTGGGTTTCTCGTTTTACTTTTCTTGTTGGTCTCCCACATTCCCCATTCATTCTTCAAGCTTTCGGTAAGCTTGGACCCATCGAATAATCAGCCTTGTCAATCCTTGGCATTGAGTATGCACCAAACAGTATCTGTTGTTTTCCCAAATTCAAGGTTTATAACTACATTTTGACAAAAGAATGACTGACCCAAGTGTTAACATTGGTATTAGAGACGACAATAGCGGTGTTATCCACCATGGGCGATAGCTCTAGGATACCCTTAGGACTACAGACGAATAATGTGATGAGGTGGCTAACCTTTTAGTCGATTTAACCATAGCTATTCATACAATGGCTTATCGACCTGTTGAAGCCACATAGAACGCTTCTCATGCTGCTTGACCTATTAGAGGAAAGAACCCATCTCGACAAGTTCGAGGTAGAGTAGGAGGATAAGTGTGAAGGAAGATTGACTTAAGTGAGATGGATGAAGAAGATGAAGGATAGACAATGAGGAAGAAGGATGAGCTCGGGCACCCCGAGTTACTGATCATGTAAAGCTTCAGATCCGGAACATCACTAGTTTTAGAAGTATTGATGACTACCTAGACTAAGAAGAGAAAGTAAAGTGAGTTTTTTTTATTATTACCAATACAAGGACCATAAGAAGGTAAGGATTGTTACTATTGAGTTCTCCAATTATATTGCTATGCGGTGGAAGAACTTCTAAACAATGAGGGGATGAGAAGGTTATAGAGACGTAAATACTTAGTAAAAAATGACGAGGATCTTTAGAAATAGATTCATGCTAGATATTTATTTATAGGATACCTTTGCTTGGCTTCAAAAGTTGAAGTGAGGAGGTTGAATTGTTGATGAGTATGTTCAAGAGTTCTAAATGCTTATGATTTGACATGAAGTAGATGAGACATTAGCTCGAATAGTATCTAGATTTCTTACTGGATTAAGAAATGACATTCGTGATATTGTGGGTTTGTTACATTGGATGAGGCTATATGAATAGCCTAACGAGTGGAAAGACAAAGAAGAAGTAGAATGCTGACCTAACCCTTGATAAACTAACCTAGTCAGTTAAGTTAACCTGTTCAGGGAAGTTATTGAGCTCAACTAAGTATGGAGCCGACCAGAAGGGTAGAAGTTAAAGTTGAATAGAAGGGCTAACTTGATGACGTGCTAAGAAGAACATATGAGAAGGGACAAGGATATGGAAGGAAAACGAACTGGATTAAGTGCTTCAAATGCCAAGCGTTTAGGCATATGGCTACTTAGTGTTCGAACTGAAGGACCATGATCATCAAAGGAGATGTCTTGAAGATTGAAGTAGAAAGCATAGATGAGGAACCGGAGAAGGAGAAAGAAGTAAAGGATGAGGTTAATGTCAAAGCCGACTTGATTAAGGAAGATGTGCTTACAGAGGATTTGGATAAGTTGCCTCTAGTTGTCCGACATACAATGAGTTTAGAACCTTCTACTAAGGAGGAGTACCAAGTAAATGATTAGGTGTGTATACTCATAGTGGATAGTGGAAGCTACACCAATGTCGCATTTGCTAACCGAATCAAGAAACTTAAGTTACTAACCATCACATATCCAAAGCCATATAAGTTACATTGGTTGAATGAGACGGGAGCACTGTATGTCATACAATAAGTGCTGCTGCTGATCTCAATTAGGAATTACTATAATGAAATCCTTTGTGATGTATTGCTTATGTGCACATCTTATGTGTTGTTAGGCAGACCATGGCTTTTTAACCGAAGGGTTATTCACGACAGTTTTAGAAATACTTGTATGTTTGAAAAAGATGGTACGAGAATCACCCTAAACCCCTTTCCCCCTAGTGAAGTGAGCAAATTACAAGCTAAATTGGCTAAAGGATCGAAGAAGGCTTTGGTGTTAAGTAAAGTCGAGCTCTAAGAGGCTATAAGAACTGACATGCTAACCTTCTTGTTGGTTAAGTGATTGCTAGAATTAAAGGAGTAAGGTGAACTACCATTAGAAGTTCAAGAGCCACTTGAAGAGTATACCAACCTATTTCTAGAATAATTTCTTGAGGGATTACCTACTTTCAAAGGCATTGAGGATTGCATTGACTTAATACTCGGTGTTGCCCTATCAAATGAACCAACTTATCAGATGAACACCGAATAAGCTGCTAAACTCCAAAGATAAGTCAATGAACCATTAGCAAAGGGGTATGTGAAGGAGAGCCTTAGCCCCCTTGTTATGCCTACATTGTTAGTATCAAAGAAGGATGGAACTTGGCGTATGTGTGTAGATAGTAGAGCTATCAACAAGATTATGATCAAATATAGATAACCAATATTGAGGTTAGATGATATGTTGGATGAACTTAGTAGCATAAGGGTTTTCAGTAAGATTGACCTAAAGTTAGGATACCATCAAATTTGAATAAGGCAAGGGGATGAATGGAAAACTACTTTTAAGACCCGATGTAGCCTATATAAGTGGATGGTCATGCCTTTCGAATTATAAAATGCCTCCAAACATTTTCATGAGGTTGATGAATCATGTCTTAAGGGATTTGATTAGAAAATTCATTGTCGTCTACTTTGAAGACATCCTTGTCTATACTGTTGACTTGGCAATGCATAATCACCACCTCCGTGCTGTTTTTGATATCATATGAATAAAGAGATTGTTTGGAAACTTAAAGAAATATGGTTTCTGTTAGGAAGAAGTAATCTTCCTAAGGTTTGTAGTTATCAGAAAGGGATTGATGGTTGATGAAGAGTAGGCACGAGCCATTGTTGAATGGCTAACCTTAACCTCTTGTGCTGATGTGAGAAGTTTCCATAGATTGGCATCATTCTACCGATGCTTTATCTAAGGAATCAGTATCGTTGTATTGCCTTTGATTGAGTTGACAAAGAAAAATGTAAAGTTCAAGTAGGGAGAGAAAGAGGAGAAGAGTTTTGATGAGGTAAAAGGGAGGTTGACCTTAGCTTCAACCTTAGCTCTACTAGACTTTAATAGATTATTTAAACTTAAATGTGATGTGTCAGGTGTCAACATTAGAGCTATGCTGATGCAAGAAAGCTAACCTATCTCTTATCATAATGAGAAGCTTAGAAGAGCTCAATTGAACTATTTTGTATATGATAAGGAGCTTTTGGCCTTGAACCAAACTCTTTGCGTATGTTAGCAATATCTTTTGCCAAAAGAATTTGTCATATACATGAATCATGAGTCCTTGAGATATTTATGGAACCAATCCAGGCTTTCCAAATGACAAGACCAGTGGATTGAATTTTTAGAGGGATTTAATTTTGTCATTAAGTTCATGCAGGGCAAGAGTAAGGTAGTTGCTGATGCTCTGTTGAGGAAACATATTCTACTCTCTAAGTTGTAGACCATATTGTTAGGGTTTGCAAGCATAAAGGAGCAATATCAAAATGATCCTCATATATACAAGCATTGTAAAGAAGGAAGAGCAATGGATGAGTACCATATAGAGGATGGTTATTTGTTCAAAGGTGGTAAGTTGTATGTGCCGACCTATTCGATGAGAGAGCTACTAATGAGAGAAGCCTATAGTAGAGGCTTATCTAGATACTTTGAAGAACGAAGAATGTATGAGCTATTAAATGATAAATTCTTTTAGCTGAAGATGAAGCATGACGTGCATCGTGTGATTGAGAAATGCGCTATTTATAGGAAAACAAAGAGCTGAGTAGAGTAAGGGAAAGAAATGCATCTGCCTAATTCGACCAAACTAAAGGCTGACCTGAGTATGGATTTTGTCCTTAGACTACCCCGAACTGCCCAAGGCAAAGACTCTATGATGGTTGTCATAGATAGGTTAAACAAAATGGGACATTTTGTGCCTCACATCAAAACTAGTGATGTTTCAGTGATTGCTTCTTTGCTTTTGCAAGAAGTAGTTCACTTGCATGGAGTACTAAGAAGCATGGTGTCAAATTAAGACCTAAAATTTCTAAGTCATTTTTGGAGAACCCTTTGGCATTAGATGGGAACTAAACTATTTTTAAGCACCTCTTACCATCCTTAAACTAACGGTCAGACCGAGGTGGTCAACTATACCTTAAGATTACTGCTTTAAGCTGCAGTGGGGAAGAACTTAGCTGACTAGGATGTTTGCTTACCTGTAGTCGAATTTTCTTACAATAGGACAATACATACCATCCCTAGGCATGCCCCATTTGAGGTCATGTATGGTCTCAACCCTAAACTACTCCTCAATCGCACCTCCATGCCATCTATTAACCAAGAAGATCCTAAGGCAAGAACCAAAGCCTACTCCATCCAACAGTTCTATCGATAAACCACCTAGCAAATTGATTGCGTTGCTAGAAAGCTAAAGGAGAAAGGTAAAGGAAGGAAAACCACCAGTTTCAACCTAAAGACTAAGTTTGGTTGCATTTGAGTAAGAAAAGATTCCCTAATAAGAGGTAGAACAAGCTATATGCCCGAACTGAAAGACTATTTAGGATACTGCAGAGATTAATCACAAGGCATATCAACTTGAGCTTCCAAAAGACTTTAGAGTGTCTAATGTGTTTAATGTTGTTGACCTTAGCCCTTACCAACTGGAGGAGAACTTAGATGAGGACTCGTTGGATTTGATCCCAAATCCCATTCAGCCTAATGGGGATGATAAGAATCAGACGGCTGGACCTTTAGCCCGAGCTTGAGCTTGAGGGCTGGAGAGTATGGCCAAGCACATTCTTTCCCTACGACCTACCATAAAGGAGTCTAACTTGTAGCAATTTGCTAACCCGATGCCTTAGTTGAGCCAAACCCTTTCGCACTCATCATTTGTCTCCAACTGCCAACCTGAGCTATACTCGAACATCAGCTCAACTCAATTGAACATCAGTTCAGCCGACTTAAATCCAAGCCAAATTGAATATGTTCGAGGCGAATTTAATTTAGAAAAATTATCTACTTTGCTCAGCGTGGCTGACCTACTTCCTTTGCTTGATAGTCACCAACTTGAATATACAATTTGTCTTTTCTACTAGAAATTCATCTATTCGCAAGGAGCCATGTGTCCAAGCAGACGCGTGATAGAATCCTCTGTACAAGATACCTATCTTTGTTGTATTTTCAATTATACCATTTATCATTCAAGATATTACCCTTTTAATCTTTTCCATTTTAGGCAAGTTGCCTTAGTTTTTTGAGTATAAATATCCACTGCACATGTAGTCACATAATCATCATATCTGTGAATATTAAACATACTTTTTGTAAGTATTGCTTTTGTTAGCTTGTTTGCTTATTTCACTTTTATCTTAACCGTTAAGCAAGGCTAACTGGCGAGTAACCTCACCGAACCACCTTGTATGCCATATCAAGTTGCAATGTGAGTCCTTGAAAGTTCTTCAATGTCATACTTCAAAGCAGCAGAGTTGTAACAGTTTTGCTGTGCAAACCATTCTAGGATAGAAATTGATCTTACAACTGCTATCTCAAACCTGATTTACATAAGAGATCCACGACTAATTTATTTTGAAGTAAACAATTCATAAATTAAACATGATGTTTATCTATGAAAATATGCAAAATACATATTAATATTCAAATATCTTAAGTAGTGTTTTTAAGATTTAGTAACCTAATCTTCATTTAAGTAATACATAAATTAATATTGACTTAAAGTTAAGGCCTAAGCTTCAAGAGTATGACCGATCCTCGATTTTATATCCTTACTCCTCAGGACTTAGCATTTAGTAGCTTCAAAGTAATAATAAGCCGCTTCCTAATTAGCACCTACAATAACATCCATAGGGATGTGAGCAATTAACCGCTCAGTAAGTTATGATAGAGACTTAAAACTATACATCAAACACAAACAGGGTTATCAACCAAATTAGTTAGATGCAATGGATATACAAGCAAATGCTATTACACGACGTTATCCAATCTATCGCAAGATTAGAGAAATTGGACCTACACAAATCCAAGTTAAGAAGTTTAGCGCACATTTCAACAGCTCATCACCAAACCTAGGCTTGTGTAATGGAGATACCACTCTTTCTGTGACTACCTTTAAGCCATGGACTTTACCTTTGCTGTGACCTCCTCTCTTATCAGTTAGTTCAACTTAGGATGAAGAAAGGGCTCATTGTGTTATCCAATGCTATCCCTTTCAAAGGGGTTAGTATTTAGCTGGAGAACCCTAAACGTTTCCTCTATTAGATTGCTATGTAGGTCCGTTTTAAACTTACCAGTTATATATTTAGTTAGATCCAGTTTAAGGTGTTTAAGCATTTCATAATAATCACATAAATTTAAATCCAAAACATCAAACCAAAATCATATAATCACATCTAGAAATAGACATGCACAGGCATGCGGATAGTTAACTATCTAACAAACATAATCAAGTATAATCCTAAGCTTCTGAGTACTATAAAATAGTACTTCAAAATACATTAAAGTATTGATCACAAACTTACCTGGACTTTCCGCTTGCTCACTTAAGGTGCGATTCATAGTAGGCCGTAGCCGAAAAACCTTATAATACAAAGGTTGTTTTAGTATTCATATAACTATCTTATATAGGCTTTATTCTGTAAGTCTTTATGTTATTTTCAGTTTAGGGTTTTATTATATCTAATTATTCAGGTTTTTAAGTCTCTTATAATTATTTTTAAGTTAAACTAGGTTTTGATTCAATTTTCAAATTGGTTTCTAAATTAGGTTTTAATTTAATTTTTGATTATGGGTTTTATATGTAAACCTTAAGAATTTCTCCCCAAACTAATATGTGAAATTGAGTTACCTATACTTAGGTATTCTAAAGCTCCATTTTAGCTCCTAACCAATATTTTGATCGACGCAATATACTATATTCCTAATTTAACTACTGAATTAACTCTCAATGTGAGAATAACTTACATTTTTCATATAATTTTGTAAATTTACATTCCAAATCAGATTTATATAATATTCCTAATATTTTAATATTACCAATTTTAACTTAATTTATTTTATTCATCCAGTTTTCTTCTTCACATATTATTCACTATTTCCAAATTTACACATTTAACACATATCTAACCTCTCAAACATCACCAATGCCATCCTTAATCAGCATCTAATTTCTTAAAATATCTAATGACATCCTAAATCATAAAATTAACTTAAATATATCATTTTACTTATTAGTCCTTTATACTTATTTATTGCATAATATGCATATTCCATACAACTAACACTTCAAACTCCACAAATATTATCGCACATCATCAACTATCATCTAAAGATACCCGATTACATACTAAATCAGTATTTTTATCAAATTAACATTAAATTACAAAATTAACCTCACAAATTACCTTTTATGCATGATTTTAGGGCTTAAAAATTAAATAAAATTTTAGAAAATAAATTTTCAAAAAAACTCTTCACAGCACTGTTATATATATCCTAAGTAATCTACAAAAAAAAAATTTGAGAACAAAACTACATCATTAAGATTATTTAAATCGAAATTGAAAACTAATTAGAGTTTAGTCATTTCTTAAGAGAGGTATATCCCGATGGCTAATTTTATCAAATCGATATTCTTTCCTAAATCTACATACAAAAATATTTTAGAATACTAAATTTCATAATTTTCCATGCATATGTGATATTTTTACTAAATTAAATAAATTTGAAAGGGAAATCAGCACTCATCAATTGAAGGGCTTCCAACTACCAGCGATGGCTCTACCATTGTCAGTACCACTAGGTGGTAGATTTTTTGTCAGGTGGTGGCAGTCGTCCCTCTCTAGGTGGTCATTCGGCATAGGTTCTCTTTATATGACTTAATTACATTATAATTTGTTAATTTTTAGTAAAAATACTCTCCTCTCTCTTCTTGATTTCTCTTGAATTTTTCTAGACTCACAACTGACCAAAATGATTTGTAGATGAGAGTTTTTGAATTTATAGTAGTGTTTAAGGTTTTACTTTAATTTTTTAAGTGTCACATGTCCCTTATCTCTTCCATTTTCACTTTTTAATTGACTTAATATTATTAGTTGTTATTTTGTCTTTAATTCCCACATGTTACGCCCCTATTCTAGCTTTTCGTGAATTTTCCTTAGTTATTTAGCATTATTTTAATATATTTAAGATATTTTAAGTAATTTTACATATTTTTACTTACATGTAAATACATATAGGTGCAAGCAAACACTTATAAATATTATTTAAATATTATTCATTAATTTTATGATAAATAATAAGTAATATGTATATAATTTAATATTATGATTTTCATTATTTTATTATTTATTTTCCTAAATTCAAACTTATAAGATCACTTTTACTAAAATTTTCAGCTTTGTCATAAAAATTGGGCTCGATTGAACAATTTACGCAATCCCCCTAAATTTTACAAATTAAACCCTAAATACCTGATTGTGAGGTTTACACTTGGTGCGTAATATCCCTAGAGTTGTTCGTAAGTTGCTTGTTTACTCTTTCTTGTTGTTCTCACACATTCCACATTTTTTTTAAGCTTTTTGCAAGCTTGGACCCATCTTGCGACTAACCTTATCAATCCTTGGCCCTAGGTTCATATCAATAATACACCAAAAAGATGGAAACATAATTTCATATACACCCTTCTTTTAAAATTAAAAACGTAACAAATTCCTATAAAGTTTAATTTATTTACCTTTCATTTTATTCATATTTACAAAAATATTAATTAGAATAATCATTTCTAGCACATAAAATATATATTTTGAAATATTCTCTCTTAAAAGTATGTAAATTTTCATTTCCCAACTCTAACACTCCAATCATCATTTTTCATCATAATTATAAAATAGAAACGTATAAGATAATTTTTCAAACACTATTTTTCAACTAGATACAAATAAGATACAAATGAAAAAAAAAAAAACGATACAAACAAACCCTTGAACTATTTTATTAACCTACAATCAAATTAAGCTCGAGCTTAACATAGTAACTATTAGCAAATGCATCTCCTCATTTCTCTCTCTCTTTGATTCTTGTTTCTCTCTATTGGTCCATGTTTTTTAAACTTAGAGGCAGTTGGACACAATAGCTATTGTCATCTTAGTAATGATCTTCGAGCACCTAAGAGATTCTCCAGCTTTGAACTTGGGTTCTCCTTTATTTTTACATTAGTGGAACAACATTGAATGAATCAGCAAAGTTGGATTTGAGAGCTTGAAGCTTAAGCTTTATGATTAATTCATTTTGCGAAGCACAAACATTGCATAAGTGTTGTGGGGCTTGGTTTTAGCTTAAAAGTAGGGAATAGAATCTCTTTTACTTTTAGTATTGTTGATAAACGATTTTAGGCTTAAGGCTTAAGCCTCCTAGGCTTAATTGGACTCCATTATTGTTCTTAAACCATGAAAGAAGGCCTGGAATGATGTAGGCTTGACTTAATTGGGTTAACTTGAACTAATACCAAGTTAATCCTAAGGGCTCATCCGATCTAATTTTAGGTTAGGCTTGTGGCACTCACCAACTTTAGTAGAATCCTATATTACCTTTAAGTGATCTCACCTATACAGCTCCAATTAACCTGACCTTAGGTCAAGTCTCATAGATGGCTCCATTTGACCTTACCCCAAGTTAGGTCCTTAAAAACATTACCTTTCAAAGAGGTACTGACATGATTCGAAGACAGCTTGATTGTGATAGGCACCATATATCACACAAAAGATTATAGATTGGTTCCCTTTCCAATCGATGATCCTTTTATATGATATACAAGGCTACTACTATAGTCACTAACCTAAGGGTATACAAATAAAGATAATACCACAGCTTAGCTATATTACATAAGATTTATAATATATTACAACCATTGTAACATTATATAATTCATAGTCTCAAAAGATTAGTAAATATTCTATAATAGGATATAGTTCTTGAACTAACTACTGTATAACATTATATGGATCATGGCAAGTCTAAAATAAAGTCATTTTGTACATAGTTCGCTCTTCCCTCCAACTTTCATTCATACCCTAAAACACTAAACTGACCTTGAGCATGCCTCAACTAAGTGTAACGAATATGTCCTATTGCAACAAAAGTTTACAAAGGTGTAAGCTTACTAAACTTAGTGAGGTATCCCTCAACTACATAAACAAACAAGTTATACAAACATTAATTTAAACATATGTATGCATGTTCACACAGTATGACACTCAAATACATCTAGTCGACCAATATTGTATACAACTCAGATTTTATGGCCTATGAAGTCAGGATTTGAGTGTACATAGCACCAGTTAAATCCGGGTATTATACTTGAATTTATTCCACTACAAAACTTTACATTCTGTATTCAATTCAAAACAATTAGTTGTTAGTTGGTTTCTATTGAAATTTAATTTCTAAGTATAATTGTGAGTGAGCCCCCGTAGTCTACATTCACTCATAAACGGAGGCTTCTGGACTCAACCCTTAACCAAACAGTTAGTGTCTCTAACATCTAGTAATCCCACGGGTCAAGGTAAGATCATATTGTATGTGTACACCGTATTAAAACATTATAATTAGAAATTTTCAACTCCCATTTGGCCTCTCGTTACTTTCATGTGATGTGACGTGACGGCCGAAATTAATTATGCAATATATGTTTATGTATGATTCGATTTCGTTTAGTCAAGTTTGATATACTGAGGTCAAATTATTATATGACCAACTAAGTTCACAAATAGATCAATTCCTACTGAATTTACTATGCAATAAACAATAAATTTTCATATTTCAAGATAATTTCACAACTTTGCAAGCAATAACGTTCACATGTATAACCCGACCTTACATATCATCCAATTATTAATAACAATTAATATTAACTAACTACTCACATAAATATGTATGAAATCATAGGAAGTACTCACTTAGCTATAGCACTGGTCAAGGATTGTAATAATCTTCAGGAAAATTGGTATCTACGTCGGGATCACCTATTGATTAGGAAATAAGAAAGATAATAAGTATCTAAGTAAATTACTTATTTTATGTACCTATTTATCTAAATGTTCTTATATTTCTATCAAATTTCTCTAATTCGAGCTCTTTTCATAATCATGTGTAATTTTTTCATTCTAACTCCATTATTTATAAATTTATAATCAATTTTTATCATTTTCAAGCATATATTCACATAGTAAGATCCATTTTAGACAAATAAAACTTGCATTTTCCATAATAAGTTTAAATCGCTATAAATTTAATTATTTGGACTCAAATATTTTTATTTATTAATTTTTAAATTTTCTTTATTATTTTACAACTTAATTAATTTCTAAATTTTATATTTTTATTATTTCTTATTTTTAATTTTAATTTATGTAGTTTTCATTATTTTCTTATTTTAAACTTGATTTAATGTTTATTGTAATTTTGTATTATTATATACAAATGTATAACATCATCAAAAGAAATAAATCATACATCAAAAGCTAACATATTTGCATATAGTCTCTAAATCCTTATGCTAAAATACATGTAAAATATATCAAAATAAGATTGTACAAAATATACTACAATACATACTTTTCCATAAAGGACTAATACTAATCATGTAAAGGAAAGATGTTTACTTGGTTTAATGTATGATTTGATGAAGAATCCTCCTCTTAATCCCTCCCTTTAATGTTGGCAATTAACCAGTTTGATAGTGTAGTTGAAAGTTAAAAGAGTAAGTAAGAAAATGAAGAAAAGTGGAGGAAGAAGAAGATGGGAGTTGTGTTAATGCACTTAATTCTAAATTCTAAAGGAAAAGTAAGTTAAATACACATGTAAATTAGAAACAAATCGAGAAGGCTAAAGAATATTCTAGTAGGAACAACTTAAGCTCATGACCAAGAGAAAATGGAAAGAAAAAGAAAAGGAAAAGGAAAAGAAAAAGAAAAGATAAGGAAAATTAAATGTATTTGATAAGGATATGTTGACTTAGTCAAAGGTTGACTTAGTCAACTCCTTAAATATTTTATGTATTATATATAAATAATTTAGAAATAAAAAGAAAATGGAGAAAAAAAAAATAAAGTAAGAGGTAAAATAGAAAATTAAATATAATAAATCAATAAACATATATTAGAATTTCCTTACACATTGCTAATCCTATGAATAATATTTAGAATAACAAATAATATAATTATAAAGGAAAATTATAAATCATATTATTAATATTTACTACATATTGTCTAAATAATTAATAAATGTTTAAATTAACATAATACTAATTTATCCATAGAAATATAAGGTTAATATTAATTATAAAATAATATTATAATTTTTATGAATTAAGGTAGTATTTTTACTCTTATAAACGTTTAAAAGTTATCACTAATTGTTCACTAGCGATTTTACGCGATTAGGGTTTTTATTAATATTTTAAGGTTTAAGATTTTTACATGCAATTAATATTTCGATTAGTATTTTAGAGTTTTTCATATTATGGTTGTTTAGAGTTTATAATTTAAATAAATTTTTTAATCCATATTACTTTATTGACTCATAAAATTATCTGAGCTATCTAAGTTTAGTTTAAGATTCACATTGTAATTTACGGGGTTTACAACTACCCCGATCATTAAAGGACTTGGCGTATCAAGCTTAGGCTAGCTTGCTTTGAGGCATAGTTAATCTCCATCAAGGTGTTCCCATTACTCCATGAGGCTATCTCTAGCCTAACCTTATTCCATTAAGGAAGGCTCTTTTGAGCTTATGTTGATCTAAGTTCTCCAACCAAGTCAAAACAAATATGAAGTCACTTGTATCCAAAGTAACTCTTTATAAGGTACCTGGATAAAAGTGAATCCACTAACCACCATAGCCAAATGATCAAAGATCTCCTAAAACCTAACAATTGCCAGCCAAAGCACCGTTGGTGGTGATTTGTTACCTGCCAGTGGTGATGGCAATCCTCTAGCCGCCACCCAAGCAAGCGTTGGTGACAGTAACTAACAACCTCTCAAGCAGCCACATCAACTCCAGGCTATTGATCTACGACGCATTCAACCCAACGGGGAAATCAACACTATCGTCGGAGGGCCAAATGCTAGGAGCATGTGGAGCCTTAACAGCATGGAAAACAAGAATACAGACTATCGGGTCTTGAGT
Organism: Lumnitzera racemosa; assembly: GCA_024138005.1. Taxonomy (NCBI): domain Eukaryota; kingdom Viridiplantae; phylum Streptophyta; class Magnoliopsida; order Myrtales; family Combretaceae; genus Lumnitzera; species Lumnitzera racemosa. The sequence goes on along the minus strand of JAMXBC010000004.1, from coordinate 77,839,028 downwards.
GTACGGGGGAGGAAGCCTAAAGTTGATGCAATAATTTCCTTTTCGGATGTCGACGTCGATGGCGTTGAATTTCCACACACCGACGCTCTCCTAGTCATCGCAGGTATAGCTGGCTTTGACATCAGCAAGATATTGGTTGATATAAGCAGCTTAACTGACATCCTTTTCCAACGTACCAATGACAAGATGAAGTCCAAGTTGACAACTCCCCTAAATCCATATAAGCACAGATGATCGGACTTAACAATCAGCCCATTCCTGCTAACGATCTAATCACCCTGTCGGTTGAGCTTGGCAGCGACCCAGGCTGTGTTGCCACACATCTCGTTGAATTTGTAGTTACTGATTACTGGTCTCCCTACAACGTCATTATCGGGAGACCTAGCCAGAATCAGTTCGAGATGATATCGTAAACGAAGTACTTGAAAGCTAAACTTCTTACACCTATTGGGGTTGGTATTTGCCGATGTGACTAAAAGCTGTCCAGGTCACTCTACTTTTGAAGCGCGACGAGGTGCTCGCTATCGAGCACAAGCCACATGAGAAATTCGGTCTTAGAGACACACTGGACAAAGACATTAAAGAGATCCGGATCGAGACGACTCCTAATCAGATCACAAGGATCAAGACTTTCTTGCCTGCCGACCTCAAGCAGCAGCTTGTCGATTTTCCCAGAGTAAACCTGGATGTATTTGCATGGTCAACATGTAACATGCCAGGCATCATAATATATTTCATTGGAAGATCAAGTGTATTCCTTACATCATAATTTAAAACTTTACTTCAATACTATCTAGGCGAACTGGCTCTCAGGATTAATAAATCCATTGATATTTTAGCTTCTGCCTTTGAAAGGCTTTGCGTGCTACTAAAGAAAAGGCCATGAGATCATCACCATCAATAGAATAGATGGAATTATTGCTCTATGCCGCCACATTTATCATCGGACATATTGAGAATTTTATGCCTTTTCCAATTAGCAGGTCTCAATTGTAAGATTTGAACCATTTTACTAATCTACAGTCGAGCTCAACCTAGTGAGTATTAGCAAATGTATCTCCTCGTTCTCTCTCTCTCTCGGATTCTCACCTGAGTTTCTCTCTCTCGATCTGTGTTTTCTAGACTTGGAGGTAGCCGGACCACAATAGCCATCGTCCTCTCGGTAATAATCTTAGACCACCTAAGAGATTGTCCGGCTCTGAACTTGGGTTTTCCCTTATTTTTCCACTAGCGAAACAATGTTGAAATGAATCAGCGGAATTGGATATGAGAGCTTGAAGGCTTGGGCTTTGTGATAGATTCATTTTGTGAAGCACAAACACAGCATAAGTGTTGTGGGGCCTGTTAGATTGGAAACAGGCAGTATACTTTCTTTTACTTCAGGTATATAGTTCAGGCTTCAAGAACTCAAACGTAGTGTGTTCAAATTATCTCAAAGTAAAAAAAACTCTAGTAGGTGTTGGATATCATTTAATTTGTCATTAATTTCTGTATTAAATGTCTTAAATATTTTCTTTTTATTTTTAGAGTCATATTTATTTTGGTTACAACTTTACACCTACTATATGTGTATATATTTATAAATTTTGAGTTTTTTCATCATATATGAGGTTGATGGTTGGCCTGTATAGATTTCCCAATCTTATCCATATGTTCGCCATCAGCCTATGATTTCATACCTTACAAGCACATGCACGTGTTATTATATTTATAAATTTGGGGTGTTTCATCATATATAGTTTTGCATGTGTAGAGCTTATGCATCTATTAGCCGTTAATCCATGATATCACAAACCAACAAGTTTCTATTACGATCAAAGGGAGAGCAGTGTGACAACCACAAAGTAGAAGAGATTACAACCAAAGAGAAGAAGCCTCATGAGAATTTGTTCTTATTCCATCATTCCTTTCTCTTCTACCTTCTAAAGTTCGGTGAACTTGAATCACCATTATACCTTACATAGAAAACAAATTGGGATTAGTAACTAAGTATTAGTGAAAGATCTAATCAATAAGAAACATAATAAACACTTAAAAAAAATGAGGAACTTATGAAAAGTTAGGGTTTCACATAACACACTGTTAACAAACCTTAAGAGAGAGATATTAGTGAGAGCAATAGAGAATTCAAGAGAGGAGAGGAGAAAATACGACTACGTGTTGTTTTTGGGTGTTGTCAATTTACCCTAGTAGCGATAAAAGAAATTATAGGTTAAGCCTAATAGTTTCCATTCATTGCCCGCATTGTTGATGTTACGTTTGATATACAATCACGGTGTGAAATAGAATGGACTAGTATATGACTAGTGGAATAGAATGGAATCAGAGTTGGAATGTAAATCCATTTTTATGTTTAAACATGCAAATGGAGTCATTAATTAGGTAAATATTCATTAGTGAATGGACTAGTAACATATTGCAAACATTTTTTAGTATGTGTTTAGGTAAATATTCATTAATGAAAGATAGAATGGTATCATAATTCCACTCGATAAAATAAAGAATCAATGGTCCAACTCATTACTTTACTCTTTACATTATTAACTTAATAGTTTCTTGGGTTTTGGTTTAGAAGGGAATACCCTTGAATAGTATATAATATCAAGAAAATAGATAAAGTGATATCTTTTCTTTTTTAATAATAAGTTTCTTCAATGAAATGCATATTCAAATCTAACAGATACATCGACATGTCATCTTTAATATAAAGATACACACAAGATGAAATCATGATGTTAATTATGGCTACAAATAAGTCGAGCTGGGTTTCTAAGAGTTTAGACTTGACTCATTTAAAAATTATCGAGCTTGAGTTCAAGCTAAAATTTTTATTGTGTTTGCAATTGACACTCGAGCTTAGCTTATTTACTAATTAAGCTTAAGCTTGAGCCTAACTAAGTTTAAAGTGGGCCGATCTCAAGTCTACTAATGTACCTAAGTATACAAAATAAATAAATAGATTAACGAAGAGTGAACAAGAATTATGTTATACGTATATTATCTTATACATATTATGTATTTATATATATTATATGAATATTAGCCTTTAGATTTTAATAATATATAATATTTGTAATATTTATAATATATATAAAACTTTTAAGTATACTAATGAGCCAATACAAGCAGGCTTACAAGCCTAAACTAAAGCTCTAATTCTACACATTTAGATAAACAAGTTGCTTATTTACTAATTAAGTTTAAGCCGAGCCAAGCTAAGCCAAACCAAGCCTAGCCAAAAGCACTCGAGTAGCTTATGAGCAGTTTAACTCATTTATAACTTTAATGTCAATTGTGCACAATTTTGTTAATCTACAAATTGACACAAATAATCCAACCACTACATACATGTCCCCGTAGGAGTAAGTGCAAAGCAAATGGACTACTTTTCAAATGTGAGAGAAATGTAAATACATTAATTTCAACCTATTATATTTTTCAATAATTTTCATATGAAGGAAAGAAAAGCATGTTATTTTAGACGTATTATAGCAATTTTTTAACAGTTAAATGAGTTAATAATTATCTCCGTTTATAAAAAAATTTCCATCTAGGATGCCTAATTATATTTACATTAATGTCTATTCACTATTTACATAATAATAGAGACACTATTTTTAGCCAATGTTGTCAAACCTAGGTTGAACCGATTTGACTGAAGTTCATAAAATTTAGGGCAGTTAGGTAAGTTATTTGATTAAACTCAAATTTTATGATAAAATTAGGAATATTAGTAAAAGTAATCTTATGAGTTTCGATTTAGGGAAATAAATAATAAAATAATTTATTATTATAATATTGAATTATATGTATATTACTCGTTATTTATTGGAAACTCATAAAACAAGTTTCGATAATTAACGAATCGATAAAGATAAATTATATATACATTAAAAATTATAAATAACTTAAATAATATTTATGATTTTTTATTTGTATGTTTTTACGTGTAAGTAAAAATATGCGAAATTACTTAAAATAGTTTAAATATGTCAAAATAATGCTAAATAATTAAAAAAAATTCATAAAAAATAAGGAAAATCAAGAAAATTATGGAATTGTCTATAATAGGGGCGTAACATGCTGGGAATGAAGAAAGAAAATCAACCAATTAAATTAGACCGAATAAAAAGTGAAAAAGAAAGAGATAAAGAGTATATGGTACTTTGAAAATTAAAAATAAAACCTTAATCTACACTATAAATTTAGAACAACCCATTCAAACGTCATTTTGGTTTGGAATTAGGAAAAAATTAGGGAGAGGAGAAAATAGGGAAAAAACCAAATTTATCAAAAATTAGAAAATTAATGTGCAATTAGGAGTTATAAGGGAAAGTTATGACCAACGACTTCTTGGGGTGGAAGGTCACCACCACTAGATGGTGGTAGTAGCGCCTAGACTTGCCAACAAGGCTAAGGTGGTTAAAGTAAGTAATGCTAGTAAGTCCGATTTTCCTTTCAATTTTACTTTAATTATTAAAAATATTAAATAATTATGAAAAATTATGAAATTTAGTATTTTGAGATATTTTTATATGTATTTTTTAGGAAAAATATTGTTTTGATAAAATTAGGTCCCGTGATATATAGTGCACACGAAATCTCTAAACCCGAACTTATTTTTTATTTAGAAATAAATGACCTTAATACTATAGTTTTAAGCTCAAAATTTTTGTATAGACTATTTAGAATATTTAAAACAGTGCTATGATGAGATTTTTTAGAAATCTATTTTAACAGTGATTTTGAGCTTATTTTTAGATAATTTTTATATCTTAAAATGATACATAAAACAGTGATTTGGAGCTTATTTTAGGTAAACTAATGATAAGTTGATGTAAATACCAATTTAGCATATAATTAGGAATCTTGAGATGTAATTTACTAATGTATGATGATATTTGTAGAGTTTAGAATGTTAATTGTGTATATTATGTATATTAGGCAATAATAATAAATGAATAATGGGCAAAGGTACATAGTTAAGCTAATTTTCTGATTTAGAGATTAAATAGGTATAAATTCTAATTTAGGGAATAATTAGGCATTTGGATACATTATTTGGTGATTAAAGATGATATTTATAGTATTAGAAATGTTAGATGAGTGATGTAGGTGTGAATTATGTAATAATACATAATATGTATATATAGGAAGTTAATGAGTAGAAAATAATAGGTCAGAGTTTATAATAATGATAATATATATTAAATTTAATATAAAATATAAATTTATATGATTATATAAAAAATATAAATTTTTCTCACATTGGGAGCTAATTTGGTAGTTAAATTAGGAATTTTGGTGTCCTGCACAAGCTAGAATACTAGTTAAAAGCCAAATACGAGATTTAAGATACCCAGGTGTAATGTGATTAATTTCACATTAGGTTTTGCGTATAAACTCGTAATAAAAAACTAAATTAAAACCTAATTTAGAAACCGATTTGGAAACTGAATTAAAATTTAGCCTAAATTAAGAATAATTGTAAAAGATTTAAAAACTTGAATAATAAAGTATAATAAAACCCCAAACTAAAGATAATGATAAGAATTTTAGAATAAAACCTATTTATGGTAGTTATGTGAAAACTAAAACAACATTTGTATTATATGAATTATTGACGATAGCTTATATGAGTTAAACCTAGAGTGAACAAGCGGGAAATCCAGGTAGGTTGGAATCGATACTTTACTTTATTTTGGAGTACTACTTTATAGTACTTGAAAGCTTGGAATTATACTTGATTATGTGTGTTAAATACTTAACTGTGCACATACCTGTGTGTGTGTGTGTTTTTATATGTAATTATATGATTCCGGTTGATTTCTTAGATTGAAAATTTTGTGATTTGTATGAAATACTTGAACATCTTAAACCGAATCTATCTAAATATATGACTTATAAATCTAAATGAACCTGTATAGCAACCTATTAGAGGAAATGTTTAAAGTTTTCCGGCCAAATACCAACCCCTTCAAAAGAGATAGTACAATGGATCCCTTCTTTATATTTAATCAAACTAAGTGATAGGAGAAGAAATTATAACAAAGGTGAAGTCAATGGTTTGAAAGTAGTTACAGGAGGAGCAGTATCTCTATTGTACAAGCTTGAGTTTTGATAACTCTTATTTTAAATATATTTCACATAGTGATTTTATAATATTCCCCTTATATCTTTGGTTTTCTTTAAAGAAATTGATACTTAATTGAGTAAAATTTTTATTTTAAGGTTTGAACGCGTTCTTGGATCGAAAACAAAAAAAGGAATTAAGTTTCACTCAATTCGGAGTTTAAATGAATGAGTTATGAAGTTTTAAAGTTATACAGTCTAGGACATAGCTGTGTCCATCCAGGAAAATATGATAAGGTCAGAAAGTTACACGACTTGGGGACCCGACTATGTCCCAGGTCGTATCTGGTGACGAAAACGGAAACCTTTCAATACATTATAAAAGGACATATTAGGATTTCGCATAGGAGAAGGGACATTCAAAAGAGAAGAGGCTTGAGGAGAAAAAGAGAAAAAAAGGAGAAAGTGAGAAAAAAAGGAGAAAGTAACATTTAACTTCAAGATTGAAGAGATTGATCATCAAAAAAAGGGGGTTTTCATATTTTATTTATTGGTTTTGCTGGAATTCATTTTTAGTTTTATTATGATAGCTTAAAATTCGTGTATTTAGGATTATGGAACCTAGGATTTCATGTGACTATTGGATTGATTGACAATTTTCAATAAAGTTGCTATCTTTTCTTGATTCAATTATGTTATTTAATTGTTAATTGATATTTCTAGAGTATCAATCTATGATATTATGCATGATGATTGAGAAATCACATGAATAATGAGATCTTGACATAATTGAAAAGAATTACATATATACTTAGAGATAAGATATATGTTTCTTTCGAAAAGTTGTTTTTTTTTTTTATGTGGGAATTCATTATACATTAATGCGATTCTAAATTATAGAACTAAGTGAAGAAATTCTGGTAAATAATTTAGGATTAAGGTTAATATGCTTGAGAAAGGAGTTAACTTTAATTGCGAATCCCTCCGGTAAAAAATAATAGAAATTGAATTGAATATATTTTAAATGGTCACATGTTAAATACTAGGGGAAATAATTCCTAAATACATTATTACTTTCTTAAAGTCGTTCTTAGTTTTATTGCTTTCTAAATTACTTAATCAAGTCTCATAATTAGTTTAGTTTGTCAATTTTAGTATTTTTAATTCACTTAACCCATCATGATTTTTCAGTTAGATAATAAAGCTAAGGTTAATATTAGTATTTGAAGTCTCTGAGGGATCGACTCAGACTCACATCCGCTATATTAAAACTGATAGGTTCACTTGCCTGATATTAAGCTTAGTCGTAAGCTATTGGAATGCACGCTAAACTCCTTAACCCAAATTAAAGCTGACACAATTTCTCTAATTTTACAATAGACTGGACAACGCAATGTGATAACATTTTTTTTGTACATGCATTGCGTATAACTAATTTGATTGAAAACCTTATTTGTATTTAACATTTAATTTTAAGTCTCCGTCCCAACTTGTTAAGTTATTAGTTGCGTACATCTCTATAGATGTTATTGTAGTTGTTAGCTAAGAAGCAGCTATATAACTATCCTGAAGTTAGTAGTTGCCGGATTTTAGAGAGTGAGGATATAAAATTGAGGATCAAATATACTCCTAAGTTTTGGATTTTATTCTTAAAACTTTTAGTAATAATTTATGTATTACTAAAGTTGATTATGATTAAATTACTAAATCTTGTAAACATACTCGGTTTATTTTAGTGTAAATATGTATTTTCATTATTTTATAAGTAAATAACATGTTTAATTTATAAATTGTTTACTTTAAAGCGAGCTAGTAGTTAATGCTTTGTGTAAATCAGGTTTAAAATAACAGTTATAAGGTCAACTTCTATCTTAAAATAGTTTACACGGTAAGATTGTTATGACTTTGTTGTTTCATGACGTAACATTATGTATTTAATCTACATTTGTTTGAATTGTATCTTGTATATTTTTATTTCATAATTATGATAAAAATGATGATTAAAGTATAAAAATTGAAAAATAAAAATTCGTATACTTTTAAGAAAATAATTTTTTTTTTGCCTAACTGTATTACAACATAGAGGAGGGGTATTTGAATTAGTCCATCCTAATGGATAACTAGTGTTCATTCTATTAAGTTATAATAGCTTTGGTAAAAAAAAAATGATATAAATATATATATATATATATTATGCATTAGAAAATGATATTTGAATTAGTATTTGTATAGAAAGAACAAAATAAAGAGTAAATCAATTCAAATTTATAGGGATTTGGTAAGTATTTAATTTTTAGAATAAAGGTATATATGTAATTATATTTCTATTTTTTTTGTCTGCCTTAAGGGACTTAAGTAACCACTCATCTTAAAATTACCACTTGGCCCACTAATTAAATTTTTATAACAAAAAATCAGCTCTAAACTAAATCATTAAATTTATACAATGGTTTATAAGAGGGGTGTATTTGTCTAATATAGGGTTATAAACAAATCGAATTGAGATGACATAATGCTGAGCTCGAGGTCAACTCGAACTCGATTGAGCCTAGAATCTTAATCTTAAGCTTGACCTAATTAAGCTCAATTCATTTAAAAACATATATATATATATTTTAATTATAATAATATTAGTGTTCAAAATTGACTGATATTTATATTTGACTCGAACTCGATTAGACTTGTGAGCTAAACAAGCTAAGCATTATAAGGCTTAAGTTTGACTCGATTTTTCTTAAGTAAATATTGAGCCAAACTTAAATAGTTCATAAGTAATTTCACTTATTTATATTAACATATGTCTCCTCCTTCTCTCTTCCCGACTATGCTTGTCTACCTCCACACACATACTCTCTGTCCTTGATATTATCTACTCTGTTCTCTCACTTCACGTAAGAAATAACTACAAGATTTTTTTTTTCTCTTATCAGTTATCAAGCACCTATTAACTTTTATATTTTATATTTTATCACTTATATCCTTTCTTTATCTCTCTTTAATAGATAACCTTTTCTACTTCTAAATTTCCAAGTATTTATATTTTTGAGAAAATATATATTCAATGTGCAATGAAGTCTAAAACTTCCTTTTATTTATTTTCAAGTAATTATAGGTATAAAAACATTGTTGTATATATCAATTCAAGTGATTAAACTATAGAATAAAGCAAAATATATTGATTGATTTATTTATTTTTCAAATTGATAATTAACATATGTATTGCAAGTACATGGTCTGTTAGTTATTATTGAAGTGATCAGCAATACTTCCAATAAGAAATGCATAGAAGAGTTTTTTTTCCTTTTTTGGTAAGAAATACGTGGAAGAGTTTGTTAAGCATTTAGCCGAAGATTAAATTTTTATTAAAGGATTGGTTTAAAATTCCTGAGGCATTGTCTTTTTATTATTTCATTCATGATAATTGTACAAAAGGGGCCTTGTTCAATGCATATTCAATAACGGGGAAGGAATGGTTGATATTTTTAAACATAAAGGAGGCGGACTTTTTGTACGTGGTATGGCTACTTTCTTTTGGAACATGTCTACTTGTTTTGGTGAATGAACACGGCACTGTGAGAGCGGAAATTCTTTCGAAAATGGTAGAAACGAAGTATAGTGCTAAAGAAGTGGGTGTAATTTTTGAGTTTTATGGTGGCAAACTCAATTTTCCCAATAATAAATAAAGTTTATGCATAGCATTGCATAATACCACCTATAACCTCACACTTTACATGAACAACCGACGCTGTCTATAGAAGTAGAAAATGCGATATATTTCCTCTTCGAAATAGGATGAATATGTTTTATGAAATTCCTGCAATGAAAATCATCATGACAAATTAAAGCTCCAGAGCCTGTGACTTAGAATGAGATCGATACGAAATGCTGATTAACAATTACTACATGCATCGATATTTCATCCATGGTATATAAAAAACAGTGTCAGAATTGAAATTATAACATCCAACGGACAATGTTCGTTTTGTTGGAAGCCAAGAGATGATTCCTATTGGACTGACATCCAAAAAATAGCATGGCATTATTAGACTAACATATAAATATATATATATATATTATTAAAATCGATTGGAGCTTAAATGGTCATTATTAGTGTCTTTTCATTGAAATTACTATTTAATCCTTCAATTTTATAATATGTAATAAAAAAATTTAATATTAAATTAACTATAAATATATTATACTATAAACAAATTTATCAATTTCCCAAATTTTCTTTTTCTTGTGATTTCTCTCTCTTTTTCCATTTATTCTCTCTCTTCCCATTATTACCATATTCCACCTTCATAATATTTTCTCTTTCTCTACTATTATTGCATTCCAACTAATCTCTATTCCTCTCTCCACTATTACCACATTCCTCTACTCCCTATTCCTCCCTCCAATGTTACTATATTCTTGCTGCTCCTTGTTCCTCCCTCTCTTCTTTTTTCCCAACATTCTTACTATCCCCTATTCCTTTCTTCACAACTCATATCTTCTTTCTTTCTTTCTTATTTATTAATATTTTTATTACTATTATAATATATTAATTATACTATATAATTTTATTCATTTTATATATACGTAACGTGAGTACACTATCCACTAATATATATATATATATATATATATAAACCTTCATTAACCCACTCTTTTTCATTTTTATTCTCTCGTTTTTCCTGCATTACTAATTCACGGTTCCTTTTTGTCATTCAAACCAGAAGTAAACAAAATAATTTGGCCTTTCTGTAGAAGTACTTCCTTGTCCAAGCCTTCTTTTTAAGGATGTTATTTGGATAAGTGGACAAATGGTGACTTAAAAATAATTTCTCAATTCAAACCGTTAAATTAATTTATGAAATAATCTTTGTTATGAATCTCTATCGTCAGATCATCTTTTCTAAAATCTCCACCGTTCGATATTTTCAAGTCACCCGACTTATTCCAACAAATTTCCTTTTCCATTAAAATTGTGATATCAGTTTTGATTTTATAACAAAAAAAAAAATTGCAATTAGAGACGTCAAAGCCCACTATGGTTATGTAATCAGTTATTTTTTTTTTTTTAACCAGAAATCAATTACAGCAATCAGGCTCTATATATCTCAATAAAATATTAATATACTGCTCAGTGTGAACCTCAACTGAATAAAGCTTGGCTATGATGAATAGAGACCTTTAGTAGATCCCTCATCATCATGTCGTTGGTGTTGGTAACACTAACACTAGATCGATCGATGAGAAGAGCCCTTAAGGAAAGGAAAAAAGAATTAATGATATTAATATATTACATAAACTTATATTTATATTAAGGTTGGTTTTGAATTGTGAGGCACTTTGGAGGGCTATTGAACTAGGTTGGCCTCAATGAGGATCAATTTGAACCAATCAACAAACCGCTAAGTCTTAGAATCATTGACTCAATAGATTAACCCACCAATTGAATTGATTGTTTGAGCCACCTGAACTTCATTTTTTTTTTTAACAAAAAAGAAAAACAAACACCATTTTTCCACTTACTTTCTCATCTTTACTTTTCGGTGGCTATTCTCTTTACTTTTTATATACCATTATGGATGGCATTGTGATTTATGTTTCTATTTGACAACTAAACTCCAATCTAAGAAATAATATTTTATAGTTACATTGTAATATATTCTTTTTCGTATTGACAATGTATTATTGGATTTGAGTAACAAATCTTCCTTTTTCTGTAATTTCTATCGATTTGGCCAATCTTACTCAACATCGTAACATAACATCATACTCATGCAATCCAGATTAATTATTTTAGAATGGAAAAAAATTTCAATTGAAAATAAAAATGAATCATTCCAGCGTCAATATATATTTACATAAAGTATTAGAATAATATGGGGTAAAGAAAATAGAAATACGCTAGTAGATGATAAATTATTAATAGTAATTGATGAAAATGTAAAAAATTAAATTTGAAATAAAAAAAAATGGTATGATTCAAGGGCTTTTGAACCAGTCCTTAAATTGTTGATTTACATGAATCAGCCCAAGTCTATAGCCTTAAGGGTTAGTCCCTATTCAATTAATCGCTGACTCGAGAACTAACAATTAAAGACTGGTTTTGGGTTGATTTGGCTTAGTGTGCAGCTCTATTTAGATTGATAAATAACGTATAGATATCAATAATATTTGAACATTTGATAATAAAGAAATTTACTTTTTGAAAAAAGTATTAATTATAGTTTTATATATTAAAATTTTATTGATGTTTATATACCACTCATCAATTTGTGTGATGTGTTAGTATCATTAAAGCTTTTCTTAAAAGGAAGGGAAGAAATAGCTTCCACATTTGAGTATATAAAGGAAAAATTAGATACGTAGTAAATCAATTATTCTTGTGATTTATGACTATAAAGCTTACACACTAAACCATTCGAAATTAAATAAAAGGAAAAACAACTAAATAAAATTCTTACAGCATCACAACGTATTGTATACATTTATTGTAATGCCTTAGAATTCATGAGTGATACAACCCGTCAAGTGTCCGTACTATTTAAAAACACGTTAAGGATTTAAAACTAATTAAAATTTTCAAAATCACTTGCTATAACTGCTTATCAGGTGTAAAACAACGATTCTCAAAATACATCAATTGAAGTGACTTAAAGACGAGTCGCTTTAGCTACAAACATATTAAATAACTATATATTAATTTTTTACTACATATTGATTTTTTACAATATATAGAACTAACCACCTCTCTTTCCCAACCAATGATAACAGTTTCCATACTTATTGCGAATTTATTGAATCAATCTACAGTTGTAAAAAATATAAGAATGAAACGAAGCCTAAAATGGGTATACAAGCATACATGGATACTAAACCCAAAACATTCACATTCATATAATATAACTATAACAGAATATAAGTATACAATAGTTTAATTATATTTAATTTAGACCAGGAATTAAAAAATAGGTACTCATTATCTCGCTATACCATAATCTTATCTACATACATAGATGAATATAATATAAATGTTCTTTTAAGTCCTTTACACTTAGAGTTCAAAAATTTTAGTTGTGCCATCTTATATATGAGTCAATTAAGGAATTCTTACGTATAATCAACAATTACTTATTAAAAGATCTACCACTACAAGTCCTTAGAGCAAGTGGTTCAAGCATGACTAATAATCAAGGTCAACTAGGCCATATATAAATTAGTCCAATTATATTTTAAGTCCTATCAAGCACAAGCAATGATTAAGTACCACGTATCTAAGATAGCTTATTGATAGTCAATTAAAACTCCAAAACTACAAGTCTTGTACAAAATAGCTTAGACTACTTAATACAAAAGGAACTCGATAATTAACACGAATCCATTTAAAATTAGGAACAAGAATATACATTAACTTTTAAATAATCGATAACTAAGTTCTATTTAGATGTTACTTTTGAACCTTTATCAATTTATTACTTGTTAATACATAAACTTATTAATTCAAATATTTGAGTAAAATTAGTCGAGCCAACTTATTTGTCTAGATATGAATTGAAAATAATATAATATATAAAATAGAGTGAAGAGTTAACATATATATATATATATATATATACACTATTTATTTACTCATATCATACGAGTACAATATATGGAAGAGTAATAACAAAGTAAACACATAACAAAAATGTTAAAATATATGCTTTACTAATCAAAACAGTAAAAAGAATACATATATTATTAATAATGATAGAATCCATATAAAAAGTATATTTTAGTAATTAGAAGCTGAAATGAACATATTACATAATAGAAATAATAGAATGATAATGATGATAATAATAAATCTAAAGTATAACGTAAAAGAATGGAATCATCATAAGTTAAATCAATAATTAAAATAGTATATATACAATATAAGTATCAATAAAACTCCATATCCAATAGAAAATAATAACCCAACTCCATATCTATATATAATAATACAATATGTGGTACAATTTATAATAGTAAACATTTTATATAAAATGATAATACAATATGGCATATAACATAATTTATAATAAGAATCTATTTATTAGTAAAATAATTATATTTTACAATAATAGAGGAAAATAAAAATAATATAATATGTGTACAATACAAAAAGATAATCGAGTTAGCTTATTGGATATATAGCTAAACAAGAGCATTCGATAAACACAAAATCATCACCGGATAGTAGTAATCCCATTCAAAAACAATAAAATAGAAAATCATGTTTTTTCTTACTATACTCAAAATAATTACTGATAAATAATTTTACTGAAATAAACTCGGAACGGTCGCGGTCGAAAGGATCAAAAAAACGGCCAAACTAATCGAAGATGGGGGGATGGGGTCCGATGATTGAATGAGAGATGAGAAACAAGAACGAGAAGATGGGAGAGAACGATGTGATTGAGATGGTGTGGGTCCGGCGTGCAAAGACGAGAGACGAGAGGAAAAGAATAGAAAAAGGAGAGTGTGGGGTCCGGCGAAGAATGGGAATTAAAGGGGATGGGTCTGATTGATTTTAAGGGGGCGAGAGAGTAGAGAAAGGGGTGGGGTCCGGTGGAGGAAAAGAGGAGGAGGGAAGGAGAGAGAGCGAGAGAGCCGAGAGAGAATAAAGAAGGAGATTGCTGCGGAAGAATGAAAAAATAGGGTAAAGTTTAGGGTTGGTAGAATATTTTCGTATATTTTAGAATTTAGGTAGGGTAAATATAAAATATAAATAAAAGAATATAAGATAATATGAAAATAGAAAGAGGTTAAAAATATAGAGTGAAATAGTATGAATACAAAATAAAATTTATCATATTTATAATTGTATATAATAAAGATTAGTTGAAAATATTACAGTAATCTTTAATTTAGATAAATTTTAAATAAGTTCACGATTACATGATTTATAAGTTAATTTGTTTTTTTTGCTATTAATACACGTTATAATAACATGACCTAAATAGATTTAATTATTTAATTATTATTTTAACTTTGACTGAAGTTTTTCATTTATGGTCCCATCAAATTTATGAAATTTGATGTAAAAATAAATGAAATAAAAATAAAGATTCAACTTTTATTACTACGTCAATCTCTATATAATTTCTTAACATAAATTGTATGGATGTGATATAAAAATGTTAATCTGGAGAACCCAACTAACAAAAATGTAAAACCATCAAGGAAAAAAAAAAAAGGCATATTTTTAAGACCCGAAATTAGGACATTTTGTTATGAAGGGAACGAATCGCTCCAAAAGTGAAGAAACAAATAGGAGGAAATTGAAAAGGAAAGAGGGGCGAAGTGCATGCCTACTAGAACAGTTGAACATAGACAGTTTCAACAATACTGCTAATAAAATAATGTTACTAAAATATTAGCCAATCTAAATAATTCATTTACTAAAACTTAACATATATTATCTATTCTATTAAAATAATTTTAAGTAATTAATTTAACATATTACTTAAACAATAGGTTAATAAGCTTTATGAATAAAAAGTAAAAATAACTAATTAACAAATAATAACAAATTAACATCCTATAATAGGTTATATTAATCATTGTTTTGATCAACATTACCGTAAAAAAATCACACGATGCATTGCACGCGTGAAATTATTTGTTTACTGTTACACCGAACTTTGTAAATAACAAAGCACGTGCACTATTTTTGGGAAAGAAGGCGATATCAGCCACAAAGGGATATATTAATATGGATATTTATGAGTCCTTTTTCTTTTTCTTTATTTTTTTTTTAAATAAGGTGGGCTTCTACTGACACACAATATATATTACCAGATCGGAGTATACATAGACACAAAACTTAGGGACACTAATTGAGTCATAAAAAAAAAAAAGAAGGCATAACACCAAAAGGAGGAACTACAAACACTGATTCCTCGGTCTTCGGGCTTCTGACCTTTTCTACCAGCAGAAAGTACGACGAGCATTATCTTTTCCTATGCGCAAAAGAAAGTACGACGAGCTCAAATCAGGAAAAGCATTCCCTGCAAGCAAACACAACAGGCAAAAGTTTATCACTACTAGGCTTCCATATTGATGAGATCAACAGCAATTTTGGAGTTTAGGCAAATGTCTAGTTTCCAAAATCCTAACAGTTTGCAATATTTAAGGCCCCAAAAAGCTCCCAAAGTTCTGCGCTCAGATAATTAAACAGATAAACTGGTTAAACAAAATTCTGTTATTATATATTATTTCCTTCACCGTTGTAGTCGATTGTAATTGGTTCAACCATCATCAGAAAACAACGGATGTCTATCTTTTATGGCATTAAGACGTGGGAATAAAAGGTAGGTACCTCGACATTAAAAAGTTATAATAAAGGAAACTAGAGCAATGATCACATGCTGATATTAGAGATGTTCAGCAACTAACCCAACAAATTCATCAGCCAAAGAAATCAGCAATAAATCACGTATATCCACCTAATCGATAACCAAAAATAAGGCTAGGTGCCTGATGGAAGAAATCTTGATAAAAAGAACCTGATTTTACAGCTCCTTTCTCCCAAGTTGTTTCTTCAAATTAGCCCATGCAGCAGTAGAACATGAAATCCTTTCTTCAGCAATCCTCTTCTTTTCCTCCGCATCAGCAACTTTCCTTTCTCGACTTTTGTAATTGGACTCTAGTTTTTTTGATTCAGCCAATAAAGAGTCCCAGTCTGCCATGAGTTTGGTTATTTTGGACTCTATATCCTCTTGTCTCTTCTTTAGCTCTTCCTTTTCCTTGGAGAGTTCACTGTGAGATCGCTTAAGCGAGAGATGGGTCCGGTAATTCTTTTCCACTGCCCTAATTATTTGATCCTTCAAAAGTTTTTGCAACTCATATTCAGAATTTTCTTGTTCAAAGGTTAAGAAGTCTGACGTAAACTCATCAAAGTTTTCCCAAAACAATGCAACCATTTTTGTTGATCAGGCGATAATCCATCCTTAGATAAGCTCAAAGTTGATAATGCTTTAGCAAGTCTTTCTTTCATATCCAGCTGGCATTCATTGAGGGACTGTTTTGCACACTCCAGCTTGAAAAGATTAGTGAGGCATTCATGGAGGGACTGTTTTGCCCGCTCCACCTCTTTCAAGCTAGGAGTTTCAGAATTCGTAACATTTTCTTCCGCAACTGATTGTTCTCTCCTCACAAAGCAAGTGCTAAGAATTGACCCCTCCAAACTTGCAAAATAAGTGTCAAATCTATCAACTGATGTAGAAGCTCCAGTAGCTTCAACACGAAGTGTGCCAGTGTTAATGATCGGAGGATTTATTCTTCTAACTTCAAGCTCAGCTTCCAACACTAGAGTATCATCTACAAGAAAACCTCCTGACAATTCACTTAAGGATATGAATTCTGCAAATCCCCACTCGCTATCTCGTGAAGTGAATGTCTTCACTCCTCCTGAAAATTGATTAGGTGATGTATACAATGCAACATAAGAAAAACATTCCTAGCAAAGATTCTAATAAGTAAAGAAGAAAAGTTCTTTGATATGTTTACGATGCATGCACAGAATAATGGTAAGCCATGAAAAACTACTGAAAAAGAAATGATTCAACCAAAAATTCATGGGCTTAAGAAGGAGCATAATGGACCAATCTGGCTTACAAGGTACTCAAAATTTGGCTTGATATTTAATCTTATTCCATTCAATTGTCAAGCTGAGGCAACTTGACTAGCCAATCTAGATGAGCTTGGGTTTCAACCTACGTGGCTCCACAATCTTGCAATCCTAATTCTATTCAAGTCAAGCTTAAGTATTTACATAACTTTATTGAATCCAAATCAAGTTCGATTAGAAAGAACATGAACTTTTTAAGCAATGGAACTTATTCATCTCCACCAATATAAAAGCGAAGCTGGAATAAGCTCAATCGATTTGAGCTTGAGCTCAAGCTCAAAAATCCACGTCTAAACTGTTACTTTTCTAGTTAATTTCGAGTATGAATCAATACTTAAGCATATCTCTTCCTTCAAGTTCTAAACTATCAATAACAAACCATATGATATTTGAACTTAATAGCAGAAATTTCCTGACTGGAGTAGAACATTCTCTTGGGAGTAATTTAAGCAATATTTTTTGCTTCCTTGATTATTTTGTAAACATTATATCCAAGTCTCCATCTACAACTTTATACTTTGAGATGGGTTAGGAATAGCCATCCTCACTTCAACTAATGTTCTCCATATCCAAGAGCCTCTGATGAATAAGCCTCAAACAGCATATATTTTCATAAATAGCAGTTATCTTAAATGGGGGACCTCCAGAGCAACAATAGCAGAAGGAAGACATAGTTGGAGACATCACTATTTTATTATAGCATATATCCTCAGTTAAAAATGATGAATTGATGCAAAGAAGTTTTACTGAATAAAATCAATTTGATAAGATATTTAGAAAACTCAAGTTCAGTAACATATTTAAAATGAGAGAAAAAAACATAATACCCTCTGTTAATGAGAGATTAGCGTCATGCTGATTCACCATAGTAAGACTAAATTGGGCTTCTCTTTCCCACCCAGAAGCCAATATATTCGATTCTGCAACACCCAAGTATATGGACAAATGATCCGTAACGTCTCCCTTTGGATATAACAATATTCTCCTGCTCAAAAAAATCAGAGGGAAGTAAATAGTGAAACAAGAAAAAAAAAAAATTATAACACAATACACAAGGTGTAACAGCTAAGCAAAAACTCTGAATCACCAAAGTCAAACATAATTTACCAATAAGTACCGACTACAGGGAACATGTCTGAATAATACTTCCTTTCTGTCAGCCCAGAAAAGCCACTGATTCTCCATGTAATCTTTGTAGATGGATGAGTTTCAATCCCCATAGCCTTGAAGCTGTTTTATCAATTAGTAGATAAAAATTAGGCTAAAGAGTTACATCAGTTTACTGCAATTAAAATGCTTTCACATTCAATAGGGAAAAATATGAAAAAATAACAGAGTATTGTCATATAAGGTGATCAAGTTTTACTGGTTATCAATTGCAGAGAAAACGCAACATATTTGAGAAACAAAAAACGAGAGGACTCTAAACACCGCGTCACAGATCACCGTGTCACAGAATCCTGTAAATAATACATAAAGATAACAGCTTTACATTTTAATGAAAACATTTTCCCCTTGCCAATCGAAGCAACATAGAGCTGATTGCTGGTGAATCTGTGGCATATGCCGGTAAATTTTTTTCTTTTTTTTTGGTTATCAATCAAAGGATATACCGGTAATTCATACTCACGCAATAAAGAAAAGGATCACAAAATGGAAGAATTTTTTTTTAAAAAAAAAATGATCCCTAATAGACTACAAAATTACATTAAAAAAAAAAATCCTGAGGAGACAAAACTTCACTTGAAGATGATATACGAAAAACCGATTGAACTTGTATTAGAGAAAATAAAAAATAAAAAAAAAAAGAAAAAAACTAAATAAATAAACTGATTAACCTTGTGACGTTATAGAATAAAATTCAACTTGATAATTATAGCGAGACATAATATGTGATTGAATATTATCGATTCTAATAAGCTTTTTTTTCTACAAGATATCATTCTTTTCATACACAGGCAAAGCTACTTTAACCCTTACTGTTCAAACGCCACAGAACAAAGTTACGGGGTTCGAGAAACAAGATTTAACAGACTAGTAATACCGCATCACAAAGACAAGAAGTAGAAAATAAGGAGACTCTGAGATACGAGCCTCAACAAGGGGAGAAGACTCTCGGTCGACCTTTCAGAGAAGTCTCCGTATTTCCCTACTATTATCAGAAGGAAAGCGAAACCAATACCAATAAGTTGGAAGGACTATTATCAGGAGTATTTATATACACGATATTTCATTTTACGATTTACAATTAAAATATTTTTCATATTTATACTTGTTTATATTGCAAAGGAACTGCAGCATTTATTATTCCAATCATCAATGCTCTTTTTTGTATTTTTTTTTAAGAATCTATTAATAATTTATATTTAATAAATATAAAATTAAAATTAAAATAAAAAGTTAGACATATATTATCAAAAACATGAGTAATATCATAAAAAAAATTCGATAATATTATTAAAAATAGATTAAAAATAAGCACGAAAGTTTAATACGTCAACGATAAATTTCTCAAATTTAATACCGCTAAAATATTTATTTTATTAGTTTGCAAATAATATTAGGATCAAGATAAAACTATTATTCAAATAAGCTACACATTTATTACTTTTTTATTATGAATTTTTGCTGGAATGACTAATTTTAAGACACATATTTGGTATTATTTTTATATTATTGTATGGGCCATCAAATTTCCAATGATATATATAGCTTACAAAAATCATGCATCGAGCCAAAAAGCTACATATGGTTGAAAAAGCTGACTCAGCGATTGCGTATATCGACATGAGGAATTGACGTGAAATAAAGTAAAGGGTTGGGATAGAATCAAAAGGTTGATATGGAGCCAAAGGGATAACAACGATAAATAACAATAACAATAATAAAGTAATTTAATTGCCTTACTGGAAAGGATCCCGTACATCAATGTCTTACGCTGTGGTCTAAAATAATTCGTCCCAAAGCAAAAGCTTCTAAACTGTATAAAAATAAAATAAAAATTATGGTATAAAATGAGATTTCCACTTCTTCGACTCTTCTGGCAAAGTAATCTGTTGCGCAAGTTCCTCCACTCAGCACAGTCGCACAGTAACCTTTAAGCATCGGATCAACTCCTGGACATGCCAAATGAAGTAGAAAGCTTTCGATTTTTTTTTTCAAATATATTATAATTTAAAAAAGAAAATATTTAATTTCTGATCTATTTTAATAAAAAAACTAATATCGATATCATCGTACTATAATAACTTTAACAAATAGCTTTCCACTTCCATTTCCATTCATAATTGTAATTTAGCTATTTTTCAACCCAGTGAATATTTTTAGTAAACTCAACCGATAGCAAAATTTTAATTTACATCACCGCCGACAGCTCGGGTAACCATGTCCTATATCATGATAAGAGTACAAAGCAACAGCTAAGTTTGTCCATTTTCATCACACACTAAGCCGTCTAATGCAACTTTATCAGTAAATAAGGACCCTTCTTTGTTTAGCTTAAAACCAGTAAAAGGAGCATACCACACCAGAATGGATCTGTTATTTTCGTGGACATGGTTTTATTTCGCCAGATATCCACGCCTAATGCCTAGATCTAGTGCTCGAAATATGTGAAGTAAATCATAAAATATTAAAAATTAGCTATATTAAAAACAGGACCTAAATTTGTATGAATGGGTTGAACAATATTATAACAATCCATTTAACCCACTTAAAAAGGAAAAAAAATAGCATATTAAAATTTTTAACTCATTTATTAAGTGTGCAGTATGCTATCTTGCTTGTCTCATTTAATCCGTGCGTTGAAATGAGCTGACACGTCTCTAAGCTGATTGGCCCATCAATTACTAAAAAAATATATAAAAGGAAATTGAAACCAACGATTATAATATATATATA
This sequence comes from Lumnitzera racemosa, assembly GCA_024138005.1. NCBI lineage: Eukaryota > Viridiplantae > Streptophyta > Magnoliopsida > Myrtales > Combretaceae > Lumnitzera > Lumnitzera racemosa. Next base: position 77,817,406 of record JAMXBC010000004.1, on the reverse strand, counting down.
TATATATATATAGACATCACACCGGTGTTACAAGTGCTAAAAAAATAAATTATTAAGTAAAATAATTTATTAAAAAAAAATAAAATAAATCAATAACATATAAAAATGCTTATAAAAATAAATCTTTTCCTTTTTCTTTTGAATGAAGAATGAAAATATGTATTAACTGATACTTTGATTGTATTTGGTATTAATTATTATAAAAATTTATAAAAAAAATATTATATAATAAATAATAGATAGATAAGGAAGTTTTAAGTTATTATAAATATATATAATTTTAAATTTGCATGAAAATTGAAAATTATGTGAAACATATGCATAATGTGAGCGTAAGGTTGGGATTGAAAGTGAAAGAATGGAGGTGATCATAAAAATAACGAGAGGGATGAAATGAGGAATTATGAAAAATATTAAATTTATTTGTATTATAATATATTTATAGTATTTTTAGTATTGATTTTTTTATTATATAATTTTAAATTAAAGGTCTAAATAGTAATTTTATATATGAGTTTTACTTATTAAAAACTTTTTGCTTTTAATAATATGAGAGACAATAAACATATAAGAATCACAAAACCAAGATTACATTACGCTGCAGGAACTATACTTACTCCAAAAAGCATCTGCCATCATTTTTGTCCTAAAGCAAGTCCTCAAACTCGTGGAGCACCCACCAATCTTTTTTATATGAATTTTTAAAACGTACCATCGTAAATAATCGACAGCAAATTATGCTTTTTGAAGATCCCTGGGTGCATGCAATTATTAAAAACTAAAATTTCCAGTAGCGTGCAGTATCTACAAATTACACGTAGAAAGACAGCAATACTGTTTGGGTTTTTCAGGATAACTCGCTAAACTAATTATCCAGAATATCTCACTAAACTAATTATGAGTCTTAAAGAAGAGTAATTATATGAATTCCTAATAATCTTAATAGTAAATAGGTACTAATCCAAAGGCCAAAACAATAGGCGATAATCCAAGACTAATATAATAACATTGTCTAATTAGGTACTAGATAAGATAAAATCTACTGGGGCAATATCATTGACTATACCCGAACTTTATCATTTTTTTTTCAATTGCATATTTAAACTTTAAACTTGTCTTAATATATATCATATTAAAGTTTTAAATATATATCTTAATATACACCTCTATTAACTTTATTGACACTATTAATCAAGTAAGCAATATGAATAATATTCATATTTCCACGGTAGTCTTTATATTCTACAATTGTCTATCCGCATAAGTGAAATTAGAAGAGGAAAAAAAAAAAAGAATATTTACAAGAAACATTGGCCAAAAGAAAAACGTAGAGAAATAACAAATAAGAAAAGCTACGCATTATACAAATGAGAACCTACCCATAGACATAAAAATGCAAAGCGAGCCTCAAATTAAACCTTAAAAAATCTATGTCCCATGAGTAACTATCTTGCGAGTGAAATGATAGGACCAGATAGAGATGATCGAACTAGGGAGCAATAATCTAAGGAAAGAATTTTTTTGTCTTTATTGCCTTATTTTTCTGATTTCTATTAATTTTGGGTGCTATTTTGTGGAAAAGATGATATCTTTTATTGTTTGCTGCTATTGAGATCGTACCTTATTTTGCTTGTTTGGTTTAATTTTGGGTGCAATTTTTCCAAAAAGATTACATATTTTGTTGATGGCAATTGTTGCTGTCATGCCTTATTTTACTTAGGGTATGCAGTTTGTTGTTGTTATTTATGTTTCATTATTCTTGTGGTCCCAACTAGAGAAAAGATATTATCTTTGAGTATTATATTGGCTTTTTTAATTTATTCAACTTATCTCAACTTAGAACATACAAGCAAAAACACAATAGTATATGTCAGTTGAAATTGCTATCTTTATGTGTCATCTAACTTTTATTTTTATTTTTTTTTTCCAATTGTAGTTGTCATGACCTAGAAGGGGTGTAGTAGAATTATCTAAAATTTTCATATCACGTATATACCTATGATACGAAAATCATCTCCTAAGTAAAAAATTACAAAATTCTAAATGATTAATCATTAATGTTTTCGATTTTAATTAATTAACTTATTTAAAATATAAATGATGTTGAACCTAGGGTTCATTATTTGATTTTGATGAGAACAAAATAAAAAGTGTATAATTAAACTTGTTGGTTTTGATGAAAATAAAAAAAAAATTATATGACTAAACATGTTGTTTTTGAAAAGAATAAAACAAGAAAATGATTAAACTAAGTATTATTTGATTATATTAAGGTAATTGAATAAGATCAATTTTTTTGCTTAATGATTAAATATATCAATTATCTCTATAAGAAATTTAATCTTTTGAGTGGTGATCAAATAATCTTGAAGTTAGATTGCAAAGATTATTTGTTTGTTGTATGTTAAAAAAAATTTTAGATGATATTTAGTCTACCGAGTCGATGGTTCAAGGACGAATCAGGTTAATGGTACAAAGCCCTGAAAAATAAAAAGAAAAGCTCATTGGCCTAAAGGAGTTGGCTTGTTGGTATAGTATTTTGTTACCGGCTTGCTGGTAGTGCAAGGTACTGGCATGCTGTTAGAGCATTTAATATACTGTAATGGAAAAAATTGAATAGGATGATATAAATGCTCAACAATCTGACCAAGGACAGTAGAGAACTAATCTTTTACTACAATAATTCAACACTTATGTTGAGAATTATGAGTGAGAAACTTATGTAATCAAGTTTATGTATGTGTAGCTTTTAGAGCTTAGATTGAAAAATCAATAATGTGGTGTAAAGTCCTCGATTGGAGGCATTGTGTGTCCATAGAGACTATAAAGCAGTCTGAACTCCACGTTTTATCTAGGCTCGATCTTCTTTATCCCTTTCTCTTTTAATTTCTGTACTTATTATTATTTTATTGTTGCTTTGATTACTCTTTTATTGCATTTAATTGTTTATATCGAAAAAGAATTATAATTTGTCCTTAAAACTCAATTCACCCCCTTTCTTAAGTTTAGCTTAGTGTTATTCAATTGGTATCAGAGCTAATCCTAAATCTTTTGCTTAATCGCATATTAGAGTAAAGATCATGGCATTTAATACAGTAAGCTTTATGAAATGGCAAGCTATAAATATAACACTACTATTAACCAGAAATAATTATCTTCATTGGAAATATAGGATGAGTATATTCTTAAAAGCACAAAATAGATTGTTATGGCAAGTAGTGGATAAAGGACCATTCAAGATAGAAGGCAAGGAAGAAAATAATTACACTGACAATGACTGCAAGTTGTTAGACTTAAATGAAATAGTTATGAATATCTTTCATTGTGTCATTAATGAAAATGATTTTAATAGAGTTTGTACATGTAAGAGTGCTAGGAAAATTTGGGAAGAATTAGAAGGTACATATGAAGGGACTAGCCGAGTAAGGGATACAAAGATAAACTTATTATGTGGATAATTTGAAAAGTTTAGAATGAATCCAAATGAAACTATTGATGAGATGTATGATATATTAATCAATATCATCAATCCTTTAAGTGTTCTTGGAAAGATATTTACTAACCTTGAAATAAATTTCAAAATCCTTAAGTTTTTGCCAAGAGATTGGTAAGCCAAAAGAACTACGATTAAGGAAGTCCATGATTTTAACACAATACCAAAAAAGCAACTTCTTAGAACTCTTAAGACTCACGAGATGGTTAAAAAGCAAGGATAGAAATCCAAAAAGAAAACAATTTCTTTAAAAGCAACTAAGAGATTTAGTCGTGATGAAAGTAAGGATGATGATAACGATGATGTGGCCATGATCACAAGAAATTTCAAGAAATTCATGAAGTTCAATAGAAAATTGGCAAAAGATAAGAATGAAAATATATCTCGATCATGGAAGGAGAAGAATGAAGTAATCAAGTGTTATAATTGCCAAAAACTAGGTCACATTCAACAATATTGCCTGGATCTTAAGAAAGCTGAGAAAGCAGTAAGGAAAAAGGTTATGATGGCGACTTAGATTGATAGTGATTCAAGTGACTTTGAGGGAGAGATGTGCTTTATAAAAATAGACAATGAGGTATGTTCTACTTCAAATGACTCTTCATTTGATGAGCTCAAAAATATGTATGATAAGTTACTTAAAAAATTTATTAAAGCTCAAAAAAGGAACAAGATGGTGAAACAAATTATGATTAAAATAGAAAGTGAATTTGATCTATTTAGAAATGAATATAATAAAGTGAATAATGTCAAAGATAGTTTAGAGGAGGATAATGAGTATTTAAGATGAGAAGTTGATAAATTAAATAGAAACGATGAAGAATTGAATCTTAGGAATGAGAAGTTGGCTAAGGAAAATGATCAATTTAAAGAAAATTGTAATTCTCTTCAAGAAAAAGTTGAAAGTGTGAATAATAAGGATAATATGGTTGATAGGCTAAGAGCGCTTCACATTAAAAATGCTATCTTGAATTTAGCCTAAATGATTCAAAACAAATTATAGCTAAGTTTGTGAATGGAGAAAAGAATTTGAATAAGTTTCTTGGCTCTCAAAGGTAAGGATTGAACAAAACCGAAATTAGCTATAGTAGGGAATATATTTACAAGTTTTACAAAAGTTACTTTGTAAAACAACAACTAAGACTTGTATCTATTGCGGTAGATATAGTCATATTGCATATACGTATGTAGTATGTCGCAATACCAATTTGAATCATAAAAGCAAGATGGTAGTTCCAAAAGGATAAGGATATATCATTGCTACTAACCACAAAGGACCAAAACTCACATGGATACCAAGGAAGTAATCACATGTTTTAGTAGGAACTTCAAATGGAAGCAACTTAAGAAACTTGAATGAAGAATGCTCAAAGAAAACTCAAAATACATCTAACATGGTATTTGATTCAAGAAACTCATTCAAGTAATCTTCATATAATAACTAGCATATTTATGTACATTTAAAGTTTTCTACATTTACTTAGGCTTCCTTATGCACATATTTACCATCTCTTGATTTTAATGTCAAATGTTAGCTTATATATGTTTAAATATGTTAATATTTCATGCTTGAATGGTTGACTTAATTTGATTATGAAACTATGCATAATTGATATATCCTCAACCACATTTGAGCTCACATAAGTATTTAAGGACTTTACTAGTGTTTTTTTCCATTGCTAGCTTTACAAGTTATGCTTAAACTCTCATCATGTCATAATATACATATATATCATACTTGGAATGGACAATTGCAAATATTATACTTTTTGCACACATTTGAAGTTTCTTATGTATATTTAGAATCATATGCACACAATTTTGCCATGTTTCAATTTTCGTATTTGAATCCAATTCCTGCATGTTTAATTTTGTCCATAGATTATGGTTGAATGATTAATCTGGCTTACTTTTGTTTTTGTGCAAATTTGACTCCTTTAGACTCAAATTAGGCTCTTTTGTTGTTTGAGAAGTCATGTGATCATTTTGTCAATTTGCATGCTATATGTTGTAATCATACTGCCCTTGTATTTATAGACACCATTGAAACTTGTTTAAAATGCCAAATTATCATGAACTTGATTTAGTATATATGTGTGACATTAAGCTCAATTTGTATTCAATGGTTGATTTTGATGATTTCAAGTGGTGATTTTAGGACTTCTAAATCCTTCTTGCGATATTTTCCTTCTAATAAGCTTGAATACGATGATGAAACTTGCTTGAAGTATTGTTTTGTGATAATGAAGCCTCATTGCTTGAATTTAGTCATTCATGCATTTACATAGCTTAATAATGAACTTTCTAGCAATTAATGGCTTAATTTCATTAAATATTGCTAATGTTGCCAAGATATAAATTTTCACACTTAAGTGGACCTAAGAAACATGATCATGTGGTTTTTATGCATTAAATATCACATTTAACATGTTTTTAGTACACTTGAAGTCATTCATGCTTATCCAAGTTTATATATGCACAAAATTATCATGCATTGGTTTCCATGCCTAAAACTAGGGCTTACATGTCCATTTTCATCCTTAAATCATGTTTAAGTAATCAAACTGGCTTAATTTGAATTTCGTACATATTTGACCTCTATAGACCATTTTTAGGTTCTAAGTGCAAATGGAGCATTTTTTTCTTATATGAAGGTTACGTAACTTGATCATGTATCTTTTATGCCTCTGAGTGTCTTTTAACATGTTTGAAGCATGAACTTCTCTTGAACATTGAGAAAGGATCTCCACTTGCTCTCTAGCCACTTGTATGATTAAGGAACTCCAGTAGTCATCTCATAATTTATAGAGCCTTAAAGCTATATTTTGTGCCTATCATGCTCAAACTTGTATTTGAATTTTGGTTGAATTGTTGGTGTGCAAAAACTCAATGCTTATGCACATAATTTGCTCATACATGGACGCTTTCACTTTATCATGAATTACTTAGCTCTATGGATTCAATTAGGATAAATCTTCAAGCTTTAACGGACTCAAATAAACTTGTTTGAAGTGTTAAGATGTTCAGTGAATCTCTATAAATCAAAGTGGATTAGTAATTTTACTCAAACAAATCGTCTCTACTGTTTTTCTGCAAAATTACAGACAATCGGCATGCCGATTATACAAATCACTAGCTTGCTGGTATACATAAGTATTTACTAACTTGTTTTTGCTTCTATTTGATTAATCAACAAGTTGGTATATTGCTTTAGATTTTCATTTTTTTTTGTTCTATTTGATTAACCGGTAAGCTGGCATGCCGACTCCCTACACTACCAGCATGCTGATTCATCTGTTTCCAAGCACAATTTAATTGGCGCCGAACCTTCTCTCTACCTTTCTCTCCTTCCACAAAAAACTCCTTTTCGCTTCTTTAAACCCTAACCTCTTTTTCTCTCTTCAATCCATTTCTTTTCCTCCATCAAAATCCAAAATTTCTTTCATCAATCAACTCTCTACGCTCTCCTCTTTCTCTTTCTCTTCATCTTTCATCACTCTCCTCTTCTCCTTTACACGACTTTCTCTCTCTACCAACCCCTCATCTACTATTAAGACACTCCCTAGATGAACTTAGCTACTCCTCTACTCATCTTGCTTCATTCCCCCTCCAACTTAAAGATGATGATCTACAAGTTGCATGAATTACTAACTTCTAATCTATTTTGTATATGCTCTTCATTATGCTTTTCTCATGTTATGAATTTAGCCATTAACCACTACTATTATTATTTTCTATTATCTTGCCTTGGCTATTATCTTAGCTTTTATTGCTTATGTTACTTGTTTATGTTGTTGACTACTTATAGTTATGTATCTCTTGGAGTTATTACACTCTCCCTAATTAGTTTACATTTTTGAATATTTGATGTTGCATGGGCTAATTTTGATGAATTCATTATGAAAATTTTATTTTGGCATGTTTTTTAGCTTCTTTAATTTCATTTTTGTAAGTAATATATCTTAAGGCTTAAGCTGGGATTATGCTAAAATTTTGACTTGAATCCTCTTCCTTCTTCACCACTTAAATCCTCCTCTTTTTGATGTGGCTAAAAGGGGAGAAATATTCAAGTTGTTAGAATGTCAAAACATATATTTGGCATATCTTGATTTTTTAAAAATTTAATATATTCTTTATGTGAAGTTATTAAGAAGTGAGACTTGGTTCATTAGCACATTAATATACTCTCATTTTGCAAGCACTCACTTAATTTTATTTAACTATCAAATATCTTGAAATCAAGTGCTAAATTGAGGGGGAGCATTTGAAGTATAAGAGTTTTATCCTCATAAAAAAGGGAGAAATTGTTGAACCTAAGGTTCATTATTTGAATTTGATGAAAACAAAACAAAAAGTGTATAATTAAACTTGTTGGTTTTGATGAGAATAAAACAAAAAGTATATAACTAAACATATTATTTTTGAAAAAAAAAAACAAAACAAGAGGATGATTAAACTAAGTATTATTTGATTATATTGAGGTAATTGAATAAAATCAATTAATTTGCTTAATGATTAAATATATTAATTATCTCTATAAGAAATTTAATCTTTTGAGTGGTGATCAAATGATCTTGAAGTTAGATTGTGAAAATTATTTGTTTGTTGTGTGTTAAAAAAATTTTCAGGTGATATTTGATCTACTAAGTTGACGACTCAAGAACGAACTAAGTTGATAGTATAAAGACCTGAAAAACACAAAGAAAAGCTCACTAGCCTAAAGGAGCTGGCTTACCGGTTATCATGCCGGTAGAGTATTTTGTTACTGGCTTGCTGGTAGTACAAGGTATTAGCATGTCGGTAAGTCTAATACAATTATCTATTGGAGCATTTAATATACTATAACAAGAAGAATTGAATAAATGATATAAATGCTCAACAGCCCGATCAAGGATAATAGAGAACCGATCTTTTGCTACAATATTTCAACATTTTCTTATATTCTTATTGTTTATAATTCTCATTGTCGCTTGTATCATAAATTGTTGATATTTATAGAGATTTGAAGTGTAGTACCTGTGAACTACTAGTTGCAAAGTATTGAAAATTAAAATTGTTACACCAATAATTCTTGAGATTGAGTTTTGTGTTGTAAGTAGAGATTGTGACTTATGTTGAGAATTGTGAGTGAGAAGCTTATGTAATCAAGTTTATATATGTATAACTTTTTGAGCTTAGATTGAGAAATCAATAAAGTGGTGTGAAGTACTCGATTAGGCATTGTGTGTTTGTGGAGATTAGGGGGCGGTCCGAACTCCACGTTATATTTAAGCTTGATCTTCTTTATCTTTATCTCTTTTAATTTCTACACTTATTATTATCTTATTGTTGCTTTGATTACTCTTATTATTGCATTTAGTTGTTTATATCAGAAAAGAATTGTAATTTATCCTTAAAACTCGACTCACCCCCTCTTTTGAGTTTAGCCTAGTATTCTTCAAATGACTATAGATATTTGATATTTCACAGTTCATCAGAACCGTAGAGAATTGGTATCTCAGATAAAATACTAAGATAAAGTAAAATAACTTGATAATTTACAAAAAACACTAAATTATACATAATCCTATCATATAAATATTTTCTACATAAATTGTTTCTATATCAACTATACACATTTCAAATAACTCTAATATCATCAAACTTATCTCCAGTTTATATTTTGCTCTCAAGATTATCCGGATCTCTAATTAAAGGAACTTGCAAAAGAAATTATAGGGGAGTAAGTAAACCACGGCTCAGTGAGTTTATTCCGCATCACTACTGTTCAAGTAAATTATCAAACATTATTAACATACATACAATCTATCTATACGTAAAATGAATGCATACGTAGTGAATGCAAGTAACATATCTATAAGAGTCTACAACTATGGAAGGTATAAATTTATGTCATCAACCTTTTGATTATCCTTTGTACTTACTTATATAAAGCATCTTACCTTAACTGCATGAGATTGCTTGAGGGCACCATCCTTCCATATGACATTCGACTATTACCTTAGCTGGAAAATAGTAATCAATATAAGTGAACCCTAACTAGGGTCATCCACTAAACCTATCCAAAGCCCTTCAAGTACACAAAGCTAGTTCTCTTACTATCAAAATATATCCAAGGTTCCATAATATAAATATATAAGTTCTTTTGCAATTAATTGAAAATACTATAGTAGCTTTGCCTTAACAATAAAAATACCACTTACGAATACTACGAACCCTAACAGAAATCACATAAAATATATTTAAGATTAGAAAAACGTTTACTAAAATACTTTTCTAAAAAAATCTACAAAACTAGCACTCTCTATCAGTATATTAATTGGGTTATAGACATACGACAAATATAACTGGTAAGTGATCACATAGATGATAACACACAAAGCAATCAATTATTTAACAAACAATTAATATCAACTAACAAGCAACATACTAACAACAAGCAGCAAGCAGATAATAGATAGTAAATCATTAGAAGTCCCTCACCTAAGTCAATACTCACTTTTCAAGCTTTTGGGATTTTTAGATCTCAATAATCGGATACTTAAAAAATAATAAAGCTTATAAGTATTATGAAAAACTAGGTTCCCTGGTTAACTAAATATCTATCATTATTTACTTAGTTTTCCACTATAACCTAACTATATTATAAACATAGTTTAACTTAAATCTTCTATCTATTTTTTTTGTTTATATTAAATTTTCAATCGCATATAATTTTTTTGTTTTAATTTAATTTTTTATAAGTTTATAGTCTATTTTTATCATTTTTGGATGTATTTTCTCGTAACTTTTTGAACATTATAAATCACATTTTTCATTATAATTTAAAAAATATTACAAATATTATTATTTTGACTTAAATATTTATAAATTATTATTTTAAGCTTTTCTTTATAAATTTATGATTTAATAAATATTTAAATTTTATATTTTTTGTAATTTTCTTATTTTTAAATCTATTTCATAACAATTTACTTATTTACTATTTTTAAGGTTAGATACTTATTTAATACACTTTTTGCTACTTTAGCAATTTCCTAACTAATTAATTATTTTATTATTAATAATAATTATGAAATTAATTAAAATTGTAAATGCTGTTGTGGCATCTTATAGATGTCCCGCATGTTAATTTTATGAATTTTTCATATTTTCCCACTCTGTATTTTACTTAACATTTATATATTTATATAGCTATTATTATATTTTATTAAATTTTGTGAATTTACCCGATTTTTCTTACTTAAGCCTATAGCATGTATGTATATATGTATATATATTACTTTATTTAATAATTAATATTTTAGTATATTATAATTATACTATTTAGACGCATACATGTACCTATAATAAACTATCATATTGATATATGTACTTTTATACGTATATATATGCACTTATATACTTAGGTTTACTTAATTTATTTATACATATATACATATGTAACTTAACAATATAAACCTAGATACACTACATATACTATACATATATACATATACTATACTTATATATTTATACTCTATACATATATATATATATAATCGGATGCATATACATATATATATATATAATGAAAATAAATAATATACATACTATACACACACACACATATATATATATACATATATCTCTTTATACCCTATGGTAAAATATTCAATTATAACATATGTATATACTTAAATATTTATATACATATATGAACACATAAACATAAGAAATATTAACGTTTATATAATTTCATTACAAACAAAATATAGATATAAAAAAAAAGGAAATTTCAAAATTAAATATATTACATAATCACTAAATACATGTATTTCTACAAAATACATACATATATAACAATAGTACATATAAATTAATAAAATAAATATATTAAAAATATTCTACCTAAATATTCTTCTTATAACTTGAAGAATCCAAAAGCTTTTTCTTCTTCCTCTACACTTGGTTGAGTCAAGATGAAAGAAAGTAAATAAAAGAAAAATGAATAAGGACTACGGGAAAGGGTTTACGGTTTTCTTGAAAAAAGGAAAAGTGTATGTCTTATTTTGGTATTGAATAAGAAAATTGAATGGAAAAGTATCCCAAATGTAATAGAAGAAAACAAGAGGGAAAATGAGAAAAGTCAAAAGAAAAAAAAATCAACCAAGATAAGAGATAAGATAAGATAATTGGACATATAGCTTATCTTTAATTTCAACCAAGTAATTCCAACACATGGGCCACTTGGAAAAAGTGTAGAAGAGGAGAAAATATCACCCGAAAAAGGAAGAAAAAAGGAAAAATGGAAAAAGAAAAAGAAAAATTAAGAATCATAATTCCAAAATTATAGATTTAATAATAATCATGAAGGAATATTTGAAATTTTATAAAAAATCATTAATTAAATTGTTACGTGTTGCGTTTATAATATTTAGGAGTTATCTTTATTTATTCATTAATAATTTTACGCAATTACGCGTGTTGATTAATATTTGTATTCTATTAGGTTTTTAATGCTTTTGGGGTATAATTATTCGTTTTATAAGCTTTGATTTATTGTTTTAAGATTTTTATCAAATTTGAGTATAATCTTGAATATTTATGCATACATAGGGTTTATTGTTTTTGTATATAATTAAAGTTTCGATCGAAATTTTTAGGATTTTTCTCATTCATATAAAGTTCGAATTTAAAATTTTAATTATTTTTAAATTAATCGACTTTATTGACTTAGGGTAGTCACCTATAATATTTAAATATTTGCAAGATTTACAATAGTGCTCCATGGTGTCATCTCTGAATATAAAACTATAAGCATAGTATATACATCTTGGATGAAATTGTTGTCTTTATGCATCCCCACTTTTTTCTTTTCTTTTCTTTTTTTTTTTTTCCAGTTATAGTGGTCCCATCTTGGAATATGAAACTATAAACACGGTGTATACATGTCAAATAAAATTTTTTACATGTATCATACAAGATTATAGAAAAAATTTTAAGTAATTTTATCAAAAATAAATTAAAAATAAACATGGAAGTTTAATGGTTCATTGATAAATTTGTCAAATTTAATACCGCTAAAATATTTATTTTATTAGTTTGCAAATCATATTAGGTAGGCAATTTCAGTTAGATCAAGATAAAAAGTTTATTCAAAACAGCTCCACATTTATTACTTTTTTATTATGAATTTTTACTTGAAAGACACATATTTGGTATTATTTTTATATTATTATATAGGCCATCAAATTTCCAATGATATATAGTTTACAAAAATCATGCCTCGTGTTTAAAAGCTGCATATGGTTAAAAAAGCTGACTCAGCGATTGAGATTATCGACTTGAGGAATTTACGAGAAATTAAGTAAGGGTTGAGATAGAATCAAAAGGGTTGATATGGAGCCAAAGGGATGAATGTTTCTATGGTTTTAATACTAACAATAACAAATAAAAAGAAGAAGAACAATAATAATAAAAAGGAATTTTAATTACGTTACTGAAAGGGATCTTGTATATCAATGTCTTACACTTTGGTCTAAAAGAATTCGTCCTTTAGCAAAAGCTTCTAAACTATATAAAAAAAATGAAAAATAAAAATTGTGGTATAAAATGAGATTTCCACTTCTTCGACTCTTCTGGCAAAGTGGTCTGTTGCGCAATTTCCTCCACCTAGCACAGTCGCACAATAACCTTTATGCATCGAATCATCTCCTTGACATGCCAAACGAAGTAGAGAGTTTTCTTTTTTTTTTTTTTTCAACTACATTATAATTTGAAGGAGGAAAGATATGATCTGTGATCTATTTTAATAGAAAATTACTATTGATATCATTCAACTACAATAGGTTTAACAAATAGCTTTCCATTTCGGTTGGTAATTGTAATTTAACTATTTTACAACCAAATATGAATATTTTTGGTGAACTCAATCCATAGCAAAATTTTAATTTACAACACCGCCAGCAGCTCGGGTAACTATGTCCTATATTATGATAAAAGGATAGAGCAACATCAAGTTTTTCCTTTTTCATCACACACTAAATAGTGGGAAAAGGAGAAAAAATGTAAAATAAAAAAAAAAGAAACTACAAAAATCCGATATCTGAAAAAATAATTCTAGATATATCACAAGGATTTAACTTCCTCAACCCTTCTTCTCGCTCATTTTGGAGGCTCAATATCTTCCAAACTCTCTCCCTCTTTCTCTCTCTCTCTCCAGCCATCCGCAAACACCCGCAACTAAATCAGCTATCTAGATCTCTTTTTTGATGAATCAATCACAGAATTGAAGTAGTTACATGGTGTAAGTCTCTATTATGGGAAATTTTTTGGTAATGGGGAGACAATCAGTGCGCTAAACATCAATATAGGAAAATGTATAATTTTTACTCATTTTAATTTGTTTTAAATAAATGTTTTTTTGAAAAAACAGTGTTCTCACTTTATTCATGATGATACATTGTTATCTATTGGTAATTTTTGGGCAAGTGAGTATGCTCGTCTGTTTTATGACATATAGTTGAATAGAATAGTTTTCTATTTACCATTGCCTGAAAGCTAAGCTATTTTTTGTATAAATATATGTTCATTAGTCAATTATATATACATGTCATATCGTACACCTTATATTTCTCTCTCTTTCCTATCAGACCTCACCATGGCTAGGTAATATGCTTGGAGAGCAGCTTGCTTGGTGTGGCTGTATTGCCAATTGTACTTAACTTTTAGGGTGGATGCAAGAGAGATTAGTAGTTCACTAATGATTCTACAGATGTAGGTATGGGAGTATTTCCCACAAATTGCCCCTTTACGTCGCTAGATTACAATAGTTGTCAAGGGTCGACTACTTATGAGTCAATGAAGGGTAGAGTTTATCATGGCTGAGCTACCCATGCATGTAGTCGAATAGTATAAAGAGGCATTTGATCACTAGCATTTAAAGTAAGCATGTATTTACCATAACCATCTCCTTATTCATTCGGCAATTGTTACTTTTTTCATCTTTGTTGTTGATTATCAATTCAAGTTGTTTGGATTCCCTACGACTACGAGAATGTTGCGAGGCTCCCCGCTTATTGTTATGACGGGAGTGATGTATGGCTAACCTGTATACTGCTTATATGCTTCCACATTATAATGATGCATTATCACAACCATATGGCTTAACAGTTTAGCGAGATGTAGGAGATCTCAACCCACCTTAACACCAGATAGGCACTACATGATATCAACCTAAGGGGCAAGACAGAAATAGATTGGACAACACAGCATGCAGATTGGATAACACATTAAGAGGATCGCCGAAATTAGATAGTTTAAGTTCAACCACCACCTGGTATACATCCTGACTACGTCTCCTAGTACCAGTAAGTTACCTATAGATATATTGGCCGGTCAGGGGCTTCTTGGATATATATGGTACGTACAGTTCCTTTTTTAATTACACTTTTGTTTTTCTATTTATATCCAACTCACACTTTTGTGTTTGAAATGCAGGCGAACTTCATAGATAGAATGCTATAAATGTCATATAAGGACATAATATCCAAGCAACAACAAGTTGATGACCTTATTCAAGGGATTATTAGGGTTTACCTAAGCAACCCAGCTGCACCCAGTCCTGATGTCGATGAAGATAACTCCCCACCGAATAAGCCATAGAGAGATAGGAGCCATTGGGACGTAGTCGTCATTAAGTTAAAGGTTGAGGACATAGACAGCCCAACGTATAGATTTGTGATGATTCACACTTCTCGCCACTAGCATCTCTTGAACCACCTGGATTTGGGTATCGCAAGCCATTCATTAGGGAGAGCTCTAAGGATCCTATGTATCACAGCTTTGTCATAGGAAAGACCTGCATTAGTTAGGTCCATACCCCTTTTGCACCATTGAGTAGGCCAGTTAGAGATCCTTAGTATGACATGAGCAGGGGAGTTACGCAAATGTACTCTTCTTCGGTCCCCATGCATGCATCGTTTTCAAGTGTTTATAGTTAGGACAGCGGATAGATCACCGAGTTGGATGCAACCCATATGGTTGAGCCCCAGGACAATACAGAACTCTAGGATGTTCAGCCACTAGCTCGACGATGGCACCGACGTTATTAGATTTAGATATTTCACTTTTGATTTACTTTCCTTATTTTCAAAACACTATCTTTTTATTTTATTAGTGTAATTACATTTCCTACAACGGTTTCATATCTTCATAATTTTAAGTTATTAACATGTTTCGATATCAATTTAAAATGCATATCTATATAATACAAAAAGAGGACAAAACCGAACATTTCACAAATAAATAATCGAACAGAGTTTGTGTAAACCCTAGGAAAAACAATAGTTGAACCTTAACTCAAGTCGAACCTTAAGTCAAGTCCGAGTATTTTAAACTATACAATAAGTCGATGGGGCTAGTAATAACAAAAGAATATGAAGTTTAATAAATCAAATATAACACCGATAACAAAACCTTAGGAATTGAATCGCTTATTATAACCCTAAAACTAGTTTATGCACTATTAATCAAAATTGAATCCGAAATTGCTTGAAACCCTAAAATCATAAATATAAACCTATAAAATAGTTAAATATTACACAATAGCGATAAAATTATAGTCGAATGTAATTTTTGACTAAATCGCCTATTCGCACGAAATTGTAATGAAATTGCCACAATAACTTGTAAAAATTATAATTGTAACGGATATCAATTAAATTGATAAAATTTCATAAAAATTTGAAAATTAATCTACGAGGAGAATCATTATAATTTATATGATTCGAAAAATTATATAGATTTGTTAATAATTTTCATTTTCTTTCTCTTCCATTTCCAATTTATCTCATTTTCTTTCTTCCATTTCCAATTCAATGTTCCTATCCTGCACAAAATGTGGAAAAAAAATCAGCAAACAAAATAACTAACAGTAGCCCACGGGATGGAAATTAAGTGACAAGTGTTACTTAACTAAACAAAAAAAAAATTGTAATAATTACTTAGGATTTAGCTTAAAATCTAAGCTATTCTCACGTGAATAAAAGGAAAATCTGAGAAAAAGAAAAAAAAATCTGCACAAGAAACCGAAAATTGGAAGCAACAAAACGTGAAAGAAAGAAAAGAAGAAGAGGAAGAAGGAAGGAAAGAAGAAGAAAAGAAAAGAAAGAAAGTAAAAGAAATAGGTAAGTATTTATTTGTAGATGTATATTATATAGTATATATATGTATAAATATAGTATTGTAGAGTATTTTCTTATAAATATAATATTGTATATGTACACTAATACATAAATTGAATAGTGTATGTATGTATAAGATTAGATATGTATACATGTATACACATAGGTATATTACACATAAGTAGATGTGTAATGTGTATTGTTTTGGAATACATATAATGAGTATTATGTATTTTATTAAATACTATAGTACATATGTATGTTTTGTACTTAATATATATATATATATATGTTTGTGTATGTATCCTTGTATAATTACTTTAGTATATATATACATATATAATCGTATAGTATATATATATATATATATTAACATACTTCCATAAGTAATAATATAAGACATATAAATATATATATAATATAGAGTATAAGTATTATAATATACGGCATACTATATATGTAATGTATGGTATACATATTTTATGATAAATACTATAGAAGTATAAATATATGCCGAATATATATGTATGTATTTATAAGTATGTATACATGTAAGACATATATAAATAAATACAAAATATATATAAATATATGAATATGTGTATAAGAGTATATTTTAAATAAATACATAAACATATATAATACGTGTAATATATAGTGTATATACATAGATATATAAGTGGTATACCGAATATGTATTAGTATATATAATATATTTAGTAAATCCATAAATATGTAAGGTGTATATATATATATATATATGATACCGTAATTTAAGATTTTTCAATAACATAAATTATATATTATAAGTATATGAATATATAAATGTATAATCGTGAGGTACATAAGAAAAAGAATAAATAAGAAAATGAGAATAGTGAAAATAATAAAAATAATAATAATCATAATAAAGTTAAAAATCTCAAAAATAGGAAAATATACCCAAAATAATAAAAATATCAAGTATATGATTTAAATAATTATTAAATCATAAATATGTTACGAAAAAGCGAAAATCAATATTTTATAACTTTTAAAGTTAAATAATAATTTTTGTGATATTTTTATATCACAATTTACGCTACGAGCCACAACGTCCAAAACGGATCTCATTACGAGAAAATACGTTCGAAAACGATCAAAATGGATTATAAGTTTATAATGATTCGAGCTAAAATGAAAAATTTACACTCGATTCGATAAAAAACTCGAATCGATAATTTCACATAACTAAGTGAAATAAACCTTACAAATTATAACACTAGTTAGCTGTAAATTTCCAAACTTACAAATTTCTCTTATTCTCAAGTGATCTCGATATTGACCCTGAATTGCCTACAGACTATTACGATCCCTGAACTAGCCATGGCCGAGTGAGTTTTTCCTTATGATTCCATACTTGTTTATGCTTGTATTTAGTGAACCTAAATTATGATTTATGAATGAATGTATATGGGGTTGGGTTATGCTTGTGCATGATAATTATTGTTAATGGTGAATCTACTTTAAATTTTAATAATACAATATTTGTTGCATAATAGATTCACTAGATTGATTGTTTGTGACTTGGAATGATCATTAATTAAATATGATTTAACTTTTTATTCGACTAGAAAAGTTAACTTGGATCATGCATAAATCATGCAATGCATAACTAATTCCGGATAGTGACATTACATGGAGGTAGCGAAAGGCCATACGTGAGTTGATATTGATTGTTATTAATTTCGTATGGTGCATATGTACGATATGACCTCACTCTTACCCGCGGGATGACTAGGCGTTGGAGGCGCCAACCGCCTGACTATGAGTCGAGTCCAAAAGCCTTCGTTTAAGGGTGAGTGAGGGCTGCATAAACTTACTTACAATCATATGTAGAACTCATTTTGATAAAACTGGTAATGGATGTACCATTACATTTTAAATACGAAACGTAAAGTTTCGTTATAAAATAAGTTCTAATATGATACCTGGATCTGACTGTCCCGATGAATCTCCAACCTTGACTTCGGAGGGTGTTAAATCTGAGTTACATGCAGTACGTGGTCACCTGCATATATTTGTTTAGCATACTGTTTGCTATGTATTCATTTGGTTGAACCTAACTATTGTATAACATGATTGCTGTGTGGTTGAGAGAAATTAACTCACTAAGCTCTTGTAGCTTACGTCCTAATAGTTTTCTCTTATAGGTTGCTAGATGATTGGGCATAGGTTAAGAACTGGGGGTTGAGTGTCAACGTCGAGAAGCATAGAAATTAGATTCTGAAGACAGACTATATGGTTCATTGGAATTCTTGTATATTATATTTAAATTTTATGACTTTAGTAAGTTTGAGTTTTAGAACTTTACTACATAATCTTATTATTTGGTAGGGGATACCAATTCTCTATGGTTCTGTTAGACTATGGCTTATCGGATATCTATAGTCACATATATGTGGTTGTAAGTTAATTAAATAAAAACTTTAGTGACTAATTGTTTAAAATCTTACAATCTCTGACTTGCAAGATGATTTTCAAATCATGGGTATACACTTGATATGAAAATTTTAGGTAATTCTACTAAGCTCCTTTTAGGGTCATGATAGTTTGATTGATTGATTAAAAAAAATATCTATAGAACATTACATGTTGATTACGTTTTCAATTAGAATCGCGTATAGGTTCGACTAAATTTAAAGTAATTACGTTTTTAACTAAAAACACGTATAGGTTTAACTAAATTTAAAGTGAAGAGGTAGATAAAATAAAATGAACACATAAAAATCATTTCTTAAAGAGGTGATTTCACTACACCTAGAAAACACCTTTTCAAAAGGTAACTTTTAGGTGTACTGAAATTGTATTTTTAAAAGACGATTCCAAGTACGGTATATTTAAGATTATTTTTTAATATACCACATTTATATATATATATATATATATATATTGCATTTTTTTTTCCTTTTCCCCTAAATCGTCTAATGCAACTTTGTCAGTAAATAAGGACCCATCTTCGTTTAGCTTAAAACCAGTAAAAGGAGCAGACCAAGCACACACCTAAATGGATCTGTTATTTTCTTGGACATGGTTTTATCTTGTCGGATATTCACACCAAATGTCTAAATCTGGAGCTCGAAATATATGAAGTAGATCATAAAATATTAAAAATTATCTATATTAAAAATAGGATCTAGATTTGTACGAATGGGTTGAGCAATATTAGAACAATCCATTTAACTCACTTAAAAGAAAAAAAAAAAAGAAAAAAACTAGTGATACTAAAAATTTTAACTCATTTAATAAGTGTGCAGTTTGGTATCCGGTCTGCCTCATTTAATTGGTGCGTTGAAATAGGCTAACATGTCAATATATATATATATATATATATATATATATATATATATTAGGAGATGTCGTACTCATGTTATGAGTACTAAAAAATAATAAATTATTAAGTAAAATAATTTATTTAGAAAAAATAAAATAAATCAATCACATAAAAATGCTTATAAAAATAAATCTTTCCTTTTTATTTTGAATGAAGAATGAACATATGTATTAATTGACGCTTTGATTGTATTTGGTAACAATTATTACAAAAAATTTATAAAAATAATTTTATATAATAAATAATAGATAGATAAGGAAGTTTTGAGTGATTATAAATGTATATGATTTTAAATTTGTATGAAAATTGAAAATTATATGAAATATATGCATGATGTTAGAAGAAGGTTAGAGTTAAAAGTGGAAGAATGGAGGCGATCATGATTTATGCTATCAAGAAAAGGAGAGGGGATGAAATGAGAAATTTCAGAAAATGTCAAATTTATCTATATTATAATATATTTTTAATAGTAATTTTTTTTATCATATAATTTTAAATTGGAAGTCTAAATAGTAATTTTATAAAAGATGGATATTTAAAATCCCTTTAGTTTTAATAATATAAATACATGTATATATATAAAAGAAAAGAGTACATTACGCTGCAGGGACTATACGTACTCTAAACAGCATCTGCCGTCATTTTTGTCCTAAAGCAAGTCCTCAAACTCGTGGTTCACTCATCGATCTTTTTTATATGAATTTCTAAAACGTACCATCGTAAATGATCGACAACAAATTATGCTTTTCGAAGATCCCTGGGTGCGTGCAATTATTGAAACCTAAAGTTTTCAGTCGTTCCACGTTGAAAGAGAGCGATAATGTTTGGGTTTTTCGGAATAAATCTGTAAACTAATTATTCAGAATTACTTGCTAAACTGGTTATGAGTCTCGTAGATGAGTAATCATATGAATCCCTAATAATCCTAAGAGTAAATAGGTAATAATCCAAAGGAAAAAAAATAGGTAATAATCCAACACGAATATAATAATATTGCCTAATTAGGTTCTCAATAAAATAAAACATATCAGTACAATATCACTAATTATATTTGAATTTCGTCATTTTTTTTTAATTATATACTTAAACTTTCAAGTTGTTTTAATATACACTTGATTGAAATTTTATATATCTTACTATATACCTCTGTTAACTTCTCTGACATAAGTAGTCAAGTAGTTAGTACGAGTTAATAATTGAGTGACATGTGAAATAGTAATATTTATATTTCCAAATCGATCTCTATATTTTACAATCATCCATCTACATCAGCAAAATTAGAAAAGGAAAAACAAAAAAGAACATTTAGAAGAAACATTAGCCAAAAGAAAAAAAGTAAAAAAAATAACTAATAAGAAAAGTAGCGCATTATACAGATGATAGCTCACTCTTAGAAGTCAAAATGCAAAGCTAGCCCCAAATTATACCCTAAAAAATCCACCTCCCATGAGTAACTATCTTGCGAGCGAGATGACAAGATCGGGGAACGAT
Source organism: Lumnitzera racemosa (assembly GCA_024138005.1). NCBI lineage: Eukaryota > Viridiplantae > Streptophyta > Magnoliopsida > Myrtales > Combretaceae > Lumnitzera > Lumnitzera racemosa. Next base: position 77,795,883 of record JAMXBC010000004.1, on the reverse strand, counting down.
GATCTAAGGTAAGGATTTTGTGTCCTTTGTGCCTTATTTTGCTAGTTTTTGTTAATTTTGGATGCGAATTTATGAAAAAGATGATATCTTTTGTTGTTTGCTGTTGTTGAGGCCATACCTTATTTTGCTTGTCTGGTTTAATATTGGTTACAATTTTTCCATAAAGATTATGTATTTTGTTGATCCCCTTTGTTGGTATCGTGCCTTATTTTACTTAGGGTATGTAGTTTGTTGTTGTAGCCGTTTGTGTTTTGATGCTTCGTATGGTCCTAACTGGAGAAAAGATATTGTCTTTGTGTGTTCTATTGGCTTTTTAAATTTATTCCACTGGCCTCAAATTGGAACATACAATCAAAAAGACAACTAGGTATGTCAAATGAATTTGCTATCTTTATGTATCATCTAACTTCTTTTTTTTTTTTTCAATTTTAGTGGTCTCATGGTCCCATCTTCGAATATAAAACTTTAAGCATAGTTTATACATGTTGGATGAAATTGTTGTCTTTATGTGTCTTTTGATTTTTTTTTTTTTCCAATTATAGTTGTTCCAAGGTCCCATCTTCGACTATGAAACCATAAGCATAGTATATACATGTCAAATAAAATTTTTGACGTTTCATAGTTGCATGTTATACGCTATCTACCCCCACCACCACCTTTATTTGGTTTTAACAAAATATGGTGCTTTTTATGTCGCATTCACATAATTATTATCAAGGAAGAGCTTATTTTCTTGGAGCTCAATACCCGAGTGATTTAATTGCCACCGTTATTATTCATAATTACCACTGTCTTGCTAATTCTTGAGTCTCTCCTATTTCAAGGCAAGTGTAATCATCCATGTCTTTGGGAAATTTGATGGTGGGGGAAAAAACTTTAGTATATAAGGGAGGTATGCAGATGCAATGGACAACAAAAATTGAATCTCTAACTGAAGAAGGTCTCTTGTCCTTTCTTGAAGATATTGGCTATGCAACAATCACTAATATATGGTTTTTGATCCCCAATAAGTCTTGGATAGATGGGCTAATGCATCTTGACAATGTTGTGGCATATATGCTATGGTTGGAGTTTTGAAAGGTTTAAGGAGTAGTCATGTGTATGTTGAGTATAGTGAGGGGGTGGATACATATATTACTAGTGGTTGGGACTCAGATTATGGTGGTGATGTAGTAGATGATGAAGTTGTGGAAATGGATTGTTTTTCTGACAATAATGATGAGGGGGTCGTTGCAGCTTGAGAGAAGAAGGCATATAATGTAGCTAAGGTTAAATACATAGTCGAGGGCTTACAAATTCCTATAGATGTAACCTTTGAGGATTATGGAGATGAGATGTGTAAAAGGGCTAGGGATGACGACGATAAGGGGGAAGCCGTATGGATAGTGATTACTTATTTTCAAGTGATGAGGGGAGTTTCATTTTTGATTCAAGTGAACATGGTGATGTTACTCGAGCATGTTATAGCGTGAAGACTAGAGATTAATTTGAACCTAAAACAAAATTCCTTACATATGCATGGGAATGGTTTTCAAGAGTCCTACCTAGTTTAAAGAGGCAATGGGCTAGTATTCGCTCCACCATAAACGTGATTTGAAGCTTAAACTAGCTTATAAGAGGAGAGTTCAATATAAGTATGAGATAGAAAAGTGCTCATTTATTATATATGCTTCATGGGTGATATGTTACCAAGCACCCAAGCCCCTGTGTTGAAGGTTTATAGGAGTAAAAAGGAGGCAAATATAGCTAATGGACCAATAAATCTTATTGGGCCAACTTCTTAAATAATAAAAATATATATAATGGGTGTGTGTGTGTAAGTGTGGCGTGTATGATGTATATGTGGGACACTTAGGAATAAAGGAATAAAGGAAATGAAATATGGTTGAAGTGGCCAAATGAATATGCTGGGAGGACACTTGGCATCATCCTAGCATTTTAGTTGGTTATAAAGAAAGAGGCAATGAAATTAGTGGGGTATCACATGATTATTAGTTAACTACATTGCATCAAGCTTTGAGCTCAGGTCTTCCCTTTGCTGAGTCTTATACTCAATTTCATCCCATTACTCTCTTAGGAATTTCTCTATAATTTGCCTTAAATTGCAGATTTTCTCTTATCCAAGTATATAATATTTCTAGTAATTTCTATTGAGTCACATCAATTGGCGTCGTCTTGTGGGAAACGAAGCTTCGAAAGTGCAGGATGACATGAATGGAAGCATAGGTGGATGAATTAGAGAAGAACATAGCAGAAATGAAAGAGGAAATTGGGGATATTCACCAACGAGTAACTTCATTAGGTAGACAATAAAAAGAAACCAATGGGAATCTCACAATTTTGCAAAATACAATGAATAAGATGTAGAAAATGGTTGAAGACTTATGGATTACAACCCATGACAATGGAACATTACCCAATTAGACTTCTTCAAGCAACGTGAATAAAGGAAAACAGTAGGTGGCAAGAACTAAAGTTATGCAATCAGAATCGAGTGTATTGACGCCTAAAATGGACAGATTAGAAGATGATGTAGAATTCCAACTAAATGCTTCCTGCATATTAATTCCTTTATTTGTTGGTATCAACCTAGCGAATTGGATCTTGATGATAAATTAGTACTTCGAAGTTCAACGGATGCTGGAAGAGAGGAAAGTGGATTTGGTAGTTGTATGTATAAGGGGTAGATGTGTACATTAGGTTTGGATGTTGAGGAGGCGCATACCAGATTTGGATTGAGATGATGAAGGAGGAGCTAATGAGAAGATATGGGGGACAATGGGCTTCAAATCCTTTTAAGGCTTTATCATAACTGTGCTAAACCTCCACTGTAACTCAATACATTGAAGACTTTGAGGCTTTAAGCTCATAAGCTCTAATCATGTCTAAGATGTAGCAACTTAAGTATTTTTTGTGGGGGTTACATGAGGAGATTTAAGCCTGAGTAGACAATTTTAGACCTATTAGTCTTGAAAAAGCCATGGAGATTGCCCTCAAAATCGAGAAGGAATTTGCATGCAAAATTTATTTAGCCCTAACTCATGCAACACAATCGAATTCCAAGTGTTCTTTATACTGAACCTACTAACTCATAATTGGGTGGCAATTGGCTTAGAATACTGCAAGTTCCCCTAGATTGTATCCAAATTTGGTGCTCCTACTCCAGTATCAATAGTGGATGCTTTGACATGAGGGAGCCCTAGTACACATTCCACGGATCATCCATATACACTAGGGCAATCAGCAACAGGGTCTACTTCACATGCTAATACTTTCCTTAACCAACAAAGGGAAGTAAGTCAAAAATCTCATGGGCAACACCAAATACCATATTCTAAGTTTTTGGAAAAAAGAGCTAAAAGGTTATGTTTCAATCATGACCAACCCTTTTCAACTAATCATCGATGTCCTAACAAATTCTTGAAGCTAATAGTTATGGAAGAAGAAGCTATAGGGGATGAGGATGAGTAGGTCAAAGTTGAGGCTACAAAGCAAATGGATGAAGTAATTGATGCAAGGCAACACCAAAAAGTAATTCTGTCCTTGCTTGCTATGAAAGGATTCGATGGGCTAAATACCATGAAATTTCGAAGTAAGATCGATTTAACACCCTTAACTATTGTGGTAGATAGTAGAGCTAGCCATAATTTTATCTTGAGAAGATTAGTAGAAAAAGTCTTGTTACCAGTATTTACTACTCATGAATTTAAAGTTACGCTAGGAGATGGTCATAATGTTATTTTAAGTGGCCTATGCCAACAGGTAAAAATAAAGGTTGGTGATATTAAGATTAAGGTTGACTATTTTTTGCTAGAGTTGGGGGGAATAGACTTGATTTTGGGTGTAGCTTGGTTGCGGACGTTAGGGGAAGTAAAGGTCGATTGGCTGTGATTAACCATGAAAATTCCAACAACATGGGGTAAACAAATTTTAGTAGGGGACTTAGCTCTTTCTAAATCCTACATATCATATCAATCCCTAAGAAAATTGGGGTATGTTGAAATTTGTAGTCTATCGTAGTTGCTAGAAATAAGTACAGAATCAAAAAGCGAGAATGTAGAATCGTGTATCAAAGCACTATTGACTAAGTTTGTAGACGTATTTGGGAACAGAAAAGAACTACCATCAGCCTACCTTTATGACCACAAGATATCGTTAAAGTAGGGAAGAGACATTATTAATATATGCCCTTAGGCGTTATCATTACTTGTTTACATAAAAGAATGAAATAGAAAAGATGGTTCAAGAAATGTTAGAAGCTGGTATAATATAGCTAACTTCTAACCCTTATGCTAGCCCTATAATTTTGGTTAAAAAGAAAGATGGATCATTGCGATTTTGTGTTGATTATCGAACACTAAATGAGGTTACCATCCTAGATAAATACCTAATTTTGGTAATTGAAGAACTCTTAGATGAACTTCACAAAGCCTCCATCTTTTCCAAGATTGATTTACAAGTTGGGTATTACTAAATTAAGGTGTTTGCAAATGAAATCCATAAAATGGCTTTTAAAACGCATCAAAGGCATTACGAATTTTTAGTGATGCCCTTTAGTTTAACTAATGGACCTACTACCTTCCAAGCCATGATGAATGATTTATTTAGGCCATTCCTTAGGCTATTTGTAATTGTCTTTTTTGACGATATACTCATCTATAGTGCTGGTATTGAAGCACATATGGAGTGCTTGTAAACTGTTTTGGAAGTGTTGAGCATTAACCACTTTATAGCAAATAGAAAAAAAATGCCAATTTGGTTAACATGAGTTGGAATAATTAGGGCATCTATTTTCAACTAAGGGAGTGCGGATTGATCTTAAAAAAAATTCGGAGTATCTTAGAGTGGCTACATCCTACTTTGGTGAAAGGAGTATGAGGGTTCCTTAGATTGACTAGTTATTACCAAAAATTTATCACAAACTATGGAAAAATGGTAAAACCTTTGACTAGTTTATTGAAGAGAGGTGGATTTGTATGGGCTCACAAAGTAATAAAGGCATTCTATTCTTTGCAACAAGCCTTAGCGACAGCCCTTGTCCTAGCCATGCTTAATTTTTCTATACCTCTTGTTGTTGAATGTGATGCTTCAGGAAGAAGAGTTGATAGGAATTAGGCTATTAGGCCTTTGACCCTAGGCTAAGCCTAAGGATTAGAAGGCTTGGCAAGGTGGATTCTTCTGCTCCAGTCAACCCCTACCGAGGTTGAGTATATCCTAATCGACTCGTTCTTCATGCTGAGCCAAATGACTGCCTATTTCTCATAGATAGTGTGTCAAGAAGCAGACGGCCAAGACAATAGTCAACCTTTATCTTCACTCATGCCTAGCTAATCACTTACTCAGCATCACCTTTACCAAGTTGCTGAAAGAGAGTGTCCGAACTGACTAAGCCACCCTTGCTTGGACAAGCAAGGTAACCATACTTTTTGTCCGCATCTTCCAACAGCATCACTAATACAGCATTGCTATGTATATAGAGTCATGTGTAGAATTTGTTAGACCAATGATTGTTTTTCTTGAATATTCATTTTTACCTTTTTGTATCTTGTATATTACTTCCTTAACAAATGCCCTTCTGTCTTTTTCCTTTCGAGCAAGTTGTCCTAACTTATGGCTATAAATACCTTTGTAATTACAGCTACAACAGAGGAATCACCATTAATACACAGGAGCATTTTCCTTCCTAGTGTAAACACTATCTGTTTACTTTCAGCATCACTTTTATCATAACCCTTAAGGAAAGTTAAGTGGCAAGTAACCTTACCGGACCATCTCATGCATCGTATCGAGTTGTGTCGTAAGTTCTCGGAAGTTCCATTGGTACGTCATATCCATTGGAGCTGTTCATGGGGTTTTGCTTACTTTTCAATCGCATTTGTCCTTTCATATATTCACCATCACTTCCTTTTCAAGCTTTCTATAAGTTTGGACACATTTAGTGACCGGCCTTGTTTGTTTTTAGTTGCAGTCTACAACAAGAATAGGGGTTGTCTTGTAACAAAATAATAGGCCAATTACTTATTTTAGCAGGGCCTTGTCCGAAAAGATACTTAACATATCAACATACGAAAAGGAGCTTATGGCACTTATGTTAGCTATTCAATATTAGTGGCCATATTTATTAGGTTGCAAATTTATTGTGAAAACCAACCAATAGAGTCTTAAGTACCCATTAAAGTAGCAAATTGCCTCTCTTGATGAACAAAACTAGCTTTCCAAGTTGTTAGGGTATGACTTTGAAGTATAATATAAATTCAGACAAGAGAACAAGGCTGCTGACACCTTGTCAAGGATGTTTGAAGAAGTGGAGTATGCTACAATAATAGGGTCGATTTGGACTAATTTAGATGAAATTTAAAGAGTAGTGCAACAAGATATTTATTTATCTTCCAAGGTCGTACTCTTATAAGATGGAAAAGATGTTAGAAAAGGATTCCATCTAATTAATGGCTAATTGTTACACAATCACACATTGGTGATTCTTGCCAGTCCAAAGTAGGTTTAAGTATTTCTTTATGAGTTTCATGACTCTCCCTTAGGTGGACATGCGAGTTTCTTGAGGACACATCAATGGATTGCCTCAAATGTCTAATGGGTAGACATAAAAAGGGACATAGCAGCATATGTGGCCACTTGTACTATATGTCAGCGGCAAAAATATCAAGCTTTGACTCCAATTGGACTCCTTTGTTCATTGCCTATTCCTAAAGCTATTTGGGAAGACATTTCATTAGACTTTGTCACAGGACTTCCAAAATCCAGGGGAATTGATGTAATACTTGTAGTTGTGGATAGATTATCCAAATATGGACATTTTCTGCTCACTAAACATTATTATACGGCAAAGAGTGTGGTAAAATTGTTCACTAAGGAAATGGTACATTTGCATAGCATGCCCAAGACCATTGTAAGCAATAGAAACCTGACATTTGTGAGTAATTTTTGGTGCGAATTATTCCAATAGCAAGGTACCAAATTGCACTGTAGCACTTTGTGTCATTTGAAGACAAATGGACAAATAAAAGTGCTTAACCGTACCCTTGAGTGCTATCTTAGATGCTTTTCCAGTGATTAGCCCAATGATGTGCCTTTGGGGTCAAACATACGGAGAGGCACTGCAATGAAGCAAACCAAAACAAATAGGACAAAGGTTAACAAAGTCTGGGCAACTATTGAATGATATGACGTACCACTCGATCCTACTTGGCCTACAATCCATCGGATATAATGCACTGGTTTGAATTGAAGGATCACTCACCACTACTCCTTGCTAAAGGGAATAGATAAGAGTTAAATAATAACGAGAACAGTAAGGTTGCTCAAAAGAATAATTTCTATGTTCAAGAGATGATTATTCACGTATAAGAAAATGGAGGTTTTTATACTTGTCTACTAGGGTTATTTTATATGTATGAAAAGACAAAAGTGTATTCTACAATTAGGTTACATAAGACATACTTAAAAGGGGTAAAAGAAACAAAGAATACTCAGTATGAAAAGAAAAGAATCATTCTAGAATACTGTATCAAAAGATACCTATCGCTTAGTGTCTAAATAAGAGAAATATGGTATAAGGTAGGCGAAAACAGAGTAACGCTTATGGTTAGGGGCCGACCTGATGAGTACCAAGTCGCAGACCAATTAGTTCTTCTAATGAGAAGTCAGCTTGATTCGAGGTCGGATGCTTGTGGTCGAATAGGGAGTTTGCCTCAACTACTCTTAGGTTGTCTCCTAGGATAAAGTATTACTGTTGCACAGGGGCGGATTTGATGCATGTAAGGATCTGATAATCAGGTCGACATGAGATCAGCTCAGCATAGGAATCCCTACCTCGGCTATGGCCTAGAGCCAGTATCCTCTAAGTAAGTCCTTAGAGTCCTCTAGCTCAACTGTGCACGATTGGTCCAAAGTGTTTATTCCTATCACCCAAGCAGTAGGCATCTTGGATCCATTGGCTAAACACATTTTATCACACATTGGCAAAGATGATTCCTTTTAAGGTAGGTTATAAGAAAACTCCACCTCTTATTATCTCTTTCTTAGATTAGGAAGTGGGACAAGAAGCCTTACATGCATCTTTACTAACTTGAGATGACATTTTACCTCAATTGAAGCAGAATTTAACTCATATATAGTCCCTTGCATGTAACTCAACAAATAAGCATCACCTTCATGTTGAATTTGCTGTTAGGGATTAGGTTTTACTTAAGCTACACTCGAGTTTAAGTCAAAAGGTTCATGCCAAGACCTCTTCCAAGCTATCTCCATATTTTTTTATCCCGTTTCAGATCTTAGAAGTATTGGATCGGCTGCATATAAACTCCAATTACCTAATAATTGTAGAGTACATCTGGTATTTCATGTCTCGTTGCTTAAGCAGGTTGTAGACTCATTTCCTACTATGGAAGAGCTACCCTTACATCTATTTGAAGATGTTGATGTCATAGAACAACAGCTGATTGCCATTTTAGGCAAAAGGTTCTAACTAGATAAGTAAAATTTAATTTTACAACTACCAGTCCAATGGTAAGATTAATCACCTTAGGATGCTACATAGGTAGACACTTTCTCATTCAAGCTCCAATTCCCTAACTTTATCCTTGAGGACAAGGACTATCTTTGAGAGGGAGGAATTGATATGTTACTAAGAGCTTGAGCCCCTGTGTTAAGGCTTTATAGGAGAAAAATGTAGCAAATATAGCTAATGGGCCAACAAATCTTGTTAGGCTAACTTCTTAAATAATAAAAATACATAAAATAGGTATGTATGTGGGACACTTGGGAATAAAGGAAATGAAAATTTGGTTAAAGTGGCTAAATGAATATGATGAGAGGACACTTGGTAGCATCCTAGCATTTTAGTTGGTTATAAAGAAAGAAGGAATGAAGTTAGTAGGCTATTATATGATCACTAGCTAACTACATTGCATCATTACATCATGCTGAGCTTTGAGCTCAGGTCTTCCCTTTGCTAAGTCTTATACTCAAGTTCATCCCATTACTCTCTTAGGAATTTCTCTATAATTTACCTTAACTTGCAGATTTTCTCTTCTTCAAGTATATCATATTTCCAGTAATTTATATTAGGTTACATCAATGAGGGAGTAGGAGTAGCCAACTTGTGAAAACTTTCACCGAGAAACATAACAAGCATTATAGGCCTAAATTTGTCCTAATAAAGGTGACATACCTTGCTTTAGCAAAACACTTCTTACCTTATTTGTGTCTAACACCACACATGAAGCTAGATGAGACAAAAAAACTTGCTCATGAGAAGATGCAAATAGAGGAAACCTATAGTTAGTGCAAACGTAAAAAAGAGAAAGCCATAAAAGAAATACGTGGTAAGTATGACTTCAAGATAAGTCAAGTGTTAGACTATACTTATGCCTTTGGGAAAGCATCAAGAGGACATGAGAATACATTTGATGTGATGGCTGAAAGATCGAACATTGGTAGTTTACTGTATTTCAAGAGATTGTTTATCTATCTAAAAGGGTGCAGGTTGGCATTTATTAAAGGGTATAGGCTAATTTTAGGACTTGATGGGTGTTTCTTAAAGGGGGATTTAAAAGGAGAGCTACTATCTATAGTTGTGCGAGATGGAAACAATCAGATGTAGCCCACTATGTGGGCTTATTTAAGGCATTAAAATCAATAATGGAAAATATAAGGAAGTAGGTCATAGCTAGAATTGTACAGAAGAGGGAAGATATTGAAAGTGTGATGCACATATTTCTTACTTGAGTGTGACAAAAGATAAAAAAAGTGTAAAAATGCTAGCTCCAATTGCCATCTGCTGCCTAACAGCACAATGTCCTTTGAAGTCCATAGATAAGGTAACATACATGTTGTTGACTTAGTAGCAAAGACTTGTACTTACTGGTCGTAGGGTTTAAGTGGAATTCCTTGTTGATATGCTTGCAACGTTATATTATACAGTGGTAGAGACGTGGACGACTATGTTAATGACTGGTACTCAATGGACAAGTGTAAGGCATACATACAACCATATAGTTGATTAACTTCCACATTATAAGTGTTCAAAAACGACTACTTAACTAAAGATGATTCCACTAATCATCAAGAAACTCTTTAGAAGAAAGAAGAAGAGTAGGAGAAGGGAAAAAGGTAAGCCTAACAAAGGCTACAATAGGCCAAGATGTGTGATGAATTACAAGATTTGTCAAAAGAATGGACACAATGCAAAGGTTTGTCCTGACATAAAGAAGAACAAGGTTATGGTGAGTGTAACTTCATATATATAACTTAGTATATAATTCAATTTGTATGTTCTTAGAGTATATTCCAACAACATGTTCAATATTAAGGAAATTAGCACAAGCAAGAAAGGGTCAAAAAGTATGCTTGTTGAGAACGAACCAAGTGGCAGTGTAGTGGACAAATATGGAGTTTTTGCATGTGGATTTTTGAAATTTTTCAATATTTGTCAATATATTGGCTATGTTCTCGTTGTATTGTGACAATTTTGCTAGTTGTTTTATATATTAGGTGGACCTAACATGAGCGGATTAGAAACAGTAAATGTTTGATTAGTGAGTAAGTCTAAATGGGATGAATAGTGGATTGGCAATTGAGGTTAGTAGCATTAACAGTGATAATGCGATAAGTTGACTTTGCTTAAAGCATTGGTAGGCTGTAATAAGAACATTTAGATCAGTACAAGCAAAATGGATAATGAAGTTTTCTATTTCACTTGATAGTTAAAGTATAGTAACTTGTAATAATCTGTATTAACTAACCTTCATGTTGATCAACATCATGTGGAGCCAATCGTCGAGCATGAACCACCTATAGCACCTTTGCATGTTACCCAACCCATACCTCAAGCATTTGCCATGCACTCTCCCCATAGAGGAAGGATCATGAAGGTTTGCACTACTTATTTTCATAGCTAGTAGAGAAAGGAGTAGATGGCTACATGCAAAACACATTTCTAATTTGAAATGGAAGATGCTATGTTTGTGGAAAAATAAATCTAATAAAAGAAAACAAGAGAGAAACTTGTTCTTCACAGGGTAATGAGCGAATCGTAATAGTTAACTTTTGCAAGAAGTGAAGTGAACCCTTACATATAAATTTAGTTGAGTCAAGTGATGAGAATGGTGGGACTAGTGTCCCTACCTAAGAGAGTTGAATTAGTAAGATGTGAATATTTGCATGTATAAGACCATGCATGTTAGTTTTCTTTTCTTGTGCATAGGACAATAAAAGTCTAATAATTATGTTTACCTTCTCTTGGATAGATGGCCATGGGGTCTTTTTTGTGCTTCTACTTGGTAGATTTTTTATAAATGCTAGTTCTCTATTTGTGATAATCAGGTTGCCAAGAGGTATTTTTTGTGCTTCTACTTAGTAAATTAAATGTATATGTTAGCACTCTATTGGTGATATCGGGTTGCTAAGTGATCATCATTCTTAGCATTTTATACTTTCTTATAGACATAAGTAAAAGAATTTGCAAGCATTACAATTTGTGTATAATTCACATATATGATATATTCATTCATTTTACTACATAAATTGTTAAATTTTGTACAGGTTAAATATTCATTCTATACAACCATAACTTATTTAACCTCAAAGTCTCTTCTCGTGCATCTCAAGCAATTTCTCCTATGTTCATATGTCTCTTACCTTTAATTTTTCCTAGATTTAGTCCATTTCCTTGCTAAATTCTCTAATCTCTTCTCTAAAAGATTCCTTAGATTAATTTATTTTCAAGTATTATTGATTTTAATGTTTCACCCTTACATTTTGATAATTTATTATGGAATATGCAATTATTTATTATGGCATAGATAATAATTAACCTAATGTTTTAATTAAAACCTCATTATCCATTTATAGTTTGAGACACAATAGGGAAAGTTTAGGTCTTTCCATTTTGCAATACCTCCTTGTATCAGGCATGCACATGGAAAACCAACGCCACTTGTGTTGTCCCATTTTTCGTTTCTTCATTTATTTTTTCAAGTTTGGTCCTTACTACTTATAACTGATAACCGTTAATAAATTTAAGAAGTAGATGACTTTTGTTTTGTTTAGAGTAAGGGATAAATAATAAAATAAGATAGAGCTAGTTGAGATCCAAAAATACAGTAACGGACAAAAACAAAATAACCTAGAGCTCAAATTAAAAAGAGAGGGACCTATTAAACTAGAAACCATGAAATGACAACAATACAAAGCCTATTTGAAAATACATATTAAAAACTTGAGATCCAAACATACAGTAAGGGACAAAAACAAAATAACCCAGAGCTCAAATTAAAAAGAGAAGGACCTATTAAACTAGAAACCATGAAATGACAACAATAGAAAGCTTGTTTGAAAATACATATTGGAAACTAGAAACTAAAAGAAACCTATTAAACTATCTACCACAAGCCAAATGACAATAATACAGACTTTGTACACCATGACATCCCTCTTTAGCTTCATATTGCTCACTTTAATTGATTTGTTTTTTTTTTTCCTTGTACTTTCCAATTTGTTAAGCTCATAGCGGCCAATCCCCGTTGCAAGCTTCTTCCTCATTAAACTTTCCTCCATTAGTCGTAGTCTCTCTTCTCGTACTTCAACCAATTCTCTCATTAATCTTTCCATTGTTAGCAACCCTTCCCTATCATTTCTAACTATAAACTAGAAATGTTTAATAGGAGATGATAAACCTGCAAATAACCAACTAAGCTGGAAATTGGACACTTAATTGCAGATAATATCAAGGTTCTTTCCAACAACATAGCAACATCTTTGGAGGGTTTAAAAAGGACTATAAACAACCATAAATGATCATATGCAATAACATATTGAAAAAGTTAAAAATAAATAATCACAATTGAAATGGATCGGTCTTATCAGAATGCTAATTATACAAGCCCAACACCTTTTCTACATAATTTCACATCACAAATGAACAACCTCATATATGAAAAATAACCAAAATGAAAAGAAAAAAAAAAAAAGAACTTCTTAGATAAAAAGATGTAGATATAAAATCAAAATACTTTATCATACTTAGAGCACTCATAAAACCTCCTCCTTGCATTTGCTTTTGTCTTTGATGTCGATACCCTCACCCTCCGACCACATTTGCAAGTCATTCGATGTCGATACCCTCACCCTCCAACCACATTTGCAAGTCACGACTAAGCCACTGCCACTACAAGACTTTAATGAGCCTATAGAATGGAAATATGGCATGATCCACTTGCAATCTCCTTACAATCAAACCAATGATTTAATAGAATTTATCTTCTAGATTCTGCTTGTCTTCGCAAAAAAAAAAAAGGCTTTTGATATTTAAAGGTTAGGGTTTTATCTTTATTGAAGGGAAGATGAGTGGATATCTCAATTTTAGGATTTTTATAGAAGAGATTAAGAATGGGTTATTTTGGGTTAAGGTTTGCATTCAAGCCATTCCATGGGTATCCGCATGATTTTCATGTTTTGTGGTTTTAATATACCTTGAGGTTTATTAGTTTCTTTTTGTTTTTTACATTTTTATTTTATCAGATTCTTATTCCTCTTTTTCACTTCTAGCTGACGTGGGTTTTGATCTATACCAATTTCTTATTGGGTGGCTGACTTGTAAAGAAGAAAGTGTGATTAAGAGATTTAAAATAAAAATAACAAATGTCATGCACATTTAATAAAAAGGAGATAAAGCCATTGTCTATGGAAACACTATCAAGAAGCCTCTTATCAATGAATTATCAAATTGGAGACCGAGTACTATGATCAGCACATCTAGATCACGAGTGTACGACTCATAAGCTAATAGGAAATGATCCAAAATCCATTTTCCAAATTTAGGCAACAAATGACATGACAGCATGAGTCTCTTATGCAAGAACAAAGAGGATCAGATGCATAACACCTTATTTTGTTTCATATGATGACCTTATTTCACTAGAATATACGAGTTACAAAAGCGAACTCTAAAAATGGTGTAACTGAGCTCATTCTTTTTTGTCATGCTAATGTACTGTCACTAATAAGCTACTCTCTTTTTGGAAATTATACTATTCAAAATGTTTATCTACTAATGTCTAATGGATCATTATTTTAAAAACATAGGATATATCATCTAAGTAAATTGGTTATATAACTTCAGCTATGACTTCTCCCCAAAAGAAAAGAACTATCATCATAACTCACTCATACATGATCTCCTCTTTCTACAAACAACTAATATTAGGAATACGATTAGCTTACTTTGTCCAACAATCACACAGTTGTTTGAGGAGGAGTGCACTTGACATCATATTTCATGCAAGCATCTATCATATACTTTTTAGCTTCCTCACTTGATAAGTCTTTTGGTATTTTGAGGTTTGCTGTCTTTTTCAATTGCTCAATCATGTCAATCCATCTAATAAATCCAATATTGGATAATAAATTAATCCTAACATACTACAAGTTTCTAAGTTTAAAACAGCTCAACTTATATACCTAAAAGGAGGAGTGAAATCAATCTTGATTGGATCTTTGTCCAGCCCATTCGCATGATACTTAATTTTATAACAACCAGTAAGATCGTTAATCATCCCTGTTGAATAAATTCCATACAACATGAAATCAACATCTAAGATAATGTCCTCAAATGTGATAAAGACAAAAGTTGTTAATCAAACGTTTACTTGAACCCTATTGCTTAGCATTCTCTCGGTGAGCTCCATCGAGTCATAGTAATCAGCATAAACCATTTAAAACTCGCAAGTTGTGAACCCAAATTGTGCATCAAATCAATACCCTCATTTCTGAACTGTTTATGTATCTCGTAGACACGGTCTAGTCCACCTACAATCAGCATCTTCAAATGAAGTTTTCGAGCAATGCGCATGTACAAGTTCATGCTCAGTTCATTGTGGTGAGTAGCAAAAGGGCGGGTAGCAGCTCCTCCAGCATTCATATTCATCACAGGTGTCTCAACCTGAGTAGTTCATATCACTATAAACTAAAGAAAAGGGAAAGATGCTGGGATTGAATCAAATTTTCAAATAAAGCAAGCAGAGATAAAAGCTAAT
The DNA here is from genome assembly GCA_024138005.1 of Lumnitzera racemosa. Taxonomy (NCBI): domain Eukaryota; kingdom Viridiplantae; phylum Streptophyta; class Magnoliopsida; order Myrtales; family Combretaceae; genus Lumnitzera; species Lumnitzera racemosa. The sequence continues at coordinate 77,780,830 of JAMXBC010000004.1, read as the reverse complement.
GCGTACCTCTAAAAAGTCCAGATTGTCAAGAAATCTCCTCACATGTTGTATGATTTTAGCTCTAGTCTGGAATATCTGGTAGACTTCTTCGTTAGACATCAAATCAAAATAACGCTGACGATATCTAGTTTCCTGTGGAGACATTCAAAAACCAAATAGCAGGTAAGTACCACAAGTCAAAAATAAAATCATGTATGCCAAAAGCAGCACAATCACCAACCCAGGTGAAGCCACACATACCCAAATGACATCTGAAAAGCCCATGTATTAAACATAAGACTCGGAAGACCATATGGATCAAGCACCGTATTAAATTCACCCACTAGAGAGTTCAACTAAATTTATGTCATCGCTTGATATATGAAATTAAATAATGGTATCACAGGATACAAGACTAATAAAATCAATTTTCATTAGACAATGTGTCCTCACATGTTGTACCTACAACAAAAATTAAAACCAAAATGCTCAAACATTCCATGAAAAGTAGAAGGCTTTTACTAAAAGCGTATTTTAATTTTCTTTAGTAAAAGCTTTATTATAACAACTTCTTTTCAAGTCCTTTTCTCTAACAATCTGTGACATATAATATGTTATTTGTAGAGACAAAGACATCCTTTTGTGGCCAGCCAACACATACAAGGCATATAAATGCACAATCGAAGTTGCAAGTGTATTTAAAATCAATCAATACTTATAAAGTGCCTGAACCTTTAGCATAGGGGTCTAAATAAACTAAGTCGATTTGCAAATTGTTCGAGTTCAACTTTAGTTTTTCTTGAATTTAATTTAGTAACAATCAAGCTAAGCTCGAGCTTAACTATTCAAATAGCAAATCAAGCCAAGGTCAAGTTTTAGAATACTAGGCTTGTTAAGCGCACAAGCCTAATCTAGCTTGATAAAATTTTAATTTATTTTTAATTTTTTAAATATAAGTGAATTTAAGGCTATTAAAAAAAAATTTATTAAAAATATTGAACTTAATCAAACCAATCTAGCTAAATTCGAGCTTATTATATGTATTTTCAAGTCAAGCTCAAGCTTAAAATTTAGAACTTAACTGGACTTAAACTCGAGTTTAACTCTTGAGCTTCGAGTTGTTAAGTTTGAACTCAAACTCAAGTTTAATACTATAGTAGTTTAACTAGACTTAATTACACCCCTTATTTAGTATACATGCATCAGGATTTCTTGTACTTTCAAGAACCTATGCCTCCCGTTTCTGAAAGAGTAAGAAAAACTATAGGTTAGGAACGCCCACTAAAGTGGTAAGATCCTTCCTTTCACCATTGGTTCACCATGTCTAACGAAGAGATTGACTGTAAAAGCTAGCAACAATGCACCATATTTTACCTTCAAATTGGCATTTTCAGATCCTGGAGCAGCCTTATTCCTTGACACTATATGCAAACAGTAGGATAAAACTTGAAGTGATCTTGGCAATATGCTAAGTTCGCCTCCCTTAGTTCTTCCTGTAGATGTGAATCGATTAAAATTATAAAAGAATAAAAAATTAAGCTTTCTTTTTTCCTTCACTATCACGTAATTTCATTTAATTTTATTTTATCTTTATATATTTAAGCAAGAAATTAATAAGGCATTTTCTTTCCATTTTTTTTTTCCACACATTTCACTGATTTCTAGTATGATAAGATTACCAAGCAGTGTAAATGTAAATAGCTTTTGAGCCTTAGCTTCGACTTGGAAGAAACTTTTTCCCTCTTATGCCTTTTTTTTTTCTTCTTTCCTTTTTCGAAATTTTTCTTATTGTATCTTGCCTCTATCTATAATTGCATATATCTATAATGTTCAAAAAATTACTAAATTTATATTTAATTTATTTTGGTTACAGTAAATGAATAAATGAATTTTATTTATATATTATAAATACTAACAGATCAGACACTTGTGATGCGTTTACCAATAACATTGATGTAAAAAACTAAATCAATATATTTTTGTTTATTCTATTACTTAGTTACTTGAATTGATACATGCAATAATGCTTTATGCCTTCACTTACTTAAAAAAAAAAATAAAAAGAAATTTTAGACTTCATTGCACATTTAGCATATATTTTCTTTAAAATAGAAATACTTGAAAATTTAGAATTGAAAAAGGTTATCTATTAAAGAAAAAGAAAAAAAGGATATAGGTGATAAATATATAAAATGTGGAAGTTAATGGAAAATGCTTAGTATTGTTTTAGTTGCTAAATGTAGAGAAATTGTTCCTTGATGACTAATGAGAGAGAAACATTTGTTCTTATTTCGTATGTCAAAGTGGGAGAACAAAGTGGGAAATGTGGGGAAGAAAGAGAGAGAGAGAGTGGTAATTTTTAAGTGGGAGAACAAAGATGCATATTGGGAATTGAAAAATTGGAAAATGAGAATTTATATACTTTTATGGAAAATTGTTTAAAGATAATATATCTTATCTAAAATGTAAACTTTGTTTATTTTTTTCTAAATTAATAAATTAAAAGGTAAATATATCTGTTAATCTCATATAAGATATTAAGAGAGGGAGAGGGGGATAAATTAATATCTTTAAACTTTTTGAAAACTTCTTTAATATAAGAAAAATATAGTTGTCTCTCTTATATTGATGAATAGTGATATTTTAATAATTTAACACACAACAAATAATAAAGCAAATTAAAAGTATAAGGAAGGAAAAAATTAAGCTGAGATTTTATAAAGTTTCAGCTTTTTTCCTACTGCCATTTTCCAGCTCCACCACTGGGGATCTGGTCTACTTCATCGGTGTTGTTCCACTTGATCCACTAAATCAAATCATACAAAATTATAAGTACTCGTCACACTTGGACATTACAATACTCTACTCTACCTATCAAATCTCTGTATAATTTAGGCTAATACAAAGTTACAAAATACAAATGTACTTATCTTCAACACACAAACAACAAATAAGAATTAGAAATTACAAGTGAGAACAACAGTATATATTTTAATTAATTTCGCTCTAAAAAGAAATGACAATTGTTGTATTGTTTGCTTCAGTGTAACTTTCTGAAGAAGTATCTAAAGGAACTTTTCAGAAGGTAGAATCTAATCACGACTTTTTTGTGTGCAATGAAAACTTTTCTTTATAGTTGTTGTTCTTGCGTAAATGACGTTTTGAATCATTTCTCTTTTTATATTGAAACGACTAATTTTTTTAAGATTATCTTCACTTTCGTATTTATCCAAAAATTATTTATTAAAGATAATCCTTAAATATTTTGAAAAGATCTCGGAATTTTGAAATTCAAAAGCAACTCTTCTTATCTTATTTCAATCGGATGTACTTCAATCTACAACCACTAAATAAGCTTCTGATTTGAATTTGAAGATATATGTTTTATTAGGAATTTCCGAATAAGCCTCATATTTAAAAATTTGAAATTCCGCAAAATCCGAATCAACCTTATCCTTATTTGTATTTGTACATATCTTGATTTATCAAAAATAAATTCACTCAAAAATAATCTTAGGATCATGATTCCATCTTGAGTGAAACGAAATTAAGTGTATTTTCCTAATATAATTAATCTAGTGGAGTTAGGCTTTGTTCAATTCGAATCTGATATAAATTAATTTTCTATATTACTTTTCCAAACTAACTTTTTGAATAACTTTCTAAAAGAGTATCGGTCTTCTTTTTTCTAAAGTCTCTGAACGAATTTCTGAAGTACTGTACTAATTCTTCTTATAAAAGCTTTTATAACACTTTCTAAAGATTTTCAGACTAGTCTCTTTTTCAGTCAATTCAAACCTCTTGAATAAGTTTTTGAATGCACCTTAATTTGCAATTTTACACTTTCTAAAGGACTTTATGAATACCTACATACTTGTTAGTACATTAGTGTTCTTCTCTTTTTGTTATCATCAAAATTCATAAGAAATATTTAACAATATCCATGGTGAATCTTTTTTATGTTTAATTTTAGATAGAGCATATCTATATTTTCTTCTATATATTTAATGTATAATGTCCTTATATGCACTTAATACTAATGTCCATTTGAACATATTATCTATAAAGTATGTATAAACCTAATAATATTAAATGCATATTAACATTTGAACTTTTTACACTTATATTTATTATGCTGCATGTCATACCCCGAGAGAGGTAAAGTTGTAATAGTCTCGTTATGTTCACTAACCTATGATAGAAGCTAGCCACTCTGCTGCTATCATAGACTTGGTATACATAAGGCACGTACGACTAAACAACTATGAAGTAGCTTCAATTTAGTAATTAAAGTAAAATAACTATTTTCAAAAGTAGAAGTTTAATTAATATAATTTCTTTGAAAAATATTTGAAACTTTTGTATAAGAAAAATTTATAAAAGAATCCAAAAATCCTTTTTATGATAAATATAAATTTAAAAGTTAATTTAGGTTATTCAAGTGAACCAATTGACTACAAAACAAAGACAAAAAGAATATTCCAATTCATTTGCTCGTCACTTCAAACTTGCTGCCCATCTTTTATATATCTACGAATTGGGTGGTCTTGGTATCTATTTTCTAAAACTTGCAAATGAACTATAAGGATATGAGCTATCACCGCTTAGAAAGGGGATGAAGACAAAAGTATACAGAACACGACAATTAAGTAAGGTTGTTATTTAGTTAGTTAGTTAAATGCAATACAATACAACAAGCATATACCATCCGTACGGCTTTGTTCGGTCTATTATGAAGTTAGAGAAATGGCGCCATTTCTAGCCCGAGTTGAGAGATTTTCACATAATGTATCATACCTTGAAGCAGCAGAGTCGTAATAATTATACCGTGCAAACTATTCTAAGATAGAAGTTGGTTATACAGTCGCTATCTTAGACCTGATTTATACAAGGTGTCCATGACTAACCCGCTTTGAAGTAAATAGTTTATAATTTAAAATAAAAGTTATTTACTTATGAACTTAAGAAAAGTATATACTAGCATTAAAATAATTTGAATATCTTATAAGATTGAGTGATCTAGTCACAATTTAATTGAGTAATTTGTAAACTAAAGCCAAAAGTTTTAAAATAAATCTAATTAGAAAGTGTATTTAGTCTTCAGTTTACATCCTCACTCCCTAAAATCCCGCAGTTACTAGCGTTAAGGTGATTATAGGCCACTTTATTACTAGCACCTGCAATAACGACTATAAGGATGTGAGCAATTATAGCTCAGTAAGTTAAGATGGAGACTTAAAACTATATCATAAATACAAACAAAGTTATCAACCAAATCATTAGGTATAATGCATGTTTAAGCAAATGCCATCATATGACGTCGTTCGGCTGATTATGAGATTAGGGAAATTGTGCCCGTTCTAATCCAGGTTAAAAAGTTGCCGTTAATATAGTAGTTCACGACTAAAACCAAGCTTTTGCAATGGAGACACTGCTCTTCCCACGATTACCTTCGAATCATTGACTTCACCCTTGCCGCGACGACTTCACCCTTGCCGCGACCTCTTCACCTATCACTTGATTTGACTAAGAATGAATAAGGAACCAATTATGTTATCCAATACTATCCCTTTCAAAAGGATCGGTATTTGGCTGAAGAATCATAGGTTTCTCCTAATGGGTTGTTATGCAGGTCCGATTTATGATTACAAGTCATATATTTGTTAAGTCCAGTTTAAGATGATCAATTATTTCATACAATACAAGTTAGAACAATAAACAAAATCATAGCATCACTCATAATCAAGCACATGCATACAGCCAACTATCTAATAAGTACAACCAAGTATAATCTCAAGCCTCTAAAATATAGCAACGTATTAATCTCAATTTACCTTGACTCATCATTTGCTCATTCGAGGTAGGATTTGTTCAATCCATCGTCAATAATACCTATAATACTAACGTTGTCTTAGTTTTCATATAATTGATATGATTAGTTTTACCCTATAACACTTATTGTTATCTTTAGTTTAAGGTTTAATATGCCCAATTATCTAGGTTTTCAAGTTTTTTACTATTATTCTTGATTCGACTAAGTTCATGCTCAATTTTCCGAATTGATTTCTAAATTAGGATCTAATTCAGTTTCTAAGTACAGTTTTATACATGAACCCTAAAAATTCATTTCAACCCATAATGTGAAATTAATCACATTATTTCTAAATATCCTAAATACCATAATTACCCCTAGTCAGCATTTTATTCTACTCGATACAGTTAAATCCTTACTAGTGTATCGAATTTACTCTTGATGTGAGAAATTCTTGCATTCTTCATATAATTACCTAAATTTAAGTTTTCCATCGGATTTATTATATATTCCTATTATTTATATAATATCAATTATTATTCTAATACTTCTATTTATTATATTTCCAATAATTATATATTATGTAGTATCACCTATTATGTACATAATATACATCAATATTTTTATCACTTTAATTACCATCTCCCAACGTCAATTAACATTTTAAATTGTCTAAATTCATCCCAAATTAGATTTTACACCTAATTATCCTAATTTACAAATTAACCTAAAATTTACTATTTTTCCCTATTACTTATTTATTATATAATTACCCTAATAATTACATCTAAAACCCTAAATACTACAAGTAACATACTTCATCAGATTTTAACATCCTAAAACATATAATTATTCACTAAATCAATAATTAACCATTTAATTGCTTAATTAACAAAAAATAAGCCATTTTATGCATTATTTTAAAACCTAAAAATTTTGAAAATTTAGTTTTCAAAAAAGGGCTTCACAGAACTATTCTATATTACCCTAATAGTCTATATAAAAATTTTGAGCTCTAAATTATACTCCTAAATCTATTTATTTTTAATTCTAAACATGCTTTATTTTGTTCAATTTCTTAAGCACCATATATTTACAGATGTAACTAAACTAAATCATTATTTTTTCTTAAATCTACATACAATAAAACATCATAATAATAAATTGTATAATTTTCTGAATAAAATTAGTAATTTTAATAAATTTTACAAAATCAAGTTAGAATTGGACTCATCTGGCCATTGGGATTCCGGTGACCCCAAGATTGTCGTCCAAGTTGGGTAGTGGTAGTGGAGTGGTGTGGTGGCAGCTGTTCATTTCTAGGTGACCGTTGGATGTATGTTTCCATCCAAACCTCTAATGACATAGATTTTTTGTAAAACCCTAATTTTCTCTTAATTTCACCTCTCTCTAATTTTCTACAATTCTAGATATCTAAAATGAGCTTCTAAAAAATTTGGGGTATTTATAGAGATCTTGGGGAATTATTGTATATTAATTTGATTAGATAATTGCCTTATTTTCTTCTAATTTACCTTTTGTACCGTTCTAATTTGATTACTTGAATTTTTCTTCTTTTCCCCAGCTGCCATGACCTAAATTTGGATCATTCTTTATCTTTTTTGTTTTTTCTTTATTTTTCCTTAATTAATTATGAATTTTCTTTAATTATTTAGCATTATTTTAGCACATTTCACGTATTTTAAGTAATTACGTGTATCTCTACCTATATGTAAATTCATATATAGTAAAAACTAATATTTCTAAATATTATTTAAGTCATTCTATAATTTTTAATATACATATAATTTATCTCTAGTGATTGGTTAGTTATCAGAATGCATTTTACGCATTTTCAATAAATAATGAGTAATATATTTAAAATTTGAAAATTTTATATTCTTTTATTTTATTACTTATTTTCTTAAATTCAAACTTACGGGATTGCTTTTTACTAATATTTCTAACTTTATTTGATAATTTAGACTCGATATGATCCTTTAACTAATCACCTTAAATTCTACGAGCCAAACTTTGAGTAGCTGATTGTAGATCTTACATAATAGAGATTTACTCCAGTCACAATGTCTTCTAACTAAACCCAAGTTTATGCAATGGAAGTGTACTACTCCCAAGACCTCTTCAAACCAATTGCCCCCAACTTTACCGTGACTCCTTCTCTTGTTACTTAGTTCAGCCTTAAGGGTAGGGGAAAGCTAATCATCGCTACCTTATCCAAGGGTTAGTATTTGGTCGAAAATTCAAACCATTTCCCTCAGTAGGTTGCAATGCATGTCTATTTAGTGTTTATGTCCATGTTTTAATTTAGTTCATTTTAGAGATGACCAAGCAATTATAAACAAGCAAATCAAGGAACGATACATAGCAAAGTAATCGAAATATATAGCATAACAATCAGACCATATAACAAACAGTTTCCAAGCACACACGTTGCATGCGCATAATCAACTACTTTACAACCACAAACAAGTGTCTAAGTTTTAGTTTAGTTCATTTTAGAGATAACCAAAAATTATAAACAAGCAAATCGGGGAGCGATACAAAGCAAAGTAATCACAACATATACCATAACAATCAGACAATATAGCAAATACTTTTCCAAGCACATATGTTGCATGCACATAATCAACTACTTTACAGCTATAAACAAGTGTAAATATCAGCCTCCAAGTATTTTTATATAATGTTCCAAAATGCCATTAAGCATTGATCCTACTTATCTAAATTCCCATTTGCTCTTGTAACGCAAATGCCCCTACCCTTTTGTCATCAATAGTTCATATATTGCAAATCATATTTCAGTATTAATACAATTATTGAAGTAAAAGTGTTTGCATTATTATTCTTGTATTGTAGTTTAACAGTTTTTGCATATTCAACAGATGTCGGTTATGGGTATTAAGTGTTATTACTTTTACTTAGGTTATTTTGACCTTTTACTTAATTTTTTACTAAGTTTCTTAAATTCTTAGTATCTTCTACTAGGCTCTATTAGGTATTTGGTACCTTCTTCTCAAGCTTCTATTGGGTTTTAACTCATATTCGTTGATGTAGAATCTTCTATATCACCTTCTACTATGGTCTCCTAAACTTATAGTATCTTCTACTCAGGTTTCTATTAAGGTCCTTAGTTATGTTCTTTTTCTATTTAAGCTTATACTAGTGTTTTAACTCATGTTTCATATTAGATAGACCTCTACATAACCTTTTACAAAAAATTTTGTTATAATATCTACATCAATAAACATTTTACTGACGTTTCTATTGCTGTAATATTATAGTCAACTTACTCAGGAAAAATTCTACAATACTTTCTACAAGTCATTAATTTGCACCAATAGCTATAGAACCTTCTACGACAACGAGCTCCTTCACCAGCTCATTAAGAACTTCTACAGCACCTTCTATAAACAACAAATTCACTAAAAACTCTATTTTTTTACACTTTTCTTTACGTTGTTCACGCTTAACCTTGTTGAAACTCTATTGATATTGAGTCGTATGGTTTGAAAACTTATCCACATCAACATGCACAACCTGAAGTTTAACAAAAAAGAGAGCTAAATATAAGTACTTAACTAATATACTTAAAAAACATATGTTAGGTCGAAAATTCATGGTTTTTAGTATGAACATTCTTCACGTACAATAGCTAAAATTTTCAATTTACTACTAATTAATAGTGATTTCCAATTAAAGTTATTGATTTAATAACTTACTGAAAATCCCATATGCACTTCAGTCAAAATCACTATGTTTAACTTTAGAAAACCCATCTTGGTTAAAATGTTCTATTCCTACTTTAAAAATTACGATCAACTTATTGCATATAAGAAAAAATTAATCAAAAAGTGTTGCAAAATCACATCTAACAAAATCATTTGAAAAATAGTAGATTTTCCCTAAATTTCAACTTTGCAATTTACCAAAAACTAAAAATTAACCTTAATCAAAAGAGAAGCTTTAAAAAAAATTTATATAGAAATTATCTATATGATACAAGATATATATATATATATAAATTTTGAAAAGTAAACTACATCATTTGAGTGTTTGAAAATTAAATCAAAAATCGATCCTAAATGGGCCTTTTTCTTAATGGTAATATATAAAATGAAAAATTTTTACAAAAATAATTGTTCATGAAAATATGCTTAAATTTATGTAAGAATAAATTTTTCTAGAATTTTTTTAACAAAATTTTGAAAATTGAATAAAATATAAAACTTACTAGAGTTTAGAGATTTGAGGTCTGTCGCTTGCTGGTAGTGGGACTATTGTTGACCAAGGGGCATTACTTCCTCTTCTAAATGGTGTTGGCCACTTGTTATTAGATTTCTTCTAAATTTGGGAATCTCGAACTAACAAATTATCGCCTATATTTCCTATTCTTATAATTACTTTAAAGTCCCTTAAAAAAAATTTCCACGAATATCCTTCACTTTTAGAATGTCATGTGTCTAAAGAGTCTAAAATGAGGGTGGAGGTAGGTTTTTATAGTTGATTAGATGGGGAACAAAAATGTCAAATGGCAACTAGTTTTATAACACTACATGCAAATGTTATGGACTCTAATGATTTTATATAACAAAACCATATGTGTCCATGATTTTCTAGAATCCATGGATTGCAACCATGTTTTCCTAAAACCATTTGTGTATATGGTTTTTCCGTCATGGTTTTCTAGGATTTATGGGTTGCATTCATGTTTTCCTAAAATCATGTGTATAATTGATTTATTATTTATTTGAGTATATTTTATTCTATTTTAATTCTTAAGTTGGTTATTAATTTTCTATGGAAGCTTCTATTAAAGTTTCTACGGTTCATGCTTCATTAATTAACTTAATTACATATTATTTATTTTAATTATTTTATTATTAATAACATTTGCTAATTTTCTTATTTATTTAATTTACCTCTAAGTCCCCTTTCTATTTCGCACCAATTTTCGATATTCTAGAATTTTATAAAATAAATGAGTTAGTTTTATCGTTTTAATTTATATTAATATTTTAATATTTTGTTTCAAGATTTAAATTTACGGAGTCTCTTTAACCAATTTTTATGATCCTAACATTTGGCTTAAGACTATTTACGTAAACTTTTCACATGTCCTTAATTTGCAAGCTTAAAATTATACAATTATAGTTAATTAAATCTTTTACATATTATTGTAAATATTATTTTATTTATATATGTATTTTATCTCTTTTTTTTATCATCTTGTTAATTTTTTTATATTGTTGGTTTATGTTTGACATCTCATTGATTTAGTTATAAAATTTAACAATATTCTTGTTTTCAATGGATAATGAATAAAAATTTGAAAACTTCAACTTTGAACTTATATTTATATTTTATTATTTTCTTTTAAGTACATAAATTTTCTTGGTTGTTTTAACAAATTTGTGACTTTAATGTACATTTCAAGTTATATCAAATAAACTTTCATATACATCCTAAATTTTTAATGCTAAGGTTTTAGTTGCTAAAGTTAGGGTCTTACACTGCAAATTTATATATGTAAGCATAGACATAGGGAAATATATAATACTAATTATATGTTAATGTTTATTTATATGTTTACATTGTATACACAATAAAACTTTGTTTTCTAGATGACAATGAAATTATCTTGAATATTCAATGGAATAAGATACTATGGTCAAGAAAAAAAATAGAAAGGACATAAAATTGTGCATAGGAAATTATAACAATTAACTTACAATAAAGTATATTGAAAACTAAATCAATTGATGATTGAAAATTTTGTAATATAGGCAATATGATGATTAAGTAAAATTATAAACAAATAGTATTAGCCTAACAATTTAAAGGAATCATATTAGCAAAAGTACTTCTTAAGTTTCATAAGAATGATGATTTACTAAAACTGTTAAGAAACAGAAAGATAAGTTGATGGAAGAGAAAAGGAAAAGAGACAGAGAGAGCGAAAGAGAGAGAGAGATTGGATGTTGAAGGACAAAATAATATTTATTAATTTAACCAAAAAAGAAGAAGAAGAAGAAGAACAACAACAACAATGAAAGGGTTGTCATAATAATAAGAAATTACCATTTTCATCAAGATTTTATAGGTAAATGGAGGTTTTTTTTTTTAACATAATTACACATACAACTTAAAGAAATGAGATATCACTATGTTACAATGGCGTTAACAAGTTAATAGGGTTTAATTATGAAAAAATACCACTTTTAACATATATTGGTTTTTATCCTTATGACCTCGAACCATTAATGATTCATTATTTGTTATTATTACACATTTAAGGTTGAATCATTTGTTATTATTACATATTTAAGGTTCTTTCATAGACTTAAAAATCAAGTGCCTATGCTTTAATGTTTTTATACATATAATTAAAAATCAAATGCTTCAATATATACCAGCAGACTATGTACTACATTTGCGGCTACAAAAATAATTGCATAGTGATATTATAAAAATGATAAAGATATGATGCACACATAATACAAGTATAAAAAAAAAGTACAAAATAGTGATAAAGCTAAAAGTTTAATATTTATTCTGAATATGTATAAAACGATAAGGTATGAAATTAGATAAAAAAAATTGACAAGAAAACTTTCATAACTATTTCTTTTAAAATTAAAATTATCAAAACGTTAATTTGCTAAATTTATTATTACATCACATTCCCTATTCCTCTTAAATAATATAGCAATGCCAAAAAGAAATAAATATAAGCCATTCATATTAAAATATAAAGTATTTACATGACTTTTAGGTTGTTTGAGAGGAAAAAAAAGAAAGAAAGAAACTTACAAAAAAATTAACACTAGTTTCTCGTATATAAGGTAATGCCACATAAAAAATACATACAATTTTAAAAAATTATGTAATCCCTCTTTTCTTTGTTTTTCTATTTTAACACGATGAAATATGTACCAATAAGTAATCGAAAAATAATAATAAAAAAAAAAACTTAGCCAAAATTTAGTATTAGGCACAAAAGGTAACAAAAAGAAGCATTAATTCAATGTTCCTATTTTTTTTAATAAAAAAGCAACAAAATATGGGACGTAAAGAAGAAAAACATTAAAAGTACAAAAGCAACAAATGAAGTAAAAAACTTGCTTATTCGAAAGTTTAATAATCCACAATTGTCTAAGAAATGAAAAAAGTACTAGAGGAAAAAAAAAAAAAAAAGGAGGCTTGCAACATGGATTGTAAAAAGTAGATTATGAAAGTGAAAGAAGGGGGATGAGGAATTGTGAAGGAGAAGTTACAAACTTAGAGTTGAGTTTTTTAGTCAAATACTAATTTTACCCTTATTAGTACACGTTCATTTTCATCACATATTTCATCATCCATCTAGATGCATCAGACTTCTGTAACATGGTGAGCAGCAGTTGATCTGTAAGTATGATTATCTAGTGTGCCTAGAAGTAAAGCTTTAGCTGTCATGCTGTGACGACGACAACCAAAGTGAACTTTTTTGCCCAAGTGTACCTATCCTTAGGCCTATGGAGTATATAGCTGATGTAGTATACGGGCTCGTATTCTCTTCCCTCTGCTTTGACCAGCATAAAGAAGAGTACCCGATCACTCACGATTAGGTACAAAAATACGTCCTTCTCGTAGACAGGATTAAAGAGGACCAGTGAGTGCACGAGGAAGTCCTGGAGCTATTAAAAAGCGTTAGTGCACTCCGAAGTACACTAAAAACCCTTTAGATTTTTCAAGATTTTGAAGAACTTAGTATATCTATCTGTACTCTTTGAGATGAACCTACTAAATGTGGTTACCATGTCGATGAGTTTTTGTACATCTCAGATTGACGTTAGAGGCTTCATTCTAATGATGGTAGTAATCTTTTTAGGGTTGGCCTCGATACCCCTTTGAGTAACTAAGAAGTTAAGGAATTTGTTGGATTCGACCTCAAAGACGCACTTCTAAAGGTTCAGCTTGATGTCATATGTACACATCTAGGCAAAGGCTTCTTAAAGGTTCTTGATGTGATCGTCCAGCTTTTGGCTCTTAACGATCATATCTCTTAACGATCACATCATCAACATATACCTCCATATTACACTCAATTTTGACCTTAAACAATTTCATCACCATCCATTGGTATGTGACCCTAGAGTTTTTCAAGCCGAATGGCATCACAGTATAGCAGTAGGTGCTGTAATTAGTGATGAAGGAGGTTTGAATTTCATCCTTTGAATTCATTTTGATTCGGTTGTACCTCGAAAAGGCATCCATAAAGCTTAGTAAGGCGTGTCCCAAAGTAGAATCGATGAGTTGATCAATCCTTGGGAGAAGGAAACAGCCTTTAAGGCAAGCTTTATTGAGGTTAATGTAATCAATGCACATTCACCACTTCCCATTTTTCTTCTTGACTAGCACTACGTTTACTAACTAGGTCGAGTACTTTTCCTCTCTCATGAAGTCGGCATTAAGCAACATCTGTACCTCTTCCTCGACTATAGCTTACCTCTTTAAAGTGAAATGCCTCTTTTTTTGCTTGACTGGTCGTGTTATAGTGTCAATGTTGAGGTTATGGGTTACTAGATCGGCGAGATTCTGGGCATGTATAACGCTGACTAAGTGAACTTGTGCAAATTTGCCTATAGGAGTGCGGCAATTTCATCCTTCACTTTGGATGGAGTCCCAATCCCAACTCTCGTAGTCTACTCAAGTGAGGGTTTAATATGGACTTCTTTTATTTTTTCTCCCAACTCTTTCCTCTCAGCCAACCTCTCTTGCTAGCCTGTTTCTAGGGCAAAGACACCATTTATTTTGCCAGCATGGCAACCCTGACGTATGGCTTTCGCGAGAGCCTTTAATCACACCTACATATTCCCACTCCAATTGGGGTTGGAAATTTAGCTTTTAGATGAAAGGAGGATGTGATCACTCTAAACGCATTCAAGTTTGATCTTCCTAAGAGTGCATTGTAGGGGAAGGGTTAACCAATTACAATAAATTCTATAGGTCGTCGCATCACGTGGTCGTCATTGCTAAGTTTCATGTCTAACATAATGATCCCTTTGGATCAACTGCACTTCCATTGAAGCCGATTAGATTATGGTGGTACAACTTCATTTTTACTAACAACTTTTTTTTCATCCTCTTATAAGTACGAAGAAAAGTATGTTAATGGAATTGGCCATGTCCATCATAATTTTAGGACCTCAAAATTTGAGATCCTCACCCTCATTACTAGGGAATCCTAATGAGGTGTATCAACCCTTTAAGGTCTTCATCAAAGAAAGAGATAGAAGTATCCAACATTTACCTCTTCTCCTTTACGGTTATCACTTCTGCTAAGGCGTCAGCTCGACCGACTCTTAGGGTATGCCCCCCCCCCCCCCCCCCCCCCCCCCCCCATGATAAAGTTAATAATGCCGTTAAGGGTAATGTCATTGAAGCAGTTGTTGTTCTGCTCAATGTGGTCATTCTTGGTCCACTGTCTCCAAGGTGCCTTATCTCCATCATCATCAGAACGGTCATCATTCCTTAGATGGGCTACGTATTCATTGAAGAAGCCTTGCTGAATGACATATTCAATGGCGTTCTTCAACTGGAAGCACTCATTAATAGTGTAGCCATTGTCATCATGAAACTGGCAGTTTTACTAAAGTTCCAACTACTAGGGTTTCCTCACATTTTCTGTGAACTTTGGAGCAAGTTTCGATGCTTTACATCAAATAGACCTGAGCAATAGGTCTATTTAAGGGGGTGTATTGTGTATAAATGGGAGGAGGGAGCAGATCTTATGCTACTCGACACTTCTTCTTTCTCGAGCTTTCTGCTTTGAGTTTGCTCAGTGCTCTTCCTTTGAAGCAATCCTTCATGGACAATTTGTCCTTATCCTACCTCCTACTCGACCTTTCTTAGTCGATGTCGCGCCTAACGTGAATATTGTTTTCTTGTTCGATGTACTTCTAGGCTTTGTTCTAGAAGTTGGCTAAGGTCTTGGGTTTACTCTTCGCAAGCAACCAAAAGAAATCTCCCAAAGATTTGATGCCGAGTTACGCATCATAAACAGCAGCCCCCTTATTCAGTTAAGGGATCTTGACTATGGCATTTTTGAATCGAGCTACGTAGTTGTGTAGGGACTGCCTTCACCTTGCCTTATGAGGTATACGGATGATGTGTCCTTGGATGGGGGCTTACTAGCCCGGAAGTAGAGGTTGAATCTTTGCTCCAACTCATCAAAGGAGTTAATAGAATTGTCAAGGAGGTGGTTAAACCACATCCGAGCTACTTTCCTCAAGGTGTCCGGGAAATGCCTTGCACATTATAGCATTCCCATGACCATAAAAGTTTATGAGGGTATAGAAGTGGAAGAGGTGATCATCAAAATCACCCATGCTATCATATTAGTCTAAGGATGGAAGTTTGCTATTAGGAGGTAATACTTTATCTTGGATACCCCTAGTGAAGGGGGTATTATTGCTGGAGACTAGCCTGGTATCGCAAGCGGCCTTACTCCCCTGCTACTTGGAGAGCCTCCTTACCATGGCACAAAACTCATTAAAGTCAGCATCATCTGCTAAGTAAGTTTGGCGTGCTATTAATTGAGCCTATATTCCCTATGAGCCGACTTCTTACTTGTTTTTAGCCAAAGCTTGGTCATGGGTGACCGCAGACCTAGTTGGCTGTTGTTATAACGAGGGATTAGGTTGTTGGTCCTTACCATGCAATTACAGGTGGTTATTACCAAATGCAAGCATAAAAACTTTGGGGAAAGGAGGGGGGGGGGGGGGGGGGGAGGGGGTTGGGGTGTAAAAGAAGGGTAGGTTTGTATGATGTGCCTTGTTACTTCTTTGAGGCAAGTGCAGAGTAACCTGTTTTAAGCAATATACTCCTTAACCAGGCATTCAATACAGCCCTTGGGATGGGTTGGTTGCTCGTAAGTTGGTTGTTCACCAATCAGCAGTTCTCTGGTTCATTATGGTGAGATACGATGTCTAGAAATTGCTTATGGGGCATGTGTTTAATATGTTTAAGGTTTTAAGTGTAGGAATTCAGGTTTCTCATAGATGGTGCAAAATGTTATCTCAAAGTATTTGTTAGTAGTGATTAAGCTCTATGCATAGTAAGCTTGCAGAACAGAACATTGTGAAGGGATGCCGGGAAGTAATTCGATATGGTCACTCCGATGCTTGAGCCAGCAGTGAATTCTTAGAGAATAGAAAGTACTTTACAGTAATAGGCAAGCTTGAGACGCAAAGTATAAAGAACTTTATCCTTATGTAGTAAGCTGGTATTTATAGTAGAGTGGTGCTAACAGTTAGAGAATAGTTAGTAGAAGAGATCCTCTCTCACAAATAAGGGACAGTGGGTTCGTGCTATCAACGTATCCCACATATATCGGAAGTGGGTGTTGACTTGGTCTCTTATCCTTATCTTATGACTTCTACCCGTTGATGAGTGTCTTCAGCCCTGTTGAGCCAGGCCTAAGGCTTAAGCCTAAGACAATGAGCCCTAAAAGACGAGGTGCATCAAATCTAGATGGGCTTGAAGAGCTCATGTCTAAAAAGTCTTATCAATATAATAAAAATAAAATAAATAAAATGATACCTCAAAAAATAAATTCTAAATTCAAGAGATTATGATGGTAACCATTAAGTTTTTATTAGGTTAGCCCTGTACTTACAATTTTTAATTGAAAATAATTTCAAAAAGAATTTTCCCAAAAGTTGGTAGCTAATGTTATAATTGTTCCACCCATTCAACTCTAAACTAACCCTTTTCTAACCATGGTCATATGGCAACTCCAAAATTTTTAAAATTTTATAAGAAAACCATATTTTATTTTATTCTTAATTGATGGTAATATTTAATAGGTTAAGGTTTAATATTAAGCAAATCAAGAAAAATAAAACCGGAAATTAGGCTCAATAGGCTAACTAATAGAAGATGCCTTTGTAAACTTTTTTATTGTTGAGGATTGAAATTAAAAAAAAAAAAGTTTGCACACTTATTTTAAAAAAGTGACAAAGTTAAAAAACTAAAAATATAATTTTCCCCATAATAAAATTTACCCATAGCATTACACGATGCTACCAATTACCCCACTCTTTACATGAACAACCAACACTGTCTAAAATAGAAAATGCAATACTTTTACATTTTGAAATAGGCCGAATATGTTTTGTGAAATTCCTACAATGGAAAATCACCATAGCAAATTAAAGTTACATAGCCTATGACTTAGAATGAGATTGACATGAAATGTTGATTAACAATTACTAAATACATCGATATTTCACCTACAATATAAAAACAGCACTAGAATTGAAATCATAATATCCAATGGACAATGCTCATTTTGTGGGAAGCTAAGCCCTAATTCATGTAGTCTCAGGGTATTTATGGATAGTTGTTGAGCTTTGCGCATGATAAACCTGTAAAATAAGACATTGTAAGGGAAAATCGATACATTATTTGATGTGATTACTTTAATGTTTAAGTTGGTCATGTATATAAGAGAGTAAAAGGTGTTTAAAGGTAATAAATAAACTTTACTGTACAAAATGTAAAGAGTTATACCGTTATGTGGTGATAGAGTATTTATAATGAAATGGTGCCGATAATTATGAGAATAGTTGTAAGGAGAAATCATCTCCCACGAGTATGGGAGAGTAGGGTTATGGTATTTGACATGTCCTATTTATACTACAGGTGATCGTTAACTTTGTCTCTTATCTTTATCTTGTATATTTTAGCCATTAAAAAGCTTCTTGAACTCTAGATAGTAAGTCTTAGATAATAAAGTGTATCATTTATACGAATCTAAAGGCTCGTATCTAAAAAGTCTTGTCAACAATTCCTTAACGTTCAAAAAGTGAAATGGCTTTGCAAGACTCAAATTATACATGTATATGCACAAAATCCTTCTTTAACACGCTCATTATATTTTCTTTCTTGTTCTCGTTTTTGCTGCATTACTAATTCACGGATCCTTTCTGACATTTAAACCAGAAGAAAACAAAATGATGTAGCCTTTCTGTAGTAGTGTTTCCTTCTCCAAGCCTTCTCCTCAAGGATGTCGCAAATGGTGACTTAAAAATAATATTTCAATTCAAACCATTAGATTAATTCATGAATTAATCTTTACTATCAATTCTCTATCGTCAGATCATCTTTTCTAAAATCTCCATCGATGGATCTTTTCAAATCACTCCATAGTGACTTATTCTAATAATTTCCCTTTTTATACCTTTAAATGTTTCCATATTTGGGCTGCCAATAAAATTGTGATGTCGGTTTTCATTTTATCATAAATAACTCGTAATCAGAGAAGTGAAGCCCACTATGACTATAGTATCAATTATTATTTTTTTTTTGGGCCAAAAATCAATGAAAGTAAATAGCTTGGTGAAAATCTGAACTGCCTAAGCTGAACTATGATGAATAGAGCCCTTTGGTAGATCCGATCCAGGTGAAGGGCCCTAAGGAAGATAAGTAGTAGCTTCCGCGTTTGAGTAAATAATGGAACGATCAGATACGTAGTGAATCAATTATTCTCGTGATTTGTGACTATAAAACTCGCACACTAATTTCGAACGAAACTAAATAAAATTCTTACATGCAGTATCACAAAGTTTATGGTCCTATCAAATTATGAAATTTTATGTAAAAAAAAATTGGAAAATACAATTTTTTTTTTTTCTTTCCCCATTTCCACAATCATGAACTCTCCATGTGAAACCATTTTATTTTTTTTCTTCCACTTTTCCAAAGTTGAAGCTAAAGAATAAAAGCACACTGGACTATGATTACGAATTGATTCGTCAAAAATTATGATTATGGGTCTAATTCACGGATACGGAGTTAAGATATCAGTTTCATTGATCTTAAAGAAAGGAAAATTGAGAATTGTTGTTTACGCGTTCATAAGTGCTCCAATAAAAGGGCTTTGTTCTCTTAAACAACATTTTAAAATCTTGATTGTTGATTTGGACGAATCAAAGGGCTCTATCTTGGAGGGTCTTTTAGAGCAAAATAAAGATTCAACTTTTATCACTACGCCAATCTTGATATAATTTCTTTCTAAAAAATCGTATGGATGTGATATAAAAATGTTAATCTTGAAATCCCAATAACAAACATATAAAACTATTTTAGAAAAAAAAACATAAAGAGCATTTTTTAGGACCCCACATTAGGACCTCTTGTTATGAAAGGATCGAATTGATCCAAACGTGAAGAAACAAATCAAAGGAAATTAAAAAGGAAAGGGGCCAAGTCATCTCTACTGGAGCAAACTATCGTAATCTTAATGCATTGTGCACGTGAAATTATTTGTTTACCGTTACATCGAACTTTGATCATAACAAAGCACATGCACTATTTTTGGGAAAGCAGCCAATATCAGCCTTAGATGGATATGTTAATATGAATATTTGAGTCATTTTTTTTTCCCCCCCAAAGGTGGGCTTGTACTGCCCTTACTATTAAACTCACAATATATATTACAAGGTCACAGTATATACATAGACACAAAACTTAGACACACAAATTGAGTCATAACAAAAAGAAGGCATAACATCAAAAGGAGGAAATAGAAAACCTCAGGCTTCTGACCTTTTTCTACCAGCAGATCCGCTACTGCATTAACTTCCCTATACACAAAAGAAAGTTTGACGAACTCAAATCAGGAAAGCCTTTCCCTGCAAGCAAACACAACAGGCAAAAGCTTTATTAGTACAGTCAGCTTCCTTATTGATGAGATCAGCAGCAATTTTGGAGTTTAGGCAGATGTCCATTTTCCAAAATCCTAACAGTTTGCAATATTTAAGGCCCCAAAAACCTCCCAAAGTTCCACTTATAAAATTAAACAGATAAAATTCTACTATTATATATTATTTCCTTCCTTTACCAAAAAAAATTATATATCATTTCCTCCACCTTTTTAGTCGATTGTAATTGGTTCGACCATCATCAGAAAACAACGAATGTCTATCTTGTATGACACTAAGATGTGGGAATAAAAAGTAGGTGCCTTGACATTAAAACGTATCATAAAGGAAACTAGAGCAATGATCACATGCTGACATTAGAGATGTTCAGTGACTAACCCAACAAATTCATCAGCCGATGAAATCAGCAATAAATCACGCATATCCACCTAATCGATAACTAAAAATAAGGGTGAGAAGAAATCTTATTAGAAAGAACCTGGTTTTACAGCTCCTTTCACCCAAATTGTTCCTTCAAATTGGCCCATGCAGTGGAAGAGCGTGACATCCTTTCTTCAGCAATTCTCTTCTTTTCCTCCGCATCAGCAACTTTCCTTTCTTGACTTTTGTAATTGGACTCTAGTTTTTCTGATTCAGCCAATAAACAGTCCCAGTCAACCATGAGTTTTGTTATTTTGGACTCTATATCCTCTTGTCTCTTCTTTAGCTCTTCCTTTTCCTTGGAGAGTTCACCATGTGTTTGTTTAAATGAGAGATGCGTCTGGTAATTCTTTTCCTTTGCCCTAATTATTTGATCCTTCAAAAGTTTTTGCAACTCATATTCAGAATTGTCTTGTTCAAATGTTAAAAAATCTGACGTAAACTCATCAAAGTTTTCCCAAAATAACACAACCGTTTTTCGTTGATCAAGTGATAACCTATCCTTAGATAAGCTCAAAGTCAATAATGCTTTAGCAAGTCATTCTTTCATATTCAGCTTGAAAAGATCAGTTAGACATTCTTTGAGGGAATGCTTTGCTTGATCTACCTCTTCTAAGCTAGGAGTTTCAGAATTCGTAACATTTTCTTCTGCAACTGATTCTTCTTTCCTGATAGAGGAAATGCTAGTGATTAACCCCTCCAATCTTCCAAAATAAGTGTCAAATCTATTAGTTGATGTAGCAACTGTAGCATCTCCAACAAAAAGTGTGCCAGCACTAATGATCGGAGGATGTATTCTTCTAACTTCTACAGCAGCTTTCACCACAAGAGTATCATTTACAAGAAAGCCTCTTGACAATTCACTTAAGGATATGAAAGATTTAAATCCCCAATCGCTCTCTAGATAAGTGAATGTATGCTCCATTTCTGAAAATTGATTAGGTGATGTATTCAATGCAACATGAAAAATACTTTCCTAGCTAAGATTCCAATAAGTAAAGAAGAAAAGTTCTTTGATATATTTACTAAGCAGGCACAAACTAATGGTAAGCCTTGAAAAACTACTATGAAAACAAATAATTCAACCAAAAACCCATGGGATTCAGTAGGAGTATAATGGACCAATCTGGCTTACTAGGTAAACAAAATTTGGCTTGATATTTAAGTCTTATTCCACTAAATTGTCAAGCTCAAAACTCGACTAGCCTATCTAGATGAGCTTGAGTTTCAACCTACATGGCTCGACAAACTTGCAATCCTAATTTTTATTCAAGTCAAGCTTTAGTATATACAAAACTTTATTGAATCCAAATCACGTTCAATTAGAAAGAACATTAACTTTTTAAGCAATGGAACTTATTCATCTTTACCAATATAGAGGTCAAGCAGGAACAAGCTTAATCAATTTGAGCTTGAGCTCAAGCTAAAAAATCTGAGTCTAAATTGTTACTTTTCCAGTTAATTTTGAGTATGAATCAATACTTAAGCATATCTCTTCCTTCAAGTTCAAAATTACCATTAACAAACCATGTGGTATTTGAACTTAATAACAAAAATTTCCTGGTTGGAGTTGAGCATTTTCTTGGGAATAATGTAAGCATTATTTTTTGCTTCCTTGATTATTTTGTAAACATTATATCCAAGTCTCCATTTACAACTTTATGCTTTGAGATGAGTTAGGAATAGCCATCCTCACCTCAACTAATGTTATCCATATCCAAGAGCCTCTGATGAATGAGCCTCAAACAGCATATATTTTCGTAAATAGCAGTTATCCTAAATGGGGGACCTCCAGAGCAACAATAGCAGAAGGAAGACATGGTTGGAGACATCAGTATTTTTTCATAGCATATATTCTCAGTTAAAAATGATAAATTGATGCAAAGAAGTTTTACTGAAAAAAAAATCAACTTTATAAGATATTTAGTATACTCAAGTTCAGTGGCATATTTAAAGTGAGAGAAAATGTATGTAATAACATAATACCCTTTGCTAATGAGAGATCATCGTCATGCTGATTCACCACAGTAAGACTACATTGGGCTTCTCTTTTCCACCCAGAAGGCAATGTATCAGATTCTGCAACATCCAAGTAAATAGACAAATGATCTGTGTCGTTTCCCTTTGGAAATAACGATATTCTCCTGCCCAAAAAAATCAAAGGGAAGTAAACAGTGAAACCAAAAAAGAGAAAAAAAAAAAAAACTATTTTAGCACAATACACAAGGTGTAACAGCCAAGCAAAAACTCTAAATCATCAAAGTCAACCATAATTACCACTTAGTACCAACTACAATGAACATGTCTGAATAATACTTCCTTTCTGTCAGCCCAGAAAAGCCACTGATTCTCCATGTAATCTTTGTCGATGGATTAGTTTCATCCCCCATCGCCTTGAAGCTGTTCTTATCAATAAGTAGTTAAAACTTAGGCTAAAGAGTTACATCAGTCTACTGCAAGAAAAATGCTTTCCCATGCAATAGGGAAATATATGAAAAAATAACAGAGTATTGTAATATAAGGTGATCAAGTTTTACTGGTTAACCATTGCAGTGCAAATGCAACATATTTGAGACACAAAAAACGAGTGGACTCTAAACAACGTGTCACAGAAACGTGTCAACAATGGCTACAAAGTAATAAAACCTGACCACAAATACCGACCAACTTGATTTAAAAAAAAAAAGGATAAATAAATCATGCTTTCGCGCAATAGAATCCTGTAAATAATACATAAAAAGATCACAGCTTTAGATAATAATGAAAACATTTTCCTCTTGCCAATTGAACCAACATAGAGCTTTGCTGGTGAATCGGTGGCATATACCGGTAATTCTTTTTCCTTTTTTTTTTTTTATCAAAGGATATACTGGTAATTCAAACTCACGCGATAATGAAAAGGATCACAAAATGGAAGAATTTCAACAAAAACGATCCCTAATAAAGTACCAAGATTACATAAAACAGAAAAAAAAAAAAAAAATCCTTTCACATTCGAGGAGACAATACTTCTCTTGAAGATGATATACGATAAACCGATTCAACTTGTATTAGAGAAAAAAAAATTAGAAAAGGGGAAAAAAATGAGTGAATTCAACTTGATAATTATATATGTGATCAAATATTATCTATTCTAATAATTTTTTGTTCTACAAAATATCATTCTTTTCATACACAGACAAAGCTCAAACGCCGCAGAAGAGAGTTACAGGGCTCGAGAAACAAGATTTAACAGACAAGTAACACTGCATCACAAAGACAAGAAGTAGAAATTAAGAAGACTCTGAGACACGAACCTCAACTTAGAGGGGGAGAAGACTCTCGGTTGACCTTTCAGAGAAGTCTCTGTATTTCCCTACTATTATCAGAAGGAAAAGAAACCAGTACCGATAAGTTGGAAGGACTCTTATTAGGAGTAAATACATATATTTCATTTTACGATTTAAATTTATAAAAAAAAAAATCATATTCGTACCTTAACTTCCCTGAGAAGCTTTTGTAAAGGATTATGGGCTTTTTGCAAACTTCATAACTTCCCTGAGAAGTTTTCTTTGCAAACTTTATATCGGAAAGGTGGGAACTTTTACGGTTTTTTCGCAGCTTATCCTCTTATTATTTATTTAATATTTATTAAACTTATATGATTAAATATATAATTAATTTAATAATTTAAATTTAATAAATATTAAATCAATAATATAATAAAAAAATATACCGATTCAATAAAAATAATAGACATAACTAAAAAAAAATCCCGAAAAGATACCATGACATTTCTTGTTCTCATCATCTATGGTCCCTCGTTCTTTTTTTTTTAATCTGTCTAATTATTCAAATTTAATGAATATAAGATGAAAGATGAGATTATTTATGCCACAAAAAACATGAATAAAATATAGCAAAATTCTCAATAATATTATTGAAAATAGATTAAAAATAAGCACTCAAGGTTAATTGTTCATTGATAAATTTATCAAATTCAATATTACTAAAATATTTAATTTTTAGTTTGCAAATAATATTAGGCAAGTAATTTCAGTTTGATCAAAATAAAACTTTTACTCAAAGCAGCTCCACATTTGATTAATTTTTTATCATAAATTTTTACTGGAATGACTAAATTTAAGATATATATTTAGTATTATTTTTATAAGAATAAAACTAATAAAAGTACTTGAACTTTTATATTTTTTCATTTTAGTACATAAATTTTAAACTTGTTTATTTTAATACTTCAACTTTTTAAATAAGATAAATTAGTATTTTCATTATAACGAATGTTATTCTAAAATGATATAATAATAATATAAGTATATTAACTTTCATTTTATTTCCATTTCAATGCTTAAACTTTATTTTTCTTCATTTTGATATTTTAATTTTTTTTAAGTGAAATAAATAAGTATTTGTAATAATCTTTATAAAAATATTATAAAATTTCAACAAAAATTTCAACTCATTTAATAAGTGTACAATATACTAACTCGCTTACCTCATTTAATTCGTTAGTTGAAATAGATTGACACATCACCAAACATATTAACCCAGTAATTAATTAAAACATATATATATAAAAGAAAATTGAAACCAATGATTACGTAATATATATATATATATATAAAGAGATAATAAACAAATAAGTATCACAAAACTAAGATTACATTACAAACTGCAGGAACTATACTAATTCCTATGTACTCTAAAAAGCACCTGCCATCATTTTTGCCCTAAACCAAGTCCACAAACTCGTGGTGCACCCACCAATCTTTTCATATGAATTTCTAAAACGCGCCATCATTATATGATCGACGACAAATCATGCTTTTTGAAGATCCCTGGGTGCATGCGATTATTAAAAACTATAGTTCTCAGTCGTATGCAATATCTAAAAATTACACTGTTTAGGTTTTTTAAAATAACTAATTAAACTAATTATGAATCACATAGAAGAGTAATTATATGAATCTCTAATAATCCTAAGAGCAAATAGGTAATAATCCCAAGGCAAAAAAAAATAGTTAATAATCCACCACTAATATAATAGCATTGCCTAATTAGGTTCTTAAAAAAATAAAACATGTCTTATAAAATAAATTCTCGTAACAAAATAAAACAAATCAATAAAATTATTATGCTCAAAGCCACATTATGGAATACATCTTTAATGCAATAGCAACATGACATGATTCCCACCACGTCCGCCGGAGTGTCATATTATGGCTTCATAGGAGGGAAGACAAGAACATCCAGAAAAGCAACAAGATGGAGGGAAACCATATTCAAGTGCCGTATAGAAGGTTTCATCCAAAACCACGGCTTCATCATCACCGGATTTTCTATCCTGAAATCCATATTACATTTGCTACGGCCCAAACAAGCTTCTACAGTGCTTGTCAACAAAGAAAAGGTGAAAAGAATAACTAACGCCTTGAATAGTTCTTCTAATCGTTGCCATAATTCAGCGTTGCAGAGCTAATCAAGCAATGGCAGGACGATGAGTTCATTACAACAAAATGGTAAATGGCTGATATAATGATATGGTAAACTTCTAAAAATGAGAACTACGCGGCATATGCTTACCTCATGCTTATTTACAAACAGGATAAATCGTTTTAAAAGACCTGATTTTTCTCTATGCCACTTTGCCAAAGGACTCGTTATCTCCGGATGGTTAATGATGAAAGTTTTATCGACGCACGTCTCCTCCAAGAAGTAACTGACAAGCTGCAAACAAGAGAAGCTATTAAGTCAAACCAGGCAAGAGCCTCGCACATGAGCAAAAAGGAGATAAAGCCCTTACCTATGGAAACACCATCACGAGGCCTCTTATCATCATCGAATTACCAAATTGGAGACTAAATACTATGATCACGAGTGTACCCCTCATAAGCCAACAGGAGATGATCCAAAATTCATTTTCCAAATTTAGACAACAAACGACATGACAGAATGAGTCTCTTATGCATGACCAAAGAGAATCGGATGCACAACGCCTTATTCTGTTTCATATCATGACCTTGTGTCACTTGAATACACAAGCTACAAAAGAAAACTCTAAAAAAGGTGTAACTGAGCTCGTACTTTTTGTCATGCGAATGTATTGACACCAATAAGCTTCTCTTTTTTCGGTAATTATACTACTCAAAACATTTATCAACTAATGTTTAATGGATCGTTATTTTAAAGATGTAGGATACATCACATAAATAAATTGGTTACATAACTTCAGCCGTAACTTCACCCAAAAAGAAAAAAAACTATCATCATAACATACATGAACTCCTCTTTCTACAAGCAAGTAACATTAGGAATACGATTAGCTTACTTTGTCCAACAATCGAGCAGTTGTTTGAGGAGGAGTGCACTTGACATCATAGTTCATGCAAGCATCTATCAAATACTTTTTAGCTTCCTCACTTGATATATCTTTCAGTATTTTTAGGTTTGCCATCTTTTCCAATTCCTCAATCATGTCAATCCAGTCTAATAAATCCAATATTAGATAATAAATTAATCTTAACATACTATGAGTTTCTAAGTTTAAATTTAAAATAGCTCAACTTATGTACCTAAAAGGAGGAGTGAAATCAATCTTGATTGGATCTTTGTTCAGCCCATTCGCATGATACTTAATTTTATAACCACCGATAAGTTCCTTAACCATCCCTATTGAATAAATTCCATACGACATGAAATCAACATCTAAGATAATGTTATGAAATGTGATAAAGACAAAATTTGTCAATCAAACATTAACTTGAACCCTTACCACTTAGCATTCTCTCAGTGAGCTCATTCAAGTCATTTTAGAGATGAACAACCAATTATAAACAAGCAAATCAAGGAGTGATACATAGCAAAGTAATTACAGCATATAGCATAACAATTAGACGATATAGCAAATAATTTCCAAGCACACACATCACATGTGCATAATCAACTACTTTACAACCACAAATAAGTATCTAAATTTTATTTTAGCTCATTTTAGAGATGACCAACCATTTATAAACAAGCAAATCAAGGAGCGATACAGTGCAAAGAAATCACAACATATAATACAACAATCAAACAATATAACAAACAATTTCCAAGCACACACTTTGCATGTGCATAATCAACTACTTTACAAGCATAAACAAGTGTACATATCAACCTCTAGGTACTTTTCTATAGTACTCTAAAATGCTATTAAGTATAAATCTTACTTATCTGAATTCCCATTTGCTCTTATAACATAGATGCCCTTACCCTTTTATTATCGATAGTCTTTATATTGCAAATCATATTTCAGTTTCAATACAATTTATTGGAGTAAAAGTGTTTTCATTATTATACTTTTGTTTTAGTTTAACATCCTTTGAATATTCAACAGATGTTGATTATGGGTATTAAGTGTTATTACTTTTACTTACCTAGGTTATTTTGACCTTCTACTTAATCTTCTACTAGGTTTCTTAGATTCTTAGTATATTCTATTAGGCTCCATTAGGTATTTGGTACCTTCTTCTCAAGTTTCTACTGGAGTTTTAACTCATACTCTTTGATGTGGAATCTTCTACATCACCTTCTACTAAGGTCTCCTAGACTTAGAGTACCTTTTACTCAAGTTTCTACTAAGATCCTTAGTTATATTCTTTTTTTGTTGAACCTTTCATTTAAGCTTCTATTAGTGTTTTAACTCATGATTCATATTAGACAGACTTTCTACATAACCTTTTACAAAAATTTTGGTTATAATATCTACATCAATAAACATTCTACTAAAGTTTCTATTGCTTTAATATTATGGTTAACTAAATCAAGAAAACTTCTACAATACTTTCTATAGGTCATCAATTTGCACTAATAGCTATAGTATCTTCTACAGCAACCAACTCCTTCACCAGCTACAGTACCTTTTATAGACACCAAATTCACTAAAAACTCTATTTTTCACACTTTTCTTTACTTTGTTCACACTTAACCATATCAAAACTCTACCGATATCAAGTCGTATGGTTAAAAAACTCATCTACATCAACGTACATAACCCAAAGTTCAACCAAAGAGAGAGTTAAATATAAGTATCTGAAATACATATATTAGGTTGAAAATTCATGGTTTTTAGCGTGAACATTCTTCATGTACATCAGTTAAAATTTTCAATTTACTACTGATTATTAATGATTTTCCAACAAAAATTATTGATTTATTAACTTACTAAAAATCCCATAAGCACTTAAGTAAAAATCACTACGTTTAGCTTCAGAAA
The DNA here is from genome assembly GCA_024138005.1 of Lumnitzera racemosa. Classification (NCBI taxonomy): domain Eukaryota; kingdom Viridiplantae; phylum Streptophyta; class Magnoliopsida; order Myrtales; family Combretaceae; genus Lumnitzera; species Lumnitzera racemosa. The sequence continues at coordinate 77,751,639 of JAMXBC010000004.1, read as the reverse complement.
ACCCATCTTAGTTAAAACGTCCTATTCCCACTTAAAAAATTAAGATTAACTTATTGCATATAACCAAAAATTACGTAAAAAGTGGTGGAAAATCATATCTAACAAAATCATTTGAAAAATAGTAAATTTTTCTTAAATTTTAACTTTGTGGTTCACCAAAAACTAAAAGTTAACCTTAATCAAAATAGAAGCCTTAGGAAAACTTTTATATAGCAATTATTTGTATGATATAAGATATTTACAAAAAAAAATTGAAAAGAAAACTGCATTATTTGGGTGTTTGAAAGTTAAATAAAAAATCGGTCCTAAATGACACTTTTTCTTAAGGGCAATATATAAAATGAAAGATTTTTGCAAAAATAATTGTTCATGAAAATAAGCTTAAAATTATGTAAGAATAAATTTTTCTAGAATTTCTTAGACAAAATTATATATTTTAAACAAAATTTTGAAAATCAAATAAAATATTGAACTCACTAGAGTTTAGAGGTTTAAAGGTTGTCGCGTACCAGTGATGGGACTGTTGTCGGCCAAAAAAGGTGTTGCTCCCTCTTCTAGATGGTGTTGGCCACTTATCGTTAGGTTACTTCTAAATTTAGGAACCTTAAACTAACAAATTATCACCTATATGTCCTATTTTGTTACAATTACTCTAAAATTTGAGAATCTCGAACTAACAAATTATTACCTATATTTCGTATTTTCTTACAATTACTCTAAGGCCCCTTAAACAAAATTCCATGAATTTCCTTCACTTTTAAAGTGTCACTTGTCTAAAGAGTCTAAAATGAGGGTAGAGATAAGTTTTTATAGTTGGTTAGATGAGGAACAAAAATGTCAAATGGTAAGTGGTTTTACAAAACCACATGCAACTGGTATGGACTCCCATGATTTTGTATAACAAAACCATGTGTGTTCATGGTTTTCTAGAATCTATAGGTTGCATCCATTTTTTCCTAAAACTATGTATGTCTATGGTTTTTCCATCCATAGTTTTCTAGAATCCATGGGTTGCATCATTTTTCTTAAAACCATGTGTACAATTAATTTATTATTTATTTGAGTATACTTTATTGTATTTTAATTCTTAAGTTAGTTATTAGTTTTATATGGAAGCTTCTATAGCCCATGTTCCATTAATTAACTTAATTACATAATATTTATTTTATTATATTTTATTTTTAATAACATTTACTAATTTTCTTGTTTATTTAATTTACCTTAAGTACCTTTTCTATTTCGCACTAATTTTCGATATTCTGGAATTCTACAAAATGAATGAGTTAATTTTATTGTTTTAATTTATACTAATATTTTAATATTTCGTTTCAAGATTTAAATTTACAGAGTCTCTTTGACCAATTTTTATTATCCTAACATTTATTATGAGACTATTCATGCAAACTTTTTGCATGTCCTTAATTTGCAAGCTCAAAATTCTACAATTGTAGTTAATTAAGTCTTTTACATATTATTCTAAGTAGTATTTTATTTATATATGTATTTTATCTCTTTTTTTGTCATCTTGTTAATTTTTTTATATTGTTAGTTTATATATGATATCTCATTGATTTAGTTGTAGAATTTAACAATATTTTTGTTTTTGATGCATAATGAATAAAAATTTGAAAATTTTAACTTTATCTTATATTTATATTTTATTATTTTATCTTAGGCAACTAAATTCTCTAGGTTATTTTAACAAATTCAAGATCTCAACATGCATTTCAAGTTATATCAAATAAGCTTTCATAGACATCCTAAATTTTTAGTGCTAAGGTTTTAATTGCTAAAGTTAGGGTCTCACACTGCAAATTTATATATGTAAGCATAGACATAAGGAAATATATAATACTAATTATACATTAATGTTTATTTATATGTTTACATTGTATACACAATAAAACTTTGTTTTCTAGATGATAATGAAATTATCTTGAATATTTAATGAAATAAAATACTATGGTCAAGAAAAAGAAATAGAAAAGACATGAAATTGTACATATGAAATAATAACAATCAACTTACAATAAAGTGTATTGAAAACTAAATCAATTGATGATTGAAAAATTTGTAATATAGGCATTATGATGATTAAGAAAAATTACAAACAAACTAGGCATTAGCCTAACAATTTAAAGGTATCATATTAGCAAAAGTACTTCTTAGGTTTCATAAGAATGATGTTTTACTAAAATTGTTAAGAAAGAGAAAGATAAGTTGTTGGGAGAGAAGGAAAGGAGATGGAGAGAGAGAAAGAGAGAGAGAGATAGCATGTTGAAGGATAAAATGATACTTAGTAATTTAACAAAAAGAAAGAAGAAGAAGAAGAAGAAGTTTTGTCATAATAATAGGAAATTACCATTTTTATCGAGATTTTATAAGTAAGTGGAGGTTTTTTTTTAACACAATTACACATACAACTTAAAGGAATGGGATCCCACTCTGTTACAATGACCTTAGCATGTTAATGGGGTTTAATCATGTAAAAATATCATTTTTAACATATATTGGTTTTTACCATAATAACCTCGAACCATTAATAATTCATTATTTGTTATTATCAAGAATTTAAGGTTCTTTCATAGAATTAAAAATCAAGTGATTGATGCTTTAATATTTTATATATATAATTAAAAATCAAATGCTTCAATATATACTAGTATACCACATACTGCATTTGTGGCTGCAAAAATAATTGCATGGTGATATTACAAAAATTATAAGGATACGATGCACATGTAATACAAGTATAAAAAATATATAAAATAGTAATAAAGCTAAAAGTTGAATATTTATTCTCAATATGTATAAAATGGTAAGTTATGAAAATAAAAAATTTAAAAGAAAACTTCCATAATTATTTCTTCTAAAATTAAAATTATCAAAATGTTAATTTGCTAAATTTATTATTACATCACATTTTTTATTCCCCTTAAATAATATAGCATTGCCAAAAAGAAATAAATGTAAGCCATTCATATTAAAATATAAAGTATTTACATGGCTTTTGGGTTATTTGAGAGGAAAAAAAAAAGAAATAAACTTACTAAAAAAATTAACAGTAGTTTCTTATATATAAGGTAAGGCCATATCAAAAATACATTCAATTTAAAAAAATTATGTAATCCCTCTTTTCTTTGTCTTTCTATTTTAACATGAGGAAATATGTACCAATAAAAAAATAGAACCTAGGAAAAATTTAGTATTAGGCAAAAAAGGTAACAGAAAGAAACATTAATTCAATTTTCTTTTTTTTTTAAAAAAAAAAAAAGCAACCAAAAATGGGATATAAAGAAGAAAAACATTAAAAGTACAAAAGCAACAAATGAAGTTGAAAACTTGCTTATCCAAAAGCCTTATAATCCTCAAATATCTAAGAAATGAAAATGTACTAACAAAAAAATCCAAGGAGGTTAAAAAAAAAAATAGAAGGCTTACAATTGGATTGTAAAAGTAGATTGCAAAAGTAAAAGTGGAGGAGAGAGAATAGGAAATTGAAAGGGGATAAGGAACTATGAAGAAGAAGTTATAAACATAAAGTCGAGTTTTTTAGTTAGATAACAATTTTACCCTAACTATAAATATTTATAGTTTTAATAGGTAGTTTTTAATGATAGGTTTTTGTTATAAAATTTTAATTAAATGGATAAATGATAATTTTAAATGGAACAAGTACATAAAAGTTTTCTAACTTTAATGATATAGATATATATATATATATATGTATATATATAGCGAGAAAGGGAGATAGAGAGAGATTGAGGAATCTAATGCAAATAAACCTAATTAACAAAACCTCAACCTTATAATTAAACAACCTTCCATTTGAATTGATAACCCACATGAATCAAAGAAAACCACACTAACGCATCAAAACACAATAAAATACAAGTCGGCAAAAAGAAAAACAATAAAATACTATTTAGGACAAAAATCTTAACCTTCTATAAGTGAAGTATATAAATATAATGCCATCATAAAATCTTAGGTTTCATATTTTTATCTACAAAATCAAATAAATTGCACACATATCGAGGAAAAATCATTCTAAACACCTCAATGTGTATCAATTTATAGAAACTTAAAAAAACTCTAGGTTGATGTTGAACTGATGGTTTCAAAAGCAAAAGGCATACACCCAATCTCATTACTATAGACCAATTACAATCCAAAATGTTTAAAGATAGAAAGGACCTAAACGCATCGATTTCATAAGTGGTGCATTTGATTGTAGAACTCAACAGCATTAAAACTGAATCAAAGATATCGAAAATGAAGGCTTATAGTCCATTCTCATTCTCCACATAATCAAGACAATATAAATCTCATTATAAGTAAGATAGAGAAAAAGATTGATAAAGTAAGATCAAGGATAGAAAGGGTTAAACATAATAATCAAATATTCTAAACTATTATAAATAAATGTAATTACTATAGCTAGTAATGATAATGACATTTTAAACAAAAAGATATGGTGACAAATATATATTTTTCAATACATAAGAGTTTTCATTCTTATTGTGAAAGGGTGAAATAAGGTTATTGACATTTATAGCTTGGATAAAATAACATAAAACATGTCTAGTAAAACCATAAATAGCAAATTATATGAAATATTAATATTATAAAGGCCAATTTAGGCAAATGAAAAATGATATCATGGTGTAAAACTTTCTCTTCTCATTTACTTTAATAATATAGATGAATTAAAAACTAAATGGATACTAAAAAAAATTGAAATGCTTTTATATATTTTCACTTTTTACTTTGTTTCCTCGACTAACTCTTATATGTATTTATTATGTAGAAGATTTTCAATAATTGGATTTATGTTTTGAAGATATAATTTTAGCTGCTCTTTTTTTTTCCTCTTCTTGGTCAAATCATAATTTAATTTTTTTCATCAATCATAATTTAATTCAATAGGATAAATTTTTGTAGAAAAATAATCACGTCTTTCTAAGTTTAAAAAAAAATGAATACCTATAATTTTTACCGTTTTAGTTAAATTTTGATGACATTATCATCAAATTATTTCTATTTATATAAGAAATTATTATACCATTGTATACTAATTTAGCTTATTAGCATCTTTTGCATTACTTTATATGTATATGGCAAGATTTGCAACGAAGTAACTTAACTACTAATAGGGGTAATATCATGGCTTATGCCTCAACTTTATTACTTTTTACAATTATACACCTAAAATTTTAACTTATCTAATTATACACCTAATTAAAAATTTAATTGTTATCATGTATACTCCGGTTAACTCTAATTCATATGATTAATTTAATCAACATGATCAACTAATGGGTAGGTGCTAATAGGTCTCGCGACCTACATCACTTATATTTTTTAAGTAGGTTGTGACCTACTGTTGCAAGGGATAGTCAATAGTCACCTATGGGGGGTTATACAACCCCCTTAAGGTTGTAAGTGACCACTTTGTTGACTTATACTAATTAAACTAATGATATGAATTTAAGTTAACTAAGATATAACTAGTGACAAATAAATCTTCAATTGAGTGTATAATTAAACAAATTAAAACTTTAGGTATATAATTACATAAAGTGACAAAGTTGAGATATTGTAAATCATCATATTGACCAACTGTTAATATCATTACTGCCTTATAATATATTGATAAACAAAAATGTTTACGTAATTCATAATATTAATATTTTTCAACAATGTTCACATTAAACTTTTTTTCCCACATATTCTGCTCATTATTCTTACATGTAATGATTACGTAAATATTTTATAATTAATTTTTCATAAATTTAATTTTAAATTTGCATGTGTATCGCAAATTCCATGTCTGCTATTATTTTCTAAAAAGAAATAAAAAATTGTATGTCAGAAATAAAAAATCTTTCTAGTTCTCATACCCTCATTTGTTAAAATTCAACCCCCTTACCTAAGGTGGAAAATGTTAGACATAAAAGAGTATGGTTTTCAATGATACGATTACTCAAATGTGACCATACATTTAACTTTTAATAAATTACATCCATTCACAATAAATCATACCTATTAATACTAAAAATGAAATAGTCGACAGTAAAAATTAGACAAATGACAGTTTTTCATAAGGCTATCTATAACACCCTAGAACTCTAATGAGTGTCATAACCCGTCACATGTTTTTAGTTTTCTAAATGACATCTTAAGGCTTTGAAATTATCTACAACCTCTAAAATCACTTGTAACAATCATTTATTAAATATAAAACAACAATTCTCCAAATATATCAATTTAAGTAACTCATAAGTGAGTCACTATAACCACAATATGCTCAATAACCAAACCTTGATCTTCTAGAACTTATAGAACTGATTGCCTCTATTTCTTAACCTAATAATGGCAATTCTCATACTTATCACAAATATACCAAATTACCTTGTAGCTGTAAAAATAAAGAATGAGCCCAAACAAGCGTATAATGCATAAGCACATATAGATGCCATGCTAAACATTCACTTGCATTAAATGCAAAAAATAACAAAAAAAAAAGGTTAGTTATCTTGAATTTAAGTTCACATATAGCATATAAATACTCATGACCCCATCATACCATGATTTTTATTAAGTTTTCCTTAAGTCTTTTACGCCTAGAGCCTAGAGTCTAAAGTCCTTTTAAACCTAGTTATTCTAGTTGTATCATCTCATGTACAAGTTTACTAGAGGATCATTACATATGATCAGTGGTTGCCTTATAGGGATCTACTATTACGGGCCCTTTGGGTGAGTACATCAGGCATAATCAGCAAATAATTCAATTAGGCCGAATATGGATTAGTTCAATTAGCTTACTATAATCTTAATAAGTACAAGTTAGCAACCAAGCACCACGTACCTTGGATAGTATCTCAATAGTTAATTGAGACTCTATAACTTTAAATCTTGTACCAATTAGTTATGATTACCAATCAAAGGAGAAACACAAAATCTATTGTCAATTTATTTAATGTTAAGAACAAGTGTATGTTAATCATTGGATGATAATCAAATAAGTCTTTATCCATTTATTATTCATGAATATGTAATAGGGAAATTAAATTTAGAAGTTTATATTAGGGCCATTTTGAATGGGTTGGGGTAGTGCTTCTTACTATTTAGAATCAATTATTAAAATTTAGAAATTATTAGAAAAAGGGAAAAAAAAAAGAAAATGATAAATATAAAAAAAAAAGGATAACATGTGCAAGCACATGAGCTAGCACATACTAGAGTATATTAGAAGTATCTTCGCCTTGGGGAGGGTGATGTATGAAAATAGAGGCAAGCGCACCTATTATTTAGTAATATAGTTTAAAGAACGGATATCATCTCAGAAAGACTATAATTACTAATACTAACTAATTCTCCATTATTTAATTGGTAAATTTAAATTCAAGAAATTTAAAGAATTTAAACTATATTGCAACAATTAATAAATTAAACAAGTAACTAAGATTCAATAAAAAAACTAAACAAGAAAGTAATCGATTTAAGATTTAATTCAAGATTCTATGTCATATCTAAATCTTTGCTTTTTCTAGATTTATACATGTGACTTTCATGAAAGATAATCTAATTTAATTTTTAGTTTTCTTAACTAAGAAAATTTTCTATTAAAACTAATAACTTTCTCAAATCTATTAACTTTAATTTTAATATCACTTATTAGAATCTCTTCTCAATAGTATAACCTAAAATCATATTAGCGCACAATGAATTCTCTAACAATATTAATCAAGATTTCAGAAATATTTTGCAAATTATCTTTAATCTTGCAAAAATCTCCATCAATTATGCCTAGATCTGATCATAAAAAAAATCTCTTAATTCTCTTGTATAATATCGGATTTTAGATTAACACTTACAGAAATATTAATCTAATGCACATAAGTACGCATAATTGAATCAAGAAAACTAAATATCTTCATTAGATCTTATAAAAACCAATGTCACATGGTAGATTTAGGTTTTATAAGACCTAGATTCAAAAGATCTACTCTATATTCATAATAAAGCAAAAATCGTAAATGAAATCTAAGAGAAAAGTAGAAGAATAAATCATTAAATAAATGTAAAATCTTAAATCTTAATGTCATTAGATCTTATAAGAACCAATGTTATGTGTTAGATTTAGGTTTCACAAGACCTAGATACAAAAAATCTACTCTATATTCATAATAAAGTAAAAATCATAAATGAAATCTAAGAGAAAGGTGGAAGAATAGATCATTAAATCAATGTAAAATCTTGATGTCTTAAAGTTCCTTACTCTTTTTAGTGTTTAGCCCTACAAGTCTCTCAAAAGTTAGTCTCATAATTCTGTTTAAAAGCCCTAAAAAAAGCTTTAAATAGGCGGTGCAAAATTAAGGTAACATTGCCAACAATACAACCTGGTGACACAACCGTATCACTTGGTTGTATCACTTTCTAAGCTTTAAAATTTCTTCATGCCTTCACCATGTGTGGGAATGACATGACTTAGGGATTTGGCCGTATCTTTGGTTCATGTAACTTTCTAACCATTTTTAAAATTGCTCTAATTCTTCACCAAAAATGATACAATCATGTCATTTGGTCATATCAATCTTCCAAACTTCATATCTTCCTCATTTTAGCTCTGAATTGAGTGAAACTTGTTTCTATTTTCTTATTTTCCTCTATAAATTGTTCCAAAACCTAAAAAAAAAAAGATTTTACTTAATTAAGTATCATTTTCTCAAAATAAACATAAAATCTAAGAAAAAATCACTTTCTAAAATATTATGCCCTAAACCAGAAAGTCGTAATAGCCCTACCATATAAACTAACCTAGCTAAAAGCTAACCATTTTAGCTGTTAAAGTAGGTATAGTTAACACAAGGCATTTACCACTTTATCGCTTTGAGCCATCTAATTCCAAGTCAAACAAATATTAACTTGTGATGTAGCTTTCCAAAATAGCTTCGGAAAATAATATTATGGCTCAAATGATCGAGAAAATTAAGCTTTACAAATCATTTAAAGTATAAAAGCTCAATTTTAACAAAAGTTCTAAAAGTAAATTGATTCAAGAAAATAGAGTAATTAATAAAGGGTTTATAAAAAGCTATGGGTTTATAAAGCATAGTAACAATATTCATAATTGAAAACTAGAGCATTACTAGCAAAGGCTCTATTAGTTTCCTTATAAGTTGGTAAAACTAACAAATAAATAAGATTTTAGTCCATTAGTCTTGAATCTTACTCTCTAACCTTATTCTGTAATCTTCTGGAACCTAGAGTAATACGGATGACTCTACTGGGAAATCTGCAAAATAGTTACAAGGGAATGAGCAACAACTTGCTTAATGAGTGGGATAGAAACAATAGCACATATCTATCATTAAGAAACTAGGGTCATCATGCAAAGTTAATTAAATTTAATGCATGTTCAAGAAAATTGCATTGCATGATGTTGATTAGTCGTCATGAGATCAAAGAAATTGTGCTTGCTTTAATCTAGGTTTTAAGAAGTTTAATGCTATGCACTTCACGGATCAAAGCCAAACCGAGGCTTGTGTAATGGAGAAATACACTCTACTCGAGACTACCTTCGAATCATGATCTCCAACCTTACTGTAATGTCTTCTCTTATCACTTAATTCAACTAAGGGTAGGGAAATGACCATTTTTGCTATTCCAATTGAAGGGTCCGTATTTGGTATGAGAATTTTAATTGTTTCCCCTAATGGGTTGTAATGCAAGTATGGTTAGTAGTTAAGTTAAGTTTTTGTTAGATTGCTTTTAAGGTGATCAACCAATTTCAAAATTTCAAACAATCCAAAGTAAGTAATACCATAAAACAACCAATACATATAATCTAGCACTCTATAACGACAGTACAATATTCAAACATATGAGCTACATACACATAGGCTATTAACTTGCAATCATAAGCAAGAAATATACTAAGGCCTCCAAGTATTCTTAAATAATACTTCAAAAAGCAGTAAAACATTAATCCCATTTACCTGAAACTAAGTTGCTCACTAATTACACTTACTAACTTGTCTTTATTAGTGATCCTTCGATATTTACCCTGATCTAATACTTTATTTTACATGAAAAGTATGAAATATTACTAATTTATGTATCTATATAAGTATTAAGTTATTTAGCTACTAGTTTATTGTCTTATGCATTAAGTATTGAAAGTTTTATATGATGCTATAAATATATTTTACCTTTATTACCTTTAGAGTTATGTCTTGAGTCAATGCACCTTCGGTGTACTAAACAAGAGAAGCCTTTGAGCTACCCTTTGCACTACATGAGGATTGAAGTTCGCAATTGATTCAGCCTCTGAGTTAATCTCTAAGGTTAGTAAATACCCAAGATTTTTTAGTAAACACCCTTTAAGCTAATTTTTATGTTAGGTCACTCTTAAAGTTCTTAAACTAGAAAACTTCTAACTTATCCCTTGAGCTATATCAGAGTTAAGGTTTTAACAGGATTATCCTCTAAATCATCTTCTAAGTCTGATAACTACTCAAGATTTCCTATGAATTACCTTATGAAACAACTTCTAAGTGCTCACACTCATATATTTTTACTTTAAGTACCCTCTAAGGCACCTTTTGAACCTACCATGTAATCTAATCCATCTAGATCTTTTGACAGAACATCCTCTAAGGCCAATCAATTTTAAATTCCTTAAGAATTCACTCTTTGACTCAGCCTCTGAGCCTTCTTGACTATACTACTTTTTGAGTTTTTGCCTCTTGTTGAACTTCTTAGTAATTATTAAGTAGAACATTTGCCCCATAACTTCCTTTAAGATACTCTTTGATTCTGTTATCTATAGAGTTTTGGAGAAATCATCCTTTGAATGAGCTTCTAAATCCCCCTTTTTTTACATTTTATTCATACATTTTGCTTTTGACTCACCTTCTGAGTACCATTCTAGTATAAAACTCATTCATAGAATCTTCTAAGTTATCTTCTACCCAAGTTTAATTTTACGTGCAACTTTGTTGATTTATCCACTTCCACCTAAACTCCAGTAAAACAACTAAAGTAATACTTCAAATAATATTTCTTAACCTCATTACATCCCAATTCTTAATGAAACCCATAATCATCAACCATTCCTTTCGGTTTACACACCATTAAACTACACATTTTAGGGCACATTGTTATTTCTTATAACTCATTCCTACAATACCTAATCTAATAGCCCTGGTATATTATAAATACTCTATTAATCACCCAAATTTAGTATTCAAGTGAGGTCTTTAAGAAAAATATAATAGTTTTTACCAAAAACACCATTTTAATAATAATTTAAGGCTAAAAAGTTCATAAAAATTATAGAAAATAATTTTGTGAAAAATCTTTTTATAGCATTTTAGTATAAATATAAGAAAGTTTATAGAAAATTTTCAAAATTAAAACTACATTATTAGAATATTTATTTCAATATTGAAAAGGGAAAAATCTTTTTATAGCATTTTAGTATAAATATAGGAAAGTTTATAGAAATTTTTCAAAATTAAAACTACATTATTAGACATATTTATTTTAATATCAAAAAGGGCTTGATGTCATCGATTTCTTAAACACGTATACTGTAGTTATTAAATTTTTACAAAACAATATTTTTTTAGATTCTACAAATGGAAATATGTAGGAATAAATTTTTTCAAAATTTTCTAGATAATTTTTATATTTTTACTAATTTTTCAAAAGTCGGATAAAAAAGGACACTTTCTGGAATCTTAAGCTGTAACCACCTCCAATAGCCCTCACCTTGTTGGTACAACTAAGTGTTGGTTGCTCTATCACCTGGTGGCAGTAGTAGCTTCTAGCTTCTTCTTAGATGCATGTTCTCCACTAATCTCGATTTACGTACTAATTCTTATAGATTTTTTAAAATTTTATTCTTTAATCACCAGACCCTAAAGTAATTTTTCCTCAATCCTCAATTGCATGTAGAAAATATTGTAAAGTGTTTTTCAATTTTCTAGAATGGGTTAGGTGATGAAAGTGATTTAATCCTTCTCTTTCCTTAAATTGTTATGCTTATATTAAAATTCCTTTGCATGATATTTAACCTAAATGCCCTATACCTGTCTAATATAATCTACATGCCTAATGTAAATATAATCCAACTGCCTATACTTGATTAAGGATTATTATTAATTTTTTATTGATTTTCCCATCTCATTTTAACATAAAATACCATTATTTGAGTATTTTAAAATTACGGATATATGCATATACTTGAATATTATATATGACACATACACGTATTTTATACATGTTATTTTATGTCCCATAATAATTTTATTATATACATTCTTTATCTCTAAAAGTTTACGAACAAATGAAATATATCTTATGTAATTACGATAGATAATACGTATACATGATTAAGTTACACTATTTAGCTATATTATTATTAATATATTAAAATTTTAATATTTGAGGCCATAAGGTGTTTTCAACTAATGTCTCGAGTCTACTTCTAAACTTTTAGGTTATTCGGGTTAACTTCACTAACGCTTTAAATTGCTCACTTGAACAACTACGCAAAATTATGGGGTTCACATAAAATATAGGCAATTAGGAGCTCATCAAACTTCTCTACACTTAAGAATTTCCTTGTTCGAAAGCAAATAGATCAAAGAAAAATCAAGACAAGAATTCTTAAATTAAAAATTGTCACTAACTAGGAGATTGGCAAAAAATTAACACTTAACCTAAAGAAAAATCTAAAAGATTAACTTACAAATTCACTCAAAATTCTTTAACAACTTCCTTAACTACTTATACTTAATCTCTTTTACAATGCTCAAAAGACATCAAGTACCATAATTCACAAATAATCCATATAAATTAAATTTTACTTATGTCATTTAACCAATGATTATCGTACTCAAAATTAAATTTAACATCTTGCCAATTAGGAAAAAATCTATTATAACCTACTTAACAAAAATGTATACAACCCTTTCTTTAATCTTGTTAAGCGCCGTAATTCACAATAAATACATACTACATCCATTCATTCTCATATCACTCCCCTGGTATGCATTTTCATTGGAAGGCTTTGATTCACTTTGATCATTCACTTACAGTTCATCTATTAGTGATTGGAGTCTATTAGTAGCGGAATTCAAATCTCGCTCTTCCAATGGGCTAAGGCGAACTCCTGCTAATTTATCCTCACATTGGCAGCAAGAAAAAACTTTACTCTTTTAAGGGACCAAGGTTGATCATTACCAATATGATCACTTTATTTCGTTCCATTTTTTTTTTCCTTCTTTTCTTTTCGAGCCTGCAACAAATTTAGAAACTTTCAAGAAATTCTCAAAAGATAAATATCATTTGCTTATTTACTAAGAATTATAAGGCTAAAAAAGAGTTCAATAACTCGTAACTCTATCCACACATATTTCACATATCAACTCTAAAAAAGTGTAAATTAATCATCAAAGATCAAGTATTAATCATATTCAATTCAACTCACATGAAAGTTGTCTCTTCTTAAAATATTGCAAGTTAACCAAAACGATTGCGTTAAATGTATAAAAATTGGTCTCCTAAATAACAATAATTCTTATATCCCTCTTCCTCACACTTAAAACTGTACATTACTCTCAATGTACAAATTAAGTAATTTAATAAGAAATATATCAACAAAACACTCATGGGGCAAGAAGACATTAAAGTGGGAAAGAAAACTAATGCTTCCCTGAAATTCGATTTACACATATATCACCCAAGAAGTTTGAAGTCATCAAATCTAAACGTAATGTCTAACATAAGCTTCAAAGTTACGAGACCAAGATCTTGTAACAAGACTTAAAATGAATATAAGAAAAGAACAAATAGCCAAATCCATGTCCTAATCCTCCTCTTCCTTTATCAACTTCTTCACTTGAACTCTCCTCTTCAACTCTTTCTTTTGCCTCTCCTTCATCTTTACCTTCCTTACCTTCTTCTTCTTCTTAAGCTTCCTCCTAACTTGAAGCTTAGTTGATGGTGCCATGGTCTTATTCAAAAGAAAAGAAAATCTAAGTTACTAATTTATTGACCAAAAGTTTCGTACACTTAGAACAAAGACTATACCAAAATCATAATTAAGTGTGAAAGAAATCACACTATAACTCATTTAGGACTTTTATCAAACATTTGGTAGGCATGCATGATGTAGTTGTGTTCTTGAGTAAATCTTTCTTACAATCCTCACAACTATTGATACAAAAGAGATTCCAAGCATGTTTAAACACCTAATTTCTCAATTACATGAATGAATAACACTTTTATATTGATTAACACTAATACCTTAAGTGTTAAAATGAAAAACAAATATGAAAATCAAGATAATTCAATACTTCTACTTATGGAACTTGAACTCTGTCATAACTAAATCTTATTTGTTGTACTATAACTATGGCGGTCCTACTAGCTGGTTAATAGGCAAGGATCAAGAGGACAACATCTTGGAAGCTAAACGAATTTTCAAATTGACACATACAGCATAATATCAGAAGAAGCATGAAATGAGTAGAGATCAAGGTACTTATTGTGTTCTTGAAGTAGTCTAAAGTGTAATTCAAAGAGTATGGAGTCCCTTTCTATTGTAAAAAGATGGAAGATGTAGTGTGTGTGAGGGTTGTTTTTAAGTATGTAGGCATAGGAAGACGAAAGAAAGAGGAGATTGTATTTGTTTCTCATGTAGATGAAATGAGGGAATGGGAGAGAGAAGTTGGGTTTGGTCTTTACATAGGGCATGCGATATAATTAGGAGATACGGTCATAAAACTCATTGTCATCATAACAAAATATAGGCTTAGGAAGAATACTACTATGATAGCATGCTTGGGGAAGCCTAGATATGATACGATTGGGAGATACAATCCTATCTCCTAAGTCATGTACTATACTATAATTTCTTAGACTTACCCCCTTATAAGCAATACGATTTGAAGACATGACCATGTATCCCAAGTTGTATCCTTTACTATAATTGCACGACTTGGCTTCTTTCTTTATTTTTTTGGAGGAATGTTTAGTCCAATTCATTAAATTCATAAACAAGTACTTAAAAAGAAATAATATTGCTAAATTACTAAAATATATAAAGAAAATTGCTAAGATAACTTACCAACTTGGGTTGCTTCCCAAGAGCGCTATGTTTAACATCAATAGCTCAACAGGGTACATGACTGCCTTTCCTTAGTTCGAGTGGAGATGCATCTTTTTCTTACCTCGCTTTCATATTCGACACACAAGAATAGTTTTACCCTTTTTCCATTAGTTTAGCAAATTCTCTTTTTTTAGGTATGTAGCTTCTACAAGTTTTCTTCTTATTACAACATTCATCAAAGTCATGACTCTTAAGTTTTTTCTTTTTCTTGTTTTTGCCTGGATCAATTGGTTGTCAATAGCTTTGAGCTCCTTATTAGAAAAGTGTGTTCCAAACAATTTTTTTGATTTTTTCCGTTTCCATATGGGTGGCTTCTCCTTAAGAGGTTCTAACTTTTATTCCCTTAGTCTGCAAAATGGTTCAAACCTCTTCTTTACCACATTAGATTCATTAGCTCTCAACTAAGCTACAACTTCAGATTGATTAGGAGTTTTAACCATCTTTCCATCTCCTGTTTCTAAGCAATGATTTGTGGATTCCTTGACAATTGTTTGCTGCATGTATTTAGTAGCAATTGCATTAGTAGAATCAACATTACGACATGTTCCCTTTAAGTTGAGGGACTTATGTAGTAAATTTGAATTTTGGAAAACAATTTATTCATCTTTGGCCCTTAATATGAGTTTACACTCACTACTAGTAAACACGGCTCTAGTAATAGTTAGGAAAGGTTTACCTAGAATTAATGATATATTAAGATCCTCATGTATATTGAGGATAACAAAATCCATAGAAAAGTAACCTTATCAACTTTCACCAAAACATCTTTTAGTATGCCTTTAGGGCATGTGATGGACTTATTAGCTAATTGAATGCACATGCAAGTCAGTTTAGGTTCTCCTAACTCTATGGCATCAAATTAATACTAGCTCATAGTTCTACCAAGTGTAATGGTTAAAAGTTCCTCTAACTTCATCTTGTTTGGCAAAAGGTTCTTTAAGAACCTGTACTTTGGCATCTGCAATAAAGCATCAATAAGAGGTAAGTTAATATGCAATCGTTTAAAAAGATTGAGGAATTTACCAAATTGCTTATTTTGATCAATGTAATCCTACTTTAGGCATTGTGGATAAGGGATTGGTAGCTTGTACTTCATTACTTTTGGTAGCTCTGTACTTTTGTTTAATTTTTGTGGCTTTGTATCATCCTTGCTTTTGACTTCTACTTGTTTCTCAACCATTTCCTCATCAGCCTTCTTTTCAACTTGCTTCTCTCTACCACTTCTCAAGGTCACTAAATTGACATGTTCCCTGGGGTTTGTTTCAGTGTTTCTAGGCAAATATCCTTATGGCTATTTATTCAACATTCTTGCAAGTCGTCCAATTTGATTTTCCAAGTTGTGGATAGAAGTCTCTTGATTCCTCAAAGAAGTCTCTGTTTGTTGCATTCTTGTTCATTAGTTTGAATATGCTTTTCTAAGAGACTTTCTAACTTCTTTTTTGGTTTTGGTGGAAGGGCTATAGGCTGCTGAAACCTAAGTAAAATGAGGTTTGATCTTTGCTAAGACCAGTTCCTTACATGCCACTATTGGCCTTGACTTTGATTCCAACATCCCCATAAAAGATTAAGATGATCTCTGCACCTCAGGTTGTAGGTATTGCTGTTAGGATTATACAAGGGTCTTGAAGGTTTCCCTAAAAAATCAACTTCTTTCGTTTGTTCATTACCTACAAACCCTTCTTAGCAGAAGTTGTTGGGGCTAAACTACGGTTGTTATGAATCGGATCAGAATGATTCAATCTTCTTGCTAAACATTTCACTTGAGTGGCTAAGGATTGTATGGAGTTGAGCTCATCATTTGTCATTCCCCCAAAGTGTATATGTATCAAGATTTTCTTTCAAGTTACTTCATTTGGATTTGTAGGGGCCATATCATGTGCCTTGTTACATAGAAGCACAATACTTTTTAACGGTAGTTGATTATTACTCAATACTTTCAAGGCACATTTGTTGAACAGTAGTTGATGATTGCTTATGGGCTCCATAGACGTATTTTTTGAAACAAAAAACACAAACCTTACCTACACTTTAAGCCTTTCATTATGTTATAATTATTTTTCCCTAACACTTAAACATATTAGAACAGGCAATGGAACTAAGTTCACTTCAAATACACGTTAAGCCTTTTTCTTTCATCTTAGCATTGTTCATCAAAAGATTATTCCTTTTACTCCTCAATAAAGTGGTAAAGTTGAGGATTCAAGTGGGGTTGCTAAAATATTTTTGGGTGATTGTATTCTTGTTGCCACTTGATAAAACGAATGCTTATGCTTATAATTCATTGAAAAAAAATAAAACTTAGGCAAAGATTAAGTTATGATCATCTTAGACTTATGGGGTATTTGTCTTATCTAGTTGTTGTTCATTCTTACAAAGATAAATTTGATTAAAAAGGGATCCATTGTGTATTTTTAGGATACGTCCAATGTCATAAAGAATATAAGGTGTATGATTTGGCTATGGTGAGAACCTTTGTAAGTAGAGATGTGGTCTTCTTTGAGAAGCAATTTCCTTTTGAGGAGCTTGATGTATACTCATTCTTACCCTCTTACCCACAATCTAGTTTGCCGCATATTTCATTTGAGTCTTTTCTAAACACTACTTCTACTATTCTTTCTTCCATTTAACCACCATCTACTGTTTCACCTTTTCCTTCTTCTTTCCTTGCTGAAAATGCTCATTCCCTTTTTGCTTTTGTTGTGCGACATTCTACAAGGCATGTTAGAACACCTAAGTAGTTAAAAGATTACATTTGCACAATCAATAGCATGTGAAATGTTAACCATTGCTCTCAAAAATAAAAACTTATTGATACTAGCAAGTACAATAGGTTACGTATGCAATATAATAACAGTGAAGACCAGGTCAAACTCATAGGAGATGTATACAAACTCTCGTCTATATTAGTCCTATCTAAATCTAGGCAAATCTAATTAAAGATCCTACTTTTAAATTTTAAAACTAATACTAAAACTAATCTACTATAATAAACTAGATTGGGATATTCAGCATCTTTAATAGATTCAATCATGAACCACATAAATAGAAAATTAGTTAATGCTAATATTAAATAAATCTATACTTTTTCTTACCAAATCTTTAATTGGTTTAGTTTTAAAACAATGAAGCACCAGGAAATAATTTCTTTTCTCAAAATAAATAATAACCCATAATTAATTAAATTACTCCCTTCTATCTCTAGACAAGATTTATTTCTTTTCTTTTTTTTGACAACCATATAACAACTTTGGGGTGGTGGGTGGTGGGGGTATGGGGTGGTTCAGACTTAGTTTATCATTTTAAGGGATCAATATTCATACTACTAGGTTAGATAAGAAATAAATTTAATTAATCCGTTTCGGTCCTTAAACCTTAATTGAACTAAAGTACATATCTCTATTTCTTTTCTTTAATGTAACCAATAGAAATTAATTAAAAAAGGTTTTCTCAAACTCAATCTTAATCTGACATATATTCCAACAAATCAAAATATATACTTAGTAATTATGGGATTAAAGATTCAACAAATAGCATATGATTTAGAATAACAAAACACATTGAATAGTAATACAAATAATAAATTCATGATTCTAAGTAAAGTATAGCAAAAATAATAGGTTAAACAATATCCAAGTAAGAATATATAAAAGGAAGGAAAAATACAAAAAAAAAAATTTAACATTTACCTATTTTTCTACTTCAGTTCTTATTCTTTTATTTTCTTTTCATTTTAATCCTCAAAGTCTTTTATATTTGTCAAATAAGTCATTTTGTTACTTCCATTATTTTTTCCATTAGCGAAGATATGTAGTAGCACATGATTAATCCACGTGTAATTATCAAATAAATAAAATAATAAATTTTTAAAAAATAATTAAAAGTATGAAAAAATAAAAGAATTTAAAAATAAGAAAAGAATTAAAAAATTCACTCTAACCACTCTCCATGTTTAGATAAGTTGGATGTGACCCACTAGCTGCTATAAATAGCTACTTAACATCAGCGGGGGAAGAGCTAGGGTTGGGTGGTGTATGCGATGGGTTTCCCACATAAGGAAAAATGAAGGAAAACCATTTGATTGAAAATCGAGTCATTTTTCTCTTTTCTTTTCTTTTTTTTTTTAATTTTAAATTTACGTGATTGTAGGGGCACTCACCACATAGGGGGGAAGGGGGGATGGGGGTGAGCGCTACCATGCCCCCACCCTCTTCGTGCGTGTAATGGTAGGAGACTACCTATGTTCACTAGTAGGTCATACAACCCATTTCTTCAAATAGATTGTATGACTCACTTATCTAAATATAACCACTCGCAACCTCTTATAGTGACTGTTAGTCACCCTTTTCTTGGCCACTCTATTCCCTTATGTCTACAATGGATTTTTTTTTTTATTTTTACATTTTTTATTTCAATTTCTTTTATTTTTAAGGATTTTTTATTACTTTATTTATTTTTAATATTTTATTATACTGTTTATTTAATAAAAATTATACATACCAATAAAATATTACTATATATAAATATTGTAAGTTAAAATATATACTTTTGCTAATTCTTGCCAACGTTAAAGATTTAAATAAAAATTTTAAAAGGTTAAAGGTTGAAATAATAAAATAGGTATATATTAAGGAATTCTATATACTTTTCCTTGGAAGGAAGGAAATCAACCCCAAACCTGATTTATGCTTAAATAATGTTTCTTATCACTTTTAGATATTGTAATTAAAAAAAAAAAAGAAGAAGAAGAGGGAGAGAGAGATCATATTAATTGATTGAGCTGAACTTCAAAAACTCATAATTCATCCAATTCAACTACAAATCAAGATAAACCTGATTTGTTTTCTTATTTTTCTTTTCAATAATTCTAGAAAAACTCAAAATCAAAATATTATCTAATTGAACACCCAGATTCCATAAAAAACACATATAATCATTAAAAGCACAATCAAATCTCACTAATAGATATGTATAAATTGGTACTTATTAGTGTGCTACCAACTGTTATGTCCTATTGCACTTCTTCTTATCATTCTATTTGCATTGTTCCTTATCCCTTGTTTCCTTCTTAGTTTTGCATCTTATCCACTTGATTCCATTGCTTTACTGGCCAATTCTTTTCTACCTAAAGAACCTACTTATTCACAAACAGCTCAAGATGAGCTTTGGGTTAATCGGATGAAGAAAGAGCTTCAAACTCTTAAACAAAGCAATATTCGAGAATCAATATATTTACTTAAATATAAGCATGCCATTAGGTGTATATAGGTACACAAGATCAAATATCAAGCCAATGGAAGTGTTGAGTAATAGAAGGCTTATTTAGTGACAAAGGGGTATACCCAAGTGGAAAGAGAGGATTATTATATCATGTTCTCTCTTCTTGCAAATTTTGGCATGGTTGGAATCTTATAAGCTATTGTAGCTATGTGAGAATGGCCTATTTAGCGAGTAGAAATTAATAATGTTTTTTTTAAGGGTTATTTGGATGAAAAAATAATATGCAATATCCTCTTAGTTATACCAAGGCATAATTTGGGCAATGAATAATGATGAAAAAATAATATGCAACCTTTAGGTTTCTAATCAAACAAATTGCATCATGATCATTCACTATTCATCCATATGATCAAATAATGATGAATTTTTAGTAGTGTTGCTCTATGTTGATGACATGTCGACCATGGGTACACATACTTCTTCTATTATTATTTTGAAAGAGCAATTACATAATACTTTCCCCATTAAGGATCTTAGATTAGCTTGTTATTCCTTGGAATTAAAATATGTTGCACTTCTAAAGAAATTCTTTTGCGTTAAAGAAAATTCATTATTGATATGCTTATTGATGGTGGGTTATCTGCCTCCAAACCTATTAAATGTGTGTTGATATTTTTATTATAGTCGATGCTCTTTTGGATTATCTTACTTTATGTAGGAGAATCGTTTGTCACCTTCTTTTCTAATATCTACTAGGCTCGACGTATCCTATACTGTCTACAAACTTAGCCAGCTTTTGGCTTACCCTCGCGTTACTCATCTTAAGGTCACTTTTCATCTTTTACGTTATCTCAAAGGCACATTAAGTTCGTTTTCTTTAGTAGGATATTCTAACTTTAATTGGGGGCTTGTGTTATGGATCGGAGATCAATAACTAGATATTATACTTTGCATAGCATTACTCTTATTTCATAGAAAACTAAACAAAATATGATCTTTGCATCATCCATTGAGGCCAAATATAAAATCATAGCCATTATAACCAAGAAGTTACTCTAGTTTTCATGTATTCTTTACAATTTATATGTTCATTTTCCTTCACCTATCACATAATTTTGTGACAATAAGTGTGTTCAATTTTTGGTTAATCATCCATGCCTTCATGATTGCACCAAGCATGCTTGCCATTGATTAAATATAAAAAGGGTTTCTCCACCTTCCTATGCTACATCAAAGTTTCAGCTTAGCGAATTTTCTCACAAAAGCTTATTTCATAAGCTCAATTATTGTTTGCTATGTCCACCTAGGGCTTTTGTGTGAGGCTCCACCTAGAGGAGGAGGATTGTTAAGACTTTTATGAGTTATATTTACTTGTACCATTTATTCACACGTGTATAATATACAAAGTAGTTTGTATCGGATATTAGGAAGATCAGTTGGTTTTTGACAAGTAGTATAAATAGACTACTCATCCCTTGACTCGTTCTATTAAAATACATACTGTTACATTCAATCAAATAACACTTTTCAGAGCTTTACATATGTTTTTATGGATTCCATAACTGCGTGCATCATATTTTCTCGAACGTTATATCCAAAATATCCTATTAATAGATTTTTTTTTAGCATTTAGACATTAAAAAAAAAAAAAAAACTTTCTGTACTAGTACTTACTGGCCTGAGCTTTCTCCTTAATAGCTTTAAATGTTTCCATATTTGGCTGCCACTAAAATTATGATGTTGGCTTCGATTTTATCAAAAGCAATTTGTAATTTTAAGACATTGAAGCTCACTTTGGTTATACAATCAGGTATTCTGTATCCAAAAAGGCAATTTGTCAAAACTTAATGTATACGTTTGTTCCTATTAAATTATTAAATTATGAAAATTTCACGTAAAAAAAAATTGGAATTTAAAAGTTCCCCCCTCTCTTCCACTTCCCAAATTGTGAATTTTCCAGTAAAAAGTCAAATTTTTGTTCAATTTTTTCTTTTTTCCTTTTCCAAAGCTGAAGCTAAAGAACAATAGCCCCTCGGACTTTAATAATGAATTGATTCATCGAATTATTTTTTTTTTAAAAAATAGAAATAATGATTACGGGTCTAATTTAGGAAATTAGGATTTCAGTTTTATACATCTCAAAGAAAGGAAAATTGATAATTGTTAAACACACGTTCATAAATCAAAGGTCCTCCAACTAAAGGGTTTTGTTCTCCGGGTCTTTAGAGGAAAATAAACACTCAGTTTCTATTGGTATAAATGATAATTCCCCCGTCCACTTGAGCAAATTATCGTAATTTTAATGCTTTGTACTCGTGAAACTTTTGCTTACCGTTACATCCAGCTTTGTTCTTGTCAAAGCACGGGCTCTATTTTGGGTAAAGAAGGCACAACAGCCTTAAAGCATACATTTATATGAATATTTTAAGCTAGTGTTGTTCATGTTTAGACTACAATTACATTTTGACATAAATGTACAGATGACAACGTTCTAGTTTCATACATTGCTTCGTACTTGTTGTAAGGGGGTGCTTTGAACAGTGGAAAACATCTTTGAATGCAACGCTAGCCAAAGTGTATGGTTGGACATATATTCGCTACCCTAAGTTAGCTATTCCAATAGTAACCTATCAATGACAAATCAAACATATAAACTAGTTAAACGAAATTCTATGACTATATATTATTTCCTCCATTGATGTAGTTAGATATTAATTGGTTGAAACACCATTAAGAAAACTAATTTCGACTAATGAATGTCTAACTTGTATGGCATTTCTATCAATATGTAGACGTGGGAACAAAAAGTAGGCGCCTCGACATTAGAACATATAATGGAGGGAACTTAGAGCAATGATCACATGATGATATTTTAGAGATGTTCAATGACCATCCAAACAAATTCATTAGCCAAAGAAATTAGCAAAATACCACACATATATATCTACCCAATTTATAACTAAAATGGAGGTTAGGTGCCTGAGAGTAAATATCGTCAAAAAGAACCTGGCCTTACGGTTACAGCTCCTTTCACCCAAATTGGCTCTTCAAATTGGCCCATGCAGTAGTAGAGCGTGACATCCTTTCTTCTGCATCAGCAACTTTCCTCTCTTGAGTTTTGTAATTGGACTCCAGTTTCTCTGATTCAGCCAATAAAGAATCCCAATCTGCCATGAGTTCGGTTATTTTGGACTCTATATCCTCTTGTCTCTTCTTTAGCTCTTCCTTTTCCTTGGAGAGTACACTATGTGATTGTTTAAACGAGAGATGGGTCTCACGATTCTTTTCCATTGCCCGAAATATTTGATCCTTCAAAAGTTTTTGGAACTCGTATTCAGAATTGTCTTACTCAAAGGTTAAAAAACTCTAAAGTAATCTCATCAAAGTTTTCCCAAAAGAATACAACCGCCTTTTGCTGATCAGGCAATAGTGCACCCTTAGATAAGCTCAAAAGTCAATAAAGCTTTAGCAAGTCTTTCTTTCATATTCAACTTAAAAAGATCGGTTAGGCATTCCTTAAGGGACTGCTTCGCTTGCTCTAGCTCTTCCAAGCTGGGAGTTTCAGAATTTATAACATTTTCTCTTGCAACTAATCCTTCTTTCCTAAAATAAGGAGAGCATTCGATTAAGCCCTCCAAACGGGCAAAATATGTGTCAAATCTATTAGTTGATGTGGCAACTGCAGATGTAGCAACTGCAGTAGCTCCAACACAAAATGTGCCTATACCATCAATTGGAGGATGTATTCTTCTAACTTCAACCTCAGCTTCCACCACTAGAGTATCATATACAAGAAAGTCTTCTAGCAACTCGCCTAAGGATATGAATTGTTTAACTCCCCCACGTCTCCCTCGCCGATTGAATGTATGCGCCAATTCTGAACAAACATTCGGTGGTGAATTCAATGTAACATGAAAAGAACTTTGTCCAATGAAGACCAATAAGTAAAGAAGAAAAGTAATTTAATATATTTACTAAATATGCACAAACTAAAGATAAGACGTGTAAAACTACTCCGGGAAGAAATGATTCAACCAAAATCCCATGGCTTGAGTAGGAATAGAATGACCCACGCTAGCTTACAAAGGAGTCATAGTTTCACTTGATATTTATGCCCAATTGCACTCCACTCAACTTTCAAGCTCAAGCAAATCAACTAGCTCATCGAGATGAGCCTGAGTTTCAACCTACATGGCTCGACAAGCCCGCAATTCTAATTCAGCTGTAGTCAAAGTCAAACTAAAGTATATACTAAACTTTATTGCATTTAAGTTCAAACTAAAAGGAACATGATTTTTTCTTTTTTTTTTTTTTAAAAAAAGCAATGAATCTTAATCATCTCCACCGATAAAACAATAGAGCTGGAAAAAGCTTAATCAAATTGAGCTGCTAGCTTAATACTTTTCTAGATTGAGTTTGAGCACGAACTCAGTACTTAAATATATCCTTTCCATCAAGTTCAAAATTCTCAATGATATACCATGCTTTTTTTCTTTTTTTCTTTTTTCCAAGCACTTAATAGCAGAAAAATCCTAGATTGAGTAAAGCATTTTCATGGGAGTAATTTAGCGTTGTTTTTGCTTCTTTGTTTATTTTGTTAAACATTATTTATGTGTCCCAATTTATAACTTTGAGATGAGTTGGGAATAGCCAACCTCACCTGAACTAACGTTCTCTATATCCAGGAGCCTCTGATGAATAAGCCTCAAACAGCATACGTTTCCGTAAAAAGCAGTTTTCTTAGATACTGGACCTCCTTACCAATGGCATCCGAAGGAAGACATAGTTGGAGGCATCACCACTTTATGATAACACATATTCTCCAATTGAAAATGATAGGATTGATGCAAAGAAGTTTACTGAATGAAATCAACTTGATAAGATATTTGGAAAACCCGAGTTCAGTAGCATATTTGAAATGAGAGACAATGCCAGTAATAACAAAATACCCATTGTTCTTGAGAGATTATTATTACGCTAATTCACCACCGTAAGACTAAATTGGGCTTCTCCTTCCCACCCAGAAGGCAATGTATCTGATTCTGCAACGTCCAAGTATATGGACAAATGATGATCCACATTGTCTCCTTTGGGAAATAATAATATTCTCCTGCTCAAGAATCAGATGGAAGTAAATGGTGATTCTAAAAAACAATTATAAAACAATATGATAGGTGTAACAGCTCCACAACTAACTGCAAATCACCAAAATCAA
The DNA here is from genome assembly GCA_024138005.1 of Lumnitzera racemosa. Lineage (NCBI taxonomy): Eukaryota > Viridiplantae > Streptophyta > Magnoliopsida > Myrtales > Combretaceae > Lumnitzera > Lumnitzera racemosa. The sequence continues at coordinate 77,726,020 of JAMXBC010000004.1, read as the reverse complement.
ACATAATTACCATTTACTACCAACTACATCGAACGCATCTGAATAATACTTCCTTTCTGTCAACCTAGAAAAGCCAGTGATTCTCCATGTAATTATTGTAGATGGATGGTTTTCATCCGCCATAGCCTTGGAGCTGCTCTTGTCAATAAGTAGTTAAAATTTGGCTAAAGAGTTTCATCAGTCTAATGCAAGTAAAATGTTTTCTCATTCAACAGGGAAAAAGAAGGAAAATTACAGAGTACTGGTTATCAATTGGAGAGCAAATGCAACATATTTGAGAAACAAAAAAGGGAGTGAACTCTAAACATCGTATTATAGAGCACCGGGTCAACAATAGCAACAAGTGATAAAACCTGACTACAAATACTGACCAACTTGATAAAATTAAATAAATGAATAAATTATGCTTTCGCGTAGCAGAATCCTGTCAATGATACATACAGATTACAGCCTATGTTAGCGAAAACATTTTCCCCTTGTCAGAAGCAATATAGAGCTGACTGCTGGTGAATCGATGGCATATACCGGTAATTCAAACTCACACGATAAAGAAAAGGATCACAAAATGGAAGAATTACAACAAAAAAAAAAAATGACCCACGCTGTAAAATTACATAAAACGCAAAAAAAAAAAAAAAAAAAAAAAAATCCTTTTAGATTCGAGGAGACAAAACTTTACTGGAAGATGATATACGAAAAACCGATTGAACTTGTATTAGGGAAAAAAAAAATTAAAGAAAATGAGGCGAAAAAAAAAAACTGAGTGACCTTGTAACGTTATACGATAAAATTCAAATTGATTATTATAGCGAGGCATAATATGTGATTGAATATTATCTATTCTAATAAGCTTTTTTCTACAAAATATCATTATTTTCATGCACAGGCACAGCTACTTTAAACCTCACAGTTCAAACGCCACGGAACACGGTTACGGGTTTGAGAAACAAGATTTAGCAGACTCTCGGTCAACCTTTCAGAGAAGTGTCTGTATTTCCCTGGTCTTATAAAAAGGAAAGGTAAGCCAGTATCGATAAGTTGGCAGGACTATCATTAGGAGTATTTATATACACATAATTTCATTTTACGATTTAAATTTAAAAAAATTTTCATATTCGTCAAAGTTTTTGCGAAAGATTGCGGGCTTTTGGCAAACTTCATAACTACCCCCGAGAAGTTTTTCTGAAGGATTGTGGGCTTTTTGCAAACTTTATATCCCAAAGGTACTGCAACATTATTATTCTTATAATCCGTGGTCCGTTCTGTATTTTTTCAAGTATCGGTTCAACGAAAGGAGTTTTATATGAATATAGCCTATTTTCTAAAAAATATTATTGAAAAGGATTTGTTTTGAAAAAAAAAAAAAGAATATGATATAATGAAGGTACATGTAATATATGTACCTTTAGTTATGGATAGTTTTAACATTGAAGACATATTCAATATATACGTCTTCAGTAATCTATGGATTTGGAATTTGAATTGAAAGCGTATGTACTAGATGTACTTTCAGTATCTCAGTTTCAATTGAAGGCGTATGTATTAGTTGCGTTTTCTGTATAAATTTTAACACTGAAGGTGTATCTAGTACATGCTCCTTCAGTTCAAATTCCACTTGTAATTAAAAACAATTATTATTAAACATAATAATTTCCCCTAGTTTGAAACAATAAAGTAATGTTCTTTCAACTCTTAACTTACAAATTGAATGAAAAATTTAATATAGTAATCAATTATATAAAATCACAATTGGTAGAACGCTTTAACGAATATAGCATATAGGGAAGAAATAGGTACACGAGATGATCATCCAATGACCATACAAGTAGAATACAAGAAAAAATAATTGCAAATTGTAATATTAGAATAAATAAACAATACATCGAATTGCAATATCTAATAAAAAGTAAATTGTATTTCAAATAATCAGTAAATATACAAAATTTATAATGAGTCAACGATAATGTTAATACAATGGCTAAAAAAAGGGAAAACAAAAACAATAGAAAAAACATATGTAATAACGCCTATGCCATTTAAAGGTCCTCATGGCATGAGAAAGAAGTGAATGCCCCTGTCTATCGTGTAACTAAGTAGGTTGAGGTGGTAAATCATCGAGATCAAGTTCCTTAAGAGGAACTAGGTTGGCTGGATGGGTCGAATGCAGTTGAGTGACGCCTTTACCCATGGACGACTGTATAGAGTTGGAATGTTGCTTTTGAGGCGATGGTGGAGTCATAAGATTTACATGTTACTGGAACTCGAGAGTCATGTAAGAGCTAGATCTAACCTTTAAGCTAGATTCGGCTTCCGAGGTAGAGGTAACACCTGACCTAAGGTATGTGTTGCATCCCCGATTGATATGCCTAAAGTCAATGGCATGACGCGCATGTGGTGAGATTTCATCATTGAAGTTTGCTTGATGACATTCAGCTCAAGCCTTGCTTCCTCAAACTTTAGCTTTACCCTTAAGTAGTGCACGAGGAGCTAGCTTATTCTCATCAACAGGTGGTCCCTACTCTTTGTCGTGATCTATATAGGGTGGCTCATGTACGCCTTCTTGATGTGGGTATAAGATAAGGCCAATGTGCTACTCAATGAAATAAAGTACTTTATCTACAATACCTTGCATTGTAAGATAGTTAGGTGCCAGTTTAACATTCTTGACTTAGTCCACCTAAAATAAGTAGAAAAACAGTTGTCGGTACATATGAAACAAGTATGTACGTGTGCAAAAAAAAAAAAAAAAACAATTTTAGATGTACATACCAGTCGACCGATGACAGCTCTATAGTATGTAATATATCATCGAGTGATCTATCTATATTATGGGTAGTAACTCTTGTCAACCTCTCAAAGACCCTAGATGTGTAGTAGGAATTTATATCTTTATCCCCAAGCCTAGATGTAAGAAGAATGTGTGTTGATCCGGTCAACATCCAACCTACCCTGGAGGTCTAACTGGTGAAGCTGCTTTGAGGTGTTAACCTCTTGTAGGACATATTGGTATCCCTCGAATTGCCAGATGACACGGTTTGAAAAGTACCACTCAATGATGTGGAAACATATAATTAGTACCAAGACAATCCAAATGTTGCGTGGAAATATAGTAGTGAGGTAGCAACTACAACAACTCCTCTTTATTAAACTCCTAAACAATCTAATGGGTACAAGAAAAAAGGAAAAAATAAATAAATAATCAGTAAAACAACAATGTTTATCACTTACAAATGAGAAAAGGACAACAAAGAGGATAACTTATCGTATCATACTTGTTGCGTCGTCTGTATGGCAAAAGCTGTGTTGTACGCATCTATGACATGGATCGGATATTGAGTCGTATCCTGCATTACTCTCCATCCGGCCACCAATGGCTTATTCTCGATGATAATAAACCTATATCAACTAAAGAGGGTGACATATGGGAATCTATCCCAAGCCTAGACCTGCAGTAGAATCGTAGACCTTCTTAGCTCATATGCATCAAATGACGAGGTAGAGCACAGTTATCGGTATAACTATGTCAAGCAAGCGCTGTCCCAACTAAACTGCCCAACTACTGAAAAGTCCTCTAGCAATGGTAGGAATATTAGGTAAATAAGGCAGTAGGGTTTATTTATAAATATGAATTCTTCCATCAAGCTGAATATGTACGTACGTGCATACTGTTAGATCGTTTCATCGTTCGCCTTACAGGGACGTATCTGGAAGTGGCCCTACAACTACATCAAAGATAAGCGAGCACCCTTCATTCAAGCAGGCTTCATGCCTAGCAATCTCTCTCCTATGTCACCTCAGCTTTCCTCATCATTCGTCTGTACTTAGCTTGCTATCGCGAACCCCTCAACTAGAAGTCCAAGCTGGACCTCTACATCCTGCAATATGATGGTTGCCTCTCTAGTAGGTAAGTAAAACGTGTATATTTCGGGCTTCCATCTCTCGATAAGTGCCATAGTTAGATACCAATCTAACATAAATAAATGGGAGTCGTATAACTCCCCAAATTCCAACCTCCTGTATGTAAGGCTTTACCCTAGGATAAAGAGGAATATCCCGTTCATCCTTATGTAACGACATCTCATTGCGCCGAACTCGTAGTGTATAGATTGCTTCCTATACAAATATTCAATGAAGTTAGCAAGTGAGACATCTTTAATAAAATATTTTATTATAGATGATAATGACATTACTCATCCTATCCTTCTAAACGACTTGTGAACGATAACTGGCCTGCTTCGGAAGTACACGTGGATTAATCGATCATGGTTCCATCTATCTTATGAACACAAACAAATATGTTTAGTACACCTAAAAAAAAAAAAAAGAAAGAACAAACTTGTTAATCATTACAGCTATGCATGTATTATAATGTAATGCTTAGATAGAAAGGAAATATGTACTAGCCCTATTAATCTTTGGACACCTCCTCCTATTATGTCTTTCCTGCCCACATATGTTGCATGTAGCTTTATTTGACCGCTCTCAGACATCTATCTCTACGTGATATCGCTTACACTTAGGTTTACCTTTCTTTCGTAATAAGTCAATGTTCAAGTAGAGATAAGAAAAGATAACTTGCGGCCACTTAAGCTCATCACCAATTGGGTAAAAATTAGCTCAGTAATAATTTATCTGGTTTGCCTACTTATACCATGGCCTTATTGTCAATTTGCTATCCACCTTCATGCTCGCTGCAGTAGCATATGCATGGGAGCAAGGGATCCTATATATTTACCACTTTTGATAAGTGTAAGTGTAGCCCTTGAAGTCAACTGTATGTGTTATTCCTCCTCGCTTCAATCCTATCCTCGTCATTTGACTACCAGTTAAAATCTCGAAAATATTGTTATGGAAGCTAAATGAAATGAATTTTCGTGCGCTTGCCCACCCCCTCCAAGTTTCATACATCTTTAGAACATAATCAGTGTAGGTCTTGCCAGCATTGATTGCTTCCTTAGCGTCCTTATGCCTCTCTTCCCAATAGGCAACACAGTTGTAAAATATCTTCTTAACTAATATAGTGATGGGTAATCCATATGCTGATTTCAAAACGAAGTTATAATTCTCGACAATATTTGATGTCATGTATCCAAAATGGTAACTTCTATCATATGTAAGAATCAACCTTTCCAAATCAACATTATTAAACCATATGGGAGTGTCCTCCTCAGCTTGGGCCAAATTCTCCATGAAATATTCGAATTTTCTTTGCTGTGCTTGAACACCTGCAAACTATACAAGTTTCTTGCATTATTAGTTTTTGTGGATTGTATTAAAGTTACTAGTAACGTGTAGCAAACGGTATCTTTAAACTACAAACGATGGCTACCAACTGATTGATGGTTCCTTGTATGTGAAATTAATACTGGATGCCCTGTCAGATATAAGACTTTAGGTGTCTCTCTTTTGGCCGATTACATGCACTTTAAGTTTACGTAGGAACCATCCTTAGGTTTTTACCGATTTTGTGTCAACAAAAGTAAATGTTAATAGAACTATTGAATTGTCCCCATCCATACTACAAGCTACTAACAACTTATGCTCGTACTTTCCGTATAAGAATGTACCATCGACATATACAATAGCTTGAGAGTATTTAAAAGCTTCAATACACAGCTTAAATGTCCAGAAAACTCACTTGAATTGGGACTGACCTTGCTTTGGCGAACTACTCTACCCCTATTTCACTTGTGTCCCCGGGTTGCCGTATATCATCTCAACAACCTTTTGCTTAGCCTAGAAAACCCTTATATTGCTTACGATGTACCCATGTATAGTTTGTACGTTAGCTGCAAGATTGTGTATCTTAACATCAAGGTTGTTTTGTACACTATTGATGAATAGTGTAGCCATTATGTTACCGTCGAGTTGAGGATGATTTTAGTTCATCATCGGGGTCACATAAGTGTGTGGACCCTCTAAAATTGTTACTTTGAAAAGATCCTTTACTTTCTTCAAGCAAACTTGTAGCCTCTACTTATAACCCTATTCTTTCTTCTTATAGTAGGCTGCGTATACATTCGGTTTTGAAATGTCCACATTAATATCATAGCAGTTCCTTACATGGAACAACTTCATCGCATCTATTCTAAGCTTCACAATCAGACACTTAGGGTTCCGATTGGCTGAAAGATCCGATCGAGTCTAAATTATAAGTAAAGTTAGAAATATTAGTAAAAATAATCCCGTAAGTTCGAATTTAAGAAAATAAGCAATAAAAAAATATAAAATTTCAAAATTTTAAATATATAACTTGTTATTTATCGAAAATGTGTAAAATACATTTCGATAATTAACGAATTACTAAAAATAAATTGCATGTATACTAAAAATTATAGAATAAACTAAATAATATTTAGGAATATTTATTTGTACTATATATGAATTTACATGTAGGTAGAAATACGCGTAATTACTTAAAATACGCGAAATGTGCTAAAATAATAATAAATAATTAAAGAAAATTCATAATTAATTAAGAAAAAATCAATAAAAATTAGGAAAAATCCAGAATTGAGGTGTGGCAATCTGGAATTGAAGAAACAAAATCAACCAATTAAAATGTAATAAATAGAAAGTGGAAAAAAGATGGGACAAGGCAATTATCTTGTCTCATTAATGCATAATAATTTTCCTAATGTTCTATAAATAGAAAGAAAATTTCAAAAGCTCATTTGATCAGTTTGGAGAGTGAGAAAAATAGAGAGAGGCGAAACTAAGAGTAAATTAGGGATTTAGAAAAAATCACAAAAAATCTATACAATTAGGGTTTCTAAGGAGAACCTAGACCTAACGAGTAGCTAAGAGTGGACAGCCAATACCATCATACGATGGTGGTAGCGCCTAGGTGGGCCAGTACATCTATGGCCACCAATGGTGGCCGGAGCCACCTAAACTGATTAGTTCGATTTCCAGCCCGATTTTATTTAATTTTGAAAAAATATTAAATATTCTTAGAAAATTATGAAACTTGTTATTCTGGAATATTTTTATATGTATTTTTTAGAAAAAAAATATTATTTTGATGAAAATATGTTCCGTGATATATGGTCCTTAAGAAATCATGCAAAACCGAGCATGTTTCGCTTTAGAAATAAATGACCTTAGGAGTATGGTTTTGAGCCCAAAATTTCTGTGCAGACTGCTCAAATGATATAGAATAGTACTATGAAGCCCGTTTTCAAAAATTAATTTTATAAATTTTTAGATAATTTTTAGGCCTTAAAATGAGGCATAAAATGGGTAATTTAGGGTTAATTAAGTAATTAAATAATTAATTGCTGATTTAGTGAATAATTATATGTTTTAGGATATTGAAATCTGATGAAATATGATACTTATAGCATTTAGGGTGTTAGATGTAATTATTAGGCTAATTACGTAGTAAATAAGTAATAGGGAAAAATAATAAATTTTAAGTTAATTTTGTAAATTAGGATCATTAGGTATAAAATCTGATTTATGATGAATTTAGACATTTTGAAATGACAATTGATGTTAGGAGATAGTAATTAGAGTAATAGAAATATTAAATGTGTATTATATACATAGTAGGTGATAATACATAATATGTAATTATTGAAAATATAATAAATAGAAGATATTAGAATAAAAATTGATATTATATAAATAATAGGGATATATAATAAATCTGATAAAAATCTTGGATTTATGAAATTATATGAAAAATATAAAAATTTCTCACATTAAGAGTAAATTCGGTATACTAATAAGGATTTAAGTGTACCGAGTAGAATGAAATATTGACTAGGGGTAATTATGGTATTTAGGATATCTGAAGTAATGTAATTAATTTCACATTATGAGTTGAAACGAGTTTCAAGAGTTCAAGTATAAAACAGTACTTAGAAATTGAACTAAAACCAAATTTAGAAATCGATGCGAAACTTGAACCCGAACTTAGCCCTAAACCCAGAATAATTGTAAAAGATTTGAGAACCTAGATAATTGGACATATTAAACCCTAAACGAAAGATAACAATAAGTGTTATAGGATAAAACCAACTTATAATAGTTATATGAAAAACTGAAACCACATTTGTGTTATAGAGATGATCGGCAATGGCCTAAGCGAGCCGGACCTCAAGTAAGTGAGCGAGGAGTCGAGGTAAGTTGGGATTAATATGATGCTATATTTTGGAGGCTTGAAATTATACTTAGTTGTGCTTGTTAGATAATTGGTTGTATGCATATACTTGATTATAAGTGATGCTATGATTCTATTTGTTATTCTAGCTTGTATTGTATGAAGTGATTGATCATCCTAAACTGAACTTAACAAAGGTATAACTTGTAAACATAAATTGAACTTGCATAGTAACCCATTAAGAGAACCCTAAGATTCTCCAACCAAATACCGACCCATTCGAAAGGGATAGCGCCGAATGGTATAATAGGTCTCTTCTTCATCTTTAGTCGAACTAAGTGATAGGTGAGGAGGTCACGGTAAGGGTGAAGTCAATGGTTCGAAGGTAATCGCGGGAGGAGCGGTATCTCTATTGCATAAGTCTAGGTTTGGTTGTGAGCTGTTGCATTAATGGTAACTCCTCAACTTGGATTAAAGCGAACGTAATTTCTCTAATCTCACAATGGGCCGAACAACGTCGTATGATGGTATTTACTTAAACATGCATTGCACCAAATGATTTGGTTGATAACTTTGTTGTGTTTATGGTATAGTTTTAAGCCCTCCATCCTAACTTACTGAGTTGTGGTTGCTCACATCCCTATAGACGTTATGCAGGTGCTAGCTAAGAAGTGGCTTACAACTACTTTGAAGCTAGCAATTGGTGGACCCTAGGGAGTGAGAAAAAATATTTGAAGAATAAACATATATTTTTAAGGTCTAAGCTTTTATTTTAAAATTTTTCATTTCTGAATAATATAATAACTAGGAAATATGTTACTGTGAAATGTTGTAAACGATAATTGTCATCGATAATTGTAATAACTGAATTATAGTGTATATATATATATATTTTCTCACTTTCTTAGGTAAATAATTTATTTAAATTACAAACTGTTTACTTCAAAACGGGTTAGTCATGGACTCTTTGTGTTGATCAAGTCTAGGATAGCAGTTGTAAGGCCAACTTCTATTTTAGAATGGTTTACATGGCGAAGCTATTACGACTCTACCATTTCGAGGCATGACATCTATGAGATCTTTCTTCGTATTGAAACGTATACCGATACTTAATTCATCGGAACTATTGATGTTGCTGTACATTTCATTGACATGTCTCTTAAATGTTATGTAGCCGTTGCCATTGTATTAACTGTTGTAAAATAGGGTGGGATCTCTCACAAGCCTATCCACCAATTCATTTATTAGCGGAAAGTCTTAAAATTGCCTACTAAATAACACTTCACCAGTACACTGATGGGGCTTGCTTGGGCCGTCTTCACAAAATGGCTGGACCGATATACTGCTCCCAACAACATATGGTCTCAATTAGGTCTCTCCCAAATCTTCAGCGTAGTCGTCTCTGAGGCCAACATCATCCTCATCACCATCCCTATCATCCTCATCATCCTTATCACTATCCCTATCATCCTCCCCATCATTGTCGACATTTATGTCCATATGCATTCTTTCTACATATGGATCATAAGACTCTTAATGTTAAACAATGGGAGCAAATCCTTCATCAAGTTGCTCTTCTGTGATATTCACATGCTTATACTAAGAGAAATCCATGTATGGTTCATTTGATTGATCTACATTTGTTTGCTTCGCACTGGTCATCGTTGAATGCACATTGGGATCTGGAAGGGTTGGATTGTTTGGCTCATGTATTTCATGTTCGTATTGAGCACTTAATTGCCCAATAGTAGCCAATGTGCCTTATGTACACTTCTTGAATGCTTCATTCCCCCAAAAGATTTTGCTATTTTAATGAAATTCTCAACATCATCATTGTCTCTAATAGCCATCAACTTGTAGACAACTCCGGCATCATGAAAAAAAAGATGCCTATGCATGAATTCAACACCACTCAAGTCAACTCCGGCCCATTCATAAATTCTCCGATTGAAATGAGAAAAGTTCGAATTTTTTTTAACTTTCAACTTCTTAATGGGCTCCCTATTATACTCCAGCCCCAACTACCCATCATTATATTTCCATTTGCATGAACCATAACCTTCACATAATCTACCATTTTCACTCTAGTAACGCCACAATGTATCGAATATTTAGATGATATTAAAAACTTTATCTACATACTAAACGACAACTTTACAAAATGTATTTAATCATCTTGTTAAGTTATGTCACGTACTCCCTAACTTTAATTATTTAATTCGATACAACACAATCAAAACCCAATACACACACACACACGCGCGCACACATACACACGCACACACACATACGCGCACACGCATGTGCGCACGCGCGCGTGCACACGCACACACACACACGCATGCACGCGCGCTCACGCGTACACACACATACACATACACACATACAATAATTTCCACCTATATTCCAACATTTTTCATAACCACATTCGTATAACTTATATACTGTAATACCAAAAATTCCTAAATTTAGTTAATATATAATAAATTTTCATGAAATATTAATAATTTACATAATTTAGGGTACATTTATGATCGTAATTAACTAACAATTTTTTTCTAAAAAAATAATTGTATAATGTCAATTATTAGTAACATTAAAAAAAAATCATACATATAAATTATAGATTATTACCTGTTTCAAACATACACTTATGTTAAAAAATGGTCTGGTACTTTAATTATAGGTTCCTTCGAGTTTTCTCTATGTTTTATAAATTTTCAGAAATTGATATATGTAAAAATGAAATTTGGCCGCACGGATTAAGGTTTATATAGTTGATATGGTGAAGGTGTATACACTATATGCGTCTTTAGTGTAATTCATTATAATTGAAGGCATATTTAATGCATGCGCCTTCACTATATCATACTTGTATTTTTTTTCAAAACGAGCCATTTTCCATAATATTTTTCGGAAAAGAGATCGTATTAGTATAAAACTTTAATGAATGAGATTTAGTGAATACAAACTAAAGAATAAGATAGAAAAATCCTCAATAATATTATCGAAAACAGATAAAAAATAAGCATAGAAGTTTAATAGGTTATTAATAAATTTCTCAAATTTAATATTGTTAAAATATTTATTTTTTTAGTTTCCAAACAATATTAGGTAAGCAATTTTAGTTTGATCAAGATAAAACTTTTATTCAAAATAGTTCCACATTTGATTACTTTTTTATTATAAATTTTTATTGGATTGACTAATTTTAAGATAAGTATTTAGTATTATTTTTATAAGGATAGAGCCAATAAAAGTATCTGAACTTTTATATTTTTTTATTTTAATACTTAAACTTTAAACTCGTTCATTTTAATATCTCAATTTTTTAAATTAAAAAATTAGTATTTTGATTATAACTATTATTATTATAAAATAATATAATAACATAAGTTCATCAACTTTTATTTTATTTCCATTTTAATGCTTAAACTTTATTTTTTTTTTCTTTTTGATACTTTAATTTTTTAAAGTGAAACGAATAGATATATTCTTTGTAATAGTCTTTATAAAAACATTATAAAAAATCAACTAATAATATTGAATGATTACAATATATTTGAAAAAAAAAAAGAATAAAAAATAATATACTGGAGTCTTGAAATTTTATTTGATGTGATTTTTGTAAACGATCTTAGACTTTTACAAGTTTTAATATCAAAAAATAAAATATGATGTGTATTATATCATTATTTATCATCAATAATAATAATAATAGAAAAAATGAAGATGGATTAAAATAGATATATAAATGATTATCTTAGTTAATCATTATTCTTTATATTTTTTTATAATGTTTTTATGAAAGTTATTATAAAGAATATCTATTTGTTTAACTTTAAAAAATTGAAGTACTAAAATAAAATAAAATAAAATAAAATTTGAGTATTAAAATAGAAATAAAATAAAAGTTAATATACTTATATTATTATTCTACTATTTTATAATAATAGCAACTATAATAAAGATACTAACTTAAATTATTTAAAAAATTGAGATACTAAAATAAATAGATTTAAAGTTAAGATACTAAAATAAAAAAAAAAATAAAAATTCGAATATTTTTGTTGGTTGATCCTTATTTTTATATTATTATACAGGCAATCAAATTTCCAATGGTATATGGTTTGCAAAAATCATGTACCATGTCTAAAAGCTGCATATGATTGAAAAAGTTGACTCAACGATTGTCTTTATCGATGGTTCAGGTAGGATCAAATGGCTTGATATAGAGCCGAAAGGATCAATATTTCAATGGTTTTAATAATACAACTACAATAAGAATAATATTTAATAAGGAAATTTAATTAATTTACTGAAAAGGATCTTGTACATGAATGCCTCACCCAAGGTACAGCTCTTTGGTCTAAAAGAATTCGTCCTCTAACAAAAGCTTCTAAACTATATAAAAAAAAGGGAAAAAAAAATTGTGGTATAAAATGAGATTTCCACTTCTTCGACTCTTCTGGCAAAGTAATCCGTTGGGCGATTTCCTTCACTCAACACCGTCACACAATAGCCCTTAAGCATCAAATCAACTGTCGGATAGGCCGGGCGAAGTCGAAAGCTTTCTACTCTTTTTTCTTTTTCCTTTTCAATTGTGTTATAACTTCGATGAAGAAGATCCGATTGTTAATTCATTTCAGTTTAAGACTTATAATTATGCTATTAGGCTTAATAGTTTTAGCAAAACGCTTCTCATTTCCGTTGGTAATTGTAATTTTATTATTTTACAACCAAATATGAATATTTTTGGTAAATTCAACCGATAGCAAAATTTTAATTTACACTATTGTCAACTAGTCTTGCTCATTGAGGTCGAACCGGCCTGAAACTGTTGGTTTACTGACCTAATGAAGGTTGAATTGTGATCGACCTAGCTGATCACAATTCTAAACTGGTTCGTTGGCTTTTGAACTGTTTTTTTTTAAAGACTTTTAATAGTTAATTTTTTATTAATTTCAATAATATCTCATTTTTTTATTAATTTTCGAGTTGATCCAGTTTCAATTTTTATGTATTTGTCCCCCCAAATGTGACATCCTTTCTCTCTTTTTTTTTTCCTAAATTGTATTAATTTGTTAATAATTTCTATTTTTTTATTGCTTTTCTACTTAATGTGGTTCTAACTTTTTATTTCCCCCTCTCAAAATTTCTCTTTTCCCCATATTCAAGTCTTTAACATTTAATAAGTTTTACAAAAAAAAAACTTATATTAATTTAAATTGAATTTTTCATTTATCCTTAACATATAATCAACTTATGATTAGTTTTCTATAATTAGTTTGATCATATTATTTTTAACAAATTATCATTCATCATCGTAAAAAAAAAAAAGCCTTGATATGTCATGATTTAATAAATATCATCCAATTATTTTTTTTCAACTTAATGACTTCACTTCTTTTTCTTTATCTATCTTTTTTTTTTCAAAGGGTTGAATTGACCAAACAGATTTGTTGGTTTGAACGATTCCTATTCCTTAAATCACTTGGGCCCTTAAGGCTTAGGAATTCGGGAGCAATTTATGCCCGACCATTTTTGGGTATAACTAATTCACGATTTGGAATTAGTCCTTACACGAATCTACCGCGAATAACTTGAGTAACTTAATGCCTTATATTATGATAAAAGTACAAAGCAATAGCAAGTTTGACCTTTTTCATCACACACTTAGCCATCTAATGCAAATTTATCACTAAATGAGGACCAATCTTTGTTTAGCTTAAATCTAGTAACAGGTGCAGACCAAGTAACACATCTCAATAGATTTATTATTTACATAGGAATGGTTTTATTTTGTCAGATATTCACCCCTAATATCTAAATCTAGAGCTTGAAATATATGAAGTAGATCATAAAATATAAAAAATTAGCTATATTAAAAAGATTACTTACATTTATGCCAATAGGTTGAGCTATATCAAGAAAATTCATTTGGCTCACTTAAGAGAGAGAGAGAGAGAGAGAGAGAGAGAGAGAGAGAGAGAGAGAGAGAGAGAGAGAGAGAGAGAGAGAGAGAGAGAGAGAGAGAGAGAGAGAGAGAAACTAATAATATTAAAAATTTCAACTCATTTATTAAGTATGAAGTATATTAACTTGCAAGCTTCATTTAATTAGTGGGTTGAAGTAGGCTGACACGTCATCTAACAAATTACCTATCAATTAATAAAAATAATATAAAAGGAAGCTGAAACCAGGGATTATTTTATATAATATATATATATATATATATACAATTTGAATGCCATCTCAATATTACTCTTGCTCTTAGAGATAAAACAATAATGAGTTCATTAATTTTCCAAATTAAAACACATAATTATAGAATGATAGAAGGATCAATACCAATGGTTGTGATATATAGGATATATTTCAAATTAATGAAAATTGCTTTTGATTCTAAGGCATATAAAATGGATAAAAGAGGGCAAACTCTTCTTATTTAAACAAACTTAACCAAAGCCAATGTGTCCGTCCCAAAAATGATTCAATGGTCTTAAGTCAATTTACCTGAACATTGGGAAGTAGAAAACGTACTTCCTAAACGACCAATATATAATACTGAACTGTTAAATGGTATCCAACATCCAGATGGTAAGATTACCATCCAATTCAATAGAAGGTCTTTTGATTAACCAAATAGACCCTTGGAAATAAGATCTATGTCATCTTCTTCTAGGAGATTAGTAGACCTTCCAAATCCTCCACCAATAATTTATACTCCATACCCTACCCAATCTAATAATCCACAAGATAGGCAATCAAATATTCATGATAATCCATCTCTTTTAGGAATAGTTCATAATAGGTTTGGTATAACCTAATCAGTTTATCAACCAAACGAACCAGAACATGGAGAATCTTCATTATCAGAAATAGGTGATTCAGAATTAAATGTCATAGAAAGACTTTTGGAACCAGATAGGATACTTTTAAATAACGAATTCAATTCACCCAAAAATGAGAAAATTAGAAAACGGTACTTTGAAACATTTAGTAAAATCAAAATGGAAATAAAAGATGAATATTATAATTTCATGAAAGAAATTGGAATTCAGATATATTTCTTTGAATAGCTTGAAGAATATTATCTGAAACCCAAAGAAATTAATGTAATTAATGGATGCTTCAAGTGGAAACTAAGTGATGGACAAATAATAGAATCAAATCATCCACCATTAAGTAATATAAAAGTGGTTCACAAAAATAAGGAAATAACCCTTGCTCCTTTTACAAATGCTATAGATAAAGAAGGTTTAGGAATAACAAAAATAATAAATCAAAGTAATTATACTAATCAGCATTTGCATACAATAGGGGAACGATTAAACATAATAGAAGAAACAATTGATAATGAAATTAATAAAACAAGTGAAAAGTCCTTAAAAAATAAAACCAATAAAAATACACCTTTATTCAAACCTTTTGAAATGCCTAAAAATCTCAGTAATAAATTTTTAAAAACCTTAGAAGATAAGAAAAGAATACTAAAAAATAAAACAATGAAAGAAGAAACTTCCTCTTTAAAACCAATAAATTTTTTAAATATGGATACACCAACTCTAATTAGAAAGGATTTATTATTGATGATACACCTTCAGAAAAAATAAATGTTTTAGATTAAACAAATACTGAATCAATAAATGAAACAATGTCTAACATTTCTTTAAAAGATAATATTAGAGAATCAAATGATGAAGTCAATAAAATCAATTGGAAAGAACCACAAAAATTGTATTATCAGAGAGCAACGCCTCCCGATATACTAATTGAAGAAAAAAATGATAATTACCAAAATAAATACTCAATAAGATCTACATATGAATGAAATATAGATGGATACTCAGAACAAAAAATTTTCAATGTTCTAAATCAAATGATAATTTTCTCAAATACTAATGAAACTGTTCCAAATGTTACTGATTACCAGGTAGTGCTCCTTTTAATCTCCGGTTTCATTGGATAATTAAAAGGATGGTAGGATAACTATCTTACTGAAGAATAAATAATTAATATCCTTACCTCATGCAAAATTGATGAAGACAATAGGAAAATATTAGATGAAAATAATGAACCAATTCAAGATATGGTGAACACTTTGATATTCTCAATAAGTCAACATTTCATAGGAGACCCCTCGCATATTAGGGATAAAACTTTAGATTTATTATCTAATATGAAGTGCCAATCCCTAGGAGAATTTAAACAATATAAAGATATTTTCTTTCAAAAAGTCTTTCTTAGAAATGATTATAATCAACCCTTCTGGAAAGAAAAAATTTTAGCTGGTTTACCAAAATTAATAAGTGAATAAATTAGAAAATTACTAAGAAAAGAAAACAATGGTGAAATTCCTTATGATAATTTGTCATATAGGGAATTAGCATCATATGTCAATAAAATAGGAACCAATTTATGTAATACTATAAGATTACAAAATAAATAAATAAATAAATGAACAGCGCTTAAAACACCAAAGCGTTGGTGATTTTTGTGCTCAATATGACCCCTCTTTTATTGATAAGAAATTGAAAAATAATAAAAAATCCCCTTATACTTCTTCAAATTGTCTTCAATGCTTACATAAAAAATCTCGAAGAAATTTTAGGAAAAAATCATTTAAAAAATTAGAAAGTGAAAGGAAATCACCTAAGAATAAAAAATATAAAAGAAAATCATATAAACAACTAAGATGTTATAAATGCAAAACAATTGGTCATATAGCAAATTTTTGTAAGATAAATAATAAACTTAATGAATTAAATTTAGATGAGCAAACAATGGAAAATATCTTGCAAATATTCTGTGAAAATAAATTCTCTTCATCAGAAAATGATTGTGACGATAGAATCTAAATCAATGACATGGACTCCACTTCATCCTCATCAACTGAAGAAAATGATGAAATTAATATGTTAACAAATGATGAAGAAGAGATTCTTAAAAGAATTGATCAAATGTCTAATAATAATGAAAAATTTGAATACATTAATAACTTTAAAACCAATACAATTCTTATGCCAAAATTGCCATATAACGTTAAGGAAATCCTTGAAAGAGGTAAAAGAAAACATAAAAAATTAATAACAATAAGTGACCTACAAAATGAAATCAACATTCAAAAACAAGAAATAAGAGAATTAAAATTAATGCAAATAAAACTTCAAAAAGAATTTTAGACGATTGTATTTGTGATAATCTAAATTTTATATTTTCTAAATCACTTAAGATGAATCCTTAGTGGAAAATCTTAATATCGTGATAAGCTTACTAAGACTTACCATAAATCCTGTTCTGATTAAGGGTAGCAAAAGGGTCATAAATTGAAAACCACAATATTAGATTGAATTTAGTCTTGTGATCTAGATTTATAATATTAAGATAAGTTAGTCTTTTTTTGAAAATATGAATTTACTTAGAAGATCTATATCCTCATCTAGCTTTGCTCCCACTGAGTAGTAAAAAAAATTTATGTTAAATAATAGAGATGAAATATAAATAAAAGATTTTGATAAAATAATAGATGAATAGAAAATACTAAAAACTTCTTATGATCAAATATACCAAATAGGCAAATGGAAAATTTTTGGGAAAAATGATTATGTTATAGCCATAGAAGAAAAAGACATTCCAGTTTGTTATGGCTTAACAACAATAAAACACTTAAATACAGATTCAATAAAAAAATATGCAAAAGATTAGAATTATATGCATCTAGGTTTAGTCCAAGTAAGAGTAAAACCTCTTACTAAGCTAGGTCTAGATACCTCTGTCTTTATGGTTGTCTTGATCCAATTTAAAATTGAATCTTTTTCACACCAATTCCACATTTTGAAACTATCCCACCATTTGACCTTATACATTCTGACTAAATTAATGGTATTTGACATCCGATCTGGCTTGTAATCAAACCAGTAAGTCATAACCTAAGATATTCCAATGTGAACAAAATATAACATTTCTTTTTGAAGGTTTTTCTCATGGGATGTAGGATTGTATTCTTTCAGGAAAGTGTTGAATCCATTTCTGGCACTTTCACGAATGATTTTGGAAGTTGCACCAAATTGTTCCCACTAGAGTGTAAACCAGTTTGGAATATTTGAAGAAGAATAATTATAAAAAAAATATTAACTAAGTATGTAATCTTTTTTGATTCATTTGATAAAGCACATTCCACCATGCCTGCTTATAATTATAATAATTATAAGTGGCTCAATGACTTAATTGTGCAGAAAATGGTTCTAAATTGAATTTTATTGGAGTGGTTAGATAAGTCCTTCATTCCTTCAGTCTAAATTATAAAAAATAGAAATTTTACTGTGTCTTCTAAATATTAATTATATTCAATTAAATCTTTTCCGTTATTATCTTTTGTATTTTGAGACATTTATATATATATATTATGTATAAATAAAAGAGATAATAGACATATAAGTATCACAAAACCAAGATTACATTACAAGCTGCAGGAACTATACTGATTCCTCTGTGCTCTAAAAGGCATCTGCCATCATTTTTGTCCTTAGGCAAGTCCTCAAACTCGTGGTGCACCCACCAATCTTTTCATATGAATTTCTATAACGTACCATCGTAAATGATCGACAACAAATTATGCTTTTTGAAGATCCCTAGGTGCATGCAATTATTAAAAACTAAAGTTCTCAATCGTATGCAATATCTAAGAATTACATGTAGAAAGAAAGCAATACTGTTTAAGTTTGTCAAAATAACTGGCTAAACTAATTATGAGTCTCATAATAGAGTAATCCTATGAATCTCCAATAATCCTACGACTAAATAGGTAATAATCCGAAGGCCAAAAAAATAGTTAATAATCCAATACTAATATAATAACATTGCCTATGTAGGTTCTCAATAAAATAAAACATATCTCATAGAATAAGTTCTCGTAATAAAATGAAACAAATTAATAAAATTATTATGCTCAAAGCCATATGATGGAATACATCTTTAATGCAATAGCAATATGGCATGATTCCCGTCACCTTTGCTGGAGTATCATTTTATGGCTTCGTAAGCGGGAAGACAAGAACTTCCTGAAAAGCAACAAGAGTAGAAAATAGTTAATCGAAGTAAAATAATGCTTGGTAATAGTTACTACATATCGGCACATGTGCTGGAGTTTCATTTTATGGCTTCATAAGCGGGATAGTTAGTTGAAATAAAATGATGCTAGCTAACAGTTACTACATACCAGCACATGTTCGCGTGTGTGTGTGTGGAATATCATTTTATGGCTTCATAAGCGTGATAGGTAGTTGATATAAAATGATGCTTGCTAACGGTTACTACATACCAGCACATGTTCACGTGTGTGTGCCTGTACGCATGTGTATATCTATATGTATGTGCACACGTGTGCATGTGTATGAGTTACATGTATGCGCACATGTGTGTGTCCTTTGAACTAAGTTGGCCACTCACTAGCAATGAGACTCCAACCTATAAATATGAGTAACGTCCTTAGGTTGAGGGATGATTGACACTCCTAGGAACTCCTTATCATTACTTTCACACTCAAATTTACCTACTTTTCTTACTAACTTGAGTATTAAAGGACCTTTATTTGCTACGCCAAAAGGGGGCTTTTTGCAAGTACTTGGTGGTCCATGACCGGTAAGTCGAATTGACCAAGGAGACACCCCAGTGATACCCACTATAACCAGTATACACTTAGTTAGCTTTAATTCATAATATTAGTTTAATCAACATGTTTAGTTAATGGGTCAGTATTAGCAGGTCTTGTAACCTACATTTCTAAAGTGGGTCGTCACCTATTGTTCCAAGGGGTAGCCAGGAGCCACCTATGGGGGGTTACATGACTCTCTTAAGGTTATAGGTAGTTATTTTGTTGACTTATGCCGACTAGACTAACAATATGAATTAGAATTGATTGGGGTGTATATGTTAATAAATAAATCTTCAGTTGAATATATAATTAAACAAATAAAAACTTTAAGAATGTAATTGTAAATAATGGCAAAGTTGATGTATTGTAAATTGTAACCTTAACCCATAGTTAATATCATTACTATCTCATAATGTATTAATAAACACAAATGTATGTAATTAATATTGTCAATGTTTTTCAACAATTTTCACATTAAACTTTTCTTTTTCCAGATATTCTCCTCATTTCTCCAATATGTAATGATTATGTAAATATTTTGCAATTAATTTTTCATAAATTTGATGTTAAATTTGCACACGCATCACAAATGTCATGTTGCTAATATTTTGTAAAAAGAAATCAACATATTGTATGCCCAAAATAGAAACTAATAATATAGTAAAAAATCTTTTCGATTCTCACATCCTCATTTGCTTGAATTCAATTCCCTTACCTAAAGTGGAGAACATGATATATAGAAGAGTATGACTTTCTATGATACAGTTACTGAATTCAATAAATCACTTCGATTTATAAAAAATTATACCTATTAACAATAAAAATGAAATTTTCGATAATTGTCGATAGTTTTTCATAAGGTTGCTTATAATGCCCCAAGACCTTAATGAGCACCATAACTCGTTACGTGTATCTAGTTTTCTAATGACACATTAAAGTTTTGAAACTATCTATCAAAACCACTTGTAACAACTGCTTATCAAGTTTAAAACAATAATTCCCCAAGTACATCAATTTAAGTGACTTACATGCAAGTCACTCAAATTATAACATGCTTAATAATAAGACCTTGATCTTCTACAACTTACAGAACTAATCACCTGTCTTTCCTAACTTGATGATAACAATTCCCATACTTGTCACAAACTTACTAAATTACCTTGTAGTTGTAAAAATAAAAAATGAATCATAACCTATTACATAATGCACAAGCATACACAAATGCTATATTGAACATTCGCATGCATTAAATACAAAAAATAACAGACAACAAGTTACTCATCTTGAATTTAAGCTCATATATAATAAAGGGGTACTCGTGACCTTGCTACATCATGATCTTTATCTACATACATAGGTAGATATAGAGTATAATTTTTTCTCTAGTCTTTTATGCCTAGAGTCTAGAGTCCTCAAAACCTAGTTTTTCTAATCGTATCGTCCTTTATATAAGTTTACTAGGGAATCCTTACATATGATCAGTAGTTACCTTCTATGGATTTACCATTGTGGGCCCATATAATAAGCGAGTTAAGCATAACCAGCAAATAATTTAATTAGGTTGAATATTGATAGGAATCAAATGACCGAAACCTTGATCTGCATTGGAGCTTAGAGACTGGAAAGTATGGTTAGACAAATTCTTTCCTTAAGACTTACCACTGAGGCATCCGAGCTATGGCAATCTACCAACTTGATCCATTGGTTGAACTGAACCCTTTTACACTGGTCATTTATCTTTAGTCTCATCTAACCATCAACTCAGTTGACTCGAACTCGAGCTACATTGAAAGTATCTAAGGTGAATTCACCTCTGAAGAATAACCTACTTGGTTCGGCACAATCGAATTTCTACCCTTGTTTAGTACTTTAGCTTAGCGAAAATCAAGTTGATAATGCAGAATTGTCTTTTTTTACTAGAAAGTTGTGCACCTACAGTGAGCTACGTATCTGAGCAACCATGTGATAGAATCCTTCGTACAGAATACTCACTTTTGTTGTATTTTCCAATATACCCTTCATCATTCCTTATATATACTCCTTTTAGACATTATCCTTTTTGGTATTTTCCATTTTAGGTAGGTTGTCTTAGTTTTGTGAGTATTAATACTCTTTGTACATATAGCCGCATAATCATCATCATCATCAATATATTGATATACCATTTGTGAACATTGCTTCCTTAGCTTGTTTACTCTTTTTGTTCTTATCTTAACCTTTAAATAAGGCTAGGTGATGAGTAATCTCATTGGACCCTCTCGTGTGTCATATTGAGTTAAGCTATAAGTTTTCGAAAGTTCCTTGGTATGTCATATCTTTAGAGCTATTCGTGGGTTTGCTTATTTTATCTTTACTGTTTTTACATAATCCCATCATCTTCTTTCAAGTTTTCATTAAGCTTGGACTCACCTTCTGACCGACCTTGTCTATCCTTACTTCGGTCCACATCATCTTGGTATCAGAGTGGCAATTTCATTTGGGTAAGTTGTGTTTGTGTTTTGTGAAGTAGTGCTTATTGTAGTAGTGAGTCGAAGTTGTGAAGAGAATCATTGAAGTTCTTGAGTAATTAATAGAGTGTGGTAGTTGTTATTGAGTATACTCTATTTTTCCTTGTTTTGAACATTTGAAAATAGAGCAAGTTTCTACATAGTAGGTTGTTCATCAGTTTAGTACTTATGTTTATAGATTAACTAGACATCTGTGTAAAGAGTGTACATGTTGTTTAGTTTAGATGGATAATGTTAGTTACATCTCAAATTTGAAGTTTGAATTCAAATTTGTTGAGGAAAATGACAGACCTGAGTGTTAATGTTGATATTGGGGATGATAATGGTAGTGTTGTCTACTATAGTTGACAATCGTAAGGTACCCTCAAAAGTATGGATACGAGACTTGATGAGGTAGCTAACCTCTTAGTTGATTTAACTAGAGATGTTCATATAATGGCTTATCGACCTACTGAGGTTGTGTAGAACACCCCATAAGTTGCTTGACCTACTAGAGGTCAAAACCCATCTTAACAGGTTCAAGGTAGAGTAAGAAGACGGGTACAATGAAGGAATGACTTGGAAGATATGGATGATGTTGAAGAAGAAGAGTGAGTTAGAGCACCACGAGCTATCGACCATGTGAAGCTTTAGATTCTAAGCTTTAATGGTTTTGGGAGTGTAGATGATTATTTAGATTAGGAGGAGAGAGTTGCACCTGTATTTGATTATTATTAGTATGAGGATTGAGAGAATGTGAGGACTGCTGTTGTTGAGTTCTTAGGACATTCTGTCATGTGGTGGAAGAACTTTCAGAACATAAGGAGACGGGAAGGATATAGAGAAGTAAGTACTTGGCCTGTGATGAAGAGGGTACTTAGAAACAAATTCGTATTGGATACATATCTGTAAGACACTTTTGCTTGACTTCAAGAATTAAGGCAAGAAGGCCTAACTGTTAACGAATATGTTTAACAGTTCCAAATAGTCGTGATTTATTGTGAAGTAGAAGACTCGTTAGCCTGAATAATGTCAAGATTTCTCACTAAATTAAGAAGCAACATCCGAAACATTGTAGAACTTTAGTAGTTCACTACATTGGATAAGGCTATAAGGGTAGCTCAATGAGTAGAGAGGCAGAGAAGGAGTTGAGTGCTAACCAGACCCCAAATGATCCAACTTGGTTAGTCATGCTGGCTTGGTCAGTTAAGCCGACCTGTTCAGTTAAGTCGACTTCTTTAGTTAAGCTGACCTGTTTAGGGAAGCTTTTGAGCACAATTAAGTACCAAGTCGACCAGGTGAACAGATGTCAAGACTAAACAGAAGGGTTGACCTGATGGTGATGTGCTGACTTAAACATATGAGAAGGGGCAAGGATTTGGAAGGAAGATGAGCCAGATCAAGTGCTTCAAGTGCCAAGGGTTTAGGCATATGGCTGGCTAATGTCTAAACTGAAGGACCATGATAATCAAGGGAGATGTCCTAAAGATCAAAGTAGATAGCACGGATGAGGAACTTGAAGAGGAGAAAGAAGTGGGAAATGAGGTTGATGTTAATGCTAACTTGATTAAGCATGATGTGTTTGTAGAAGACCTGGATAAGTTGACTCTAGTTGTCCGATGTGCAATGAGTTTAGAACCCTCTTTTGAGGAGGAATGAGAGAGACCTTATTCTACATCACTTGTAGAGTGAATGATCAATTGTATGCACTTATAGTGGATAGTGAGAGTTGCACTAATATAGCATCCAATGACCTAATTAAGAAATTAAAGCTGCTGACTTTCTCATACCCGAAGCCATACAAGTTACACTGGCTGAATGAGAAGGGGGCACTACATATTATTCAACAAGTCTTGTTGCCGATCTTAATTGGAAGCTATTCCAATGAAATCCTTTGTGATGTATTACCCATTTATGCATCACATATGCTTTTAAGCCAACCTTCACTTTTTGAGTGAAGGGTTATTTATGATGGATTTAAGAACACCAACATATTTGAGAAGGATGGTAAGCAAATTACGTTGAACCCTTTGACCCTGAGTCAAGTGAGCAAATTGCAAGCCAAGTTTGCTCGATGATTGAAGAAGACCTTGGTGTTGAGTAGAGCCGAGCTACGAGAAGTTATCAAGGTCGATGTGCCAACCTTCTTATTAATTAGACGACTACTAGACTTAGAAGTTAAGGAACCACTGAATGAACATTCTAACTTATTTCCTAAGTAGTTGCTAGAGGGACTATCCCTTCTCTGAGGTATTGAACATTGCATTGACTTAATATTCAGTACTACCTTACTAAATAAGCTAATGTATTGAATGAATCTCGAGCAAGCTGTTGAGCTTCAAAGGCAAGTTAGTAAACTTCTAGAAAGAGGATATGTAAGGGAGAGTCTTAGCTTTTGTGTTGTACTTGCATTGTCTGTGTTAAAGAAGGATGAAACTTGGTATATGTAGGTGGATAGTAGAGTTATCGACAAGATTATGATCAACTGCAAATACCTTATCTTAAGGATGGACAATATGTTGGATGAACTAAGTGGTGCGACAGTATTCAGCAAGATAGATCTGAAGTCGAGATACCACCAAATCTAGATGAGACAAGGAGATGAATAGAAGATTACTTTTAAAACTTAATATGGCTTGTATAAGTAGAGGGTCATGCTATTGTGAACTTTGACCAAGAATAGACAAGGTCGGTTACGGGATGGGTCTAAGCTTGTAGAAAGATCGGAAAGGATTAATGGAAAAAGCATAAAAGGGAAAAAATAATGAATAAAACAGTAAGCAAAACCCACGAACAACTCTACAGGATATAATACACCAATGGAACTTTTGAGAACTTATAGCACAATTTGATATGATGTACAAATTTGTCCAATGAGGTTACTCGCTACCTAATCTTGCTTAAGGGAAATGATAAGAGTAATGATGAAAGTAAATAAACAGTGTTTACTCAATGAAGAGAATACTCAAAAGTGTGTATTAATGATTATCTGATGCCTACAGTTATAAGTACAAGGGTATTTGTACTCATAAGTTAAGGTAACTTACTTAAAAGGAAAAGACAAAAAGGACATTTCTTAAGGAAGTAATGGGTAAAATACAAAAGGGTAAAAATGAATATACAAGAAAAACAATTATTAGTGCAATAGATTCTACACATAATGCTGTATACATAACGATGCTACTTTGGCGAAGTTATTAGAAGATGAGAACAAAAAGTACGGGTAGCTGGCTTGTCCAAATAGGGATGGATCATGTAGTCTGGGGTCTCTTTCTCAGCATGGCAGTAAGGGTGATGCCGAGTAAGTGGTTAGGTACGAGGGAGAATTGGATGTTGTCTTGGCCATTTGTTTTTCGACATTCTATCTGCAAGAGATTGGCAGTCATTTGGCATGGCTTAAGGAGTGACTTAGCAAGGAAGTACTCGGCCTTAGCAGGAGTCGGTCGGAGTAGAAGAATTTGTCTCGTTAAGCCTTCCAGTCCTCAGGCTTGGCTACGGGTCAAAGGGCCAGTAGCTCAATTCCCATCATTCCTTTCGGGTTTATTTAGATTTGGGATCAAATTCGGATGGTCTTCAGTCAATTCTCCATCAAGGTGATATGGATTGAGGTCGGCAATGCTGAAGATGTTGGAAACCCCATAATCTTTTAGCAGCTCCAACCTGTAGGTGTTATCATTGATCTTTTGGAGGATTCTGAAGGGTCCCTTAGCCCGTGCAGATAATTTGTTCTTCCTTTTACTTAGGAACCGTTCCTTGCTGAGGTGTAGCTATACTAAGTCTCTTAGCTAGAATTGCTTAGCCATCTTATCCTTGGTTTTCTCTTGCATTCTTTTAGCAGCTTGGTCGATTGTTGAGTGACCTTGTTTTATATGTGTTGAAGAGATTGTACTTTGGTTAAGGCATTAGGGTCTTCTTATATGGGTACTAATACAAGGGTGTGGTTAAGGGACAACAAGGGATTGAATCCATAGATCACCTTAAAGGAATTTTGCTTAGTGGTGTCATGTACTATTTGATGTTGTAGGCGAACTTGACCACTGGCAAGTAGACGTCCCAATCAGCTAAGTTCTTATCTACTGCAGCTCGAAGTAGTGATCCCAAAGTGTGATTAACCACCTCTGTTTGGCTGTTAGTTTGGGGATGACATGAGGTACTAAAGAGTAATTTAGTCCTTAACCAATGCCATAAGATTCTTTAGAAATGGCTCAAGAACTTCGGGTCTTTGTTGGAGACTGCACTTTTCAATATGCTGTGTATCTGTACAATCTCCTATAAGAAAAGAGAAGCAATAGCTGGAACATCGTTAGTTTTGGTACAGGGTACGAATTATGCCATCTTACTAAACTTATCTACAATGACCATTATAGAATCTTTGCCTTGTGTAGTTCGCGATAGTTCAAGAACAAAGTCCATGCTCAATTTGGTCTACGGTTTCATTAGAACAAGTAAGGGCATTACTTTCCCTTATTCGGCTCGGCACTTGGCCTTCTTGAATACAGTACAGTTTTCAACAACTCGGTGCACATCTCTCTTCATTCTCAACCAAAAGAATCAACTATTCAATAGTTCATAGGTCTTCCTTTCTCCAAATTGTTCGGAGAGTCCTCCATTATGAGCTTTCCTGATCAACAACTCTCTTAAGGAATAAGTCGGCGCGTATAGTTTCCTACCTTGGAACAAGTAGCCATTCTCCACATGGTACTCGTCCATTATTCTTCCATCAATACATCGTACAAGTATGGGTCTAAAGTGTGGATCCTCATAATACTGCTCCTTGGTACTTACGAATCCAAACAGCTGGGTCTGCAGTTTAAATAAAAGCGTATGCCTTCTCGAAAGAGTATCTGTAGTTACATTACTCTTTCCTTGATTATATTTTATTACAAGATTGAATCCTTTAAGGAATTTAACCCATCTCGCCTACCACTTCGATAACTTAGTCTAACTTTGGAGATACCTCAACAATTCATGGTTAGTATATATGATAAATTCTTTCGATAGTAAATAGTACTGCCATACTTGCAATACTTGGATCAGTGCCCAAAGCTCTTTGTCATACATGGAGTAATTCAATTCGGGTCCTCAAAGCTTTTCAATGTGGAAGGCAATTGGTCGGCTTACTTGTATTAGGAAAACGCCTATTCCAATGCCTAATGTGTCATATTTTAGCTCAAAAAATTTATCGAAGTCAAGTAGTACTAACACTGTGGCAGAAGTCAATCTTTCTTTTATCTCGACAAAACTCCTTTCCTCCTTTTCTCCCTACCGGAAGTCAGTGTTATTCTTTGTTAACTCAATAAGTAGTGCAGTAAAGGTATTAAAATTCCTGATGAATCGCCTATAGAATGAAGCTAGTCTGTAAAAACTTCTCACATTAGCATATATAGTAGGAGTCAGCCACTTGACAATTACTCGGATCTTCTCATCATCAACTCGCAAACCTCCTCCATTGACAACATAGCCTAAAAATACTACTTCCTCTTGGTAAAAGCAACAATTCTTGAGATTGCTGAATAGTCTCTTAGTATGGAGGATATCTAGGACTGCTTTGAGATGTTCACAGTGACTCGGCATATCAGTACTGTAGACTGGGATGTCATCAAAGTACACCATGATACACTTCCCTATGAGATGTCTCAACACATGGTTCATTAGTCTCATGAAAGTGTTCGAGGCATTTGACAAGCCAAAGGGCATGACCATCCATTCGTAAAGTCCATATTGAGTCTTGAATGCAGTCTTCCACTTGTCTCTTACCCTCATCAGGATTTGATGGTAGCCAGATTTAAAATCAATCTTGTTGAAAATTTTAGCTTTACTAAGTTAATCCAATATGTCTTCTAGCCTTGGGATTGGATACCTGTACTTGATTATGATCTTGTTCATAGCTTAGCTATCTATACACATTCGCCAGGTTCCATCTTTCTTTAACACTAAAAGCACAGGCACAACATAAGGTTTGAGACTCTCTTTTACAAAGCCTTTCTCTAGTAACTCATTGACTTGACGTTGGAGCTCAGAAGCCCGCTTGGGATGATACGAACTTGTAGATGAACACATGAACCCGATATCACGAGTAACTAAAGGAGTGGGTCCAAGCCATAAGATGGCTTGAAAAGTAAATAATCCTCGAAGGTTGAGCAAGGGGTTCCCGTGTAACTACGAAGGATATGATACACTAATACCTCACATGAGCTCAAGTCATACTTGATATGACATACAAGTATGGCCGGAGGTCATTCACTACTAGTCCACGCTCAGAAGGGCTAGATAAGAGTAGCTCAAGAATAAGAGGGGAACTTAGCTCAAGAGAGTGAAAAGTTCAGTATATTCTTTGTATTATGATATATTTCAACTTTTATAATATGATGGTATTTATATCATCTCGTTAGGCCAAATCCTAAGTTACAGAAAGTATAAAAGAATGGTCCTTATTTGCTAAAAACAAAAGAAAATAATTTAAAGGAAAATACGAAATTGTACAAAAGAAGGAACGTGGACGTCCTTTGTGAATAAGGATAGTACAAATATCAGTAAAGGATAGTATGCGGGGGTTTTTTTATTGTGATTCTGATAGTATTGTGGTCCAGGTAGGGGTAGACCTCGGTTCAGGCCTGTTTGGTGTCAGAAAGGGGTTGGACAGTGGTTGGTTTAAGGATGGCTCACATTTGGGTTGGCCTTGGATGGTTGGCTCCTAACAGTTCTGCCTAGCCTTAGCATAGTGGAGATTGTGGCATTCAGATTTGGCGCTTGGATTATAGTTTAGTAGAGGGTTCAACTCGACATGCTGGTTGATTACCTTGGTAACATCTTGGATGGCATGGAGAGAAAAATAGCTTGGTAGATTAGATTAGGGCAAGCACTTCTCTTTGGTGCTTAACTTACCACAAATAACTCGGTAGACCACCTGAGAGAGCCCTTAGGCTTGGGAATGTGTAATTGGTTCTGGATCCTTATTATCCCCTTTAGGTTGTTTGAGATTTGGGATCAAATCTGGTTCAAGTCCAGTTTGCTTGTCTTCGGGAGTGTAAGGTTGGAGGTCGGCAATGTTGAAAGAGTCTGAGACTCCATATCTTTTAGGTAATTTGATCTTATAGGTGTTTGAATTGATCTTTTCAAGCACTTTGAAAGGTTTGTTGGCTCTAGGAGACAACTTGCTCTTCTTCAAGTTTGGAAATCATTCCTTGCTAAGGTGTATCTAGACTAAAGCGCCTGGTTGAAATTCTCTCTTCGTTTTTCCTTGGCTTCGATTCTCAAGCTTCATAGCAGCTCAACTTAGTTGCTCTACAACCTTTTAGTGCATGGTTTTGATGGCTTTAACTTTCTCGACAATTGGCTGGTTATCATCATCAGTTTTCAGTTGAGGTGGTTCAATTGTAAGAGAATTCAATGATTGGTAAACATAGATCCCAATCGACCTTGTTTCATCCGATAGTAACCCATAACAAAGTTCCTATAATTTGATTGACAACTTTAGTCTACCCATTGGTCTGTAGATGGCAGGACGTGCTGTACAGTAGCTTGGTTCCCATTTGCCTCCATAATGTCCTCTAGAAGTGGCTCATGAACTTGGGGTCTTGGTCTAAAACAATGGTCTTGGGATTCCGTGCAACTTGATTACTTCTTACAAGAAAAGAAAAGAGATAGCCGAAGCGTTGTTAGTTTTGGAACAGGGCACGAAATGTGACATTTTGCTAAATTGATCTATAACCACCATGATGGAGTCCTTCCCTTAGGACGTCCTTGGCAATCCTAACATGAAGTCCATACTCTGCTCATACTATGGTTTGGTTGAGATCGACAAAGGTTGATAGTATCCTTGCTGGGCTTGACTCTTCGCTTTTTAGCAGGTTGCACACTTTTCCAATATGGATTAGACATCTCTCTTCATCCTTGGCAAAAAAAATCTAGAGGATAATACCTCATAAGTTTGGTTTTGGACAAAGTATCCTGTTAATCCCCCTCCATGCGCCTCGCGTACTAACAGTTCTCTTGTAGTTTAGGTCAAGATACATAACTTCCTCTTCTTGAATAAGTATCTGTCCTCTTTGTAATAGTCGTCTAGCACCTGTCCTTCCTTATAATAGGAGTATATAAGACCAAAGTGTGGGTCCTCGGCATACAAATTCTTGATAGTTGAAAAACTAAGTAGCCTTGTCTACAGTTTGGTCAGGAGGATATGTCGTCTCGATAGGGCGTTAGCTACTACATTATTCTTTCCATTCTTGTATTTTATGACATAAGAAAAACTTCCATAAACTCAACCTGCTTAGCTTGTCTTCGGGATAACTTTGGTTGGCTCTTTATATATCTCAAGGATTTATGATTAGTGTAGATCATGAATTCCTTGGGCAATAGGTAATGTTGCCACACCGTTAGGGTTCGGATTAAGGAGTAGAACTCCTTGTTGTAGACAGAATAGTTGAGTATGGCTCCTCGAAGTTTCTTACTGATGTAAGTAATAGGTTGACCTTCTTGCATTAACATAGCACCTATGCTTAGTTCGAACGCATTATACTCTACCTTAAATACTTTGTGGAAGTTCGGCAGAGCTAAGATGGGGGTTGTAGTTAGCTTCTCCTTTATATCTTCAAAACTCCTCCTCTCTTTCTCACCTCATCTGAATTCAACTTACTTCTTCGAGAGTTTGGTGAGTAGGGCTACAATCGTACTGAAATTCTTTATGAATCGGCAACATAATGATGCTAAGCCATGGAATCTTCTCACGTCAACTAAACAGGTTGGGTCGAGCCATTCTATAACCACTCTTATCTTCTCTTCATCAACTCGAATGCCATCTCTACTCACAATAAATCCTAAGAAGATCACCTTAGATTGGCAGAAATCGCACTTCTTCAGATTGGCGTAGAGTTGTTCAGCTCGGAGTTTTGTAAGAACTTGTCTAAGATGCTTTCGGTATGACTCTAGGTTGGGACTGTATAGTAGAATGTTTTCAAAATAAACTATGAGAAACCTTCCTAATAAATCTCTGAGTACGTGATTCATAAGTTGCATGAATGTGCTTGGTGCATTGGATAGCTCAAATGGCATTATAAGCTACTCATATAAACTATGTCGTGTCTTAAATACGGTTTTCCACTCATCTCCTTCACCCATTCGGATCTAATGGCATCCAGATTTGAGATCAATCTTGGATAGCACTCTTACTTTGCTTAACTCGTCCAACATATCATCAAGCTTGGGTATAGGATACCTGTACTTGATGGCTCTCCAATTGATGGCTCCGCTATCCACACACATCCTCTAAGAATCATCCTTCTTTGGCACTAATAGGGCTAGCATAGCACAGGGACTTAGGGACTCGTGCACATACCCTTTCTTTAATATGTCATCTACTTACCTCTGTATCTTGGTAACCTGTTCAAGGTTCAGCCTATAAGTTTATTCAGTAGGGTGGCCCCTGGCTAA
This sequence comes from Lumnitzera racemosa, assembly GCA_024138005.1. Classification (NCBI taxonomy): domain Eukaryota; kingdom Viridiplantae; phylum Streptophyta; class Magnoliopsida; order Myrtales; family Combretaceae; genus Lumnitzera; species Lumnitzera racemosa. Next base: position 77,694,342 of record JAMXBC010000004.1, on the reverse strand, counting down.
AAGTTGATCACATGCTCAACGCCTTAGATTGGAGGTAGATCTTCCAGTAGCTCTTTTGGAAATAGGTTAGTAAAGTCCTCCAGTAGGGTTTTTACCTCGGTCGGTAGCTCTTCCTCTCTAAGTCTCATCTCCAGAAGCCTCTTCATAAGCAAATAGGTTGGTCCCTCCAGCTCCATTTCTCTTTTTAGTTTGGCTCGGGTTAATACCAAAGCTTCCTTCTTCAAGTTTCGGCTAAGTTAAAACTGTATGATTTTTACTTGCTCAATAGTCATGGGACCAAATTTCAACATTTTCCCTTCATGCTCCACAGAACATGTGTTCTTCCTACCATCATATATAATTGTTCGGTCAAACATCCACGGTCGTCCAAGTAGAAGGTAGGACGCACTCATGGGCAGCACGTCACAAAGTACTTCATCTTGATACTTACCTATACAGATTAACACAGATACCTATTTGTTCACTTTTAAGGCTCTCTTATTACTGAGCCAATGAAGCTTGTAAGGTTTTGGGTGAGGTATTGTTAGCAATTTCAACTGCTAGACCATAAATGCGGAGGATGCACTAGTGCATTTTCCATTATTTACAATCAGTGCACATAGTGATTCATTCACCTTGCATCCAATATGGGAGAGATTTTCTCTCTATTTGTCTTTGAGTATAGGATTGACACTCGTTGTCCACCTCAACATTCGAGCGGTTGGTATGAAGTTGCTTTCCTCGCTGTAGATGACTTCCTCATTGGATAGCTTAGCTTATCTATCCTCTTTTAGCTTCTCTACTTCTTCATTTGTATTGTTAATTTCTACGGTCGGTGCCTCACCTCTAATCACCGTCGTTTGCCTGTTTGGACATTGAGCAACCATGTGTTCAAATCCTTGGCATTTGAAACACTTAATCTCATTCATCTTCCTCCTTGAACCCTAGCCCTTCTCAAACTTCCTTGAGGGTTCCTTCTCCTCTCCTCGAGTAGTTTGAGCAGGTCGGGTCTCAATGACCTTGCTAGGTTCCATTCACACAGGTTTGCTTAGAATAGGTTAGCTATTTCCACGATGGTTGATGGGTGGTCAGAATCTTCCTATTCAGTACCTTTCTATCCTTTGGGCGGCTCAGATTGCATCACCGAGTGTTCAAACGTTTAGGGTTTCTAGGACATCCTCAATCTCATACTTCAATCTGCTAATGAATTGAGTTACAGTTTGGTCTTCTAGCTCTATGACTTTGCATCAGATCATTAGCATTTGGAATCCTTTAACGTAAGCGTCCACACTCAATCTTCCTTACCTCAGTTCTATAGTCTCTTGAAGGCATCTTGTAAATAATAGCTTGGTATAAACCTTCTCTGCATGACTCTCCTTATATTATCCCAGCTCTTAATCTCTCGTTTTCCTTCCCTTCTTCTAGTGGCTTGCAAGTTTTTCCACCATAAGGCGGCATAACTAATGAACTCCAACACCATAAGTTTAACCTTTGCATTGCTAAGCACTTCGTGGCATTCAAACTGCTTTTCAATCTTGTTTACTCAATCTAGGTAGTCTTCGACATCACCACTTCCATAACTTGGGATATGCATTCTAAATCCTTCAACTCTAGGGGCCCGCATGTTTCTTTCTTCAGCTTCATAGTACTCTTTTGCATCATCATCTCCTTCGACTTCTTCCTTAATCTCTTCAAGTGCTAACTTATGCCTAGCATCCTTACTAACTCCTTCAGCTCGAGGTGGTCAAGCTAGGGCATTAGCTCGGCTAAATTAGCCATTGCCTTGTTGTTGTTGCTCATGTTCCCTAATGAGACTATTCCTAGCTCGCTATCTGTCTTCTTATATGATAGTCACCAAACTAGCTATCAAATCAGTAAGTTTATCCAAGCGGTCACCTACTGATTGAGGTGAGAAGCTTCCTTCTTGTCCTTGACCATGTCAAGTATCACTTTCTTGGCTTCCTAAAGTTACTTGCACACTTGAATCCGACTTTGATGTTTACTTCACAATGACAATTTCTCAACAAACATACAGTCAACCACACTTTATTTTGGCATATAAAAAATAAGGGAAAATAGAGTACAAAACACTTCTTACTACTAAACTTCAGAGCTAACAATAGAGCCACTATCACACGAGAGCAGTGGCAAACTATTAAAAGAATACTTGCAGAATCTAGCTTCGAACATAGCTTTGATACCAAGATGCTACAGACTTGTGGATGAACATACGAACCTAATATCATGTGTAACCAAAGGGATGGGTCTAAGTTGTAAGATGACTTGAAAAGTAAACGACACTCAAAGGTTAAGTAGGGGCTTCCTATATACCAACGAAGGATATGAAGCACCAACGCCTTACACTAGCTCAAGTCAAACTTGATATGATGCACAAGTATGGCCGGACATCACTTGCTACTAGTCTACGCTTAGAAGGGCTAAATAAAAGTAGCTTAAGAGTAAGAGAGACACTCAGCTCAAGAGAGTGAAAAGTTCAATATATTCTCTATATTCTAATATATTTCAACTTTTACAATATGACAGCATTTATATTATCTTGTTAAGGCAAATCCTAAGTTACAAAAATTACAAAAGAATGGTCCTTATTTGCTAAAAACAAAAGAGAATAATTTATAAGGAAAATATGAAATTGTGCAAAAGAAGGAACGCGAACGTCCTTGGTTAGAAAGGACAGTATGGATGTCAGTAAAGGACAGTATGTGTACGTTTTTTTACTATGATTCTAATAGTATTATGGTCCAGGCAGGGGTTGACCTCGGTTCAGGCCTGTTTAGCGTTAGAAGGAGGCTAGACAGTGGTTGGTTTAAGGACATATCACATTGGGGTTGGCCTCAAATGGTCGGTTCCTGACAATTTTGCCTAGCTTTGACATAGTGGAGATTGTTGTATTTAGATTTGGCGCTTGGACTACGGTTTAGTGGAAGGTTCGACAAAGGTATGCTGGTTGATCACCTTGGTAACATTTTGGATGGCATAGAAAGAAAAGTAGCTTGACAGATTGGACTGGGGTAAGCACTGCTCCTCGGTACTTAACTTACCTCGAACAGCTCGGTTGACCACCGGAGAGAGCCCTTAAGTTCGGGAGTGTGTAATCGGTCTTTGATCCCTATCAGGATACATCCGATAAGTTGGCTTATTCAGTAGTGTAGTGCTGGGTATTAAGTTAATATAGTACTTTATGCCTCGAGTTAGGGGTAACCCCTTAAGTAACTATTCTAGGAACAGGTCGGCATATTCATCTAGCAACTCCTTGATTTCTTAGGGTAGCTTACCCCACTCCTTCATTTCTAATAGTCGCTTAACTAGTAAGAGGGTCAGCTCATCAGCATTGATGGCCTCTCGGAGCTTGGCTCTACTCATCACCAAATCCTTCTTTGATCCCTAAGTAAGTTTTGTCTATATCTTGTTAACTTCTTTCGGTGGCATTGGATTCAGTGTGTTCTTCCAATCATCCTTCTCGAACATATACATGTTTCTATAGCCGTCATGTATAACTTTCTTATCAAACAACTATGACCTACCCAACAACATGTGAGAAGCGCACATAAGCTGTACGTCATAGAGAATTTGGTTAGAGTAATTCTCTATAGTGATGAGTAATGCTCCTTTCTCATTCAATCAATGTAACTTATACGGCTTTGGATGCGTAACATTCGGCAACTTCAGTTTTGAAATAAGATCGGCTAATGCTACATTGGTGCAGCTTCCACTATCTACGATGAGGGCGTACACCTGATCATTTACCTTACAAATGGTATGGAACAAATTCTTTCTTTACTCTTCCTCTTATAAGGGTTCTACGTTCATAGTACATCGATAACCATGAGTAACTTATTTAAGTCTTCAGCAAATACGTCCTCTTCAATAAGCTCTTTCTCAGTAGGAACCTCCTTCTCCTCGAGTTCCTCATCCATACTCTCTACATCTAGCTTTGGAATGTCTCCCTTGATGGCCATCATTTGTTGATTCGGGTACTGAGAAGCCATATGTCCGAACCCTTAACACTTGAAGCACTTGATCTGGCTCATCTTCCTACTAGACTCTTGCCCCTTCTCATAAGTTTGGGTTAGTAATTCACCATCAGTTCGGCCTTTCTACTTGACTCTTAAATCAACCTTTCTACTCTGCTTGGTATTCGATAGAGCTCGATGACTTACCTATCTAGGTCAGCTAGTCGACATCTTCGCCGATACTCGGCTCCTTCTTTGCCTCTCTACTCACTGGGCAATCCTAATAGCTTCATCCATTATATCAAATCGTTGGAGCTTCACAACGTCTCAAATGTCTCCTCTTCACCCAGTAACGACCTTGAGACTATTTAAGCTGGTGGTTCCTCTACTTCGCAACAAATTATGAGTATTTGAAACACTTGAACATACTGGTCAATAGTTCGACCTCCTTATCTTGGAGATAAGTTTCTGGCATAAATCTGTTTCTGAGTACTCTCTTCATCTTAAGCCAAGTGTTAATCTCTCAGTACCCTTCTCATCTTCTCATGGCCTAAAAATTCTTCGATCACATGACGGCATACTTAGAGAACTTAATAGTAGCAGTTCTTACCTTCTCATAAACCTCATACTAACAGTAATCAAACTTATGCTCCACCTTCTCTTCCTACTCTAGATACTCATCAACATTCCTAGATCCATTGAAACTCAGAATCCAAAGCTTCACACAGTTAGATGCTTTAGGGATTCATATACGCTCTCCTTCAAAATACTCTTATTCTTTCTCTTTATTAAGCATTCTTAAATATATCCTTTGCCTTACTCATCCGCTAACTCCTCCACCTCGAAAGGGTCAAGCTGGGTTCTAACCTCTAACAAGTTAAGCAGCTTATGGAGTGTTTTGTGCGACCTTAGTGGGTCAGTAAGACAATGTATGAATAGCTTAGGCCAGATCTACTAAGAGATTAGCTACCTCATCAAGTTTCTTGTCAGTGCTTTTGGGAGTTCCCTAAGATTGTTGCCCATGGTAGACAACTCCACTGTCATTGTTAGTATCAACATTCATATTTGGGTCTACAATTTTTCCTTCTCAAACAAACATTTCAGGAAATTAATAGTTAACAACATGGTAGTCAAATGAACATAGTATCTTACTTTATTTTATATACGCAAAACAGAATATAACAGTACTTCAAGAAGAACCAAATATAGTTCATAAGAAACCTTTGCTCTAATACCAAGATGTTGCGAATCGTGACTAATAAAAGACAAGGCTAGTCGTTGGATGAGTCTAAGTTTGCAAAAAGCTCAAAAAAGGATAATGAGGAAAGTGTGAAAGGGCAAAAATGACGAATGAAATAGTAAGTAAAACCTACAACCAGCTCTAGAGGATATAACACACCAATGGAACTTTTGAAGACTTACAACATAATTTGATATGATGCACAAGTTAGTCTAGTGAGGTTACTCACCACCTAGTCTTACTTAAGGGAAAGGATAAGAGTGATGCCGAGAGTAAACAAACAGTATTTACACAAGGAATAGAATACTTAAAAGTGTGTATTAATGATCATTTGATGCTTACAGCTATAAGTACAAGGGTATTTATACCCATAAGTTAGGGCAACTTACTTAAAAGGAAAAGACAAAAAAAGGAATTTCCTAAGGAAGTAATGGACAAGATATAAAAGGGTAAAAATGAATATTCAACAAAAACAGTCATTAGTACAATAGATTCTATACATGATACCATACACATGGCGATGCTATATTGGCTAAATTGTTAGAAGATGCAAACAAAAAGTATAAACAGCTAGCTTGTCCGAGTAGGGATGGATCATGTAGTTTAGGGTCTCTCTTTTGACATGGCGGCAAGGGTGATACCGAGTAAGTGGTTAAGTACGAAGGAGAATTGGATGTTGTCTCGGCCATCCATTTCTTAGAATTCTATCTGCAAAAGATTGGTAGTCATTTGGTATGGCTTAAGGAGTGACTTAGTAAGGAAGTACTCAGCCTTAGCAAGAGTTGGTTAGAGTAGAAGAATTTGTCTCATTAAGCCTTCCAGTCCTTAGGCTTGGTTGTGGATCAAAGGGCTAGTAGCTCGATTCCTATCACATGCCTTTTAGATTATCAAATGCCCCAAGCACTTTCATGAGGCTAATGAATCATGTTTCGAGAAATTTGATCGGACAATTTATCGTTGTTTACTTCGACGACATCTTTGTTTACAATACCAACCTAGCAATGTACACTAATCACCTCATAGCTATTTCTGATGTCCTCTGAGTAGAAAAGTTGTTTGGAAACTTAAAGAAATATTGTTTCTATAAGGAAAACGTGATCTTCCTAAGATATGTAGTTGGTGAAAAGGGATTGAGAGTAGATGAAGAGAAGGTGTGAGCTATTGTTGAATAGCCGACCCTGACCTCTTGTGTTGAGGTGAGGAGTTTTCATGGATTGACATCATTCTATTAATGCTTTATCTAAAGATTTAGTACCATTGTAGCGCTTCTAACTGAACTTATGAACAAGAATGTGGAGTTTAAGTGAAGAGAGAAAGAAGAGAGAAGCTTTGCTGAAGTGAAAACGAGGTTGACCTTTACTCTAGTCTTGGCCTTACCTGACTTTGAAAGAGTATTTAAGCTTGAATATGATGCGTCAGGTGTTGGTATTAGAGTTGTACCAATGCAAGAAGACCGACTTATCACTTATTACAACGAGAAACTCAAAGGAATGTAATTAAACTAATAAATATATGAGAAAGAGCTTTTAGCCTTGATCCAAGCTCTTTGCGTGTGGCAATATTACCTTTTACCAAAAGAGTTTATCATATATACAGATCACGAGTCTTTCAGGTACTTGTAGAGCTAGCCCAAAATTTCCAAATGCTAAGGTCGATGGTTTAAGTTCCCAGAAGGATTTAACTTTGTTATTAAGTATAAGGAAGGCAAGAATAATGTGGTTGCCAAAGCCTTGTTAAGAAGACTTGTTCTTCTCATCGAGCTACAGACCAGATTGTTAAGGTTTACCAACATAAAAGAGCAGTATTAGAATGATCCTCATTTTGGCCCTATATATAAGATCTGTAGAGAGGAGAGAGTGGTAGATGAGTACCATATAGAGGATGCTTATTTGTTTAGAGGTGGCAAATTTTGTGTGCTGACTTGCTCAATGAAAGAACTACTGTGAAGGGTTCTTTATACACTTTGGAGAGCGAAGGACATATAAGCTATTGAATAATAGATTTTTCTAGCCAAGAATGAAGCATGACGTGCATTGCATGATTAAGAGATGCACCACCTATAAGAAGGAGAAGAGTTGAGTAGAATAAGGGAAAGTAATGCCTCTGCCTATTTCGACCAAACCATGGGCTAACTTAAGTATGGATTTTGTCCTTGGATTGCTCCGAACTACCTGAGGTAAAGATTTTGTTATGGTTGTTTTGGATATGTTTAGTAAAATGGCACATTTCGTGCCCTGTACCTAGACTAACGATACTTTGACTATTGCTTCTTTGTTTTTTATAAGAAGTAGTTCACTTGTACGGAGTGTTTGATAGAGATTTGACATTTTTAAGCCATTTTTGGAGGACTCTTTAGCGCCAAATGGGCACTAAGTTACTGTTCAACATCTCCAGCCATTGCCAAACCCACAGCTAGACAGAAGTGGTCAACCATACTCTAAGATCACTGCTTTGAGTTGTAGTGGGGAGAACTTGATTGACTGGGATGTCTGCTTGTCCATTGTCAAATTTGCTTATAATAGGATAGTATATGCTACCACTGGACATGCCTCCTTTGAAGTTGTTTATGGTTTTAACTCGAAACTACCCATTGATCATACCTGATGCCATCTATTGACCTAGAAGATCCAGAAGCAAGGACCCAAGCCAAGTCCATTTAGCAAATTGGTTAATGAGTCACCCAACGGATTAATTAAGCTGCTAAAAAACTAAAAGGAGAAAAGTAAAGGAAGGAAGACCAAACAGTTTTAGTTAGGAGATCAAGTGTGATTACACTTGAGTAAGGAAAGATTCCCTAATAAGAGGAAGAACAAACTATCTGCCCGAGTTGAAGGACCGTTTAAGATACTCTAGAAGATTAATGACAATGCATATCAACTTGAGCTTCCAAAAGACTTTAAAGTGTCAGATGTGTTTAATGTTGTTGACTTCAACCCTTACTAACTTTAGGAGAACTTGGACAAGGACCGGTTAAATTTGATACCAAATCCCAATCAGTCCAGCGGGAATGATAGGACTTAAATGACCGGACCCTTGATGCGTACTTGAGCCCAATTATTGGAAAGTATAGTTAGACAAATTCTTTCCTTAAGACTTACTACCGAGGCATCTAAGTTGTTGCAATATGCTGACCTGATGTACTGGTTGAGTCAGACCCTCCTGCACTCATCATTTGTCTTCAATTGTTGATTTGAACTATACTTGAACATTTGCTTGACTCGTCTGACCATCAACTCAGCCGACCCAAACCTGAGCCATGCTGAAAGTATCAAAGGTGAATTCACCTTGGAAGAATGACCTACTCAGCTCATCATAGTTAACCTTCCACCCTTGCTCGACACTTCGATTTGGCAAAAATCAAGCTAATTGTTTAGAATTGTCTTTTTCTACCAGAAAGTCGTCTACCCATAGTGAGCTACGTATCCAAACAACCATGTGACATAATCCCTCATATAGAATACTCACTTTTGTTGTATTTTCCAATATACCCTTCATCAATCCTTATATATTACTCCTCTTAGACATTACCTTTTTTGGTCTTTTCCATTTTAGGTAAGTTATCCTAGTTTTACGAGTATAAATACCCTTTGTACATGTAGCTGCATAATCATCATCATCAATATATTGAATATACCTTTTGTGAACATTGTTTCCTTAGCTTGTTTACTTTTTTCACTCTTATCCTAACCCTTAAGCAAGGTTAGGTGGCAAATAACATCATTGGACCATCTCGTGTGTCATATTGAGTTGAGCTATGAGTCCTTGTAAGTTCCTTAGTGCATCACATCCTCGAAGTTGTTCGTGAGTTTGCTTACTTTATCTTTATTGTTTTCGTACAATCCCATCATCTTCTTCCAAGCTTTCGGTAAGCTTGGACCCACCCTGTGATCGGCTTTGTTTGTCCTTGGCTTTGGTTTGCATCAAATATAAATTAGCTCGATTAGCTTACTGTAATCCTAATAAACACAAGCAAACAATGAAGCACCATGTACCTATGATAGCCTCTTAATAATTAAATAAGACTCTATAACTTTAAATCTTGTACCAATTAGCTTTGACCACCCATCAAAGGAGATACGTAAAATCCAGTATCTATCTATTTGAGATTAAGAACAAGTATGTATTAACCATTGGGTGATTATCAAATAAGTCCTTATTAATTCATTATTCATAAATTTGTAACAGGGAGATTAAATTTAGAAGTTTACATTTAGGCCATTTTGAATAGGTTGGGGCAGTGATTCCTATTATATGCATAATGTTATTAAAACTTAGAAATATTATTACAAAAAGAAAAAAAATAGGAAATAATTATAAAAAAAGGATAACATGTGCTAGCACATGAACTGGCATATGCTAGAATATACTAGAAGTATTTAGGCTTCGGGGAGGGCATTATATACATGTATAACTATTTTATAGAATATAAATAAAAATCTAAAAAGATTGATCCCTAAAATTGATGGGAATAAGCCTCCGATTATATCTAAGCCGAGGCAGACCTGTTCGAAGCCGAGGTTTGTTAATGCTTATTGAGGCTGAGCTGCAGCTAGAAGGACGAGAGGAAGGAAGATAAACATTCGACATCAAATCTATCATTAGCCAAGTGGACGAGAAATTGCAAGACCAAGTACTCGAGACCAAATAACTACTCGGCATGAAACCGAGAGACTCGTGTTGATTGATTCTAAGACTCAGCAATTATGGGCTGACCTTCTAATGTCTCAACTAAACACTGTGAGATCTCGAGGACTCCTTCCCGAACTCATACACCTAATTTCCAACCTCGTCTGGTTTAGATACTACTCCTTCCAAGACATGCTAGGTAGTTGCATGCTAACTTTCCCTATAGAATGCATAGTTTGTAATTTTGTACATGTTTTCTTTTATTTTATTTATTAGCTCAATTCTTTAGGGTTTAAGGTTTTATACGTTATTTATAGTTTTGCCACTAGGGTTTAGGATTTGTTATAAATAGCAACATTTGCAAACATCAAAGGATAGATGTCAATAGACAAAAAAGTATATTCCTGTATTTTGGAATCTTTCATTTTTTTTAGTAAGGCTATTCTTAAGCTAACATTACCGGATTATTGAGTGTAAGATCAAACTCTTTAATCTCTTTCACGTTTTAATCAATCTTGACCCTAAGATTGTTGTGAACCCCTTCAATTGAATTGGTTAGTGAGTTACATCTAACCCTCATTTGAATCCTGAGCGACATTTAGTATTCTTAAGTTGTATTGAATCCTATTTCAAGCTCAAACCCCTGATTGTGTTTGTATCTTGGTGCATGATATCCATATATATTCACATTCAAAACCCCTGTTTTACTTCCTATTCTTCATATCCACTTGAATCTACGAATACCCATTCTATTCATCCAACCCATTGCCATCCCATACTTATAAAAAATTGTGTGTTATTTTCTCTACATTCAAATGAACCTAAGCGTAGGCTTCATATTCATAGCTTCCATTCATGTTCATTACATTTCCACTGTCTCTAATTATTGTCATTTCTACATTAGATATAACACCATTTACTTGACCAAAATAGAATTTTACACATTGAACATACAAACTAAAAACTACAAATATATACAATCAAATACTTTTTGTTTCTCAAATTCCTCTGTATTACAAGTAAACTACATGAAAATATCCTTAAACCTAGAAAATTCTATTGTAACTCATAATTGAAGCTTTAGTAGGACTTCCATCACGCTTTAATTGGTATCAGAGCCAAACAATTCCTCTTCCATGGATGCCATTAATTCAAAGTTTAAAGACGTATTAAAGATGATTTGGGAAGAATAAGAAAAATAGCTAAAATCAACTATGGAGTTGTTAGTGGAAACCATGTTGGAATAACGAAAAGAATTAATGGAAATTACGTAACTACAAGTAAGTGCTCCGACTTTGACTTTTAACCTAAAAGGAATTGAGCAATTGAAGATGGAAAAACAAAAAAATATTATAAATTCATAGTCAATTGATATGAACAAAACCCGTCATGTCTTAACTCAACTAAAACCACTACTTCCTTCCCTAAATACTTCCACCATATCCCTAAATTCCATAGCCTACACTAAATTTGAAAAACCTACTAAGATAGACTCAAACTTAACTCCATAAATGTAAAAGTTTCAATCACTAAACACAAACCATATGGATACTATAGGCCCTCCTAAAACAAGTAAAAACCTACTCAACTGCAAAGCCATGTTCCCATTACAACCTATGGTACTACACTTCATACCAAGTACTTCATTTACCATTTTCACTAACCTAACACCTACATAGAACAATATTCAATAGAATCTAGTCAAAACAGAATCAATCAAACCTTTTCTTACAAAATCAAACCCATACAATGACTAACAAAATGTTAAGTATGAATGTCATAGTATACTAGATCCAATCCCTAAATGCAACCAAAAAACATTAATATGTTTTTCCGTGACATTTGTTGTATGCAATAATGATAAGATGTTAGATAATTTGTTCATGATAGTGATCATGGAAGAAGGGTTCACTGAGGTTATTAGGTTACAAACTATGCTTACTGCTTTCACGGGTTATCAATATCAAATAGGAGAGTCATTCAAAATTAAATTGCTAAAAAAGAATTTATACACTATACAAGGACCAAACACTTTCTAGAGAGATTATTTGGTGCTTTACCATGGTAGTGTAGTTAGTTGTAATGCTATTGATGATTGTTCGATGATAAACTCCACAAAGGAGGAACTGGCCTTGACAAATAGTAGCAAAGTCAATAAGGACCAAGATAGAAAAAAGCCCTCAAAGGATAGAGTTTTTACTAGCCTTAAGGTGAAGTTTTCCCATTGGAGCACTTCATTGAACAAGTGGGGAATGCATGACCACGATATCGTTTTTGCGGCAACTAAATATAGTGATGATACAACCATTGTGGATGCATTCAAAAGAACCTTAGTGATGCATCTCAATGTTAGTATCCAAAACATGAAGGACACTAAATTGCTTAAGACTATAGTACTTCTAGTCCATAGGTGTCTCACACTTCATCGTGGCAATTCTTCAAACATGTCATGGGCACAAATTGCTCTAATGCTACCTAGCGAACAAACTGGAAACTCAAGTGTTTTTGCTCATCACTCTATGGCATTGACTATTACAGCATCACTATAGTGCTCTTTACTATGCTAGAACCTTCTATTAAGGTGATCAATGTTATTTTAAGTATAAAAATAGAGGAAGCTATCGTAATAATTAAGGAACAAAATTTTAAGACTATTCGAAGGTTTGAGAACATGAAACGAAGAAGAGGTGAACTTAGAATCCTTAACCCTAGAGGCCTAATACTTGAAAATGCTAGTTATTATTGCTGTGACCATTAAAAGGTTGAATGGATTTAACACATAGGTTCTAATTTTCGTTAGATGAAATAGTAAGAAAGATGAAGTGAAGAGAAATTGAAGGTCATGGGTAGATTTGATCATTTTAGGGTTTGTTTTGTTAAACATAATTATTCCCTTCAATGGGAGAAGCACTTCATGTGAAGGGGAAAAAGAAAAAGAAGGAGATATCAAAGAGGATGAGTTTCTTACATCCATGGGTAGTGATGTGTGAGATTTTGAGAGGGTTGGTTTGCAAAATGTTAGAGATAGAAAGATGAAGGGAGTTAAAGAAGTTGAGATGTTAATTGGGATTTTGAATGAAAAGACAACATATTTGTGAGGCATGTTTATACGGAGGAGGTGGAAAAGGAAGATCTGTGAATTGTCATAGAGAAGTAGAATAAGGATGGGTGGCTATGTGGTAGAATGAAAGAGTTTATGTGGAGTGGGAGTGTAATGGTGGATTAGAAAAGGAGAAGGAAAAGGGCTTTGAGATGAAAATTGGGGTAGTGACAAAACAATTGTCATGCAATTCTAAACAACAAAAGATTAGGGTTCATAGAGAATTAGGGTTTTTGGGGAAATGGAATAACAAGGCAGAAGTTTATGAGGCATTTGATATTACACGTAGTAATCAGGTCATTGATTAGATGTCGGTTACATGTGTGAACAAAGGCAAGAGCGATACTAATTTTATCTTTCCTAAGCATTTAATTGAAAACAAATTAAATAGTTCATTTTGGATAGATAATTGTTTAGCCTACTTTTACTCTTCGGCTAATTGAATTTTCTAGGAGGAAGATTAGACTTTTACTTTACCCTTGAGGACAAGGGTTTTCAAAGGGGTAGAGAATGTAACATGGAGATTAAATTTAGAAGTTTATATTTAGGCCATTTTAAGTGAGTCGGAGCAGTGCTTCCTACTATTTGTAATCAGTTATTAAAATTTAGAAATATTATTAGAAAAAGGAAAAAAAAAAGAAAATTGTTAAAAAAAAGGATGATATGTGCTAACACATGAGCTGTCATATGCTAAAATATGCTTGTAATGCCTTAAGCTAAAAGTAGTGAATAAACCAAGCTAACAAATACAAGCGATCTCATTAATGATTTGGTCCAAATGTTGCAACTACGTATTAATAAGATATTCATCACCATGACCTAATAAATTAATACCACAATAATCTATATGGGACATTTAATTATGGGGTATCATAATCTCCTCTCCTTAAATACATGACGTCCTTATTGAGAGATCTTTCAATTGGGACCAAATCTTCTCCCTTTTTTAGTGTATGATGTTGAACCAAAGATTTAGTAATTGATTTTGATGAGAATAAAACAAAAGTGGATGATTAAACTAGTTTGATAATATTGATTTAATTGAATAAGATCATTTCTTTTGCTTAATAATTAAATAGATCAGTTAACTTAATAAGATATTTGGTTTTTAAATGATGATTAAATGATCTTGAAGTTAGATTGCAACATATAATTGTTCTTTTTTGCTAAAGTTGATTTTAGGAAGATTTTGGCATACCATCATGATGGCAAGAGGAAGGACCGGCATGATGGTGCAAAGCCTTGGAAAATGAAATGGAAAGTGATTTGACCCTAATGAGCTAGCATGATGGTGGACTTGTCAATATTTATGCCAGTAATACATTTGCTTACTATCATGACTATAAGAGTAAGGTATTGTCATGTTAGTAAGCTTGTTCAAGATAGCCATTAGAGTATTTGATATCCACTACAATTAAAAGACATTTTCTTACATTCTTTGGTTTTATTACTTACTAATTGTCTCTTGTATTCTTTACTTGTAATAAAACAAATGAGACTTAGTGTGTAGTATTTGAGTGTCCATATATTTTGTAATCTTGAGAGAAAGAAAAGTACTAAACTAGAGATTGTTATGTATAACAATGATTGTGTGAACTTATGTAGCTCTTTGAACATTGCATCGAGTGATTAATAAAGTGGTGTGAAGTTCTTGATTGGAGGCGTTATGGGTTCATGGAGACTAAAGGGCTGTCTAAACTTTATGTTATATCCAGACTTGATCTTCTCTATTCCTATCTTCTTTAATTTTCGCATTTATTATTAGTTTATCATCGCATTGATCATTCTTGTTATTTTATTTGATATGTAATTTCAAAAAGAATTGTAATTTGTCGAAAGAACTTAATTTAGCTCCCCTCTTGAGTTTAGCTTAGTGCTCTTCATACGATTTAGGCTACTCTTTACTTATTGGTCATCTTGAAAGTATGTTAAAGGTCACACCCTGTTGAGGAGTTACACCTTGGAAGCACTCCCTATCCTTCTCAAGCTTCGTTTCTAAATTAGAGTTAGATCCGAATCATTCACCTATTGGTAAAGGATCGTCTTTGATACTGTTTATAATACCTTAAACCAAAAACGGTGAATAAAACAATCAATAAATGCAAGTGAACTTATTAATCACTTGCCTAAAAGTTACAACTATGTATTGATAAGAGGTTCACTACCATGTCCTTATAAACTAGTCTTATAACTTCCCACAATTCATGTATAACACTTAACCATGGTGTATCACAATACTAGAGGTATCTAGGCCTTAGAGAGGGCATAATGTAAACATGTACGGCTATTTTATTGAATATGAATGAGAAAGGCAAAATGACTTGCCAAAATTGTGTGTTATTTTCTCCGCATTTAGAGAACCCAAGCTTTATATTTGGAGCTTCCATTCCTTTTCATTACGTTTCCATTGTTCCTAATTACTATCATTTCCACATTAGATATAGCACCATTTACTTAACTAAAATAAAATTTAACACACTCAATTGAAAAATACAAACTAAAAGCCAAAAATTTACACAATCTAATACTTTTTGTTCCTCAAATTCATCTATGTTATAGGTAAACTACATAAAAATATCCTTAAACCCAGAAAATTCTATCATAACTTAGGATTGAAACTTTTATTAATTTACTGGTTGTTACCATAATTGATTTTATTAATTTTATGTCCCAATTCAAACTAGTCAAACCTATAACATGAGGAGTGAACAAGTCAAATCAATAAACTCACCAAATGAAGGTCGAGGTGGAGCAAGCAAACCATGTTAGCATAATGAAATTGTTGGAGTGATCTCTTTCTTATTCCTTATAAAACCATTGGGCTTACCAAGCCCATCAACTAAGCCAAAAGCCCATTTCATTACCAATAAAAAGAAGGGTTGAATATTGTTGGATCATGAAGAGCAATCCGACAGTCAATTTTTATATCATATCTTAGCCATTAATTTAAGAACGATCCAATTACAAATATGGGCATCCAAAATCTACTCTTTCTCATTTATGGCAAGTTCACATAAATGTTATTGCTTTACTAAAATAACTTGGCCAAAGATTAAATGCCAAAATTATCAAGAATAAGTAAAGAACACATCAAGATTATCATGTTTAATTCATATCACACGTGCAATCACATCAAGATTGTTGTTCCTTTTCTCATATCTCTTTCTTAGATCATTATCCATGTATCATTCTATTAAAACTTTTTAAAGATCATTTGACGTGATGTACCTGATCAATAAACCACAGCAACCCACCATATAGATTTTAATGCAAAAACAAAGAAAATCCCGTTGGAAAATTTTGGGATATGGTGGAGTGATCCTTGCAGGGAAAATAAACAAGAAGAGAAAAATATTTTTCTTCCTCAAAAGGCCTCTTCCCCATTTTATTTTCTCATTTCTATTTTTTTTTCTTATTTTAAAAATTTTTCTCTTTTTCTCGTTGTTTTGTGCGTTTCACCTTGCAATTTTTTTTTCTGTTTCTTTTAAATATTTTGGTTTTTGATAAACTAAACTAAAAAGCTAAAACTGGACAGATGTCTGCGGATTACTGAATGAATTGGATATAACACACGAATTGGTAAATTGAATTCAAGACTAATTATGAGAAGGATATTGAGCACAATTTGTAATTATTCAAAAAGAAGATTAAAAGAAATCTGATATCATGCATGCTCCTAGTAATATTGATCGTGGGGACTATTATGGAATAAGTAATTTCAAATAAGAAAGTTGGATTCAAGTGATAAAAAACAGTACGATAATAAATACATAACAAACCCCTTAAATAATCCTTAAGGCAATTATGCACACAAAAGAAGTAAAATATAATCATAATAGTTGTGCATAAGAAAATTAGCATCTAGGTGGCAAAACAAGATGTTCAAATGGCATGAACAAGTCAAGTTGTTCTAATGAAGTTAGCCGGTAGCTAGCTTCTCAAGTAAACGGTCACTTCATTCAAATAGTAAACATGTCCTTTGAGTGAAGTCTTCTTCTTTCTATCTACTACTACTACTTGCTTGGGTGTATTTGGCTTCTACTCGCTCTCCAGCCTCCTGGTTTACACTTTACGTCACGCATCTAAGATTGCTTTCACGAACATTTCTTCCATTTTAAACAAGCACTTCGCTTCCACTTTTTTAGTCTCTTTAAGAAACACCAAATAGTGCATTTAGTTTGCGAAATAGCAAAAGGTAATAATAAAATTATAATTCTTAAAAGAATTGATTAAAGAAATAATTATTATTCTTTGTAATTCATTTGAGATTTCACAAACAGATATGAAAATATATTGTAAAAAAAATAAAAAATAAAAAAAAAATAAGAAGCAGCTATTTCTTTGATCTTATAAAAGAATTGTAGTTTTATATTTTAAAATCAGAGCAATTTCTTAAAATAGCGAATCCACTAACCAAATTCAGGAATGAGTCGGTTGATGATGAATATTTATTTTATTCCACTTATTAGTTTCCATCGGCCCAAGAGCCCAAGAATAATCCAGCTCAAATTGTTAAGACAGAATGAAAGGGATTTTCCTTCCCAAGTTTGTCTCTAGATTTGGACGTTCTTAATTAGGCCACCTTGAATGGGCCGAATGTGATTACCATTTGTAATCACTAATTAGTACGTTTAGAAATTAGGAAATATTATCATAAGGAAAAAAAATAAAAATAAATAATGAATCCGAAATACTGTTGTATATTATTATCACCAAGCACATTCAACCTGTCATCAAATTTATTATGCCCAGCAGTTTCATAAAATATCTACTATATCAGGAAACTTACGCATCCAAAATATATACTGTTCCGTTGCACATTATTGTCGATCAGGACCTACCTACATACATCTTCTTATAACACTACGTTGGAATAACCAATTATAAATACTTCACTGGTAACACTTGATTATGTACAGCACAATGAAAGCAAAAATATACGAAACAGTTACATGTGGATCTGATAGTCTTTACATTATAATGATTATGTGCATAAATAACATGCAAATGCACACATGCCTGGAATGTACATATGTCCACACTCTTTACAAGAGGATGCTTAATCCAAAGGGCGGCTCTGCCAATATACATATATATAAATACATACATACATGCATATATATATATATATATATCACAGGGAAAATGTTGTCAACTTGAAAGCTGAAAACAGAATGAAAGTGCAGGGTAAATTAATTTAGGCGAAGAGGGATTTCATATTTGACAAAGCAGTGTTTGATCTAGACATTCTTTCTTCAGCTATTCTTTTCTTTTCTTCAGCCTCCGCTGCCTTCTTCTCTTGAACTTTATAGCAAGACGCTATTTCCTCTTATATAGCCAACAGCGTTTCCTGCTCCGATAGAAGTTTAGCTCTTTTAGACTCTACTTCCTGTCGTTTCTTTTCAAGTTCTTCTTCTTACTTGACAAGATCCCCCAATTTCTTCTTATATGAAATATGTGCCTCACAATTCCTTTTCATCTTAGAAAGCAGTTGATCTCTTATTAATTTTTGCAGTTCATATTCAGAATTGTCTTGCTCATAGATCAGAAAGTCCGAAATGAAATCATCGGAGTTTGCCCGGAATGTTTGGACGGATAGTTTCTGATCATATGATAACCCTGCGTTTGCCAAACTCAGGGTGGATAATGCATTGGCAAGTCTGTCTTTAATATTCGACTTAAATAGATCCGACAAGCATTCCTTTAGGGACTTTTTTGCCTGCTCTTGTTCTTTTTGGCTAAGATTTTCAGAATTTGATGCAGCATTTTGATTATCAGTTTTCATGGCTGATGGGACATCCAGAGGAGGAGTAGCAGCATGAATGGTAATATCGGCTTCAAGCACCATCGTGCCATTTATTAGATATCCCTTTGTATTATCCTGAAGACGACTATGCTGGATGAATTCTTTAAAACCGTAATCGCACCGTTTCACAATGAAGTTGTATCGCATAACTGCACTTGTTTTTGGGGAGATACGTGAGGTTAGTATGTCTGATGATTATGCTTCTTTAAGAAAGCAACTGTCATGATAATTGGCCATTTTGTTACAGTAGTAAAATGTCAAGTGTCCCGTATGAAAAGCAGCAAATGAAACATAAGGTAAAGTAAATACCGTAGTAATATGTATTTTTCTTATTTATTTAGTCTGACACGTGATATCACACACGTGTATAACTTGTATTTATGTGAACTTTTCCCATTCTGTTAGAGTTAATCAAAATTTTCATTTTTTATAGAAATAGAGCACTTCATCTTCCAGCTCTCTCTTCTTCAGATGCTCCATTCGTTACACATCTTTACTCAGGAGTTGAACTTGAACAAATACAAAGCAAAACATATTGATAATCTTTTTCATTAGAAAGAAAGTATGGAAATTGACTCCATATCTTTTAAAAATGTTCCAAACATAAAAGGAACTAAATCCATTTAATGATCTCCGAACAGCTAAGGATTTTATGAAACGTTATCTCTTGGAAGCAGATGGATTAGAAAACCGGTGCATCAAGGATATAGAGGCAGAAGAATGTGAAAAGACCACCTCTTTTTAAACCATTTCTGTTCTTTTGGTTCACCAGTGTGAACACACAGCTTATGTCCCTGCTTCATGCTCTTGACAAGTCTCCTCTCTGCTACATGCAAGGGTATCGACGTATAGTTAGTGTTGCCTGCCCTTCCATTGGGATAAACCACAATGGGCCTGTTCAAAATAATCCAATATAAACATGGTAAGGAAAGATTATACTGGCTCTAGACAGACAAGAAAGCTGAGAGATGATTTATATCAATGTAACAGAATAAACTTACCATTTTGCAGTACCAACTATAAATATATCTGAGTAGTATTTCCTTTCCTTCAACTCCGTGAAGTTGTCAATTCTCCATGTAAATTTCTTATGAAGAATACTTTAATCTCCGATTTCTGGAGCTTGTATATTGGATAGATATTTGAAAACTAAGAAGCAACCGAAGTCCCCACTTTGCTTAGATAAGGACTGGGAAAAAGAAAAAGGAAAAAAAAAATGAAAAAGGAAAGAAAACTGAAGGCAGAAGGAAATGATATTGCAATTTATAATGGAATTTACTAATTTTGTTGAGACCTTGTAATGTAATGCTGTTAAAAGACCATTGACTTTGCATCTTTGATTGACTTTTCTTGTCCACCAAACACTTTCATCATAATTGATTTAAATTTTAAAAGAAAGCCATTTGTGATCATTGAACTTCATTAAATAATGACAAAATCCAGCACTATTCGTGATGGAATAACTTGCTATGTTGATGAAAGTATAGGTACGACAAAGAAGCCCTTAGATTGCTCGGACTTGATTCAGATTGCCTGAATGTCCTACATCAAAAATGACAGGCATTACTTACACTCATTACATCATATAAAAAATGATTTAAGCATCCTATGCCATGGTTTGTTGGAGCAAGCTGCATAAAGAGAAGAAAGGAAAATTATAGCTTGGGTATTTAGCGCATGACAAGAGGTTTAACTATTGATTCCAGGAGTAATTTTGAAGCTTCCATACCGCTGCATCTTATGGGATTGCTTTTAATTCTTTCTCAGATAATGTTATGTTCACTTTGACAATCAGCAACTACAAAAATGAACAATTATTTTGTGGCCTGGATCCTGCCATGCTTTGTTATTCAAAATATAGGTTCGAAGGAAGATCATGACAGTCACAGGCATCGCAGTCTGCAATAGTTGAATTGTCTATCTGAAAGTGTTAATAAGGTAAGCTCGGGAAGCATCATCATTATGGCCTTTCAGCCTCTTGTAGATAGGCTAGCTTCATGTTTGCCAGATTATGGTATCATTCATATAGAGCTTCTTCAACGTTTTCAAAATGGTATTTTCCATCACGTCATCTGAACAAAATGGTATCAAGGTCAATTTTACGCGGAAGATATTGATCACCCATTTCCTGCTGAAATGGAAATTTCTTTAGGACTCTTCCAAGGGAAATCTATGCGTATCACAATTCACAATGCAATTAAGCAATCATCCCCTAAAAAAATTTATAAAATGAATAAAAAATGAGGTATTCTATCATGGAATCATTGACTTGTATATTTTAGCATTGAATTACATCATCCTTGAATAAAAAACAAAGGAAAAGAACTGAATAACCTACTAACAAATGATAAGAATCTTTCATTCGACCATTGTCAGGAATTTTTTATGATGATGCGATTTTAACAGTGTCAACACTCTTGGATTTACAACTTACATAAGGATAGACTAGCACAATTTTGGGTTTAATTTTTAATTGTTCTGACGTTGCACTTCTGCCATTACACGCTAGTGCAAGCGCAACTCTAACACATCAAATTATACACGAAAAGGTTTAGAACAATAAGCCTAAATGTCTGTTAATATTCAACGATACTATTCTGTACATCGATATTGAATGTTCTAAATTAGGAAACAAGCTGTGTAAAGCAACATAAAAGTGGCATAAAGCAAGACTCTTGGATTTCAGACCTAATGCCGAAAATTACACTTAAAAACCCGAGCTAACACTTAAATGGATATGTGGCTACTAATCTAACGTTAACAAGAGGAAAGAGGTTTATTACTAATAAGAGAAATCGTCCTTTTTTCTTTGTTGTAAAATTTACCCACTGGGCTAGATTCTATCTAATGACTGGGCTGGCCGCAAAGGCCGAACAAACTAATCAGAAAATCGAGCCACGTTGAACTGATTCACAAAATCAGTTTGTGACAAGATAATAGCCCTACTGGTCAAAAGTCACAAAATCATGATATATGATTCGGGGCAACCGAAAAAAAAAAACCAATGAATAATTGAGAAACAAAATGAAAATGAAATTATCCTACTAAAAAAAAAAAAAGGGTTTCTTAACCATCAAGTTTCGGAAAATGAAACAGCAACTTCTAATGGATTATTTCCAACGTAAGTAAGCTTCTTGACCTAATAATGCTCTTAAGAATCCATTGAATTTTATCTTTTGGTATTTCCATTGACTTTTATCTTTTGGCATTTACCCCATTAGTCCATCCACCTGCACTTTCATCATCATATATTTTAA
Organism: Lumnitzera racemosa; assembly: GCA_024138005.1. NCBI lineage: Eukaryota > Viridiplantae > Streptophyta > Magnoliopsida > Myrtales > Combretaceae > Lumnitzera > Lumnitzera racemosa. The sequence continues at coordinate 77,672,363 of JAMXBC010000004.1, read as the reverse complement.
TTAGTACTAAAAGCACCATTACATAATCTTGTGACTGTATTGGTTAGTGATGACACATTGCATCGATCAGTCATGCAAGCTTTACTGTATTGAAAAAAAATATATGAAATGACAAATGCAGAGTCTTTTGATCATTGTTGCCCTAGGATTACCACAATGTTGCACATACAATGTTTATGTCCTCAAGAGTAGAAGTTCCGTGCTGTTTCAAGTGTTCTGACTAGCACAATTTCAACTCATAACATAAAATGCTAACGCCCTGCCTTAACTACGCTCAAGGAAAACAATTGGCATATTGGTTGTCAGCGTCTTAAGTGAGATGCATGGCAAGACGATAGGAAAATACAAAACAGGTAGTAGCATATAACAAAAACTCTTAACTATTGAATTACACAAGTGATGTCGAATCTCGCAAGCGATTGCTTGTTATGGATAACTCCTTATGCATATCAGCACTTTCACCATGATTATTCCCTATCAATGGTTGTGGAAAATTTTGTGATAGGTCAGGTTCAACCAGAACAAGTCATTGTACTCAACAGTCACGTGTATACTTTGCTTCTAATAACTGTAATTTTAATTTGACTTGGTTATGTTCGAAATAAACTGGAGTGATCTAATAAACTGAATACCGACACAGATGCTCTTCCATTGCAAGGAATCTGATGTTGAATTTTTTCCTACTGGTAATGGTTAATTTTCCACCTACTGGAAAGAGTTTCATTAATACACTATAGTACTCACATTTTAGTTAAATTTGTTCCCCTACTGATTGATTAAGTTCTCTCAAATTCTTTTGTGGCAATGTTCATGTGACAGGATAATGTTTATATGATATGTTTATGTGCATAATAACGTGGATTTATCAAATGAAGATTCTTCCAAGCAATAATCACATAATGTTTAAAACAAAAAGCTGGAAACAGACTAGAAAGAGGAAAACAATAGATTAAGGAAATACAAATTTGAAGTGAAGGTAATTAATTTAGCCGAAGAGTGACTTCATATTTGACCAAGCAATGGTTGATCTGGACATTCTTTCTTCAGCTATTCTCTTCTTTTCCTCAGCCTTAGCTGCCTTCTTTTCTTGAACTCTATAACCAGACACTACTTCTTCTGATATAGCCAACAAGGTTTCCCACTATGAAAGGATTCTGGCTCTTTTCCTCTCTACTTCAACGAATTTCTTTTCAAGATCTACTTCCTCCTCGACAAGATCATCCAGCAATTCTTGTATGAAATTTGAGTCTCGCAATTCCTTTCCATCATAGAAAACATTTGATCTCTTAATAATTTTTGCAGCTCATATTCAGAGTTGTCTTGCTCAAAGATTAGAAAGTCTGAAACGAATTCATCTAACTTTGCCCAAAATGACTGGACAGATAGTTTCTGAGCATATGATAACCCAGAATTTGCCAAGCTCAGGGTTGACAATGCACTGGCAAGTCTGTCTTTAATATTCAACTTAAATAGATCGGACAAGCATTCTTGTAGAGACTCTTTAGCCTCTTCTATATCTTCATGGCTAGGATTGTCAGAATTTGATGGGGTGAGCTGATTATAGGAGCTGAAACCTTCTCTACCAGAAGAGCTTGCTGCAGTAATAATAATTTTCCCAGCTCTAAGCAAACGAGACTCAAATTTATCTATTTTCTCAACCAGCTGAGTATCCAATGGAGTTGCACCATGAATGGTAACATGAGCCTTGAGCAACATTGTGTCATTTACTAGATATCCTTTTGTATTGTCCCAAAGTTCATGATGCCGGATGAAATTTGCTATACCCCTATTGCGTGGTTTTACAATGTTGTATCGTATCTCCGCACTTGTTTTTACGAAGGATATTTGAAATTAACATCTAGATAATTTTGCTGTGCTTCTTAAAAGAATCAACTTTTCATGAAAATTGACTTTCAGCATCACAATATATCAAGCCAAATGGCCCATATTTAAAGCAACCAGTGAAAAATTACAGAACAAAGAAGGTAGGAGGAAATATGCACACAGGAAAAAATGTTTAAGGAGACACCGATATACCACTTCGTTTTGAATCATTTGCATTCTTCTGATTCACCTGAGTGAACACACAGCCGGTATCCCTCCTCCATCCTCTTGGCAATCTCCTCTCTGCTACATGCAAGTATATTGACATATAGTTAGTGTTGCCAGCCTTTCCATTGGGGAAAACTATAATCTGCCTGCTCAAAACAATCGAACTCAAACACCATAAGGAAAAAGATATAACTGCAATCAGATAGATAAGAAAGTTGAAAGGTGATCTATATCCATGTAAAAGAATAAACTTGCCATTTTGCAGCAGCAACTATGAACATATCTGAGCAGTATCGCCTTTCCTTCAACTCGGAGAAGCTGTCAATTTTCCATGTAAATCTCTTGCAGAGAATGTTTTGATCTCCCATTTCGTGACTATTTATGAAGCAGATAAAAATCCAAGATACAAGAAACAAACTCAGTTTTATCATTTCAACATCAAAAACAATAACTATATCATTCGATGCATATTTGAAATTACAACTTTATGTTCATAATTGTGTGTCACAACAGATCAATAAGATGAGTATCATCAGATACCACATGAAGCAAGCCTGAGATCCTCCCCAAACAAAAGTTGACTTTGAAATCAATATTGTAATGCAAAACTCAGACCTGCACCACTTATACCTCAATGAGAAAGAGAGAAGGTTAATGTTCTTCTCTGTTAGATGGTGGACCTTAAATTTACCAAAAGACAGAGGTCAGTGGGTTAAAGTCACAAGGATATCGATATGGAAATTTGTAGTCATTTTTTTTCTAACAAAATTGATCTCTTTGAAAAGCTTAAAGAATGCTGTTAAAACAATTCATTGACCTTACATCCTTATTTGACTTTGCTCTGTCCACCAGAGGCTTTCATCATCATTTATTAAATTTTAAAAGCATGCCACTCATAATCTTTGAATCTCATTAGATTATGATAACATCTTGCATTGGTTGTCATAGCACAATTTTCCATGTTGATGAAAGTAGGGAAAGACAATTGGCTTATGTATTGCTGGATTGCAGATTACCTGAACATCCTATAATTAAAGGGGCAAGCATAACTTAAAATCGCACGATATTTTGCATCATTGATCACCTCATGTATTATTCAAAATATGCAGGCTAGAAGGAAGATAATTGGCTATCAGCATGGCAGTTCACACTTGAATTTTCTAGCCTACAATGTGAAATGGGTAGCTTAGAAAGCACTTTTGTACAGCCTTTCAGCCTCATGCAGAGAGGCTAGCTATTTTCATCATTAGTTTAATTATGATATTTGGGCTACAAGGCTTGGCTTACAGTTCCTTTTGTCATCATGCTCCTTTTAACAGTGAAAGCAAAACAAAGTTTTCAACATAATGACAATGCAGATCAGTACCACATGGTATAGTCAATCATTTTCTTGTCCACACCATCCCAACAAAATGGTATTGCAAATTGATTTGTTATTTTTGTGCACAGTTCAGTATATTTGATGTACATACTTGTCTGCAATTCCTATTGGAAGAAATTATCACAGGGCTGTAAATGCAGAAACAGATTCGCAAAACACAGCAGATGATTAAGGCTTTAGAATTTTATGGCAAGCCAAAGAACTTAACCAAAGAGTGCCTTCATATTTGACCAAGCAGTGGTTGATCTAGACATTCTTTCCTCAGCTATTCTCTTCTTTTCCTCAGCTTCAGCTACCTTTTTCTCTTGAACTCTATAAGTGGATTCCACTTACTCTGATACAGCCATCAAAGATTCCCATTCAGATAGGAGTTTGGTTCTCTTGGATTCTACCTCCTTTAATTTCTTTTCAAGCTCTTTCTCTTCATCGACAAGATCATTCAATAAGTACTTATATGAATTATGAGTCTCAAAATTTCTCTTCATTGCAGAGAACATTTGATCTTTTAATAGTTTTTGCAACTCGTATTCGGAATTATCTTGTTCAAAAGTTAAAAAGTCTGAAACGAAATCCTCAAAATCCGCCCAAAAAGTTTGGACTGATATTCTCTGATCAGATGATAACTCAGTATTAGCCAAGCTCAAAGTCGACAATGCGTTGGCAAGTCTATCTTTCATATTCAGCTTAAAAAGATCAGACAGGCATTCCTTCAAAGATTGTTTAGCCTGCCCTATTTCTTCTAAGCTAGGAATGCTGGTGATTGACATGAAATTTTTATTTTGTGTTTCAGAGTCTCCTCTGCTAGTAGAACTTTCACTGTCGGCTTTAATGTGCTTCCCAACATTAAAAAAGAAAGACTCAAACTTATCTGTTTCCAGAGCTAGTTGAATATCAAGAGGAGGAGTTCCATTATGGACAGTAACATCGGCTTCAAGCACCACAGCATCATTTACTACAAATCCTTTTGTATTGTCCTGAAGCTCACATAGTAGAATGAATTTTGAAAAACCCCAATCAGGCACTTCCGCAATGAAATTATACCGAAAGTCTGCACTTGTTTAAGCATAGGGCATGCAAGGTTAGTAGGCTCATGACTTTGTATGCTTTGTTATGGAATCAAATTCAAGACACATATTATATTAATTATAGTAAACAATTCTGTATGACCCATGTCCCAAAGAAACAAACAAAGCAAGCATAGAAGAAAGAATTCGGAGAAGAAACAAAATACAGAGCAATCTATACATCAATACCTTTTCTTTTTGAATGATTTGCATTCGTCTGATTGACCAGAGTGAGAACACAACTTGTATCTCTGCTCCATCCCACCGGTAACCTCCTTGCATCTGCAACATGCAGGTATATGGATAGATAGTTGGTGCTGCTGGATGTTCCGTTGGGATAAACTAGCATCCGCCTGGTTTAATCAATCCAAGTCAGACATGGTAAGGAAAAGAGCAATACTAGTGCCATACAGACAATATAGCTGAAATATGATCTAAATCGTCACAGGTGTATTACCATTTTGCATCACCAACTATGAATAAATCTGAGTAGTACTTCCTGTCTGTCAAATTACTGTAGTTTTCGATTTTCCATGTAAATTTTTGACGTGGAAGATTTTGATCGCCCATTTCTTGCTGCCCAGTAATCCGACGAATTCAAGTGGTTGGACTTGATAAACAAATGCTACTCTGATAACTTCAGTAATCGAACGTCAGACTAAAACTCTAATATATCATCATCCGACTTCACATGATAGCAAAGAAGTGATGATATTTATGCAATAAATATTCATGTAGAGGAACTAATGATCCTTTCTCCCTTATAAGAGTTGACTTTGCACTCATTATTCTAATGCGAAAGACCATTACCAACTCAAGAAACCAGTAGACATTGAGAATGCAATAATAATTGACTAATGGTGGAAATCGGGTGGTTTTAGCATAAATAAAACCTTTCGTGCGAAAGAAGTCTTCAGTAAGTGCAATGGAAATTTCTAATGGCCTTTGGAACAATCATTGAACACGTTACCCTGTAATGATACTTGGCAATGATATATTCAAAATATAAAATTAAAAATAAAAATAAATTGCCAAAATATGTATGTTTTTCAGCATCAATAGAGTTATCAAGATATAACGTACAAAGCATGACATCACTTTTAGACCCTATTAAAAAAATAAATCTTTTTCATTAGTCAATTACAAGATAATTTTTTAGGTAATTCTGAAAACAAGGAATGATAGGGAACTGGATGTCCCACATACCATGTCGTCTCTTCATATTAATAAACTTAAAACTCTCGGTTTAGTTTTTAATTGTTCTCATTGCTGCCACTGCACGCAATCACAATTGCAACTTCATCCTAATTGAATTATGCATGAAAACGATCCGGAAAAAGAAACCTAGTCCGTCTGTTGCATATCAATATCCAATTCTGCAAAATAGGAAGCAAGATGCCAATAAATAAATAAATGGAAGCATTAAACAAATGGTCTATTTCCTGAACCTCAGAAGAAATGCCAAAGCTTGCATGTAATTAGGAAATGTTCAAAACCAAGACGTATTAAAGAGTTTTTTTTTTTTTTTTTTTTTGACAGTGTTTATAATAACGTGTAATAGATGATACTCGCTTTTAGTATATTATGTTATGAATAATAAAATGAAATATATTAATAGATTTATTTTTATTAAATTTTAATAAATCATAAACTGAAAAATGTGAATAACTTTTTTTTTTATTATAGACAAATACAATTTACTAAAATTGAATATAATTTATTATAATATTATGGTAATAACATTTCCATAGAATTTCCAATATTAAATGAATACCAATCAAATATTAGTGAAAAGAAACGGACTTATTTTTAATAGGAGAAATGGTCCTTTTTTCCGTCTAATAACTTTTGGAAATTAAAAAGAATTACGAGGCTTTGGGACTCCACATATTACCTACTCATATGACGATAATTGATTTAGTTTGGCTCGTTAAACTAAGCCATCCTTCTATTAGAACAACTGAACAAAACTGACTATCAGTGTGCAAAACCAAAGAACAAACTAAATACCTATGTGGTTTGGTTAAATTTTTTCAATTCCGCTCAATTCTCTGATCATTTAGCGATTTCCCTAGCCCTTTCATTGTCTAAAACTCAGCTCTGTCTTATCCAATAAAATAAAATAAAATAAAATAAAATAAAAGGTGTGATCTTGTGAGAGTAGCGTAAATTTATATTAATCATATTTGGTGTAACTTCTATATTTTTAAAATTTTTTAATAATTTGTATTTTTGTGCTATTTATTGACCCCTAATATTATTAATAACAACATCTTTATTATTAATATTACTACTAATACTATTATTGTTATTGTTACCACTATTACTAGATTCAAGTCTTGAAATTATATTTTATTCAATTGGTTTCGAGTGAGTTTGATTCCTCAAAAAAAATTCATTTGATTAATTATTTGTAAAAATTTAAGATTAAAAAATTTTAAGTCCCACCTAATATTACTAACCAATTCATATTTTAGAAAGTTTATTTATAATGGGGTATCGCATATACTGTGTGTATGTACAACATATATAAGTATGATATAATTACATATATATATGTATATTGTATTAGTATAACATATATATAAATATACATATAACATATATAAGTATGTGTTGATGGTCAAGTTTGGAAGGATGATTGAGGTCGCAAACAACGTACATAAGGAACAAACATGAGATATCAAAGGAGTGCTGGAGAGAAATTTGCGTGTTTATTACCAAAATTAATAAATATTATATAAATACAAATTAGATAAAAAATATTACCAAAATATAGTTATTATGTCATATTTTCTATTTATATTAATGTCTCATCTTTAAGATGTGATATTAATGCATTTATGCCTATGATCATATCTTAAAGATGCAATATTAGTAGTCTCTCGAGCTTTTAGGCTTGGTTATGCTCTAAAAAGCTTGACATCGATTTGGAGGCCTATGTCCAAAATAACTTATCAAGACTTGTGTAAGCCCCAAAACTAGCAATCCGAGATTTCGATCGGTTGAAAGACCCGATCGAGCCTAAATTATAAAATAAAACTCGAAATATTAGTAAACTGATCCCGTAAGTTTGAATTTAAGAAAATAAGTAATAAAATAGGGGACTACAAAATTTTCAAATTTTAAGTATATACCTCGTTATTTATCGAAAATGCGTAAAATGCATTCCGATATTTAACAAATCGCTAGAGATAAATTATATGTATACTAAAAATTATAAAATAACCTAAATAATATTTAGAAATATTTATTTGTACTATATATGAATTTACATGTAGGTATAAATACGCGTAATTACTTAAAATATGCGAAATGTGCTAAAATAATACTAAATACTTAAATAAAATTCATAATTAATTAGAAAAAAATCAAGAATGATCCAAATCAAGTCGTAGTAGGTCAGAATCCACAAAATAAAAATTAACCAATTAAAATTAGACAACACAAAAGCCAAAAATCAAGGAAATTGGGCAAAGTCATGTCTAATTAATGTCATGTCTAATTAATGCACAATAATTACACTAAAACTCTATAAATAGCAAGAAAAATTCAGAAGCTCATTTGGACGGTTAGAGATCAGAAAAAATTAGGGAGAGGCGAAAATTGAGAGAAAAACCAAAGAAAAAAAAAAGAAAAGGAAAATTGTGCAGTTAGGGCTACAAAGGAGAACCCAGACCCGACGGGTAGCTGAGAGTGGACGGCTACCACCACCACACGGTGGTGGCAGCGCCCAGGCCGGTCGACAAGGCTATAGTGGCCGGGGGTGGCTAGAGCCACCCAAAGTGGTGAGTTCGATTTACAGCCCGATTCTTGTGTAATTTTGTAAAAATAGTAAATAGTTTTAGAAAATTATGAAACTTGTTATTCTGAAGTTTTATTATATGTAGATTTAGGGAAAAATAGTGATTTAGTTTAATCACATCTGAAAATAGAGGGTCTTTAAGAAATTGTGTAAAATCGAGCATGATTAGAACGAAAAATAAATAGGCTTAGGAGTATAGTTTGGAGCTTAATTTTTTTTCTATAGGATGCTCATGTGATATAGAACAGTGCAATGAAGCCATTTTTTTTTAAATTAATTTTCGAGATTTTTAAGTTAATTTTTAGCCCTAAAATGATGGAAAAATTGGGTAATTTGGGGTTAATTAGGTGATTAAGATATTAATTACTGATTTAGATAGTAATTAGATGTTTAGAGAAGTTAATCTTTGATATGGAACCCTAATCCTAACCTTTGGAGTATTAAGTATGGTTAATTTAGGAAATTAGGTAATTAATATAAGAAATTAGTAATATGTGAAATTGTAAATTAATAAATCTAAAAAATTAGGGTTATTTAGATAATATTAGAGTAAAAATCAGAATAATATTAAATCTGAATTAAGATTGAATTTTAGGTAATTATATAAAAAAGTAAGATTTTCTCATATCGGGGATAAATCCGATACTCTAATTAGGACTAGCGTGTACCAAATAGCTCAGAATACTAAATTAAGACCCAATAGGATATTTGAATACTCGAGCTTAATGAGATTAATTTCACATTAGAATTTGAGCATGTTTAGGACTTAGAAATTAGACTAAAACCTAATTTAGAAATTGATGTGGAAACTGAACCCGAACCTAACTCCGAATCTAGAATAATTGTAAAAGACTTAAGACCTAGATAATTAGGTATATTAAACCCTAAACAACACATAACAATATGCGTTATAGAATAAAACGAACCTATAACAGTTATATGAAAAACTGAAACCACGTTTGTGTTATAGGGATGATCGGCGATGGCCTGAGTAAGTCGGACCTCGAGTGAGTGAGCGAGGAGTCGAGGTAAGTTGGGATTAATACAATGCTGTATTTTAGGAGGCTTGAGATTATGCTTGGTTGTGCTTGTTAGATAGTTGGATGTGTGCATGTGTTTGATTTTGGGTGATGTTATGATTCTGTTTGTTGCTCTAGCATGTATTGTATGAATTGTATGAAATGATTGATCATCTTAAACTGGACTTAATCAAATATATAACCAGTAATCATAATCGGACATGCATGGCAACCTGTTAGGGGAATTTAGACTCTCCGGCCAAATACCGATCCCTTCGAAAGGGATAGCGCAGGATTGCATAATAGTTCCTTCTTCATCCTCAGTCGAACTAAGTGATAGGAGAGGAAGTCGTGGCGAGGGTGAAGTCAGTGGTTCGAAGGTAGTCACGGGAGGAGCGAGGTCTCTATTGCACAAGCTTGGGTTTGGTCGTGAGCTGTTGCATTAATGGCAACTCCTCAACCTAGATTAGAGCGAGCCCAATTTCTCTAATATCACGATGGGCCGGACAATATCGTGGCCATCGTGAGATGGCATTTGCTTGCACATGCATTGCACCTAATAAGTTGATTGAAAACCTTGTTGTGTTTATGGTATAGTTTTAAGTCCTCCATGCTAACTTACTGAGTTGTGGTTGCTCACATCCCTATAGACATCGCACAGGTGTTGGCTAAGAAGCGGTAAACAACTAGTCTAAAGCTAGCAACTGTTGGATCCTAGGGAGTGAGGAAAAGCATTTGAAGAACAGACATATATTTTTAAGGTTTAAGCTATTATCGTTGAAAACACTAATTATAGTAATTAAATTCTATTATATATATTTATATTTCCTCACTTTCTTAAGTAATAAATTACAAACCGTTTACTTCAAAGCAGGTTAGTCGTGGACATCTTGTATAGATCGGGTCTAAGATAGCGGTTGTAAGGCCAACTTTTATCTTAGGATGGTTTATGCGGCGGGACTGTTACGACTCTGCCGCTTCGGGGCGTGACAACTTGCTAGTGGCGAATCAATAAGGAGAGTAAGCTCTTGATAAGGTCTTCAAGTAACTAGGATGACACTAAATGAGCTTAGGTAAATGGGAAAGCTAGTCTTATGTACCACTAACCTTACATTTTATGGAGCTTTTAAGTAAGGTGGAATGATCTAGCAACTAAGTAATCAAAGCTAAAATAGGTCTGTGCATTGGCAAGTATGGAATAAGGATCGTTAGGGTCATTGGCAAGTTGGTCAATTAAAAGGTATGTTAAGCAATGGGATGCCCCGGGCTACTTTAGGCTTTTGCCTTCGGAGATTGAACCATGGTGATCTAATTGTGAAGTTAGCTGAGAAGCATAATCTGATGTTATAGCAACAGCAATGGGGATAAACCCTTCAAGGTAGTACAGGGTACGGTAGCATCGATAAGTGGTGCTATCAGCATGATAGGTGACAGATTAGCAAAGATCAAAAGGTTGCCAAGAGATGTGTATGTAGATGATAGGAAAGATTTGAAGCTAGTGATCTCATTGTTTATTAAAGTATAGTTGAATAATGCACTAAAGGTGTGTGCAGTAAGTTAACTAATGAGGAGTTCAGCAACATCTACACATACTTTAACCCTTTACCCCTTGTTTGGGTTGCTAAAAAGTCATAGGGTGAATGCATAGTTGCATTAAGTAAGTTGAGTATGTTTTGCTTGTACTATAAGCACTTCAAAATGGGCTTCGAGTTCCATTTAATGACTTTCAAAGAGCCTTCTTCAATAATCATAGAATATGTCCAAGTTAACTCATCCTAAACTCGTATGGCATTTTGGTCGTATTTGAGGGCATATGTTAGAGACTCATATGGAAGGCTACTCCTTATTACTGTATATTTCTTGTATAATACTATTAATGCATATTTATTCTTTGTCAAGGGTAAATTTGTCTTTTTCATTTCTTAAGGTTATGATCCCAATACTATGTATTTATACACTCATGTACATTGTAAAATACTATAATCAAATACCATTATCAAATTAAATCATATTCTATAATTTACATGGCATCAGAGTTGTAGAAGCCCTACCCATTTTTTTTTTCTTTTCTTGCCATTGTTGTTTAGCCTCCATTGTGTTTGCTATTTACAGAGTAGTTAGAAATCGCAGCTACTTTTGATCATGGAAACTATTGGCAATGTGTCAAGCCCTTTCCTTAATTTAACTTATATCAAGCCCAACTAACTTAATATAAATTACACGACATTAAATTAAGGAAATACTTTTAAAAAAAAATTTAAAAATTGGAATCGACAACCAATTTACTAGGTAAAAAATAAAATTAGGGTTTTTGGGTGAGAAAACCTTAATTTGATTACTAATTTACAGATTTCTAAGAAAATGATTTTTTTTTTAAAAGAAAACCAGGTTTAGAGGCTAACCTATTAAGACTAAGTCACCATATAAAAATTAAAGAAAAAAAATTGACGAGCTATTATTTTTTATAATTTTCTAAAATTTGTAAAAATACACCTAAATAAGCAAAAGATAACTAAATAGAATTTTCTTACCATTTTTACTATAAATTTTCAAGAAAAAGGAATTTTTTTTTTTTTACTTTTACACGGTTACCCCAAAAGTGCCTACGTACCTACTAGTCGAGATCAAACCGACCATAGTTCCTTTTTCATAAAATTTTTAATAGGTAGATTATTTTTATTTTTGAAACTGAACCAAATTGACATTTATTTATCAATTTATTATTTTCTAAAATAAAATCTAAGAAATCTAATTTTCCCAAATTAAATAAAAAACCTTAACTAACTGAATCACTTTTTAAAAAACTCAATTTAAGATCTTCTTTTATTTTTTAAAAACACTATATGTCAAAATATATATTTTTTTATTAAAAAACATGATTTTTCAAAAAAAGAAAACTTAATTCAACTAAATTTTATTAGAATGGCTTTAAAAAAGTTGCAACAAAAATAAATAAGAACAAAAAAAACCTGTAGTTAAACACAAAAATAGTTAATAAAGGAAAAAAACATAAATAATAAAGTAAATTAATAAAAATTAATGAAATAAATAAATAAATAAAAATTTACTTAGCGTCAAATCATGTTGATGTTGGGTGATGATGGGTGAACATTTAGGCAAGAGTTCGGCGAGACTAGGGCGACGCTAGGGCGATGTTAGGCAAGACTAGGTGATGTTGGGGTGCTGTTAGGCGACAATAGGCGAGCGAATGGGCAATACTAAGCGTGCATGGGCATACACGGGGACATTACTAGGCAAGCATTGGTGAGGGACTGGGCAGTCATGGGCAATGGACAGGGAGGTGATAGGCGATGGATTGGGCAATAACAGTGGTGGCTTGGGTGGCAGTGGCGAAGGATTGGGCAATAGCTTGCGCAGCAATGACGGTGGCTTGGGTGGCAACGATGGTCGATTAAGCGATAACGGTGGTGGCTTGGGTAACAGCGGCGGTAGCTTGGGCGGCAACCTCGGTGGTTGTAGTGGTTGTGTTTGTGTAAATGTATTGGTCTTTTTTTTTTTATCATTCATGAAAAATCCGTCCAGTATCCCCACTCCAATATTTATAGGCCTATAGTCATATCTTTCATATCTCAAGATATGATTATAATCTTAGATATAGAAGATATGATTAGGGTTTATTTTAGAAACCCAACTTTATTTTGGGCTTTTTCTTTTTGGGCTTAATCCAATCCGTTACAATTTAGCCCAATAACTCCTAAATCTGATTTGAGCTCCTAAATTAGATAAATATTTGTCTTATATTGGTCTAGCCCAAAATTAATTAATTAAGCTCACATCGTCATTTGATCTAACAATCCAACTCATAACACAAGTTGACTTATGACTCAACTCACTACGACCTGACTTGATTTTCTTTTTATTTTTTCATTTTTCACTTTTTTTATTTTTGTTTTTTTATTTTTATTTTATTATTCTTTATTTTTTTATATTTATTTATTAACCTGGCTCAATTAATAAAAAATAAAAACAATAAAAATGAGGTGTCTATGCAATGCAAACCCCATCATCCTCAATCCAATTACCTCCTCTCTCTCTTTCTCTTCCCTACCACCAATCTGATCTTCTCTCTCTCTTATCCCTCCTGTATAGAACTTGCAGCCCCTTCAACTCTCAACCTCAACCACCAATTGCCGCTCTTCTCCCCTCCAATGCAACCTCCTATCTCCATTCTCCAAATCTATAGTGTCTCTCATACTACATTCCACACTACCTAGATTCTTACCTCAATAAAACCCCAATCAACATCTTTCACCATACCACTCGCCCTCAACACTTCTAATCCCTTCTAGCCCGATGCCAACCCTCTTCCTTAACCCCCTCACCCCATGTCATCATCTCAGCATTCCTAACACCGAATATTTACAATTCACTGCCTACCTTCCCACTTTCCTCTTCCTATGCCCATTTACACAACTCTTACAGTAATATCGCTAATGATTCTATCACAAACCCATTCACAACCATACCTTCTTTTGGCACTTTACATTCTCCAACCTCAATCATCTCTCTTACTAGTGTCACCAATGTCCCTATTAAACTATCATCTGATAATATCAAATTTGGTTATCCCTTATGACCTCCTTTCTTATATTAACAAATCTTTGTCACCATTTTGATGACACTATTATTACACCACCTGTTGAATTTTCCCCTAATCCTAGATAACCTTTTATTACCAACCTAGCTTATATGAACTAGTTTTGCATTAGCCACTTAGTTTGTGCATCCCTTCTTACTACCATCTTTAATGATATTTTATTATAAGTTCATGACATCAATGCTGTTTATGACATTTAGTCTGCCCTTCATTGCTATTTCTTAGAAAATTCCATGGCTTGAGAAATGGAATTAAAGCAACAATTGCTTAACCTTCGATTACTTTGGAAATCTATTACCGATTACCTTCATGAACTTAAGTCCATTGTTGATCAACTTGCATCCATTGGTCAGCCACTTAGCATGCTTAATCTAAACTCTCATGCCTTTCATAGTCTCCTAGCCTAATATGATGTACTTGTCACCATTCATTCACTGTCCTATCCCTCTTACTTTTGAGGACATACAAGCTAAATTAATCACTCATGAATAGTGGCTCAAACACCATGATATCAATGTTGCTTCTATTACTATTCCTATTGCTCTTTAGATTCAAACCATACAGAGCTAAAATCATGGTTGTGGCTCCTTTAGAACTGAGGGTGTGGTCCTTCATCAGGCCATGCTCAATGCCTCCTCTCTTGCTAACAATCATGTACGTTTGCTACTAGTCATGGTATGTGGCCATATCTTCATGTCAATGATGCTCTATACCCACTATCAACAAGTTCAACTCCGCTACCCACTTTTAGCTTGCTTATCAAATCTGTAAGAAACCCGGCTACTCCACCTTGCATTGCTATCACTAGTTCAATGAATCTTATGTTGACATGCCCCAAATGTCATGAGGTTACCCATTACCCATACACCACATAACATTTGATGTAGGTATATACACTAACTTAACCTCTTATGTTGGTTCTCAGCATGTTATTGTAAGTAATGGTGCTTCTTTACCCATAACCCACATAAGCGAACTCACTATTCATTCATTAGGTCAAATATCACACTTAAAGCATGTTCTTCTTATCCCTTCATTGATGCTCAACCTTTTATCTATTATGATAATTCTTGATAGGGATTAAGGGCCAATTACAAAATCTCAAGCCTAAGGGCTCACTTCCTTAGTATGTAGAGATGCCTTATGGTAATTAACCCTAGAAGAAGAATAGTTCTTCCAAGCTAACCTAACATGTCTCCCGAGCAACCCTAATTCGCTCATTGTTTCACTAGTAGAGGGATACCCCATTTATACTAAGGACCCCCACAAGAGCCTAGTAATGAACCTACATGAATATGAGCTGACATACATTTAAGCTCAGGTCTACCCAATGTCGAGCTGACATGATGACCTCGAGTTACCAAGTTCCAACCTGCAAAGTAAGTGCTCCTTGAACACCTAATTTGTTAAGTTGTTGGCTTGAGATCGACCCAATTAGCTCTACCATGCATTCGTTACTCACTTGGACCATAGAATTGAGAGGCCAACATGTGTTCCCTCCTTAACAACTGTACTATCCGCTATGAAGGATATTTCTTTTCATTTGTTTAAAAATTTGGCCTTGTGTAATATGTATGCCCTTTTCCCTTTTAGGTAGGAGTTATTTTCAATAATTTGCAGTAACCTAGGACTTACCTTACTCAGGATGTGCAAATACCCCATTATGTATTAGCCACATCATCATCCAAAATGTTTGAATACATAACTTTTCCTTTGGGCTAATTGTTTTCTACTTGCTCTCTCTACTCTTATCTAGACCATTTGTGTGTGGACTAGTGGTAAGTGACCTTCAGTTGCACTTATGTGTAATATCAAGTGTGGCTTAAGCTTATGTAAGGTGTTGATGTGTTATAACTAGCATCGGTGCATGAGAACCCCTACATAACTTTTGAGTTCCATTTGTTCTTTCAAGCAATCTTATGGTTTCAACCCATTTGTTCATGTGATAACTCCAGTTGTCTATTCATTTACAACCATCACTTGCATCATCTTTGTATTAGAGCTTAGCTACACTTGAGTAAGTTTTTAGTACTTTGTGTTCTTGAGTGCTTTGCTATAATACGTTATACAAGTTTTTAGTACTTTGTGTTCTTGAGTGCTTTGTTATAGTAAGTTGTACGTAGTTAGTACATTAAGACTTAAAATTGTTGAAGAAGTTTTGAGTAGCTATAGTAAGTGTTGGAATAGTGTTCTAGGTTGTGAAAGTCAATACTTTGTTATCCCCTATTTCGATACTCTTAAAACAAAGTGTATGGTTTTGATTGGCTTACAACCATGTTGAGCATTGCTAGTGTTGCTCTAGTAGTAGCTAGAGTGTAAGATATTGAATTGATTATTTGAAAAAGAGTGTTTGAGTATGGTTTAGTTGTTTTTACGAAAGAAGTTAATATATTGAAATATTAAACAATGTCGGAGTTGAGTGATCAAGGAACTCTTAGAAACCAAGAGAGTGGTGCTCGTAAAAGGCTTGGACAACAAAGTAGTTATATACCTTAATTTGCAGATGAGAGATTGAACAAGCTTGCCAACTTAGTGACTAGCCTAATGACTACTATTAATGAAGATAGGTAATGAACTAGAGATGAGCTGAATAGAAGCCGAGCAAATGAACTACCCAAGAGTGGTAATGGCCGCCCTAGTCGAGTTAATTTTCCAGTTCAACTACCTTGAGCTAGAGGAATGGACAAAATTACTTGATGAAGGTTTGCGTTAGAGGAAATAGAAGAAGAGGATGAAGAGTTAAGTAATGCGGAAGGGGAGTACTATGGACTTGAAGAAAGAAATATCTAAGCTCCTTGAGTAGAGGGACTAAGGTTACAAATCCTGAGCTTCTTTGGTAGTGATGATGCTAAAGACTACATAAACTGGTTTGATAGGATAGAGAAGTAATTTGAGTGCCGTGAAGTTCTTGAGAATGCTAAATTAAGATTTGCTATCTTAGAATTCATGGGATATGCCTCCCTATGGTGGAAGAATTTGTAAACCATACAACGAAGAGAAGGAGAGAGAGAAATTAGAGGTTGGGATGATATGAAGAGAGTGATTAGAAGGAGATTTGTTCTAAGTTGTTATCTATAAGATGCATTTAAAAGATTGCAAGAGTTGAGACAAGGAGTATCAAGCATTGATGCTTATGTAAAGGAGTTTTAAATGTTGATAATTCACTATGAAGTTGCTAAACCAGAAGACAGGATTATCTCTAGATATGTCAGTGGATTGAAATATGACATTAGAGATATCTTTCAAATTAGAGAAGTTAGATCCTTAGATGAAGCAATTCGAGTTGCTCAAAGAATCGAGCAGTGTCATATGAATAGATTCTGAGCTTCTATTAGTTGAGTTACTCCTAGCTGGCTTACTTAGAGCCAACCTATGAGATTGGAACTAAGTAATGATTCTAAAATTTGACTTGTTTCAATCACCCTAGTTGAGGAGAAAGAACCCCCGAGAAAGTTGGAGAAGGGATAAAGCTTAAGAAGAAAGGCCAGCGAAATCAAATGTTATAAGTGCTAAAGATTTGGGCATATGGCAACTCAATGTCTAAACAGAAGAGTGATGATTGTAAGAAGTTGAAGTGCCGACCATAAAAGTTAGTGGTATTGATGAAGAGATTGAAGAGCTAAAGCAATCCGAACTAGCTAGCCAGTTTGAGGAGGAAGAGGTTATCTGTAGTGAAGAAGGCAACTTCATACACTGAGCTGTTGTTACTCCCTAAACTAAGGAGTCGTAACAGTCCCCTTATATAAACCAATCTAAGCTAGTGGCTAACCATTTTAGCTACTAACATAAGTATAGCTTACACCAGGCCTTTACCACTTCACAACTTTGAGTCATCAAATTCAATACTTATTGGTATCAGCCTATGGTGTAACTTTCTAAAATAACTTTTGAAAGGGATTTCGTAACATAAAAGCTTGAGAAGAAAATGAGTTTTATAAAGAACTTCAGAATAATGACATAGTAAGGATTTATAAAATTCTACAGGTTTACAGAACATAATACGGGTAACAATAATTAAAAACTAAAGAGTCATCTAAAGAGACCTTATTAGTTTTCCTAGAGGTTAGTAAAGTCAATAAACTACATAAGAATCTAATCAATTGGTTTTGAATCTCACTCCCCAACCCCATTCTCTACGCTTTTAGAACTTAGAGTAGTAATAATATATCTACTAGGGAACCTACTAAACAATTATAAGAGAATAAGCGACAACTTACTTAATAAGTGGGACGAAGACAACAATACATATATGACATAGAGCAACTAGGATTTTCAAGCGAGTACCATTGCACGACGTTATCTAGTCCCTTGTGAGATTAGAGGAATTGCAACCATTCTACTTTGTATTGAGGAGTTTAACGTCATGCACTTTGTGAATTAGAACCAAATCAAGGCTTGTGTAATGGAGAAACCTGCTTCGCCCGAGACTTCACTTTAAACCATTGTCCTTAACCTTATCATAACCTCATCTCTTGTCACTTAGTTCGACTAAAGGTAGGGAAATGATCATTTCAGCTATCATCATTGAAGAATCCATGTTTAGCTCAAAAATCCTAATCATACCCCTAGTGGGTTAGGATACATGTCCAGTTAGAAGTTAGGTTGAAATTGAGTTATTTTGCTTATTAGGGTGATAAAGTAATTTCAAACAATTTAACAAGCAACATCATAAAGCAATTAATACATAAAGTCCAACACTCCAAATATCAAAACATTATTCAAGCACACAAGTTGTATACGCATAGGTAACTAACTTATAATCACAACCAAGACATATATACTAAGGCCTTCAAGTATTCTTAAATAATACTTCAAAGTGTGATGAAACACTGATCCTACTTACCTGATCATGTGACGCTCAAGAGTCTTGATGTTGGTCTCGTCTGCTTTAATTGTTCTCCCTAAAATATACAATATAATTGCTTTAGTCTTAATAAATAAAGTGAATATGTTCATTTTAATAATATAAGTGTAATCTTGACTTATCTCAAACAAGTCATGTAAGCTTGGTATTGAGTTTCTTCTTGTTATTGAAGTCTCTATATAAGTTTCTGAAAACTTGCTTAATACCAAGTTTTGGTCTCAAAACCTTCTGATGAAGTCTTTGAAGTTATCTCGGTTGTACTTCTTACTCTTATCAACCTACTAAACAAGCCTTTGAAGTTATCACCTCTAAGAATTCCACACAAAGCAAACCTTGGATCAAATCCCGAAGCCATTTGGACCAAATTTCCCTTACCAAATACTTCCAAACAAGTTTATGATGGGATATAGTTAAGTCCCTCTTACTATCTAACTTTTTTATTAACTTTCTAAATTAGAGATTAAGTCCCCTCTTTACAAACCAACCCTCTGAAGAATCTCTAGTGATTTTATCTAAAACCTTCTAATTTAGTCAACCCTCTAGTCAAATCTTTGAATTTAATACAATAACCCTTCTTTTACTAAGCAACTCCTTAAACAAAGCTCTAACATATTTAAAGTCCTTTTATCCACTAACCTTCTAGACATATCTCTGAAGTTATCACAACCATACTTCTTTTACGAAACATTGTCTTAACCAAGAACCTAACATTATTTTATTCAAGCTTCTTACACATGTTAACCTTCTCATTAAGCATTTATACCAAGATTTTAAGTCACTCTTTCACCAAATCGACCATCTAAAAAACCTTTTGAACAGATCCAATTACAAGTTTATTCCAAGTGAATCATTCCATCATCATGTTTTTTATTACACATATGTTAGTACATGATCATTCAACACGTTCACCATACTCATTAAGACCATATTACCAAAACTTTTAAACCCTCATTTTCCAAATTTAGTGCATGAAGCCCATAACTAGTCGTAGGTATGTCGTTCAACTTTACTTCAATCCCCTTAACTTCAGATCATATCCTATAGCAGAACATAACTCATATGTGAAAAACTATACTATGAACTCAAGAGGGGAGGGGAGGGGAGGGGGGGGGGGGGGTTGGAATTGAGTTCAATGCCCAAATTTTAATTTAATACAAATTTTTTTATTTAAGCAACTAAATACAAGATTGAAACAATAAAGCAATAATGAATATAATCAAGATAGTAATAAAACAATAATAAGTGCGAAAAATAAAAGAGATAGGGATAGAGAAAATCAAGCTCAAATTTAATATGAAGTTCGGACCTCTACCTACTCTCTACAGACATGCAATGCCTCCAATTGAGCGCTTTACACCATTTTATTAATTTCTCAATCCAAGCTCCAAGAGCTATACATGTACAAACTTGATTATAAAAGTTTCACATTCGCAAGTCACCCAATCTTGATTTATAAGATTCTCAATCACAACAACTCCCAAAATAAACCCAATCTTAAGTATAATGTACTCTCTCAAAGTTCTTATAAGTATAAATTACTTTGCATTATATTAGGGTTTCACAAATGATTTAGCAAATTAAGTGCACAAGACAAAGGGTAAGTAAACAAAAGGAATAATTGCAGATTTTTAGCTCTATTTCTTATTCTTCAACTACTAAACAATTTGTATTTATAGCGTCTCAAGAAAATATAACCATTGGTCTACTTTTCTCTTCATTTAATGCTCACTCTTTTCTGTATGGACTAATTGGACAGTTCGAGTGGGACTAGCCGGATGGTTTATTCAAATAAGGTCACCATTAGAACAGTCTTCAAGTCATCGGTCACATGGTTCAACATAGCTCACTAACCTGTAGTAACCAGTCGAATGGTCCAGGGATAACTAGTCGTATAGTCCATCAACTGCCATTGATTTTCAGAAACCAACCGGTTGCATAGTCCATCACCTGCCACTGATCAGGGATAACCAGCCAGACGGTCCAGTTGTCTAGGGACAACCAGCTTCACAGTTCATCACCTACCACTAATTAGGAACAACTAGCCAAACAGTTCAGGGACAACCAGTTGCATAATCTATCACCTACCACTGATCAAGGACAACTAGTTGGACGGTCTAGGGATAACCAGCCGGACGGTTTACACCAGAATAGTTGAACAACATATACTAGGATACAACGAATAGTTCTATTCCCTTTTACTTCTTTCAAGAATTTCAACTCAATCTAATCAAGTTATATTACAAAGATATTATGCATGGTTTGTTCATAATCAATGATTAATTTAACATAGCTTGCATGGTTTTGTTCTCATCAAAATCACATACAAGAGCCTATTGGTTCAACAATATGAACTCTAGAATTTGTACAAATTGATTTTCTCAAAGCAAATTACATAAAATCTCTCAAAAATAACATTTTCACTAAATTTAGAGGTTAAAAAATTACTAAAAATGAGGAAAAATATTTTTAGCTGAAACTTTTTCATAGGATTGAACATATAGTATAGGAAAGTTTTAGAAAAAAATTGGTTTCAAAACATCAACATAAGGATTATTTTAAACGATTTCAAAAATTGTTTGGTTTTATGCGATTTCT
Organism: Lumnitzera racemosa; assembly: GCA_024138005.1. Lineage (NCBI taxonomy): Eukaryota > Viridiplantae > Streptophyta > Magnoliopsida > Myrtales > Combretaceae > Lumnitzera > Lumnitzera racemosa. The sequence continues at coordinate 77,650,965 of JAMXBC010000004.1, read as the reverse complement.
AAAAGAGGTCATAAATCTACTTCAAATGTTTATAATCTAATATTTTTCTCTAAAAGTACACGTAAAAATATGCCAAAATAATTTTTTCGATAATTTTCAAAATTAATTTGGTATTTTTACTAATTTTAGCAAAATCGAGTTAAATTCAAAACTTACCTAAAAGTGGTTTGGCCTCTACCTTCCACCACTACTATGTCAACTCACCTAGGTGCTACTCTTACTATAGGTTGATGGTAGTGGTTTTCACCCATCATACCCCTAGACTCATACTCTCCGATTCTATTAGGTTTGTATAGTTTTGTTTTGAATTTTCCTTGAATTTTTTCCCTCATTGATTCACTCTTCCTATATTTTTTTTCTGGAGTTCTAAGGTCCTTAAGAATTTAATGGAGAGCCTTGGTGATGATCCCTAGGTTTGTTAATGCAAAAGTGAATTTTTTTCTCTCTCATCTAACCTAAATACCCCATACTCTATGCATAGTTATGTATCTTTAGGGGAACTCTTTAGCCAACGGCTACATAGGCTTCACCATGCCTATTCCTACATCATTCTAGTTATTTAGAAATTTTTTACAATGTTTTATTATTTTTCTTATTAATCTTTACTTAATTACTCATATTTTAGGATATTTTAAGCATTTTCAAGTATATAATTATATATAATCACACCTAAGGTACACATATTATCTTTATATTTTATTTTATGTCACTTTATAATTTTAGTATCCAAATGATTTATCTCTAAAGTTCAGTTAATTTCCATTACCTAATTTACACATTTACAGCGGATAAATTATAATATAATATAATTTAGTAAAATTATCTATTTTTAGCTATAATAACATTATTTTATTATATATCTATAATTTGGACTCTCGGCATGTCATCGTCTAATTCCTGGGATTTGTATGTAAAATATCGTCTCTATTAGCTTACTTTTGCACACCCTAAATTATTAGCTTAGAATAATTACGTAAAACTACGAGGCTTACAACTGTTAAGAGAGATAAAGCTTGAAGAGTCATCTTTCTATTGGTCAAAAGGTTACTTGAATTAAGGGGCCTGAATGGTGAACTACCTATCGAGGTAAAGGACTTGTTGAAGGAGTTTGCTGACCTATTCCCTAATGAAGTGTTAGAGGGATTGAGCATGCGATAGATTTGCAGCTTGGAGTTGCACCACCAAACAAGCTTGCATATAGGTTAAACCATGAATAGGCTACCAAGCTCCAAAGGCAAGTGGATGAACTAATGAAAAGAGAATATTTGAGAGAGTCCTTAAGCCTATGTGTTGTCCCAACTTTATTGGTACCAAATAAAGATGGCATATGGTATATGTGTATAGACAATTGAGCCATTAGCTGGATCATTATCAAGTACAAATACCCCATACCTTAACTTAACGACATGCTTGACGGGTTAAATGGAGCAAGGATATTCTTTAAGATTGATCTCAAATCCAAGTACCATCAGATCAAAATGTGGAAAGGGGATGAGTGAAAGATTGCATTCAAGACTTGTAATGGATTGTATAAATGGTTAATAATGCCATTTGGGTTATCAAATATGCTAAACACATTTATGTAGCTAATGAGCCATGTGCTTCAAGAATTGATTAGAAAGTTTGTCATTGTTTACTCTGATGATATTCTTATTTACAACCTTGACTTAGAAACACACTGTGAGCATCTCTAAGCTATCTTTGTCAAGCTCCAAGTTGAGCAACTATATGCTAATTTAAAGAAATGTGATTTCTATTAACTTGAAGTAGTTTTCCTAGGATTTGTTATGAGTGGAGGTGACATACAAGTTGATGAAGAGAAGATGAAGGCGATTACTGAATGGTCTATGTTAATGTATTCTGCCTATGTACGAAGTTTTCATGGATTGACATCTTTTTATATCCGTTTCATAAAGAATTTCAGTACGATTGATAGGAATCAACTCCACGAACTAGTTACGTGTAGCCGAACTAGAGGAGTATAAGGACTTATAGGACTCACAGGAAGAATACCAGCTTGAAACCCTATTCAGGATGGGGATTTCTATTCCAATCTCCATCTTTTATACTACTGTTGACTTGAGCATTGAGTTGTCATAAGTTCCAGCACAGTTCTCAAGCTGCCAAGTAATCATGCCAACCTACTTGGCATGTATGTTGACCAGTTGAGCAACCATACCTATTGCTGAGCTAGTGCTATGATCCAAACAACCCCCAAGCCAACCAGCGTCAGACCTCCATTCGAGCCGAGTTGCCCACATACTTAACTTATAGATGATCAAAATGTTTTCCAGCACCCAAGTTCTAACTTGAACCAAACCAGGTTTTCTCTAATGGCTAACACTTTCTTTTATTCTCCTTCGAATTGTATTATTAAAGCCGGGCCACTTTAAGGTACACCTCAACAAGACCGGTTGCATTCCAGATCACCATTCACCATATGGCACATGTCTTTTAGTACAATATTCTAAAAGGATTCCTTACTTTTTCGTATAGAATATTATTTGCCTCTTTTCCCTTTTTAGCATATTTCATATATTCCAATTGTAAATTACCATTTTTTATTTTTTCCATGGATGCCTTGTAACCTTAGTGGGCCTAGTATATAAACCACATTTATTTGTATACAAACAACAACTTATTACATCAAATTATTACAAGTTTTTTTTTGTAAGAAACCTTAGTGTTCTCATTTTTCTTTAACTCTTATCTATTCCCTTTAGCAAAGAGTAGTAGCGAGTAACTCTATAGTTCAAACCAGTAAGTCACATCCGGTGACTTGTAGGCTAACTAGGATTAGTTAGTGCTTCATATTTGTTTGGTAGTTGCTCAAATTTGCTAACCCCTTTATTTTCTTTTCATCCCGATCCATTGTGGTGCTTTCCCGTGTATACGACCTTAAACATGCATAAACTATTGTAGCCCCATTTTTTGAGCTATCAAAGAAGAACGTTGAATTTAGATAGGGAGAGAAGGAGTAGCGGAGTTTTGAGGAAGTGAAGAGGAAATTGATTACTGCCTAATAAGAATCAAACCTTTGGACCCTAGGGCTAGAAAGCATGGCTAGGTGAATTCTTTCCTAAAGACCCATCGTTGAGGAGTCCGAGCTACTGCAATTTGCTGACCTAATGCCTTAGTCGAGTTGAACCCTCTCATACTCATCATTTATCTCTAGTGGCCGACTTAAACTTCATTTGACCATCAGCTTAGCCAACCTAAATCCTAGCCAAACTAAATGCATCTAAGGCAAATTCACTTCGGAAGAATTATCTGCTCAGCTTGACATAACTGACCTACTACCTTTGCTCAGTACCTCAGCTTAGTAGATACCAAATTGATCGTATAGAATTGTCTTTTTCACTTAAAAGCCATCCATCTGCAAAGAGCCACATGTCTGAGCAACATGTGATAGAATCCTTTGTACAAGATACTCATTTTTGTTATATTTTCAATTGTACCCTTATTATTCCTTATATATTACTTCTTTTAGATAATACCCTTTTTAGTCTTTTCCATTTTAGGTAGGTTACCTTAGTTTTTCGAGTATAAATACCTACTGTACATATACTTGAAATCATCTTGTCTCAAAATATTGAATATAATCTTTATGAGCATTGCTTTCGTTAGTTTGTTTGCTTACTTTACTCTTATCATAACCCTTGAGTAAAGCTAAGTGGATGGTATCCTTATCAGACCATCTCGTGCATCATATTGAGTTATGCCATGAGGCGTTGGAAGTTCCTTAGTACATCATATCCGTAGAGCTATTGATGAGTTTGCTTATTTTACTTTTCCTATTGTCTTCATGTATTTTGATCACCTTTTATAGCTTTTTGCAAGCTTGGACCCACCCTTATAACCAACCTTGTTAATCTTTGGATCTAGTTCTCACCATCTTGGTATCAGAGTAGAGGTTTCGTTTGTGTAAGTTGTATTTGAGTTTTGTGAAGTAGTGTTTGCTGTGGTAGTGTGTTGAGGTTGTGTGGAGATTCATTAAAATGTTCATATAAGTTGAAGAGTGTAGTAGTTGCTTTTGTGTATACTCCATTTTGCCTTATTTCGAACACTCGAAAACAGAGTAAGTTTTAGTTAGATTTATTGTTCTTTGAGGGAGTTACTATGTTCACAAATTAGTTGAACCTTCATGAGGAAAAATGTGTGTTTATGTTATTTGACATGAAGAATTGCTTTTGTTATTTCTTAGAATCTAAGTTTGTTACTGAGTTTATTGAAGAAAATGACAAACCTAAGTGTTAACATTGGAATTAGGGATAACAATAATGGCATTGTGTACCATGGTTGATAGTTATAGGGCACTCCCAAGAGTATAAAGGAAAGACTTGATGAGGTAGCCAACCTTATAGCTGATTTGACCAAAGCTATTCATGGAATGGCTTATCGATAAGCTAAAGCCATGTAGAACACTCCACAAGCTGCTAGACTTGCTATAGCAGATAACTCAACTCGACAAGTTTGAGGTAGAAGGATAGGAGGACAAGTATGATGAAGAATTGATTTGGGTGATATGGATGAAGAGGAAGAAGAAGAGTATGAAGAAGAAGAGCAAACAGAGGCACCTCGAGCTGCCAACCGTGTAAAGCTTCAAATTCTAAGCTTCAATGGTTCTAGAAATGCAAATGATTATTTGGATTAGGAGGAGAATGTTTAGCATATTTTTTATTATTATCAGTATGAAGATTGAGAGAAGGTAAAGATTGTTCCTATTGAGTTCTCTAGATATGCTACAATGTAGTAGAAGAACTTCCAAATCATGAGAAGATGAGAAAGATACAGAGGGGTAAATACTTGGCTTGAATGAGAAACTGCTGACCATTCCACATTCAAATCTATGTAAGTTACATTAGCTGAATGAAAAGGGAGCACTACATGTCACTCGGTAAGTACTGCTACCAATGTCAATTGAAAACTATTTGGATGAAATTCTTTGTAACGTGTTGCCCATGTGTGCATCTCATGTACTGTTAGGCTAACCTTGACTTTTCAATCGAAGGGTCATTCATTATGTCTATAGGAATATGTATGTGTTTCAGAAGGATGGAAGAATGATTACATTGAACCTTATGCCGCTGAGTCAAGTTAGTAAGCTACAAGCTAAACTTGATCAAGGATCAAAGAAGGCTTTGGTGTTGAGTAAAGTCGAACTCCAAGAAGCTATCAAAGTCGACGCGTAAACTTTCCTATTGATCAGGCAATTGCTAGAGTTAAAGGAGTAGAATGAACTACCTCTGGAAGTTAAGGAGCTATTGGATGAATATACTAACCTATTTCATGAACAGTTGCCTACGAGATTACCCCCTTTCCAAGGCATTGAGTACTATAGTTACTTTATACCTGGTGTTGTCTTACCAAATAAGCTAGCGCATTAAATGAATTCTAAGAAGACTGTTGAGCTCTAAAGATAAGTCAATGAACTTTTGGAAAAAGGTTATCTAAGGGAGAGTCTTAGCCCTTGTTTTATACTTGCGCTGCTTGTGCTGAAGAAGGATGGAACTTAGCATATATATGTAGATAGTAGAGCTATCAACAAGATTGTGATCAAGTACAAATACCCCCATCTTGAGGCTGGATGATATGTTAAATGAACTAAGTGGTGTAAGAGTATTCGGTAAAATAGATCTAAACTCACGATACCACTAAATTTGAATGAGAAGAGGGGATGAATGGAAGATTGCTTTTAAAACCCGATATAGCTTATATGAGTGGACGGTCTTACCTTTCGGGTTATCAAATGCCCTAAGTACTTTCATGAGGCTAATAAATCATGTTTTGATAGATCTGATCAAGAAATTTGTTATCGTTTACTTCGACAACATCCTTGTTTATAATGTCGACCTAATAATATAGACTAACCACCTTTGCACTGTTATTGATGTTCTTTGAGCAAAGAGATTGCTTAGAAACTTAAAGAAATGCTATTTCTATCAGGAAGAAGTAATCTTCTTAAGCTATGTGGTTGGTGGAAAGGGATTAAGAGTAAACGAAGAGAAGGTATGAGCAATTGTTGAGTAGCTGACCCTAACATCATGTACCAAGGTGAGAAGTTTTCATAGATTGGCATTATTTTACCAACACTTTATCTAAGGATTCAGTATCATTGTAGCACCTTTGACTGAGTTGACAAAGAAGAATATAGAGTTCAAGTGGGAAGAGAAAGAGGAGACGAGTTTTGCAAAGATAAAAGTGAAGTTGACCTCAGCCTCGATCTTGGCTCTACCAAACTTTAATAGAATATTTGAGCTTAAATGTGATGCATTAGGTATTGGCATCGAAGCCATATTGATGCAAGAAGGCCAACCTATTACTTATCATAGCAAGAAGCTTAAGGGAGTGCAGTTGAACTATTTTGTATATGACAAAGAACTTTTGGCCTTGATTCGAGCTCTTCGCATGTGATAGCATTATCTTTTGCCAAAAGAATTTGTCATATACATGGATTGTGAGTCCTTGAGATATTTACGGAGCCAATCCAAGCTTTCTAAATGCCAAGCTTGATGGATTGGGTTCCTAAAGGGATTTAACTTTGTCATTAAGTATAAGCAAGGCAAGAATAATTTAGTTGTCGATGCTCTATCAAAAAGACATGTTCTTTTTATTGTTGCATATCAAATTGTTAGGGTTTGCTAGCATAAAAGAGTAATATCAAAATGATTCTCATTTTAGCTCTCTATATAGAAACTGTAGAGAAGGAAGAGTAGTGGATAAATACTATGTGAAGGACGGGTATTTGTTTAAGGGTAACAAGTTGTATGTGCTGACTTATTCGATGAGAGAGCTACTAATGAGAGAAGCCTATAATGGAGGACTCTTTGGATACTTTAAAGAGTGAAGAACATATGAGTTGTTGAATGATAGATTCTTCTGGCTTAAAATGAAATATGATGTATATCGTGTGATTGAGAGATGTACTATCTGTAAGAAAGGAAAAAGATGAGCTAAGTAAAGGGAAATCAATGTTTTTACCTATTTCAACCAAACCATGGGATGACCTAAGTATAAACTTTATTCTTAGATTACTCCGAACTGATTAGGGCAAAGATTCTATCATAATTGTTGTGGATAGGTTCAACAGAATAGCACATGTCATGCCTTGCACCAAAACTAACGATGTTTCAGCTATTACTTCTTTGTTTTTGCAGGAAGTAGTTGACTTGCATAGAGTACTGAGTGTGGTGTTAGACCGAGACCCAAAATTTCTAAACCATTTTTGGAGAACCCTTTAGCATCAGATAGGATCTAAACTACTGTTCAATACCTCTTTCCATCCCTAAACCCATGTCTAAATTAAGGTAGTCAATTGTACCCTAGGATTACTGCTCCAAGCTACAGTTGGGAAGAACTTAACTGACTGAGATGTCTGCCCACTCCTGTTTGAATTTGCTTAGAACAAGACAGTACATGCTACCATTAAGTACGCCCCATTTGAAGTCATCTATGGTTTTAACCTAAAACTTCCCCTTGATCATACCTTGATGTTGCTTATTGACTTAAAAGATCTAGAAGCAAGAACAAGAGCCCAGTCCATCCAATGTATCTATTAGCGAATTACCCAATAGATTAATCGAGCCGCTAGAAAACTAAAAGAGAAAAGTAAGGGAAGGGAGACTAAGCAGTTTCAACTTAGAGACTAAGTGTGGTTGTACCCGAGTAAGGAAAGATTCCTTAATAAGAGGAAGAACAAACTATCTACTTAAGTTGAAGGGTAGTTTAAGATACTTTAGAAGATCAATGACAATGTATACCAACTTGAGCTTCTAGAAGACTTTAGAAGGTCAGATGTGTTTAATGTTGTTGATCTCAACCCTTACTGACCTAAAGAGAACTTGGATGAGGACCATCTGGATTTGATCGCAAATCCTAATAAGCCCTGTGGGGATGATAGGAATCAAACCACTAGACCCTTGACCTATACCCAAGCTCGAGGGCTAGAAAGCATGGCTAGACGAATTCTTTCCTCAAAACCCACTATTGAGGAGTCCGAGCTACTACAATCTATCGATCTAATGCCTTGGTTGAGCTAAACCTTCTCATACTCATCATTGATCTCCAACTGCTGACTTGAACTTTATCTGACCATCAGCTTAACAAACTTGAATCTAAGGCAAATTCACTTCGGAAGAATTATTTACTTAGCTCGGCGTGGTTGACCTACTACCTTTACTTAGCACCTTAGCTCAATAGATACCAAACTGATCATCCAGAATTGTCTTTTTTCACAAAAAAGCCATTTATCTACAAAGAGTCACATGTCCAAGTAACATGTGATAGAATCCTCCGTAGAAGATGCTCATTTTTGTTGTATTTTCAATTATACCCTTATTGTTCCTTATACATTACTTCTTTTAGATAATATCCTTTTTTAGTTTTTTCTATTTTAGGCAAGTTGCCTTAGTTTTTTGGTATAAATGCTTACTGTACATGTAGCCGCAATCATCTTAATCATCTTATATCAAAATATTGAATATACTCTTTATGAATATTGCTTTCATTAGATTATTTGCTTATTTCATACTTATCCTAACCTTTAAGTAAGGCTAGGTGGCAAGTACCATCACCAGACCATCTTATATATCATATTGAGTTGTGCTGTGAGTCTTCAAAAGTTTCATAATGTATCATATCCTTGGGTTACTTTTCTTGTTGTCTTCACATTCTTTCATCACCTTTTCGAGATTTCTGTAAGTTTAGACCTACCCCTATGATCAGCTTTATCAGTCTTTGGATCCGAGTTCACACCAACTAACCCTATCCTAACTCTTCCAAGCTTTGATAAAGTATTCAAAGTCAAGTATGATGCATTTATAATAAGCATAGGAGCTGTGCTAATGTAAGAAGCCTGACCTATTTCCTACTTTAGTGAAAAGCTTCAAAGGGCAGCACTCAACTATTCAATGTATAATTAGGAGTCATACTCTTTAATCTAAGCCCTGACTGTCTAGTAGCATTACTTATTTCCTAGAGAATTTGTGATCTATACCGATCATGAATAATTAAGATATCTAAAGAGCTAAGCAAAGTTGTATAAGAGACATGCTAAGTGGATTGAATTCATGGAAGGATTTTCTTATATTGTTAAGTACAAGCTGGCAATAATAATGTAGCAGCTAAATGTCCTTTCATGATCATAACTCTTATTTTAGATATACTTTCTATGATGATTTTATAGTGTTTTCCTTATATTTTTGGTTATTTTTAAAGAAATTGATACTTAATTGAGTAAAATTTTGATTTCAAGGTTTGAATGTGTTTTCGATTGAAAACGAAGAAAAGTGACTAAGTTTCACTCAATTCAGAATTCAAATAAATGAGTTATGAAGTTTTGAAGTTATATAAACAATAGGAGAAAGTAGTAAAATTTTAGCCAGAAAGTAGTAAAATTTTAGCCAGAAAGTTATACAGTCTGTGATACAACTATATCCCTAAGCTGTATCTACTCGGGATGATTTTTTACGCTAAGGTTAGTGAGTTACACAACCTCAGGATACAACTGTATCCAAGGCTATGTTTGGTGACAAAAAAGGAAACTTCCTTATATATTATACAAAAACTTGTAAGGGTTTTGGACATTCAAAGAAGAAGAGACTTAGAGAGAAGAAGGAGAAAAAGGCTTAAGTAATACCTAATTTGAAGATTGAAGAGATTTCTCATCGACAAAAGGGATCTTTCGTGTTTTACTTCTTGATTTTGCTACAGTTTTCTTTTAATTTCATCATGATAGCTTAAGATTCTTGTATTTAGGATTGTGGAATCTAAGGTTTCATGTGGCTATTGGATTTATTGATAATTTTCAATAAAGTTGTTATCTTTCTTGATTTAATTATGTGTTTTCATTATTAATTGATATTTCTAGGGTATTAATCTATGACATTATGTACGATGATTGAGAAATTACATGGGTAATGAGATGTTGACAAAATTTACCGAAAAATTGTTATTTTGGTATGGGAATTCATTGTACATTAATGCGATTCTAAATTATATCACTAAGTGAAGAGATTCCAATAAATAATTTAAGGTTAGATTAATATACTTGAGAAAGGTGGTAACTTTAATTATGAATCCCTCCGGTTAAGAGTAATTGAGATGGAAATGGATAGAGTTTTAGCAATAATATGTTAAACATTAAGGGAAACAATTTCTAAATATGTTATTTACCTTCTTGAAGTTCTTCTTAATTTTATCCCTGCTTAAATTGCTTAGTTAAGTCTCACAATTATATTAGTTTTTTAATTTTAATATTTTTAATTCATTTAACTCATCATAATTTTCCAGCTAAATAATTGAGCTAAGGTTAATATCAGTACTCGAGGTCTCTAAAGAATAGACTCAGACTCATATTCACTATATTAGAATTTGATAAGTATACTTGCCTCATATCAAGTTTTTAACGCTATTGTTAGGGACTTCAATATTAAGAACAATAGTTGCTTTATTACTCTAATCATATTTTTTTCCTCTTTTGTTTTCATTGTTTTCCTTTCTTTATTATTTTGAGTTGCGATTGATTCTATATTTCTTGTCCTTGTAATGTACGACTCGAAGCAACCTGAAAGATTTGGTAGAATTTGATCCTAAAATTAAGAGAATTATCCTTTAAAATTTGAGATTATGAGTTAAATAAACTATAGCTATCATAGAAGACGGGTCAATTGTTGAGGTTAAGGAAGAGGGTGAAGAGTCTAACAATCAATTCATCAATCAAGAAGATCTACTGCTTAATCTACTACAAGATCTTAAACCAATGCCCACTAATGGTGATGAAGCAAACCAGACTATGTCTGACTATTAAGGCTTACACTTATAGGAGTTGACTCTAGTATTACAAGGCCAACTGTCATGGCTAACAACTTCTAAATTACACTCAACATCATACAAATGGTGCAACAATATGTTCAATTCGATGTTCTCTAAGATGAAGATTCTAATGCGCACATCTCTAGCTTTTCGGAGATTTGTGATGCATTTAAAATCAATGGAGCCACAGATGACATTGTCCAACTGTGGCTATTTCCTTTTTCCTTGAGGGGTAGAGCAAAGTAGTGGTTAAACTCCTTATCACAGAACTTGATTATAACTTGGAATAAATTGGCAGAGAAATTTTTGGAGAAGTATTTTCCACCTATAAAGACCTCTAAACATCATAATGAAATTTCTTGTTTTGCCCAATTGGAAGCGAAGACTCTACATGATACTTAGGAGCAGTTTAAGGACTTTCTTAGGAGGTGCCCACATTATGGCCTCCCATTATGGATGCAAATTCAAACCTTCTATAATGGTCTCAATTTATCTATAAGACATATGATTGATGCATCCGTAGGAGGTACTTTGAATACAAAGACACTTGAGCAAGTATAAAACTTGATTAAAGGAATGGCGATGAACAATTATCAGTAGGAAAGAACTAGAGTCAAGCAAAAGGCAATAAGAATTTATGATATGGACTTAATCACTGCTCTAGCAACTAATGTAGATCTACTGAGCAAGAAGATTGACACATTCTCTATCGACCCTGAATAAGTATAACCAAATGTAAGTAATTTTAGCATGCAAGGTTATGGAGCATAAGAACAATTGGAAGAAGTGGATTATTTAGGAAATCTACACAGGCAACAAAATAACCCACACAACAACACTTATGATCCAGGATGGAGGAATCATCCCAATTTCTCATTGGGAAATCAGAACTAAAGCCAATAGAAGACCAACTTTAGTTTAACTGGATTTTAAGGAACATTATTACCTCCCCCTCCTTAAGAGAAGAAGTTCGGTTTAGAAGAACTTCTCACTATATATATTTAAGGAAATGAGGCTTAGCCATCTAACATCAAATCATCATTAAGAAATCAAGAGGCTTCTAACCTCGGTCTTAAGAACCAAATTGGTCAACTTGCAAAAATGATCTCTAAAAGGTAACAAAGGATACTCTTAAGGAACACTAAGATCAACCCCAAGGAACATGTTAATGCAGTGATCCTGAGAAGTGGTAGAGAATTGCAAGTTGAGAAGAAGGATGGTAGGAAAGTAGTTGAGAAAGAAGTGGAAGTCAAGGTTAAGGAAGATGCAAAGCCATTAAAATCAAAAGAAAGTATGGAACCACCAAAAGTGAAAGAGTATAAGCCTTCCATCCCTTACCCACAGTGCCTCAAGTAGAGTTACACTAATCAGAGTAAGGAATTTGGTAAATTCCTTGATCTTTTCAAACAATTACGCATTAACTTACCTCTTATTGATGCTATCTTGCAGATGTTAAACTATGCAAAATTTATAAAGGATCTTCTATTGAATAAAAGGAAGTTGGGGGAGGTTATAATTGTCACATTGCACGAAGAATGCTTGGCACTTATCTAAAAAAAGCTGCTACAAAAATTAAAAGATCTAGGGAGTTTCATTATTCCTTGTATGCTTAGCAATTTATTAGTAGATAATGCTTTAGCAAACATAGGAGCCAGTATAAATTTGATGTCGTATAAATTGTTCAAAAAGCAAGGGTTAGGAGAACCTAAACTAACGTATATGAGTCTTTAATTAGCTGATAGGTCTATCACATACCCTAAAGGAATCACAGAGGATGTTTTAGTGTAAATAAAAAAATTCATCTTTCTCATACATTTTGTTATATTTGATATAGATGAGGATATTGAGGTGTCAATCATTTTAGGTTGACCCTTCCTAGCCACTACTAGGGCTCTTTTTTTTATGTTAGTGAACATAAGTTGATATTAAGGGTTGGGGATGATGAAATAGTCTTTAAAACTCTAGAGGCAATAAACAATTTCTTAACTTAGAGGACACATGTCATAATGTTAGTGCCATTGATGTCGTTATATCTACATGTTTACAGGAAACGCTTGCTGAAGATTCCTTAGGCTATTACTTGCAAAAGGGAGATGAAAACATGGTGACCAACCCTAATCATACAGAAGTGATAGCTTAAATAGAAGTTCATGAATCCATTATGGACAAGAAGGGGATTGATCCACTCTATAAGCCAAAGGATCTTAGGTTAAGATCCTCCAAAGAGAAGCCACCAATGTTGGAAGCAAAATAGTCAAGAGACCATTTGGAATATGTCTTTGTGGTGAAAAGTTCAAAATTACCAATAACAACCACATCCAAGCTAAAAGTGGACAAAATAAAGAAATTCAAGCTACATAAATTTGATAAGTGGTGTGATAAGGAGAGAACTGATGGAAGTTATGCACTAATAAAATGGAATTGGCAAGGTCGATGGGCTAAGGGTAAATTTACACTCATATGGAGAGTTTAAAAGCAAGATACAGGAGGAGTCTTATCTCCACTTGGATAAAGAATCATGAATGAGAAGACGTATCTCATCAAGTTATTGATGCTAACTATGGTGCTTCTTAGGAGGCAACCTATGTTTAACTATTATATATATATATATATTTATTTATCCTACTTCAATTTATATTGCTCACACTTAAGTTCTTTTAGTTTATTTCATTTTATTTTGCTTTTATCTAACATTGCTTTGCTTCTTTTATTTGTTTCAATTTTAGTCATAGTCTTTTCTTTTTAGTTTAAATTTTTGCATTAGTTTTCTTTTACTCAATTTTCTAATTTAAGTACTTTTATTTCTTTGAGTTTCTTTTATTTATAAATTCATGCATTTAGGCTAAGCACACATAATTTTTTTTTTAAAAAAGAAAGTTATACAGGCATAGGATACGGTTGTGTCCTAACCTATGTTCGCCTAGGCCTCTTCGACCGATGACGAATAAAGTAAGTTACATAGGTGTAGGACACGTTATGTCCTAGCCCATGTTTGCTTAGGATGCATTTGCCCCATACCCAACACAATAAGTTACACAAGCATGGGATACGGTTATACCCTAACCCGTGTTTGCCCAGCGCATACACATACTGCACAATACGTTTAAAACACAAACACACACTCACAAACACTCACGAGGACAAAGATAGAAGCACTCTTCCCTCTCTCTTCTTCTCACATTTCACTTTTTATCAACTAACTGTTTCATCAAATCCAATATAATTCAAGTAAGTTCATCTCACACTTTACTTCTTTTTTCCCCTTTCGTTATGTTATCTCTTATTGATGCCAATATTGATTTTGAGGCATTTGAGCTATTGGAAGTATGGAAAGGGGTTAATAAATGATATTGTTGGTCTTAAAGAGTTAATTGCGTAACTAGTTGGATGATTTCACAATCTTTTCTTCTTGAATTAACTAGTTATAAAAATGCATCCTAGGTGTTTGATCAAATGCCCCAATGAAGTTCTTTGTATTATCTTCATTGTTACCAATTGTACTTGCTTCTTAGTTTTAAATAAGTGTGGGGAAGATGCTTTGCATCTAATTGGTGTTGTGTTTCCTCCTAGGTGACCATGGAAAATTGTGAAAAGCATATTGTTCGGAGGAGGTCCAAGTCTGTTACATCATCTTCCACTCATGAGAGCAATATTGTATCGAGCTTATTTTGTTTTCCTTAATTTATTTTATATTAAGTTTAGCTTGCTTTATATAAAATACTCAACATAAAATTAAGGAAAATATTTTTATAAAAAATATTTTAAAAATTAGAGTCACCAACTAGTTCAACTGGTAAACAATGAAAGTAGAGTTTTCGGATGGGAAAATCCTAATTGGACCACTAATCTAGGGATTTTTTTAAGAAAATGATTTTTAGAAATTTAAATCAGAAAAAATTGGATTTGGGAGCCAACCTATTAAAACTAAGTCACTATATAAAAGCTAAAGAAAAATTGATGGGCTTTATTCCTATAATTTTCTAAACGTATACCTAAATATGCAAAATATAACTAAAATAAATTTTTTATTGCGAATTTTTCAAGAAAATTTTTTTATACAGTTGCCTCGAAGGTGCTTGCATACCCACTAATTGAGATCAAACTAATGTAGTTCTTTTTTATAAAATATTTAATGGGTGGAATTTTTTTATTTTGAAAATCAAGCCAAGTTTACGTTTACTTAACCATTTATTTTAAAAAAAAACCTAAAAAAATCTAATTTCATGAATCTAAAAAAATCCTAACTAACTAAATCTTTTTGAAAAACTTCGATTAAGATTTATTACTATTATTTTTTTAAAAACTCACTACATGTTAAAATATATCTTTTCTAAATTACATATGCAAGATCTACTCAGATACGATTTAGATACGTATTTTTTTT
The DNA here is from genome assembly GCA_024138005.1 of Lumnitzera racemosa. NCBI lineage: Eukaryota > Viridiplantae > Streptophyta > Magnoliopsida > Myrtales > Combretaceae > Lumnitzera > Lumnitzera racemosa. Next base: position 77,635,769 of record JAMXBC010000004.1, on the reverse strand, counting down.
TTAAATCTTGACTGTAAGATACGTTAAAATATGATCTAGATATGTATCTTCATATATATCTTTTCTAAATCATAAATAAAGATACGTGTCTTCTTAGAAGATATGAATTTTATCGATACGCTCATTTTTTTCAAAAAATGTAATTTTACTAAAAACTGTAATTGAGGTAATTTTTTTTTTTAAAAATTAAGATTATCTAAAAAAAAAGCAATATGAAAATAATAATAAAAAACATGAACTTAAAAAAATAGATTAATAAAAATAATTAAATTAAAAAAATAAAATAAAATAAACTTTTTTTTTACCTACATGAATCGAGTTTCTCGTGAGAATGGCGCGTTGTGATCGTATGTGAGTAGGCTTGCATCGTGTGTATAGACGTCGCATGTCTTCATATGTGCGATCAACCGTGGACATGTATGTGTGTGGCAATGGAAATTGTGTGTATACTGTATATTGTCAGGGAGGATGTGAGGGCATGAATTAGGCGTATTTGTGTGTTTGTCAGTATGTGATTAGCGAGTATGTGTGTAGTGGAAATCATATATGGCGTGTTGTTGAGAATTATGATTTTCCTGGAATGTTGTACAGAATTGTTAGCGTGTATGGGCTTGTCAGGGTGATGCGGGCATGGAGTTGTCGGTTAAAGGCTTTTGTATGGCGCGAAGTTGTCGGTCAAGGGATACGCTGGCGTGAGGTTGTTAGGTAGTACATGGGACAGGGGCTGATCGTATGTTGCGCTGCTAGGGGCATCGGTTGAATGCAAGACGTATTTATGTGGGGGGGTTGTTTTCGTGGAGAGTGCTGCTATATGTTTGTATGTTAGGGGAGGGGGTCGGTCAATTGCTATGTGAATGTGTTCAGGCGATGTGGCTTACGCAATATTGTGTTTGGGTGCAGTAGTATGTGGAACGTAGCAGTGAAGGTTAGATTGTGGGCACAGCTTGTGACGTGGTGAATAGATGAATTGTGTGTAATTAAAAAACTTCCTAAATGTAACCTGCTGACTTACTATTTATAAACCCACAATTAAATCTTTCATATCTAAGATATGGAAGATAAGATAATGATTCTTTAGAAATTTAACCTAATTTCTAAAAACCTTACTTTAATTTGGGTGTTATATTTTTCGGGTCCAATTTGATTTAACCCAATAACCCACTTAATAAACCCTAAGTCTATTTTAACCCAATATAAATTAGATAAAAAATTCACTTTATATTAAATTAGGTTAATATATTTTATTGAAGCCTAATATTTTAATGACTTAAGATTTATTAAATCGATTACACACCATCATTCTATTCGATTCGATACTAAACGATCTGACTCGACTCGACTCAACTCGACTTGATGCGATTTAACTTGATATGACTGAACTTGACTTGACTCGTCTCAATTTGATTGGATACAATTCGTCTCGATTTGACTGGATACAATTCGTCTCGATTTGACTGGATACAATTCGTCTCGATTTGACTCGACTTGATATGATTTGACTCGATATTACTCGATTCAATATGATTTAACTCGATACGACTGGATTCAACTTGACACTTTATATATTTTTTATTATTTTTTTCTTTTAATTTTCTTTCTTTCTTTATTTTTTAATTTTTTTATATTTTTACTTATTTTTATTTATTTTTGGCTTAATGAAAATATTAAAATGAAAATGGAAAAAATGAAGTATCTACGGTTGTCTCTTTTTGTAGTGAAGTTTGATTAGAATGTTGCTACAAAGACAAAAAAATACCAATTTTTTTCCAAACTTGACTTTAAACTAAATGAGGATTACTGACTTGAATGGTTGGCTTTAACTCATTTTGAAGAAGGATATCGACTTGAAAGGTTGATTTAAAGAATAAACAGCTTATCCTAGAAAGATGGGACAAAGGATTGGGAAACTTGTAAACCCGTCTTTAAAAGACAAGGTAAAGAAACTAGGGTGCCTATCTTAGAAGAATAGGGCAAAGGAATTAGGTACCTATAAGGTTAAAGATTTGGGGGGCCTATCTTGGAAGGATAGGGCAAAAATCATTGCGGATCAAATTAGCTTGTTCTAGTTTAGTTGAAAATCCGAAAAAAAAAAAAAAAAAAACTTGTTTTGGTAGATGATCTAAAGATGATAGATCTCTTCAAGATTTCCAAAAAAACTTACTTTGGTGAATGATTCGAAAAGGATAGATCTCTTTGAGATTTCAAAAAAACTTTGTTTTGGTGGATAATCGGAATAGAATAGATCTCTTGGAGATTTCAAAAAAACTTACTTTGGGTTGATGGTTGATCCGAAGAGGAAAGATCTCTTCAAGATTTTAAAAAAACTTTACTTTGGTAGATAATTTGAAGAGGATAGATTTTTTCTAGATTTCAAAAAAGCTTTGCATTTTTTAATTCTCCTAAATATCTCTTTCAAGGACTTTTTGGATCTTTTTTTTTTTGAATGGAGAATTTCGTAAATAGCAACCAATCGACATACTTCACATTAACTCTTGATATTCACTTGTTTAGATTATAGAATATCACTAAGGGATCATGCTTGCTTCTTCTTTCTTTTCTTTTTTTTTTCTTCTTCTTTTTCTCTTTTTTTTTTTCCGATAAAATCTTCTTTGTGATTGAAAACTTTTGGTGATGAGTCTTGTAACCATACCATGCCTATGCCTTAATTTTTCTTTTCTTGTCACCAAGTGTTAATTTCCACTCTCTATGATTTCTGAAAAATAAATCTCTTTTTGAAAGGAGCAAGATTAAATTATAAAGAACATTCTATTTCAATTTATTTGGTGACTCAAATTCATTGGTAAGTTTGTGGTGTTTAAGTATATGAGGTTGAGAAATATAGTAGACAAGTGTTTATTGGTGAAGTGTTTGTCGGTCGATGACTATTCGAATTTGAAAACATTCATGGATATCAACTTTATTTGTAAACGATGAAAAAGTAACTATAAATAATTCTCAAGAAAAATTAGAATCTTTATTGTACTTAGTTTTCATGGATAATACAACTTAATTGCATCTAAATTCACAAGTCCCCTTAATTCTAGGCCATCCATTTCTGTCAACACTAATGCACCTCCTGATAATATCCTTTTCATCACATAAGGGCTTTCATAATTCAGAGTAAACTTACCCCTAGGGTCTTTTGCATTCGGCAACATTTTCTTCAACGCTAAGTCTCCTTCTTTGGAGTACTTTAGGCATACTTTCTTGTTAAAAGCTCGGATTATTCTCTATTGGTATCATTGACCATGACATATTGTTGTAAGTCTTCTCTCATCTAGGAGGTTCAAATGTTCCATTCGTTTCTTCATACACTTTGCTTTATTGAGCTAAGTTTCTGCTAACACTCAAAATGAAGGTATTTCTACTTCTACCAATAATACTGCTTTAGTTCTATTAGATATCTTTCATAGTCATGGATTTTGATGATAACAAAAAGAGAAAAACACTAATGAATTAATAAGTGTGCAGGTATTTAGAAGGATTCTCAAAAAGTTTAATTTTACAAAGCTAAGTTGTATTAAGAAGCTTATTCAAAAGGTCCGACTTGACTGAAAAAAGGGAATATCTTGAAATTCTTTCAGAAAGTATTTCAAAAGCTTTTATGAGATGAATTGGGGCATCATTTTAGAAACTTTAGAAATAAAAGGATGATATTCTTCAGAAGGTTGTTTTGAAGGTAAGTTTAGAAGTATGACATTAAAAACAGCTTTAATCAGATTTGAATTAATCAAGTCCTAACTCTACTAGATTGAGTATATTAGGAAAATACATTTAATCTTGTTTCACTAAATATGGAGTTAAGATCCTTAGGGATTATTTTTAAGTGAAAATATATTTGGATAAATCAAGATATGCACAAGAATAGATAAGGATAAGGTTGATTCGGATTTTGTGAAATTTTAATTTTTAAACATGAAGCTTATCCGGAAGTTGCTAACAAAAAACAGATCTTTTTAAATTCAAATCAAAAGTTTATTTGGTGGTTACGGATTGATGTGTATTTGATCTAAATAAGATAAGGAGAGTTATTTTTGAATTTCAAATTACCAAGATCTTCTCTAAAATATCTAAGGAATTATCTTAAATAACTAATGGTTGGATAATTATGGAAGTAAAGATAATCTTCATATTTTTAGTCATTGAAAAACTGAATATAAAAGGAAAAGGGATTGAAAAAGTCAAGATACAACTCTAGATAAAAATCTTCGTTGCACAAATATTCTTAATTAGTTTTTATCTTCTGGAAAGCTTCAGAAAGTTCTTCAGATACTTTAGAGAGCTGCACTGAATCAAAGTTCTATGACATGTGTTATTTCATTCAAGTGCAAAATTATTTGAGATTAGTATTTTTGTTCTCACTTGTAATTTCTATACTTTATTGTAGAGAAAAGATAGTTTGTACTATGTAGATCTGTGTTAGTCTAGATTGTAGAGAGGCTAAATAGATTAGATAGGTAGAGCAAAGTGTTGTAAAGTCACTATAACAAATGCTTGTAATCTGTTTGTGATTTGATTTAGTGGATTAAGTAGACCAGCATTAGTGAAGTAGACTAGGTCCCTAGTAGTGGAGCTAGAAAAGAGCAATAGTTAAAAGGCCGATATTCTTCTTCCCTACTCTTTTAATTTGTGTTATTTAACTGTCGTTTAATTATGTGTTGAAATACCACTGTTCACTAAATTAAGTTATTAAGAGGGGTAATCTTATTTTTATATCGAACAGTTGTCAAAAGTTCAAAGATATCAATTCCACGCACCTTACCCCCCCACTTCATATCTTATACAGGATTAATAAGTTCCATATACCAATGAATAAGGTATTGCACTTGTAGAGGTTCTAACTAAGGTTTTATAAGCTATGAGAGCAAAGAAAAGCATCTCATGCCTCTATAAGTGATTGCCATCTTCTCAATAATTTTTTTAATACTCTTATTAACGGCTTCAACTGCCCCTTTCAACTGAGGTTGATATGGAGTTGAGTTTCTGTGATTGATTTTAAATAGATTGCAAACTTCAGCCATCGGCTTGTTATTTGAGTTTAATCCATTATCTATAATGATAGACTCAGGTATACTATATCTTGCAATAATATCTCTTTTCAAGAACCTAAGTACCACTCCTTTGGTCACCGTAGCATATGACGCTGCTTCTACCCACTTAATAAAATAATCAATCATGACTAGAATGAATCTGTACCCATTTGAAGTTGTTGGAGAAATTGGACCAATCATATCTATTCTCTACATTGAGAAAGGCCAAGGAGCCAATAACACATGCAATTCTTAGGGAGGAGCATTAATCCTATTAACATATACTTGACACATGTGACAGTACCTCACATGCTTGATATAATTTGATTCCATTGTCATCCAAAAATATCCCATCCTCATGACTTTCCTAGCTAGCATGTATCCATTCATATGAGGACTACAGACTTCTTCATACACTTCTTTCATTATCTTCTCGGCTTCTTCTTCATTCACACACCTCAGTAACATTGCATCTGGTGATCTTTTGTATAACGTAGCTCCACTTAACAGAAATGAGCAACCAATCTCCTTAAGGCTTTTTGGTCTTTTCTATCCACGTCTTTAGGGAACTTACTCGTTTGAAGTAACTTTTTGATATCATAATACTAAAGTTTCTTTGATTCTTTCTCTTCAACTGTTAAGTAAAAAGCCAGTTTTTCCTCTACCTTAATCTTCAGGGGTTGGATTTCTATTCCATCCGTAACTTTCACCATAGATGTTAACGTGGCCAATGCATCAGCAAATTGATTCTAGGTTTTTGGAATGTAAGTGAATGAAATTTCTTAGAATTTTTCAATCAGTTTGCTTAAATACTCATGATAAGGTATCAACTTCTCATCTTTCTTCTTATATTTTCTCAGGATCTGAAGAATTATAAGGGAAGAATCTCCATACACTTCAAGCTTTTGTATTCCTATGTCTAATGCCATTTTGAGCCCTAAAAAGTAAACTTCATATTCTACTATGTTGTCTGTACATGGAAATGTTAACCTTGCTGTCATAAGGAAATGGTTACCTTCAGGTAATACCGATACTACTCGTATCCTACACCCGAACACATTAGCTGCTCTATCAAAATACATTCTTCATGCCAATTTCTCACCATTCGATTCATTGGCCACCATCATACTTTCATCAGGAAACTGGGCTTCTAAACCACCATCTTCAACTTTTAATGGGTATTTTTCCGATTGATTGGCCATTGCTTGCCTTTTGACTAAATTCTGACTCATGTACTTGATATCAAACTCAAATAGCAGCATCTTCCATTTTGATGTTCTCTCGATCAATGCCATCTTTTTTGCTAAATAACTAAATGGGTCATGTTTTATCAACAACTCTACTGAGTAATAGAGAGTATATTACTTGAGCCTGTATATCACCCATACTAAGGCACAACACGTTCTTTTCACCTTTAAGTATTTTTGCTCGCCCTCTATGAACTTTTTACTTAAGTAGTATATAGGATGCTCTTTTTTGCCTGTTTTATCTTTTTGCCCTAACATGCATCCCATCGATTCAAGAAGGATTGTTAAGTAGAGAATTAATAACCGTCTTGGTGTGGGAGTGACCAGTACCAGTGGATTCATAAGATACTCCTCAATTTCAGCAAATGCTTACTCATATTACCATCCCATTCTATCACTGTATTCTTCCTCAAAAGTTTGAATAACGGCTTACATTTATCGATTAACTACGATACAAGCTGGGTAGTGTAATTTAACCTCCCTAGCAGTCCCCGTACTTCCTTTATAGTCTTAGGTATAGGAATGTTTACAATTGCCTTAACTTTGTCTAAGTCCACTTTAATCCCTTTTCTATTGACTACAAAATCCAACAATTTGCCCAAGGTTACTCCAAAAGTACACTTTTCTAAATTTAGATTCAGCTTTAGTTGAAACTTCCTCAACCGCTCAAATAGCTTGCACAAAATATCTACATGATTTTCATTCTCTTTAGATTTGGTGATCATATCATCTACATAAACTTCGATTTTTTGATGCATCATGTCATGAAATAGTGCTACCACAACACATTAATAAGTTGCCTTAGTGTTCTTCAACCCGAAAGGCATTATGCAATAATAAAATGTTCCCCAAGTGGTCTTAATTTTATCTTCTTTTGCTATCTTAATCTGATTATATCTCGAGAAACCATCCATAAATGAGAAAAGATAATTTCTGGTTGTATTATCCACTAATACATCAATGTGCAGTAATAGAAAATCCATATATACCCTAACTTTCCCATTTTTCTTAGGCACTAGCACCACATTGGCTACCCATTTGGGATAATCTAACACTTCTATGAATCTAACTTCTAGTAATTTCTTCACTTATTCTTTTTATTTTAAGGAGTATATCTAGCCTAGATTGCCTAAGCTTTTGCCTTTTCGGTTTAATATCTTCTTTTCTTGGCAACTTATGAACTATAATGGACGAATCCAAGCTAGGCATGTCCTTATAAGACCAAGCAAATATGTCTAAGTATTCTAACAAAAATTGTGACAACTCCTATTTTTAATCATCCGCTAAATTACCACCAATTTTCAAGTTTTGTGGATTCTCTTCTATTTCCAAATTAATTACAACTATCAGCTCATCAATAATTACTCTACCTTGTTCAAATCGATGCCAACTCTCTTATATTCTGCTTAAAGCCTCAATATCATCTCCAATGTCTGACCCAGTAAGGCTAAAGGTGATATTGGTACTTTTACCATTTACATGCGTGAGATATCCATTACATTCATCATTTTTATTAGATCTGAAGAATAAAGGAAAAAAGGATAATAAATAACAAGGAAGAATTGACAGAAAGAAATGAACGAATTTTATTAAATGGATTTAGATTATCTAAAAGAAAAGGGCTTAACTAATCGAACTAATTATGAAATTGAATGCTCCAAATTAATCTAATATTGCTTTCCTAAAGAGACCTATTAATGGGAATGGAAAATTAGTTGCATAAGGAAATATGGGATGTCAACATCTTTCTTCTCATCTAGACTAATGCTACATTACTGAGCTAAAGCTTTGGATAGGCTAGCTATTTTGGGTTCTTGAACACAAGTTGGTACTAGGAATATCTGACGGATGTCCGAAAAGTCCATGTAAGCATGGTACAAGTGATCCTTTCTCTTGCCTTTTGTTTTGTCCTTCATTTCTTGAATCTCATCTTCAGTAGGCTCATATCTAAGCCTAAATATTCCAATTTGCTGCTTAGGCTATTCCGAGCGACTCCATACCCCCTCTCTTAACACTTCTATCATGTTGACCTTCTCAAAAATTTGCTATCCTAGTTTAGATACTTCAGTGATGATCATGTTGATTGAACGTCTATGACCCCGTAGAGGATTGTTACCTACGTTAAGAGCAAGAGTTTAGTAGTACTAGCTTGCTCAATTGAGACCTTGAGGCTATAATTTCTGTAAAGTTAGAGGTAGGGTATCCTACTAGATGTTGGTAATATAGGCTTCCAAGAGTGTTGATCAAAGCGAAAGTCAAATACTTTTGTTGATAAGAGTGAAAGTCAAATCCTTTTCTATTAAGGGTGGAGTTACCTTAGCCATCATGCCCCTCCATTTCTAAGCATATTCCTTAAAGCTTTTGTTGGCCTTTTTTAGCAAATTATTCAAATCCTACATGGATGGGGCTACTTCAATGTTAAACTTATACTAGTTATAGAAAGCCTAAGCTAACTTATCCGAAGTATGATCTCGTTCGAGTCTAATTGGGCATACTAAGTTAAAGTAGGCCCAGTTAAACTATCTTGAAAGGTTTAGATCATCATCTAATCATACTTCATGTATTTCTCCATTTTCTTAATGTACAACCTAGTGTAAAGCTTCGGGCAGTCAGTCCCATCATACTTCTCAGATTTCGATACCTTAAATTTTTTCAAGAAATCATCATCTTCATATGTTGGTAAGTTGATCATCCGCATCTGTTCAAACCCGTTAACCATTTCTAGGGTTTTCATCTTCTCTAACAACTTTTGCATAAACTTCTTTTCCATCTCTCGGTATTTTTCCTCAATTTCCTTTCTTCGTATCTTAACATTAGGAAGCGATTCCACATCTTCCAATTTAAGGGGAGGGGTTACTTCTACATTCCAATTTGGGTTGATTTAAAATCCTTATCTATCATTGAGAATTCCAATAGCCCGAGTAAGAGCTTGGATCTGTTGGGTTATTTTGTTAATGTTTTCCTCTAAGGTTGTGACTTTTGGGTCGGGCTCAATTTGAGTAACGTTTCTAGTACCTTGAGTCAACATTCTTACCTTAGAACGAGTGAATATCAGGCTTCTAACTAAGTCTGCTCACTTGGGGCACTATCTTCGAAATCCTAAACGAAAACCCAAGTTTTAAACATATTTGTGAACTAAATTTTTTTTCTTTGTCTTTTTTTTTATTTGCTCCTCTTTTTTGTTTTTATTTTTTTTTTATTTTTTTCCGTTTTTATTTAAAAGGCAACTATTAAGAAATAAAAAAAAATGAGCAAAAGATTGCACAATTAATAAAGGTTTTCATTTCATAAAGCTGCAAATTTATTAATAATCATAAAATCCAACCTATACAATGGAATAAAAGAAAAGGAAAAAAAAAACTCTTAACAAATCTTACTAAAAACTCAAATCCTATATCTATAAGAGCTGACGTATTTAGTTGGGATGGGCTTCATCAACTTCTCTCATAAGTCTTTGGACTGTAACATCCCTTTCTCGAATCTTACTCCTTAAGAATTGATTTTATTTCAGCAATCTCTCCTTCTCCATCTTTAATTCTTCAATGATTCTTTTGCATTCTTGGAATTGGGCTTTAACTCTAACCTATATGGTATCTCGGTAGGTGAAAACTATTCTGGCTCTAGCTTATGTTTGAATACGTCTAGAGCTTCATACCATATCTTTCCAGTCTTCCTCAACATAGATGAACTGCTTGGTAGCCTAATATTCTCTGACTTTGCCCCTCAAAGTTCCCATGTTGACTATCTTCTTAACTTTCCTTCGTTACTACAACTTTACGAGTTCTACTAGCCATTGGTTCAAAGTAGCAGTAAGTAAACAAGAATCTTGATAACTCAATGTGACAACATCCAAGGAATCTCTATATGCTATCTTTTGAAGCAGACCTAGCTACTTGGTGGCACAAGCTGGGAAATATCCTATACAATCCGTAATGTTGATAAGAGGGAACCCTGCATAATTGATGTAACCTAGGATGACTTAAGTATACTTACTCCACTTAGCTGTCTACATAAAATCTACTGGTTGCATCTTGCTTATGACTAATACCCATCCTTTAAACCAAGCTTCATTTTTTACCTTAAGGTGATGGGCAAAGTCGTCAACCAAGTTCATATTTTTAGTTAAGGACTCTCTAAGAAGATTCTCTTTATACCCCTATGTGTGATTGAGAAACCACACAATAAGGATTATAGGGTTAGCCGTAAAGTATCCATGCCCTTGCTTTCTTAAGTGGGTGAGTGTTTTGAATTGCTCTACTAATAATTCCGATATATAGGATTTACCAACTAAGAATTGGGTTACTAGCTCGGCTACCCTATAATGGACTTGACCATATCTAACGGGAAACAGCACTATCCCAAATAGTACAACGATAAAAGCATTTACCTTCTTCTCGACCTATGATTCATATCCCCTACAAAAGATCTAATGATATCTCTGATAAGCATCTAGGCTTGAAAACTAGTTTACTAATCTTAAGATACTGAGACACTTTTTGCCCTTTGAAGATAAGAACGGTACTAGGGTTGACTTTTTGACCCCTAATAAGGTTATGAAGGCTTTCTTAGGCTGGACTTTGAGATCTGGGACAATTATGCCTACTTCAAGAGGCAAAGCACTAAGTAGCTGGGACTATTCTTCTAAAGTGGGTATTAACACATGTGAGCCGAACTTGAAAGCTACAAATTCTGGATCTCAGTAATGGATAAGGGCTTGAATTAGAGACCATTGGAGCTAAACCTACATGAGGGACATGACCAGCCTAATCCTTTTGCGAGTATGATCTTGCTTGGTGGGAAAAAGCTAGTTCAGCCAATTTTTCAAGATGGCCTCAGGGAAGCAATACTTATCTAGCTAGACTACATGAATGGGCTTGAGATTGACATTACCCTAACTTTCTATATCTATATTACATAAAAACATGAAATGGTGCAATCATTTACAATAAGACCACTAAATTTAAAATAAAGCTAGATATGATATTAATAATTTTATAGCTTTTTCAATTTTTTTTTTTAATTACATAGTCTTTCATTTACTAAGAGACAATAAAAATAAAACACATATAATACAAGGAATAAAAATGATTAAATAGAAACAAGCATTGGCAAAATAAAATCAAATATAAAAAATGCAATATGCTACACACGTATGTAATGCAATAGGGATCGATAATTAATAAATTATAAGAATTATTATAAACCTGTGGTCAGAAAATACCCCTATATATAAGTAGGTCCAAAATAGGATTTTAAAAAAATAAAGCTCGCGAATACTTATATATAAGGGTTACCGTTTTTTTTTTTTTAAAAAAAAGAAAGTCAAACAGACTGCAAATTAATCAAACTTTTTCTATAATTTAAAAATAACTATCTTTTTTCGAAAAAAAAAAAAATGATGCAAGAGGGTGTAGTCTATTGGTTTTAGGCTCTATAGCTCTAAGGTTTTCTGGAGAGAAATTTAGTGGGCTACATAGAAGTCTGAGTGGGCTCGCCTATCATCGCCAAGTGAAGGTAAAGCCACTAATGACCTAAGGGATACATAATGACAACCCATCTTAAGTTTTTAAGGTGGCCTAGGTCTGACTACATATAAACATACAATTGATTACTAAAAAAAATAAAAAGAACCCCCCCTAATTCCCCAATAAGGGCCCATTGGGTTGGGTTTTCTCTTAAGGCCTGCATCACTAAAAACAATTAGTACTATTATAATAATAATAATAGTAATACAAAAGCCCATCAATTAATTTTTAAATTTTACATGACTAGCCCATTAAGTTTTCCTAGTAGAGTTGCCAATTCTATCAAGCCTATTTGGTTTTCCTTAATTTATTTTATATTAAGCCAAACCCACTTCATGTAAAATACTTGACATAAAATACTTGACATAAAATTAAAGAAAATATTTTTCTAAAAAATATTTTAAAAATTGGAGTCACCAATCAATTCAATTAGTAGGCAATGAAATTATAGTTTTTGGATAGGAAAACCCTAATTGAGTCATTGATCTGCCGATTTTCTAAGAAAATAATTTTTGGAAAATTAAATTAGAAAAAAATAGGTTCAGGGGTTAACCTATTAAGAGTAAGTCACCATATAAAAGTTTTTAAAAAAATTGATGGGCTTTATTTTTATAATTTTCTTAAAATAATAAAAATATACCTAAATATACAAAATATAACTAAAATGAATTTTTTATTACAAATTTTTCAAGAAAAAAAATAAAAAAATTTTTATTTTTATTTTTTATACAGTTACCTTAAATGTACCTACGTACCCGTTAGTCGAGATCAAATAAATAAAGTTCTTTTTTATAAAATATTTAGTAGGTGGAATTTTTTTTTTTATTTTGAAAAACAAGCCAGATTTACGTTTGCTTAATAATTTATTTTAAAAAACTAAAAAAAATCTAATTTCATGAATCCAAGAAAATCCTAACTAATTTTTTTTTAAAAAAACTCCGATTAAGGTTTTTTATTTTTTATTTTTAGAAAAACTCACTACATGTCAAAAGATATTTTTTCTAAATCTTATATGTAAGATATATTAGGATACGATTTAAATACGTATCTTTATACATATCTTTTCTAAATCTTGACTACAAGGATCTAGATACGTATCTACATCCGTATATTTTTTAAATCCTAATTGTAAGATGTGTATCTTCATATGTATCTTTTCTAAATCCTAAATGTAACATACGTATCTTGATATGTATCTTCTTAGAAGATACATATTTTATAGATATGCTTATATTTTCAAAAAATGCAATTTTACTTAAAAATGTAATTAAGCTAAATTTTTAAAAAAATTGAGATTATCTAAAACAAAAAAAAGAGCAATATGAAAATAATAATAATAAAAAACTTGCACTAAAAAAAAACAGATTAGTAAAAATAATTGAATTAAAAAAGTAAAATAAAATAAAACTATTTTTTTACCTGAATAAATCAAGTCGCGCATAATCGGCATACTATTATTGATCGTCATGAGTTGTGTCCATATGCATAATTGTGTGTTGTGATCGTGTATGAGAACAATGCGTTGTGATCGTACGTGAGGAGGCTTGCGTCATGTGTGTAGACTTCGCATGTCTTCGTGTATGCGATCAACCATGGACATGTATGTGTGTGGCAGTAGAAATCGTATGTGTACTGTATAGTGTTAGGGAGAATGTGAAGGCATGAATCAAGCATGTTTGTGTAAACTGTAGGTCAATATTGTGTATGTGTCAATATGTGATTAGTGAGTATGTGTGTAGTGGAAATCGTCTGTGGTGTGTTGTGTAGAATTGTGATTTATGCGTAGCATGTTGTGCAAAATTATTAGCGTGTATGGGCTTGTCAGGGTGATGCGGGTGTGGAGTTGTCGGTTAAGGGCTTTTGTGCGGCACGGAGTTGTCGATCAGGGGATGTGTTGGCATGTGGTTGTTAGGTAGTACGAGGGACAAGGGCTGATCGTTGGTTATGCTACTACGGGCATCAGGTGAATGCAAGACGTATTTGTGTGTGTAGGTTGGTTTCGTGGAGAGTGTTATAGTATGTTTGTATGTCAGAGGAAGGGGTTGGTCAATTGTTGTGCGGGTGTGTTCAAGCGGTATAGCTTGCGTGATATTGTGTTTGGGTGCAGTAGTATATGGGACGTGGCAGTAAAGGTCAGATTGTGGGCGTAGCTTGTGACGTGGTAAGTAGATGAATCGTGTATAATTAAAAAACTTTCTAAATGTCACTTGCCGACTTGTTATTTATAAACCTATGATTAAAACTTTTATATCTAAAATATGGAAGATACGATAATGTTTTTATGGAGATTCGACTTAATTTTTAGAAACTCTACTTTAATTTGAGTGTAAACACCTAATTTTTGCCCCTTTGTAATTCTAATTTTTTATTTTATTTTTTACAAAAAAAGGGTCTTAATTCAAAAATAAGAAAAATGAAAAAGATAATAATAAAAATAAAATGCAAAATAATAATAATAATTGAAAAAAATGATGAAAATCCAAAAAAAAATGAGAAAAGAAAAAAAATATATAAAGATTTTTATATTTTTTAGGAAGAAAATTATTTTAGAATCAATTGTTTTAGTTTATCTTAGTTCAAAAAAATTATTTTAGGCAGACTAAAAGTACAAGTCAACAGTTTAACGGATAAATATTAAAGTATCGGATTAGGTTTAATTTGTCTTGGGTTTGAATCTTGCTAGACACTTATGTCAAGAATAAACGGGATTCATATCTAATTAAAATCATTTAAATTTAGTTTGATTTTATTAAATTGGATTTGAATTAATTTAGATCTAGTTTGATAATTTAATTAGATACAATAGATATAATTTGATATGATCTTATTTAGTTTTTATAAATTCAGACTCCCAAAAAGAAAAAATCCTCTTTCTCCATCGTTGCATGAACAGCAGCAACAATAGATCTTTAGTTGTGATTTCGCAACCAAGCTCCGCTTGTCAGCCAAATCAACCAAGCCGAGAAGCTTTGCTTACTTTAGCAGCTGCTCTCCAAACTCCAGCACTTAAACAACAGAGAGCTCTAATTTGCAGCAACTCGTGGCATTTAAGAACAGTAAAAAGCAACTCCATAAAAGTAGATATCAACCACGGCATCCAACTGGAACTTGCAACAATAAACACGTCCATGTCTCTATGACGATTACACGCAATAGAGCACATGTCACACTCATCCTCACCGCCGATAGCAGAACACCCCAGCCCCATCGTCACTGATCCAACAAATGCACGCTACACTAATCTATATGACAGCAGAATACGCCTGGAGTACGTCCACAAACACTGCACAACTCAACTACACAGCACCATCCTCGTTCATTGACCGCGACTAACAACAGCAGCATGGATCTAGTCTCTGACCAAGCACACTTCATCACATAACACCATCCTCTTCACAGCCACGAGCATCAGATGGCCTTCCACGCTCACAGCTCATGGACGCACAACACACAGCAGCAATCAGCGAAGTAGTAATTCCAGACCCAGACATGATCAAGCCATCCCAATGCAAACGCTACTTTGATCAGTGGCCTCACATCCACGCTTCACTACTGAACGGCAACTTTAGTTGCGACTCGTTGTAGCACGACACCCTGACGCGATTCAATTACGAATAGACACCCACGCAATAGCCATCACATGAAATCAGTTTCCTAACATCACTCCCTGCACCGATCAGAAACACGACTACTAAGCTAGCCACTGACGCGACACACTATAGCATGCACCGCCACAACCCCACAACGTGGAACAACAGCAAGCAGCAGCTACTCATTCTGTTTCAATCTCACCCGATACTCAATACTAGGCCATCCGCCATCCTCTTTCAGTCCAATTCCCAAGTGAGCATGACCCTACAGTACGGACACGACAACGCTATAACCTTGACCCTCTCTCCGTGTACTCTCTCGCTACGATCACGGCCTTCTTTCTCTCAACCCTGTCCACCCATTCTATTCTCGCCCAATTCACTGTCACTCATACCGACCGATCACAACACCACGCTGGCCGAAAACTCCCAAGCGACTCACTGCAATCCACTTCCTCTCGCAACCATATGGACTAACCAGGCTACACGACAAGCTCCTGTCTACGCCCAACACAAGTCGCTGCACGATCCAATGCCGAAATCACCGAAGTTCCACGCTCCATCAGCAGCAGCCCAACTAAGAACAACAACTCAGAACAGCAGCCCTCGCACATCTATTGTTCAGCATATCGAATACCAAGTCAGGTTCGGTTTCTTTTCCATTTTTTTTTATATATATTATTATTATTATAATAGTTCCTTAGTTATTTAATATAGTATATGTATAAATATATTAGCTTAGGAGATGTGTAGTATTAGTTCTTTATATATTAAGTATATTGTATGGTATTATTAATTTATAGTAGTATGGATATATACATATGTGTAGTAGCCTAGGAATTTTTAGGATTAGTTTTTTAGAATTTCTCACTTAAAATTTTTTCTTAGAAATAAAAAATCAATAAAATTTTTAGGACATTTTAAAGATTTTTTTTTAACACTCAAGAGTTAGGACCCATTTAGATTTTTTAAAAATAAACTGAATAAATTAAAACGTAAATCCGATCGTTTTTTTTTAATTAAAATAAATCAACACATTAAAGATTTTTTGAAAAGAATTACGATTGTCTGATCCCAGCTAGCGGGTACATAAATACCTTCGGGGCGACAATAAAATATGTAGAAATTTAGGTTTTTTTTTTCTCTTTTAATTATTTATTTTTTAAATATTATAATTAGAAGAATAATCCGAAATTTAATAAGTAGATAGTGGTACCCATTGAGGTTTAATAGGTTAGCTCCTGAACTTGGAACGCTCTGGTTCTTCGTTCAAATTGAAATCAAAGACCGGTAGCCAAATCATAATCAATCCACCCAATTGATTACGATTTATTTTCTTTTTCCCAATTTCGATTGGGGGGCGACTCCAAAAATTATTTTCAATAAAAAACTGGAATTTCTCAATTTCTTTAGTTAAGGATTAATATTAAATGGGTTAGGGTTTAGTATTAATCAGAAAATGAGAAATCAATTTTAAATAAAAGAAATAAAAAAATCAGGCTTAACATTAGGTTTTTTATTTTTCGAGCTTGATTTGATCTAATTTGATTTAGCCTAATAATCGACTTAATAAACCCTAAGTCTATTCTATTCCAATACAAATTAGATAAAAAATTCACTTTATATCAAACTGGGCTAAAATATTTTAACGAAGCCCAATATTTTAATGACATTTATTAAGTCAATCACTCACCATCATCCTCTTCGACACTAAACAATCTGACTCAACTCAACTCAACTTGATACGGTTTGACTTAATACAACTCGACTCGATCTAACTAGATACGATTCGACTTGACACTTTATATATTTATTATTATTATTTTATTTTTTATTTTTCTTTTATTTTTCGTTTTTTATTATTTATTATTTTTTAATTTTTATATTTTTACTAATTTTTTTATTTATTTATAGCTTAATAAAAATATTAAAACGAAAATGGCAAAAATGTGATATTTAGATATTGTCGAGCTACTAGCCACCTTTTCTCCAATAGAATATTTTATGCTTTAAGGCAGGAAAGTATTAGTTTTTTTTTTTTTTTCATTACATGTATTCCCTTTTTCCTTATGATATTTTGTAATTGTTTCATATTTTGTTATTATGCTTTATTAGTCGTACATTCAGGACAATGTACGTTATTAAGTGGGGGAAGAGATATGTATAAATTTGTTACTATTTAAGAGACCAATTATTCACATTTGACCCAATTGATTTTTAAGTTAACTTACAATAGGTCATTAACAAGTGTCGGAATTTGAAGTGTTGTGTCGAATTGACTATTTCATCTCGATCATTATTGATCTTAGTATACTTTACTAGAATTGATTAGTCAAATCTTTGGAGGGAAAAATTACAAGTTATTTAGCTCGGGACTCTAGGACTTGAGATTAGAGTAATATCACCGGTAGGCTAGTCATGGTTGTTTTTAAATTTACTTTAATATATATCTTTCTCTTAGAAATATTTAGAACTTTATAATCCTTAGCAAATAAATAAATGAAATTCTTCTTTTAAGAAACCCTTGAAAAATCGCAATGATTGGAGGTAGAAGGTAATAATAAGTGCATGAATAGTTAAATAAAAAAAATTGATAAGGATTCACCTTGCTCCATTAGAAGAGTGAGGTTGAATCCTATTGCTAATGCCAATAAGATAAATTGGTAAGGACTCATCTTGGTCTGTTAGAAAAGCGAGATTAAGTCCTAATGCCAATTCCAATGCCAAAAAAAAAAAAAAAAGAAAGAAAGAAAGAAAGAAAAAGAAATAAGAAATAAGAAGAAGAAGAAGAAGAAGAAGAAGAAGAAGAAGAAGAAGAAGAAGAAGAAGAAGAAGAAGAAGAAGAAGATAAAAGTTAATATGGATTGGCTTTAAGTCATTAGAAGAGTAAGATACTTTTTTACTATTGATATGAGGGCTAAGTTAGTATGAATCAGTTTCGATCTGTTAGAAGAGTGACATCCTTTCTCTTTACTAACACAATCGTCCTTTAAAGACAATTGTGCTTAAATAAAGTAAATTTAAAAACCTTTAAGCAAAAGCATGAACTAAGGGGATGATCAGATGATGAGTAGATGTAAAATGTGTTTGTTTTAGATTATGGCGCTTAGTAAGATTGAAGAGAGAATCATATATACTTTAGTCAAATTAACAAAATTTTTATGACTCATTCCCAACTAGCGAGATGTTAAATTTAATTTCGAGTTTAGAAATCCTTATAAATGAATCAGGCAAACTTTGACTTACATAAATTAACTAGTGAACTATAGTATAAGTATTGTTAGAGCATTCGAATATGGTTAGGTGAAATTACAAAATTGTTGAGGGTGACATTGATTGATTTTATTATTGTAAGTTAATTGAAAATGATTTTTTAGTTTTCTTCGGGTTAAATGTATTTGTTCACTAGTTTCCTAAGTAGTGATAAATTTTATTTAACATTTCTTCTCCCATAATTTTTGCTTTGATCTATATGCTTAGGGACAAGCAAATGCTTAAGTATGGAGAAGTTTGATAACTCTTATTTTAGATATATCTTCCATAGTGATTTTATAACATTTCCTTATACTTTTGGTTATTTTTAAAGAATATGATACTTAATTGAGTAAAATTTTAATTTTAAGGTTTGAACGTCTTCTAGGATTGAAAATGAAAAAAATGGATCAAGTTTACCTTAACTTGTAGTTTAAATGAATGGATTATGAAGTTTTGAAGTTACATAAACAATAAGAGAAAGTGATAAATTTTTTGTCAGAAAGTGACACAGCTTGGGGATACGGTTATATCCCCAAGCTGTATCCACCTAAGATGATTTTTTACACTAAGGTCAATTAGTTACACAATCTAGAGATACAATTGTATCCCAAGCTGTATTTGGTAACAAAAAAGGAAACTTCCTTATATATTATATAAAGACTTGTAAAGGTTTTGGACATAACTTTAAACATTCAAAGGAGAATAGACTTAGAGAGAAGAAGGAGAAAAAGGTGGAAGCAACAACCAACTTCAAGATTGAAGAGATTTCTCATTGAAAAAAGGGGTTTTTCGTGTTTTATTTCTTGATGTTGCTGCAATTTTCTTTTAATTTCATCATGATAGCTTAAAATTCTTCTATTTAGGATTGTAAAACCTAGGGTTTCATGTGACTATTGGATTTATTTGTAATTTTTAATAAAGTTTCTATCTTTCTTGATTTAATTATGTGTTTCATTGTTAATTAATATTTTTAGGGTATCAATCTATGATATTATGTATGATGATTGAGAAATCATATGGGTAATGGGATCTTGACATCATTGGAGAGAATTATATGTGTATTTAGAGATAAGATGTATGATCTTTTCGGAAAGTTGTTATTTTTGTGTAGAAATTCATTATACATTAATGCAATTCTAAATTATATTATTAAGTGAAGAGATTCCGATAAATAATTAAGGGTTAAGATTAATATGCTTGAGAAAAGGTGTTAACTTTAATTATGAATCCTTTCAGTCAAGAATAATAGAGATAGAATTGGATAGATTTTTAGTGATCACATGTTAAACACTAAGGAAATAATTCCTAAATATGTTATTTGCTTCTTGAAGTCACTTTTAATTTTATCGCTTCCTAAATTGCTTAGTTAAGTCTCATAATTAGATTAGTTTTTTAATTTATTATTTTTAATTCATTCAATCCATCATAATTTTTCGATTAGATAATAGAGTTAAGATTAGTACTAGTACTCGAGGTCTTTGAAGGATCAACTCGGACTCATATCTGCTATATTAGAATTTAATAGGTACATTTGCCTCGTATCACACAATGACATATTCTTCTAACTGAACGTTAAACGATGTTTCTTGGGTTCTTAGTTATCAAGAGTTTATATGCTGAAGATCTATACTTTTGTCCAATTTATGCTTAAAGCGACGATGGCCAAGTTATTGATGATTATCATGAGGAGGACGGATACTTATTCAGCAAGTGGAAGTTGTATATCCTAACCTACTCCATGAAAGAATTACTAGTATGTAAGGCACATAGAGAGGGATTGTCTAATCATTTTGGGATGTCCTAAACTCGTGAAGTGCTTAGCTCGATATTCTTTTGGCCACAAATGATGAGAGGCGTATAGTTTGTGTTAGAAAAGTATGTTAACTATCAAAGGGTAAAGAGCTGAGTTGAGTAGGGGCCTTATTTGCCATTGCTTATCCTAACCAAACGATGGTTTGAACTAAGCATGGATTTTATGTTAGGTTTGCTAAAGACATCTCGAGGGAAGGACTCCATCATGGTAGTTATGGATCACTTTAGTAAGATAGCGCACTTAATACCATGTAATCAAACTAACGATACTTCGTCTATTTCTTTTCTCTTTTTGTAGAAAGTAATCAAGCCACATAGAGTGCCTATAACCACAGTATCTGATCGGGACCCTAAATTCTTAAGTCATTTTTGGAAGACTCTTTAAAAGTGAATGGGTACCAAGCTATTGTTTGGTATGTCCTACCACTCACAAACCAATGGGTAGACTGAGCTCATCAATAGGACCTTAGGGACCCTACTATGAGTTGCAGTTAAGGGAAACCCGGTTGATTGGGATATGTACTTGCCCATAATTGAGTTCAGGTACGACAGGCCTACAATTTGACAGAAAAATTACCCTTCGATGTTGCATATAGATACAACCATGATCTCTTATTAGATTAGATTTCCCAGCCTAGCTAACCTAATGATCAACAAGCTGTGAAAAGATTAGAAGCTATCTGATCAATGCACCGGAAGGTCATCGATCATCTGACTCGAGCTACTTCCAAGCTTGAAAGAAGAGGTCATGGAAGAAAAGTTAGAGAGTTCTAACCCGGTGACTTAGCATGGATACACCTTAATAAGGACCGATTCCCTAACATAAGGAATATCATGTTGTCCCCAAGAGCAGACAGTCCTTTCAAAGTAATTGAAAAGATTAATCTCGATGCCTATAGGATAGGATTGCCCAAGGGATATGGAGTCTCTAATTCCTTCAATGTCATCCACTTCAACCTATATATCCTCGATGATGAACCACCTAAAGTTGATAAAGATTTGATCTCAAATCTCAAATAGCCTGAAGGAGATGATAGGAATCAAGGGCCAATTATGAAATTTTAGGCCTGAGGACTCACTTCCTTAGTATGTAAAGCTACCTTGAGGGAATTAACCCTAAAAGAAGAATGGTTCTTCCAAGTTGATATAATATGTCTCCTAAACTACCTTAATTCGCTCATTATTTCACAAGTAGAAGGAGATCCCGTTTACATTACCAACCCCCATTAGAACTGAGTAATGAACCTGTATGAATTTGAGCTAACATATGACTGAGTTTAGGCCCACCTAATGCTAAGCCGGCCTGATGACCCAAGCTCTTAAGCTCCAAGTTATAAACTAAGCGCTCTTCAAACTCTTGATCCGTTGAGCTACCAACCTAAGACTGAACCAATCAACTCTACCATGCATCCATTACTTTCTTGGACCATATAATTGAGAGACTGATACTATGGTTGTCAAAATTGCGATTTTACTATGCATTTTAATGTATAAAATCAGTAGAATTGTATAAAATTATACAAAATTGGTATAATCGTAAGTTTATAGAATCATATATGAAAGTTCATAATTTTACTAAAAGTTTGTCCACAAATGATTTTATATCCATTTTAACTAAAAAAAATTACAAAATCATAAACTCGTAGAATCATATTTTTAACTTCGATTTTAACAACCATGGTCGATACGTATCCCTTCTCTAACAACCATACTGCCTTTGTTTACAAATTTTGCCTTATGTAATATGTCCTTTTCCGTTTTAGCTTGGAATCCTTTTTAGTAATTTACAATAACCTAAGACTTATCCTACTTGAGATGGATAAATACCCCATTTTTGTATTAGCCACATCATCATCCAGAATATTTGAATATAAAACTTTTCCTTTGAGTAAGTGTTTCGTACTTACTCTCTTTTACTTACTCTCTTTACTCTTATCTAGACCATTTGAACATAGATTGGTGACAAGTGACCTCCAATTACACTTATGCATAATATTAAGTGCTGCTTAACCTCATGTAAGGCATTGGTATGTCATAACTGGTGTTAATGCATGAAAAAACTTGCTTAACCTTCAATCTCCATTAGTTCTTTTGAGCTATCTTGTAGTTTTGGCATTCTAAGTTATGTCATTCCCATGATGAAGTCCTTAATTGTCCTATTTAAAGTCGTCAAATTTTGTCAAGCCGTTCTTAGAGTCCTTTGATCCTTGTTATGCTTGTTACATTGGTATATCTAGTCGTCTACCTCCAACAATCATCATATAGAGCTTAAAAGCCCTTAGATGTCATTCACTTCGATGTTTGGCAATTGCTAACTAAGTCCAACTTAAGGTTTTGTTCTTATGTAATTTTCACTAAAGATTGTCTCACTATTCATGGTTGTTTCTTATGCATAATAAAGGTAATGTCCTCTCAAAGCAATCTAAAGCACTTATTGAAAATTATCTCTTTAATCATATTAAAGCGTTTCATTATGAAGAGGGGGGGGAGGGGGGGGGGGGGGGTGGTGAATTCTTAAATAACGGCTTCACTAATTTTCTTCATGAAGCAAGTATCTATTTAAAATTTTCTTGTCCTCATACTCACCAACAAAAATGGAATAATTAAGCATAAACTGAACTTGCACGCACAATTCGTTTACATGCTAACCTGCCATAGACATTTTAGGTTGATGTAGCACTTGTTATTGTATGTACTATAAATCATCTATCCTCGGTTGCTTATGACCACAAATCCCCATATGAACTTCTCTATCACTCTTTCCCTGACTATAACTCTCTTTGCACTTTTGGTTGTCTTTGTTACCCAAATGCCATGCCCCAGTCCCAGAATAAACTCTCTACTTGCTCAACTCCTTACATCTTCATTGGCTACCTAACTTAACATAGAAGCCGTCGATGCTTAGACCCTATTTCAAGTTGTGTTTCCATTAGCTGTCATGTCAAAGTTCATGAAACCGTCTTTCTCTATAATATACATGTTGCTTCTCCTAATGCTTCATGTTCCCCACCTTTTAACTCATCCTTCCATACCTTTACCATCTCTTCCCTAACTCTAGACCTATCCTCAACTATGAGTATTGCACTGGCCTCCTCTTTATGCTCATCTACGTACATTTAATACTCTACCCTTGTCCTTATCCTTAAATCTAGACCTAAACCTACCACTAACCTTCCCTTTAACCTACCCACCAGTACCTCCTCCTTGTCTAATGAACCCCTACCTATCACACCTGTCATAGATGTACTTGCTCTCGTCTTTTCTCATAAAAACATCAAACAACTACTCCTTTAACTTTTTCCTCTGCCTCTACCCAAAATCCCTAACCAACTTACTCTATGCATACTCACTTCCAATCTAGAATCTCTACACTCAAAACCTTTTAATATACAAAAAAAAAAAACCCTATTAAGCCCCATCATTACACTAAAGCCCTTCATGACCTTACCTAGGCTACTATCGTGAGGGATGGATTTAACTCTCTCCTTCATAACTACACCTAGGTCCTTATCCCTCTCCAATCTCATCAAAATATCATTGGCAATACAAGGAAATTTTGCATTAAATATAATGCTATAAGGTAAGTTGAGCGCTATGAAGCTTAACTTGTTACTTAAGGGTTTTCTTAGTGGGAAGGCATTAATTATACCAAAACTTTCAATCCTGTTATAAAATACGTCACCCTTTGCTTTTTTCTCCCACATGTGGTTTCTTCTTCATGGGAAATTCGTCAACTTGATATCAAAAATGTTCTTCTTTAGTCATTTGCATGAAGTAGTGTTCATGAAACGACCACTTGGATTTGTCCATCCTTGTTACCCCGATCATGTTTATCAGCTCAAGAAGTCTCTATATGGTCTTAAATAGGCTCCTCATGTCTAGTTTCATTGGTTCAGCACCTTCTTTTCCAAATTGGTTTTTAACAAAGTGAGGCTGACTCATCCATGTCTATTCTCTCTCAAGGGTTTGACATTCTTGTCTTGTTTCTTTATGTTGGTGACATCATTCTCACTAGTAATAAGACTCATCTCCTTAGTCACCACATCTCTCTTCTCTTGCATCAATTTTCTTTGAAGGACCTTCAGCCTTTACAGTTCCTCTTAGACCCTTTAGGGACTATACCTAAGTTAGACTCACTTCGTTTGTTATTTGCTCAAATGCCATCACATACACCTCTCTAAACTTATTAAAGTACCATTCTCCCTTCATAGTTAGCTTAGTGTACGTAGGTTTCTCTTCCTTTTTTATCCCACTACATATTGAGAAATTGTTGAGGCATTTTAGTACCTTACTATCATAAGACCAATTATCAAACTTATAGTTACTCAGTTGAGTTAATATATGCATCTTCCTAATACAAATCATATGCAGGCAACCAAAACAAGTTCTTTATTAGTTGCAAGGTACCATGTTAGTTGGGTTATCTATTGTATGCACAAATTGTATGTCCTTAATCACCTATGTTGATGCAGACTGGGCCGACTATCCAGATACTCGTTGATCCATATCAGGGTATGTCATTTTCCTAGGTCGCAATCTCATCCCCTGGTTCTTTTAGAAATAGCCTACTATTTCTAAAAGGTCTATTGAAGTCGAATATCAAGCCATTACTTATGTTGTTGCTAAATCTACTTGGATCTATCATCTTGTGTATGAGTTGAAAGTTTTGATTCAACTTCCTATCATGCTATGCTATGACAACCTTAGCACGATTTATAGACTACTAAACATATTGATATTTGATTATCATTTTGTGTGCAAACAAGTTGCCACAAGTCAAGTTTCCATTCATTGCATTCTTACTTGTCACCAACAAGCAGACATACTCACCAAGAATCTCTCCATAGCAGCTTTCTTTGATCATTGCCCCAATCTTACGTTGACATTAGCACCATGTGATGATTGAGGAGGCATATTACTATGTGTATCTTGTATAATACCACTAATGTATATTTACTCTTTGTCAAGGGCAAATATGTCTTTTTGATTTCTTAGGGTTACAATCCCAATACTATGCATTTATACATTCTTGTACATTTTAAAATATTGTAATCAAATACCATTATCAAATTAGATCATATTCTACAATTGTACACTCCCCAATTGTTTAGATATTTTTATAGCCTAAAGCAGTCGATTGATGGTTGCAAAGCCATCCTCGAAGGAAATTGTTCATGGGAGGGAGGAGAAGTTTTGGTAATGGAGTTGGAGCCTTGGAGGTCGACATTGATTTTTGGACAACTTGGGTTGTACTAATTAGGGTTAGCAGAGTACATTTTGGGAGAGTTAGAAGGTCGGCCTTTCTATACGGAGAGGGAAGTTCGCCGGTTTCTCAGAATGGAGTCTATTCCCAATTAGGAGGAGCCCAAGAAGGTCGATGGAACCTTTGAGACTTTCACCATGCCGAAGTAGTCTTGCCGTGAGGGAGATGTTAATGTAGTGAAGCTAAGGGAATGAGATGCCCAGAAACCTTGTGCTCAGCACGGTACCCCACTATGTCTGAATTTTACTATTATGTTTTCACCGTTGATCGTTGATTTTGCAGGAATTAAGGAGTTTGGCATTGCTGCTCTTAAGGTAACTAGCATGGAGGCTGTCAAGGCAAAAGGAAGTAAGGTTGTCCCAGCACACAAGAAAGTTCCACTGCCTCCCAGAGAGAAATCGATGGCCATTAATGAGCCTAAAGGGACTAAACCAGCATGCTTCGGCGAAGATTCTTGGTTAAAGCTTATGCTGAAACCACTAGCTATCAAGATGAAGAGCGAACAAAGAAGCGTCCAAGGGAGGATGTAGCAGAGTAGGGCTCCAGAACAGCTCGAGGGAAAGAGATCGTGACCATAAAAAGAGTGAACCCTCGAAAACAAAGGCTTCTGCATAGCTCATCCGCTAGAAGGAGAAGCATCAGCCATCCATGTTAAGTGGAAGAAGCTCAAAATCCGAACGCTTCAAGGTCTTCATCCACACATTCAGACCCCTAAGACCCGCGTCACTAGCCAACATGGGTACATTGATGCCCAACAATTGAATTTTTTTGAAGGTTAGACATCAACGGATCCACATTGCCCCCCATTAGTTTCATTATGACGTTTCAGTTACGAGGCAGTTGGCTTAAAATTCCTTTTATCATCATGCCCCTTTATCAATGAAAGCAAAACAGAGTTTTGAACGTAATAGCAATGTAGATCAGATCACACGGTATATTTAATCGTCTTTTTGTACACATCATCTCAACAAAATGGTATTGCAAATTGATTATTCTATATATTTGATCATACATATGTATATATATAAATATATTATATCAATACATACAGATAAAATATATACTTGCAACTTATGTTTCCACACCTCCTTATAAGAGGATACTCAACCCGAGGGAAAAAATTATTGAAGAAATCATCACAAGGTTGTTAATGCAAAAGCATATTTGATAACGACAGCAAAGGATGAAGGATTCACAACATTAAGGGAAGCAAAGAATTAACCAAAGAGTGCCTTCATATTTGACCAACCAGTAGTTGATCTAGACATTCTTTCCTCGGCTATTCTCTTCCTTTCCTCAGCTTCAGCTACTTTTTCCTTGTGAACTGTATAAGTGGACTCCACTTCCTCTGACATAGCCATCAAAGATTCCCATTCAGATAGGAGTCTGGTTCTTTTGGACTCTACTTCCTTCAGTTTCCTTTCATGCTCTTTCTCTTTATTGACAAGATCATTCAACAATTTCTTACATAAATTGTGAGTCTTAAATTTTCTCTTCATCGTAGAAAACATTTGATCTTTTAATATTTTTTGCAACTCCTATTCAGAATTGTCTCGCTCAAAAGTTAAAAAGTCCAAAGTTAAATCTTCAAAATTTGCCCAAAATGTTTGGATAGAAATTCTTTGATCAGATGATAACGCAGTATTAGCCAAGCTCAAAGTCAACAATGCGTTGGCAAGCCTATCTTTCATATTCAACTTAAAAGGATCATTCCCTCAGAGATTGTTTAGCCTGCTCTATTTCTTCTAAGCTAGGAAAGCTGGTGACAGAGATGATGCTTTGATCATGTGTTCTCGAGACTCCTCTGTTAGTGGAAGTTTCAGTGTCAGCAGCAATGTACTTTCCAACATTTAAAAAGAAAGACTCAAACTTATCTGTTTCTGAAGCTAGTTGAATATCGAGAAGTTCCACTATGGACAGTAACATCTGCTTCAAGCACCACAGCATCATTTAATACAAATCCTTTAGTAGTTTGCTGGAGCTCACATAGTAGCATGAATTTCAAATAACCCCAATCGAGTGCTTCTGCAATGAAATTATAGAAAAAATCTGCACTTGTTTAAGCACGGAGCATGCAAGGTTAGTAGGCTCATGATTTTATATGCTTCTTTATGGGATCAACACTCCAAGACCCATATTTTAAAGTTATAGCAAACAATTCCAAAGAAGAAACAAACAAAGCAAGCATAGAAGAAGGAATTTGGAGGAGAAATAAAATACACAGCAAGCTGTACATCAATACCTTTTCTTTATGAATGATTTGCATTCTTCTGATTGACCACAGTGAGAACACAACTCGTATCTCTGCTCCATCCTACCAGTAATCTCTTTGAATCTGCAGCATGCAGGTAAATTGCTAGATAGTTGGTGCTACTGGATGTTCCATTGGGATAAACTAGTATCTGCCTGGTTGCATCAGTGCAAGCCAAGATATTAAGGAGCAGGAGAATACTAATACCACACAAACAATAAAGCCGAAAGTATGATCTAAATCATTGCAGACATATTACCATTTTGCATCACCAACTATGAATAAATCTGGGTAGTATTTCTGCTGTGTCAACTCACTGTAGTTGTTGATATTCCATGTAAACTTTTGATGCAGAAGATTTTGATCACCCATCTCTTGCTGGCTGCTAATCAGATGAATTCAAGTGCTTGGACTTGATAGACGAATACTAGTCCTATCTACGTATATTTGCAATAAATATTTATGTGGAGGAACTAATGATCCTTTCTTCCTAATAAGAGTTGACCTTGCACTCATTAATCGAATGCAAAAGACCAGTACCAACTCAAGAAACTAGTAGACAATGAGAATTAAAAAATAATTGATTAAGGTTAAGGTTAACCCTGTAATGATACTTGGCAATGATATATAAAATAAATAAGTTGCCAAAATATGTACTTTGTTTAGCTTTGACGGAGTTATCAAACCTCCTTTCTTATCATCCTTGAATAAAGTATAACATATAAAGCATGACATCATCTTTTTACCCTATTAAAGAAGTAAATACTCTTCATTAGTCAATTACAAGACAATTTCTTAGCTAATTGTGAAAACAAGGAATGATATAGCAGTCTCCAGATAATTCTTGACCTTAGATGTCCCACATACAATGTCATCTCTTTATATTAGTAGTTAAAAAATCTGGGCCTAGTTTTTATTGTTCTCATTGCCATAACCACATGCAAGCACAGGTGCAACTTTATCCAATTCTCTGAAGTAGGAAGCAAGATGCCAATAGCAAGATATATGGAAATATATGGTAGCATTAAACGAATGCTCTAGTTCTTGAATCTCAGAGGTAATGCCAAAGCTTGCTTATATATAAAAAAAGGTCAAAACTAAAATGGATAAATAGATGCCAATCAATTATTAATGAAAAGATGCAGCCTTATTATTACTAAGAGAAATGGTCCTTTTTCATCTAATAATTGTTGGAAATTAAAAAGAATTACAAGGTTTTGAAACCTTACATATTACCTACTCATATGAAGATAATTATTTAGCTTGGTTGGTTAAACTAAGCAATCCTTTAATTGGAAAAACTGAACCAAACTGACTAACAATTTGCAGAACCAAAGAATAAATTAGATACGTGTGAGGTTTTGTTAAATCAGTTCTGTTCCGCTCAATTTTCTCATCATTTAGCCATTTACTCAACCCTTTCATTAGCTAGTGCTGAGCTTAGCCTAGAAAAGACCATGTGATCCTATGAGAGAAGAGGAAATTCCTTGTTCTATCCACACAACAAGATAGAGATCTAATCTAGCTATTCAAATGAACAATCCATTATGATTGAAACAAGCAATAATAAGATATATACCAAAGGACCCTTCAGCAATGATTATAACATAAGATCATGTACAAAGATTTATCAGTCGATATTGAAGTGATCTATTAGCAAAATACACTTAGAGATATGCCCTTACAGAATTCACGGTGCAAATTCAAAAGCTCTTATTGCCTCTAAGAGAATTCTAGCATCGCAACTCTTCATTTACCCAAATTGTTTTTTCAAGTTGGCCCAAGCAGTAGTTGAGCGTGACATTCTTTCTTCAGCAATCCTCTTCTTTTCCTCAGCATCAACAACTTTCTTTTCCTGAATTTTGTAATTGGACTTTAATTCCTCTGAGACAGCCAGCAAAGATTCCCAATCCGACATAAGTGTTGTTCTTCTAGCCTTTACTTCCTCTAACCTCTTCTTCAACTCTTCCTCTTCCTTGGAGAGGTCACTAAGTGATTTCTTATACGAGAGATGAGTCTCGTGATTCTTCTTCATTGTTGCTAACATTTGATCCTTCAATAACTTTTGTAACTCATATTCAGAATTGTCCTGTTCAAAAGTCAAGAAATCTGAAGCGAATTCATCAAAGTTACCCCAAAATGCTATAACTGTTTTTTTCTGATCTGGTGTCAAACCTTCCTGGGCTAAGCTTAGTGTCAAAAGTGCTTCAGCAAGTCTTTCTTTCATGTTCAGCTTGAAGAGATCAGAAAGGCATTCCTTGAGGGACTTCTTAGCCTGTTCAACCTCTTCTAAGCTGGGAATTTTAGAGTTCACATTTAGAATATTCTCTGAGCTTGATCCTTGTCTGGTGGTGGAGTTACTGCCATCATTGATAAACTCTCCCAAACTTGCAAAAAAAGCATCAAATCTTTGGGTTGATGCGACGGTCTGAAAATTTGTGGGAGTAGACATGGTAGGAGCTTGATGAGGTGTTGCGATAATGGGAGGATAGACACTAGATACTTCAACATTAGCTTCAATCACCACCGTATCATCTACACGAAACCCTCCAAATTTGTTGTAAAGTTCACTTAACTGAATGAATGATGTAAAACCCCAATCCCTCTCTCTCCAAGTGAACTTATGTTGTGTCTCTGTTTTTGGATAAGAACAGGAAACATAATTAACACAATATAGGGAAAAAAATCCCTGCAAATATCAAAATAATAAAGAGAAAAACAAAAATATATTGCTGATATAAATGGATATGATAATGGAAGATTCCATGGGATTTATATAATATATACATATACTGACTCTCTTGAGATTTCAGCCAAATTACCAACAATAATACAAAGCCATATCTCCATCTTCAAGTTTGAATTTTACATGTAAATAAACTTTACATCAACATCTGTATTATATTAGAAAGAATGGTCATATAATTTACACCCTAATTTTCTTCCTATGTTAAAATGCCAAGCATTCATACGGCAAACAAAAGGTCACTAAATGATTGAACACTACTATTCATATCTGGATTTCCTAAAGTAGGTAGAAGATCGTTATGATAAACAAAATGTATATCAAAGTCTCATTATCTATGAGACAATCCTTGAAACTAGGAAAATAGATTGGAGTCGCCACAATTTACTGACTCCTATTTCCTTTGTCCAACTAACTCTGCAATCTTGAGGCAAAATAGAACATTGAACATCTCTTACTATTTACATCCTTTATAAACAAGAAAGCAAACTATAAAAGCAAAAGATAAGTCAAGCTTTCATGGTATTATGTTCAGCAAGGGTGAATATCATGTTGCCTGTTCTTTTAACCAAATGAAAGGACAAAGCACCATATAGAGAAAAATAAACCATAAATACACCTTCTATATACAGGTTACCGTGGTTACTCAAATTAAGCTGAAAACAGGACAACACAAAAATATCTCAAACAATGATACATCGATAGCAGTGATGAGCAAAGTTTCAATCCAAATAATCAAATATTTGATTATTCTTTTGACAATTTTTCCATTCAATGCAACTTGCAAAACGTTTTATTAGCTGGAAGCCATTTGATTATAGGAAAGTTCAGACAATGTCAATCTCTAGCAGATAACTTCAAAATGAGGGATGGTTAAACAATTGACAAGAATACCCTGTGTTCTTGTAAGATAGCTTGTGCGTTGATTGACCACACTCAAGCTAAACTTAGCTTCCCTGCTCCATCCAGTTGGCAATGTTTCGGCATCTGGAACATCCAAATAAACCGACAAATAATCTGTGTTGTTTCCCTTTGGATAAACCAATATCCTCCTGCTCAAAACAAGAATCAATTCATCAAAAAACAAAGAAACTCTTCAGTGATCAGCACACAATACAGAACATACGCATGTTCAATCACAGCAAACATCAAATTAAAACAGAAGTTTAATTACCATTTAGCACCGTTAGCAGTGAAAGTATCCGAGTAGCACTTCTTCTCTCTCAACTTAGCAAACCCAGTGATTGTCCATGTAAATTTGATAAATGGATGAGCTTGGTCTCCCATAATCTAGCAGCGAAACATTTTAACAAGTCGTGAAATTAGGCTTAATCTCCAAGTATAACATCTATATCTACTACTAGATAGCTTTACAGGTGAAGATTCACCGGGCAAATTCATGATATTTGAGAAGGAAAAAGAATACACTTGTAATAAGAAAATAAAATATAAATTCTGGTCAATGTTTACAGGAAAAAAAAAACTGTACATCATGCTTCAAGATCAGAGCTTTACTTCTCAAAAATAGCAGAGCAAATTCACCAAGCAATATTAAATTAACAAGCAAAGGAGTAAAAAAAAGAGAGAGAAGGAGATACTAACCTTAACTGAACCTCGTAAAAAAGGAGTTATACTGACTGATAATTCAAGCTTGCGTGTGAGAGAAAAAAAGCCAAATTTATGAGATAAATTCTATTGTTTTGGAATTACACGTGAAAATTTAAAGCTAAAAGGAATGACAAAGCAAAACATTCCACGCGTAAAGTGATTGACTTTGGAACTTGGTTAAACCAAATAAACATGAAGGCCTTCCATCACCCGTGGGTGACAACTTGTCACTGGAAAGGTCACCCCTCGATGAACTATCATTTAGTCCAATAAGAATTATCGTTGTATTCATCTATAACATGCGGGAGAAGGTGTAGACGTATACT
The DNA here is from genome assembly GCA_024138005.1 of Lumnitzera racemosa. Classification (NCBI taxonomy): domain Eukaryota; kingdom Viridiplantae; phylum Streptophyta; class Magnoliopsida; order Myrtales; family Combretaceae; genus Lumnitzera; species Lumnitzera racemosa. The sequence continues at coordinate 77,603,116 of JAMXBC010000004.1, read as the reverse complement.
CATTAGGAAAATATTAATGGGCAGATCGTTGATATTTATTAATACCATTCGCTGCATTATTTAGCTAGCTATCAGTTTGCAGATGTGTACTGCTAGTGGAAGTTGGTTTGCCCAGCTGTATAGATAATGGTTGTGGAATGTTTTCATTTCTATGACACATACATGAGTATTTGCTGTTTTTATTGCAATCTCGAGTCTTTATGAAAGTCATACTGCTGGTTATCAATTTTAAAATCTTGTAGTCTCAATACAAGTATGATGTTAGGAAATGCGATTTTTAATAGATCAAACTACTCATCTTGGATTAAGCTAAGGTTAGGAGCGAATTTGAAACTTGATTTTATTGATAAATATGTTGAAAAACCCGATGATCAAACACTTGATCTAATTAGATAGAAGAGGTTTGATTATATGGTCAGATGTTGGTTACTTAACTGCATATAACCACTAACCTATCATAGAACTACCTATATACACAATCTGCACTAGATTTATGGAATGAGATAGCGAAACAATATGGACGAACCGATGGACCTCTAATATATCATATTCAATAGGAAATAAGTGCTATTAAACAAGGAAACTTATCAGTTAATGCTTACTATAACAAAGTTAAGAAGTGTTAGGATGAGTTATAGATGCTTGATGCTTTTCCTAGTTATACTTGTGGATGTAATTGTGGTCTGAAGGATAAACTAAATGATTTTGATGTAAGGAATAAGATAATGCAATTCTTAATGGGCTTAAATGATGCGTATGAAAGTGTACATAATCAAATTCTTGGAATGGATCCTTTGCCTACTGTAGGACATAATTATTATCTAGTTCAACATATTAAACAACAAAAGTAGGTTACTATGGGTCATGAATCAAGCTCTTTAGATTTTCTTTTGAATAGAGAATTGCATGTTGGATCAAAAGCCAATCCAACTATTACAGGTTTGAATAGAGGATCTTTTAATAAGAGTAGAGTTAAGAGTATGGAAGCTAAACAATTCTGCAAATATTGTAAATTAGAAGGCCATACAATAGATTATGTTTCCAAATCATTCGTTACCCGAAGTGGTACAAAGGAAGGAGAATTAATAAAGGGCTGAAAACTTCTTCTACATCCTTTAGTACAATAGAAAAGAAACATCAGCAAATTAGTTCACCTTTTGATCATTTCTCCTTTGATGTTCTTATTACCAATGCAAATTTTGCAAATACTTCTTTTGCAGGTACATTTGATCCACAACTACTCAACAGTGTTTGTCAAGAATTTATTTGAATGATGAAGGCAAAATCATCCAAAGTAGCATCGGTTAACATGGCTTAAGTAGCAAGTACTTTTTCCAATGTTACTCTTTGTTCTAATGCTTTGAATGTCACAATTAGTTCATGGATAGTGGATACAAGCACCACTAACCATATGACCCCACATCTCTCCTTACTTAAGGACATTTTCCATCCAAAATACCTAATACCAGTAAGGCTACTTGATAGTAGTTTTAAACTTGTCACATTCATCCTAATCTTACATTACATCATGTCCTTCATGTTCCAAATTTTACTCATAGTCTTTTGTCTATGAGTAGAACACTTCATGATAAAAAATTAACCATGATTTTTTCATCTACTTCTTGCCTTTTCCAAGACCCGAAAGCTAACATCAATGTTGTATAAGCTCAAGCTAGGTTTTGCTTGTATGTTCTTGAAATGACAGTTACATCTTATGATTTTAGAAGTAGTGCAACAGCTAATAAATCTTTTTCTTCATGTAATAATGCTCAACTTCTTCACTCATAGTTAGGACATGTATCTTTTCATTCTTTAAAGCATTCGGGTGTTAATATTGGTTCTAAGAAACATCTTTGTGAACTTTGTCATTTAGCAAAAGCACATTAGTTGTCTTTTCCTCAAAGTCATAGTAAGTCTCCCTTTCCTTTTCATTTATTGCATATGGATATACAAGGTCTATATCATATTACTTCAATAAGTGGAGCTAATTATTTATTTAATATTCTAGATGACTTTAATCAATGTATTTGGATATACATGGTTCATAATAAATCTCAAATTTCTCTTATCCTTGTTTCATTCTTTTGCTATGTTAAGAATCATTTCCAAATCACTCTTAAATTTGTTTATTATGATAATGGATCAAAATTTATATTTTTCAATTATAAATCCTTGTTTGATAATCTTGGAATTATACATCAATGTACCATGACTTATACAATTCAACAAAATAGGAGAGTAGAAAGAAAACATTGACATTTACTTGACACTACTAGAGCTTTAGGAATATAAGCTAATCTACCTAAGAAGTTTTGGAGTGAGTGTATATTAGCAGCCACTTATCTCATAAATCGAATGCCTTTGGCTTTGTACATAAACTAGATTATAAATACTTACGAGCCATAGGGTGCTTATGTGATGGATTGCCAACCTCTGGACCCCTTACTCGTGCCCATCTCCGAGGCCTCCAATTTTTCACTAAAAGGATTATCTCTCGTCAACCTGCTGAGGATAAGCTCCTATACATAGAAGAGCTTTAGGCAAACTTTTTGAAGTCCCAGCTTAGACATACACTGTTCAACTTGAACATACATTGCTTTACCCTTACCTAGTCATTAACTTGCTAAGTGTTGAAGCTGATATCACGATCAACAGTACCGTTGTCATGGTAGGTCGTGCGTATACTATATAAAGGTCTATTATCAACCCCCTTATTAATCGCAGGCCTTTTAAACGACATATAAGGTTCATTCCACTATACGTTACTACTAGGCCCATAGATAAGTAATATAGAGTAATTTAACTAAAATTAACTTCTATAGTGTAAATTAACTAAATAAAAGTATGGACTCGTAAGTTCCATACCAAAAGAATATTATAAAAAAAATATAGTTCATAAAGGGAACTACATTAGAAACTTCATTCTATAATATAAACAAAAATATAAAAGTAAATGGTTATCTACAAAACTATTACAAAATATCCTCTTCGCTTCTTAATCGCTCAAACCAGTCTCTAAACGAGACTTACCTTAGGTATCCCTAAGCCCGGATAAACGAATAAGTTTTCCTATAACAAAAGAAATCTATCGGGGTGTAAGCTTAAGCTTAATGAGATAAATACCCTTATTAATACTGCATGACAGGAATTTATTAGATATATAATCATATGAATGCATGAATAATCAGTATGTCGAACAATTAGTATGCAGTAGCTTAGGAACTGCATACGACTCAAAATTACACCCCCTGTAGTTAGGGTTTACAGATAATTAATCGGCTCAAACCAAAATTTAGGTTATAATCCTTAGGTTTTATTATATTTGCACTATTATGCTTAAGTTAAAAAAAACTATATATATATATATATATATATATACTTTCTTTACTAAACAACAAATTGTATTTTTTAAAATCTCAAGTCTAGCAGTATGGTGGCTTTCGCAATTCACAAACATATACCCTAAGCAGAAGCTACAAGATACAGCCTTTCGCTGACGATTAGCGTCTCTCAGTGCCTAGTGAGCCTATCAGCTTAGGATAGAAACTCACTAAAATAATGACATAGTTAGTGCCCAATCCTACAGGAGGCCATCCTCCTGTAAGTCTCTTTCCATCTTCTACGTGAAGAGGCAGTTAGTGTTATTCAAATGCAATTATGGGGAATGCATGATTCGTTTAATTTCTTGATCATATAAGCGATTAATCCGATTTTTCATGTTGATTAGACAACTTCATTCTATAAAATCGCACGTATAAATTATCACAAATAATTTTCATTGTTATATGATTAACAAGCCATAGCATTCAATCGCAAATTCATATGCATATATTTCCCATATCTTATAAGCATCCAATTTATATATATATATATATATATATAAATTTAGGTGTATCTATTCTATAAGTAAAATTAAGTAAAGAGTCATCAGAAATTTATTTACTCAGCCATGCAAGTCAATTAAAGTAGTTTGGGGGTAGGTCGTCTTCGAATGCTGGGTCCCTTGGACATCGCAATCATAATACTATAAGGATTTGAAATAAAACTTAGAAAACTAAGCTAAAACCCTTAAGTTACACTCTTAACTAGTTTTATATTTTTTCCAATTTTACTTAAAACTTCAATCTGTATAACTTTTTCAATTTAAATCCGATTTTTATGATCTTATAGTCAATCTTTATCATTTTCAAGTGTACTTCAACGTGGTGAGGTTATATTTTTTATATGAGGCACGCAAAACTGCCCATAGGTCAGAACAGTAACAATCCTCATGATTTGGAGTGCTTTTAGGCTTTGTTTGGTTAATGGGCTTTTTAGTAACTTAAAATTCCTTTGGGCTTAGGCTTAAGGTTTCATTTTAGGCTAAAAAATTCTCCTTAAGGTCAAATTTATAACTTTGACTTACACTCCTAAAGCTAACAACCACTTCTTAGGCTTTTAAGTGAGCTTAAGTTGTTAAATGAGCTTCTTTTTTATCCAACTCAAATTTAGTGAATTTCTTGGGCTTAGGGAGTGTCTTGTAGGCTTCTTAAGAGTTTTAAAACAACTCTTATTGATGTGTCAAGTTTCCGGTCAGAAACTTAGGGATGGTTGGTGTTTGAGGCTCGTTTTGGAAGTTTTAGGCTCGATTTTGAGTTTTAGGCTTAATATACTTATCGTACTTACCTTGGCTGGTTTTTTCAGTTTTTTTTTTTTATTTACTTTTATCATAATTTTAAGTGTCTTTTAAGAAGGTTCTAGATTTGGTCAATTTAAGTATGAGGGCATCCAACTTGGTTTTCTAACTTGTTTTATCATTTCCTTAAGTTTAAGCATTAAATCATGAACTTAAGCTATTTGTATTCAAATCTTAACTTAAATTTTTTTTTTCCATGAGATGATTATTTGACTCATACTTTACATGAAAATAGAAGATCTCACACTGATCATATCTCTCATACCATAGTTCACGCCTTACAAAGTTGATTTCCTCATAAAACTTCATGTGATGGATTTTTCCTTTACCTAAGTCTAGATTTAAGCATGTTTAACTTAATAGAAGTGAAAACAATATCTAAGTGACTCCTAAAATCTCACGTCCAGCATGTTTCTTCTTCACTCAAGTTCTCATTTCAAGATTTTCTCAACTTAAAATCTTTCATTCAAGGTGTTAAGTAAGTATCTTTACAAAACACTATCTTTACATGCTTATACTTCAATTTTCATGTAAGGTTTTCATGAGTTTGCTTCATAGAGTAGTCTTAAATGTTTCATTAACTTATGATCATACTTATATCTCTAAGAAATTATAGTCTCCTAACATGAATACTAAACTACTAACACAAGATACACTTACTTGTCTACAAAGCAAAGATATGGTGGTTGTGCACTAAGGTTCCACTTAAGCTCTTTGTCTTACTCCCTCCTTTTTGTACCCTTTTCGGAAACTTGAGTTGTGGTCCTTTGAAGTGGGGTTTAAAGGAGTGTTCTAAGAATCCTAAAGGATCTTTGAATGCTAACAAAAGCAAGATACAAGAAGAAGTTGAATGTTGTAAGTAGAAGCTTAGAATGTAGCGGTAAGTGAAGGATTTTGTAGGGTTTTTGTGTTTCTTCTTTTGTGTTGTTTTCAAGTGAGAGAAAAGGAAGTGAAAATGAAATTGAAAGTGAAAGCAATGGGAGAAAGAGTGGCTGGTTGGAATTTGGAATGGAAAGTGTGTTTAATAAGCTTGATTTTGTTGTCTTGTAGTATGTACAAAAGTCAACAATTGCAACTCTTGATGATGTAAGTATTAAGGGGTGAAAAATAAAGTGTAAAATAAAGTGATTGATGGATGAAAGATAAGAGTATACCCCCCCCCCCTCCCATAGCCATGTAAGAAACAGCCATTAGGTATCCTTCTTAGCATTGAATTGTCTTGTCTTATTTATTAAAGTTAAGCATGTAAAATCTTGTGATAATTTGTTCATATATAGTATAAGTGAAGGGATGATAAAGAAAGTGTCTTATCACTAGATGATAAGTTATCAATTGATAAATGACTCCAACATTTAATTGATAAGTCATTTAAGGTGATTAGTTGGTCTACTTATTCATATGTAAGGCTTAGGCATAAAGATAAGGGAATTATCTTATAGGAAATTATTTTAAGATTTACTTCTTGAATTGTTTCGTAAATTATGATTCAATTCTTATGAAATTATGAAATTTTTTACAGTTGAATGAAATTATTCAAATTAAATTATCAATTAGTTGCTTAGGGTTAAAAGTCCTTAATTGTTTTAGGGTTTATGGTTTTAAGTGACTTTAGAGTTCGCAGTTTTTCATATTCGGGTTTTATCGATAATAGGCTTTTGAATTGGAAAAGTAAGTTTATTTTTTAATGTAAAGTTGAGTTCTTTAGTTTAGTTGATCCTTAGGACCATTTAGAAAATACTCTTAGTTGAATCATAGGCTTGCTAAAAGTAAGGTTTACAGCCGACCTATCGGGTGATGAGCCCAATTCTACTACACACTAAGCCTTTCTCTTCTAACCTATAGAGTTGTCGAGTGTTGAGTTTAACTTGTTAAGTGTCGAAGCTAAGGTTACTACGTGCTGAGGCTAAGGTCATTACATACTAAGCTCTACTTTCCCAATATATAGAAATGCAGCATCATTGAAGGCAACTTCAAGTATAGATCAACCTCAACATCATTTAGCTTAGATACAACAGCCCAAGATCCTTAACTACATACCTAGTGACAAACTGCCACCTATAGGTTATTTTTCTGATATTTGTACTATATTCCTTTTCATTATTTTTCATATTTACCATTTTTCATACTAAGAATCCCTTTCTTATAATTTTCCTTTATTATATTGCTGCCTTAAAGAACTTACTATAAATAGTTTTTTTTTACTATAGTCGAAATTATTTTACACCTTTACAAATATTGGATATTCCTGTTATTTTTAGATACCCTTCTCTTAGTGCATTTTGCCTATGCTTTTATCTAATATTATTGAGTAGCTCAAGGTTAATGGCGAATGGACCTTAGTATCGGTTTGTCAGTTATATTAAGTGAAATACTAAGTTGTATAAGGTTTGCTGTAATATCCTGAGATTTCGAACCTATATGATTACTCTAGGATTCAAACCCCTAAATTTAAGGCGTCAGGTTATGTTATCTGTTTAATTTCAAATGTCACAGGAAGGTTAAAAAAGTTAGATGGAGTAATTCAAGTAAAGTCAATATCTTAAAATATGCTATATAAAAATATTAATTCAAGAAAACGTCAATTTATCAGTAAAGCAGATAAATATTAAAAACGTGAAATTCGAACATTTAGATATAGAGAAATATTAGAGATAAGTTATTTATCTTATAAAAATAATAAATGAAGTTGAATTATATGAATATGCATAATATGTATTAAATACATATATATAATAATAAATTATTATTAAAATAAGGTAAATTAATAAAAAATAATGGAAAATTAATTAAAAAAAATGAAAGGGTGAGTCATCCCATGATATGGTAGCCTAGGAGCAATTACAATTAATGAGTCAAAAGGCAAAAAATAAGAAATTGACACCTAATATATTGAAAAATCAAGAAAATGATATGTGTAAGTCACATGTCTAATTTTTATTAATCTAAATCCATTTGGAAATTATAAATAGGGCATGCACACTTAAAAAAAAAACATTTTGGAAAAATATAAGAAAATCACTCAAGAAAATTTCGAAAAAAAAAATTAGAAAAAAAATAAGAAAACTAAAGCAAAAACATGGCACGAATCTACTCTAAGGTGGTTCACTAAGTTGTTGGTGTTCGGTTGTGGTGACCATTTGGAGTCAAAGAAAGCACCACCAAAGGAGATGTTCCAATAAGGTGGGGTGGCAAGAGAGTAGTTGGTTTAGGTGAACCAAATTTTTGGCCGAAACTTTGTAAATTTTGTAAAAATAGAAATGATGTTGTTTAATTATGAAACTTAGTTTTTTGGATCTATTTTATGTGTATATTAATTTATTAATTTTATTTTAATTAAATAATTATCGAAAATATAAGATCCTTAAGAAATAGCTCTATTTGGACGAAAATTGACTTAAATTTTAAAAATATTAAATAATGTCCTTTCAAGTTGAAAATTTTTATGTAACATAAATAATATATATATTTAATTTTAGTAATAAAATTTTTTGAAAATAATCTTTTTTACTATTTATTGTAATTATTTTGGATAAAACTGGCAATTTTGTTATTTTATTGAATTAATTAGTTTGAAATAAAATCAAAGTATAAGCCCTATGTATTATGATTCGTGGAAGTTCATAATGATGTTTGGAAGAATTTAATTTTATCTTGTGATTAAATTCACTTATTTTCATAATTTTCACTAAGTTCTAGTTAAAATTTTTATTTTTGTAAAAATAAATAATAAATAGTTTAATATAATTCGTAGTCAATAATTAAACTACATATTTTTGTGAGTTTATAGGATTTTTTGTGGAATTAACTAGGCTCATATGCTATTTGTTATGTATTTTCATAATATAAACCTATATATTAGCCTAGTATATGATATAGTAATTAGTACTAATGTGATATTTGTTCAATATGTGAAGAATTAGTATTTTTTGGTACATCATGAATGCTGATTAGCTCAAGGAATGAGGAATTTTAGAATTTTTAATTTAGATTTAAGGTTTATTTGAATTAATTATGAAGTTATAATAACATACGGTCAAATCGGTAATACGAAAAGCTATTTTTGGACTTTTGAAAAAATTGATATTCTTAAGATATCTTAATAGTACTAAAAATAATGATCGTGATGATATAATATTTATTAAAATCGGATAAGAAATGAATAGGATACAATTGAATTAAGTTTGGAAACGCAGTAGTGAAATCGTACAGGAACTTAGCATTGACCCTAGTTAACTTGGGGTTTGTGTGTGTATTTTCCTAGGTGTAATAGGTGAGGAAGGACCACATTATTAAGCTTAAGATTTTATACTACTACTAAGCTTGGGTAAGTAAATATTTTTGTTTTTGTCTAAGTAAACTTATGTCTACTTAACTTGGAGTCACTTGTGTCGTGAACTATAATAATGTGTTGGATTGATTGAATACAAGATTTTGTTGAATGTGTGTTGATTGAGTGAAATGTTACCTTATATATGACTGATTCATTGATACGTGTTTTTGTTTAGAAAACTTGGAAACTGAATTGTTCTTTAGGGTGTTCACTCAAGTGAACCCTATATGAAAGAATGTAATACAAAGTTGAGAAATAAAGCTAGAATTGAGATAGTTGAATTGTTTATAATGTGGAATTTGAGATTCATGCTTGACACTGGGTTATTGTACTATTTATTGCATTTATGGCATGGCACGAAAAGACTTACGGGTTGAGTTTCTGAAAGCTTAAACACTACTAAGTTGGCTTTTAAGATTATAAAATGGAATTACTCAACTTATTTTGGTCACAATGTATGACCAACTATGTATTAGATTTTCAAACCATAGTAGGTGATTTTGTTAGGGGTTCTACTCTCATGCAACTCCTTGTTACCCTAGGTTTCTAGATGTAGTATCTAAATATCTGGGTATGTCAACTAACTGGATGAAGAATTGGAAAAGTATAGGATATCGATACCGGTACATGTCACGTGCATGAGCATAGCATAAATTTCCTACTTAAATAGTTTGTGCTGGTAACTTAGACTATGAAATTGAATATCTTATAGTATTGATCTAGGTGACTATGTATTGTGTTTGTTCTATGTTTTGCTTTATTTACTCTTACTTAGCTCATAGAGAATTGGGGGGATACTTGTGTATCCTCGGGTTATGAAGAGAATTGATAAGGCAACATCAGTTGGGGGAAAACTCTTTTGAGAGCGCTTTGGACGAAGTCTACCACTTTTGAAGACGTCTTGTAATATTTTGTTCTTATTTCTATAAAAGATCTATACATATGAAAAAAAAATACTATATTTTAGGTTTGGATAAGTTTGATAGATGTACATTTTGTATAAACAGGTACAAAGCCGAACTTCATTATAATACTCTTTTGTTACAAATAGAACTTTTGTTGAGTACAAACAGGTATTCTTATGTGATGGTACGTTCTATTTTATGTTGGGGTATGACACTCGCTAGTGCATTGTATCCTTCAAGAAGCTTTACGAAAGCTATTGTGTTAGCAGCTCTGTTCATTCCCCCCCTTTTTTTTTATATCTCGAAAGACCTGCTTAGTTACTCCTCCTTACAGTAAGCCCTAGTGATTATTAAGCTCCTAGGCACATTATTATGTCATGCAACTAAACACACTTCACAAAATGATAAACTTAATCCTAAAGGTACCAAATGTATACTCTTAGGTTATATGTAAGGGAAAAAAAGATATAAATTGTTTGATCTTAATTCCAAACACATCTTTATGAGTCGTGATGTCATCTTCTACAAATCGATTTTTCCTTTCAAGTGTGAACATTTGCAATTAGATTGTGATTCGGATTCTACTAAGTTGTTATCTCATATACCTATTTCGTTTGATGATTCTAAAATACATCATGATTCTAGTACTACATTTTCTATTGAATTTGAATCTTTTTCGTCATCCCTTATTATTGATGTGATTATTCCTTCTTCTATTCATGATCTTTCTTCATTAACTATACGGCATACTATGACTCGCTTAAAGTGTAAATGTGAATTGACAAGTGAATTAGATCATAGAAATAATATAAATAGTGAGTCAAGATTGTATTCTACAGAGAGTTAGGAGCTAGGTGCTAAGTATTAAATCACTTGAGTTTTTCTCTAAGCTAAGCTATTGATAATTAAAATCAAAGAGATTAAAAACTAATTAATAAGGTGAATGCTAAACCTAATGCCCTGGCTATACTATAAGGGTCCTAAGTTTAGGAGATTAAAAGAAAATCAAATTAGGATTCGCAAATCTATTCTCATTTGAATCAATGTAATGTCTTTAATCGATATTCGAAATTGACTAAACAGGATTCAACTCAACTCACTAGAACTCGCTTACCTCTCGGAGCAGCGTAGTTCTAATTATAGCATAAATCAATCCACCAAGTTTATTGATTTGCTATACAGGGTTGTCTTATCCTGCCGTCCGCTTTACTTTATCAAGATCGATTTGCTCGACCAAGTTTGTTTAGCTGAGATCTGCTCGGTCATGATGAGGCTACCTAGCTATTCCATATTAGCTTTAGCTACATCGAGTCATACTAAACAAGTCGTCTATAAACATACATGTCAAGATGAAAAGGGATTTTATTTTGGTTTCAGTCAATCTTAATTTCAGCATCCATACTATTCATCGCACACGCTTGGAACACAGCAGACAATCAACCATTCCCTTTGGTGTTCCTCAATCATGAGATCGAAGTAATCTCGACTGTGATGGGTCGAAGCGATCTTGCAACAAGCTTGGCAGTCGTAACACCTTTCCATAGAGTCAAAGTCGAAGTGACCTAATCTATGAATGGTTGAAATAATCAAATTATGGTAGTTATAGTCACTCAATAGAAGCATAGGCTCCTAAGTACGTGGTAGGTACAATGCCCATTTATGCGACATTGCTCATAAGATTGAAGTGATCTCAGCTGAAATGGTCAAAGTGATCCTGCAACAGGGTTGGCAGCCATAATGCCTTTCTGTAAGTTCAAGGTTAAAGCGACCTCATCCATGAATGGTTGAAGCAATCAAATTAGCATAGTCACTCAGTAGAAGCATATACTCTTAAGCACATAGCTGGCGTAGTGCCCATTTTTGCAACTTTATGCAATCATGGAGCTAAAGCGACCTCAATTGTGATGGAGTAGAAAAATCCCATAATAGACTTAGCTATTAGATGAGATCAATGCTATCTTGATCATGAAGGTTTAGAGTAAGCCCATGATAGGCTTAGCAACTGTAATGCCATTTCCATAGAAGCAATCTTGGCCATTTGATCAAAGCCATCTTAATCATTAAGGATCAAAACAAGCTTGCAAAAGTTGAAGCAGCTCATGATATACTCTACTTGATTATTCCTAAAGTACACGAGTAAGTGCAAAAGGATTCACATGATGAGATGACGCTTTAAATCATGAGTTGTTGCCTTGTCATGCTATGACGTATCGTCAATTGGGGGAGAAGAACGATTCTTCAACATGTGACTCCTTTCTTATTAATGATAGAGCAATTGAATAGCTGCTTAACTATTGAATGTATCCTTGATTAGATTTGGATTCCTATCAGCTACTTAAGGTAATACACCTTTAAGCATGATAAGTGACTTTCAAAGATGGAAATAATACTAAACTTGTTCCAATCCCTATTGAAAGTCTAATGCTTGGCAACTGGATGATGTGTAACTTGCTTGGATATAGATTCTTTGGATGCGTAACTTGCTACTTGACTCTAAGGCAGTGACATTAAGAATCTACGACAACACCAGGATTAACTGCAAGCTTGTTGAGTATCTAAATATCAGGAATCTACGGTAACGACAAGGTTAACTGATGGCTTGTATAATGTTGATGACAAGAATCCATGGTAACGCCAAGGTTAATCGAGGGCTTGTATTAATGATTGTATATAGGGAATCTAGGCTAAAACTTAAAATTAATAGGGTTCGTTATATGTCAGGAATTTGCAATAACACCTACAGTTAATTGCGGATCTATATCGACGTCTAGGTATTAAGAATGTAGGCCAACACCTAAAGTTATCCTCAAGTCCATTAAAATAATGAAGCTTAGTCCTTGAATGAGACAACATTAAGGATTTTCTTACAAAAGAAAAAAAAAATATTAGTTAAAAAAAATAAGAGAGAGAGAGAGAGAGAGAGAGAGAGGAGAGAGAGAGAGAGAGAGAGAGAAAATAAAGCACAATATCTCATAATTTTAGTCTAGCATATATGAGCTAACTCACATCTATGTTATATCAAAGTCTAAAGATAATCCAAACAATTTAATTCTAGAAGAACTTGATTATGTTTAATATATGTACATCAGCAAAGCACAATGCAACTATAAAGAAGTCCACATGAAGCCTATGAGTCTAAGAAACATCTTTAGCCTATGATAGATCGGCTTCTGAGAAAGTATGACCCAGTCAAGTTCACAATAAATGGAAATATCCATCAAACTTTACGACATTTGTTTAGCCCTACATGCCTCAAATTTGTGCACAATAGGGAGGACTTATATGGAACAAAAGGAGGCCTATGGTGTTCATGAAAGATGCTAAGGAACGTTTGTTGATTTAAGATCTTAAACATCAAGGGAAATAAAATTTAAGGCTTGGTATTTATGGAATAAAAAAAGGGAAGGATGCTGTTGGTGTTTGATGTAATTCCAAATGCTAAAGTTATTCCATGCAATTGATATCAGGCAAGTGTACCTATCAGTTTTAATATAGCAGATGTGAGTCCGAGTTATGATGAGGCTACCTAGCTATTCCATATTAGCTTTAGCTACACCGAGTCATACTAAACAAGTCGGCTACGACTATGTCAGATCAACCCGACCATATGAGGTCAACCACTATTATGACAGCTCGGCTTCTACTATATCTGGCCAATCTAGCTATGCGAGGTCAGCCTTGGTCATGTTAGATTGGTCATAGATATATCAAATTGGCCTCAAATAAGATAGGTAATCCAAAATCAGGTTTGTTCAGATCATAACTCCAAGTGTCTAATAGCTCTTCAAAATCAAATGCCAACCCTTCGCTTGAAAATCTTGTACAGCTACCCATTTTACTTATGTTATTTGGATTTTCCTTTTTCTTGTATTTTCCCTTAGTTATCATTCATATTTCATTTGTAATTATTAGAATGCTACTAGGGTATCCTCTTATTCATTTATTTACAATTTTACCCCTTATGTAAAAATATAACACTTATATAGGGTTTTAAGGAGATTTTGGACATTAATGAAAAATCCTTGAGACTTTTCTTTTGGAAACTCTCTTCTATCCGATTTTATCAATCTCTTTAGTAAGGATTGTGGCGGGCAATCCTATTACTCGGATTAGTGCGTCACATCCGACGAGTCTTAGGTCCATGTGTGGTTCTAGATGTATCATATCTATAGAGTTAGTACACGAGATTTACTAAACCATCAACTCCCATTTACTCTTCAGGCCATCTTGTGGCTTGGACCCATCCATTGGTTTTCGAGTGATACTGGGTCCACCCATGAGGATCTGTATCAAGGCTATTACATACCGAGCCCTTCTCTTTCAACCTATAGAGTTATCGAATGTCAGGGTTGACCTACTAAGTGCCGAGGCCAAGGTCACTATATATCGAAGCCGAGGTCATTACATCCCGAGGCCGTGGTTACTATGTATCAAGCTCTACTCTCTCAATGTATAAAATTGTACAATCATTCAAGGCAACTTCAAGTACAAATAAGCCCCAGCATCATTTCAACCTAGATACAATGCCCCAAGATCCCTAACTATATACTTAGTGGCAGACCATTGCTTGTTTGTTACTTTTGTAACATTTGTACTATATTCCATTTCGTCATTTGTCATGTTTACCTCTTCTTGTACATGCTGGGAATCTCTTTCTTAGATTGTCTTTTACATGATTTTACTTTATTGTATTATTGCTTTAAAGGACTCACTTTAAATAGTTTTTTTTTTTTTTTTTTTTTTTTTTACTGTAGCCAAAATTATTTTACACCTTTACAAATATTGAATATTCCTGTTCTTCTAAGATACCCTTCTTTTAGTGCATTTTGCCTACACTTTTATCTAATATTACCAAGTAGCTTGAGGTTAGTGGCAAGTGGATAGTAGACCTTAGTATCAGTTTGTGAGTTATATTAAGTGAAGTACTAAGTTGTATAAGGCTCATTAGTGCATTGTATCCTTCAAGAAACTTCATGGAAGCTATTGTGTTTGATTATTCATTCATTCCTTTTTCTTTGATATCGTTATCTTGAAGGACTCATTTAGTTACTCCTCTCTATAATAAATCCTAGTGATTACTAAGCTCATAGGTACATCATTATGTTATGTAACTAAACACACTTCACATAGTGATAAACTTGATCCTAGAGGTACCAAATGTATGCTCTTAGGTTAGATGCAAGGGCAAAAAAGATGTAAGTTATTTGATCTTAATTCCAAACACATCTTTATGAGCCGTGATGTCATTTTCTACAAAACCGTCTTTCCTTTCAAGTGTGAACATTTGTAATCAGACTGTGATTTGGATTCTACCAAGTTGTTATCTCATACACCTATTTCATTTGTTAATTCTAAAATACATCATGATTGAATCTTCTCCATCATCCCTTGTTGCTGATGTGATTGTTCCTTCTTCTATTCATGATCTTTCTTCATTAGCAATATGGCATACTACTGACTCGTTGAAAGTGTGAATGTGAATTGATAAGTGAATCGGATCATAAAAATAATATAAATAGTAAGTTAATGTCGTATTCCACAAAGAGCTAGGAGTTATATACTAAGTACTAAATCACTTGAGTTTTTCTCTAAACTAAGCTATTGATAATTAAACTAAAAGAGAGTAAAAACTAATTAACAAGGTGAACGCTAAACCAAATGTCCTAACTATATTATGAAGGTTTCAGATATAGGAGATTTAAAAAAAAAAAAAGAGAGATCAAATTGGAATTCACAAATCTATTCTTATTTGAATCAATGTGATCTCTTGAATTGATATTCAAAATCGACTAAATGGGATTTAACTAAACGTACTAAAACTCACTTACCTCACAAAGTAATGAAGTTTTAATTATAGCATAGATCCACCAACCAAAACGATTTATTTATAATTATTAGGTAAATAGTAATCTGCTCACATCGGAATCATTACTCTAGTTAAAAATATGGATTGAGCACATCCCTATGAACTGAATAATATTTCTAACCATATTAAGTGCGTGAGTATATAAATTTAATTAAAATTCGTATATCCCTATAATGAGTTTTTTCAAAAATTCAAACTATATTTATTACAAGTTATCAAAACCCTCCTGAATATTCCATAACTCTATTCAGTAAAAAATTAATTGCTAAACACTAAATAACTAGACTATGAATATAAGAGCAAAATACCCAACTACTCAATAACGATATTGAAACAAATTATAAAATATATCAATCTATTAAATCTATCAATGCAAAAACCAATAAATATAAATTTAATCTCATTTCATAATATGAATATATCAAAATACAAAACAAATAAAATCATAAAGAAATAGAAAAACACCTATAATTGATTTCACGGGTATTTTCGATTCTATCTCCTGAAGTTAAATTGGTGTATCGTGAAATATTTCAAAATTTAAGATGATTCTCAGGTGTGCTAAAATAAAAGTTTTAGTACCCTAAAATTAAACAAAATATAATGTAAATAAAAAAAAAATCAAAGTTTTTGTTCAATACGAAATGCTATTTTCTGCTAAAAAGAAAACTATACTACTGCTCCTCTTTCTTCATAAGCCACTGTTTTCTAAAAAAAGAAAAAGAAAAAGAAAAAAACCCTGAGCTACCGTACTCCTCTTCTCTGTTCTCTGCCCCCTTCAAGGAAATGCCCTCCTCCTTTTCAACTCCAGCTCCCTTAATGACACATGGACCTCTAAGTATTGATAAGTGTCGATATTCCCTTTCACGTGGCCAAAAATAAAGTTTGACACTGACAAACTTATGTTCCCCCACGTGTGTAATTGAAGAAAAGCAATGTTACTTGCTGCAGGCCTTTAAAAATGGAAATTAAGAATTAAATTCCGATTATCCTTGTGATAAACAAGACGTGGGCCTGAAAGTTTGCTTCTGTCAAGAAAATCCAAAATAAGGCCCTTACGCGTGTGCACGTTTGGACGTGGACAGCTCAGTTGGATTGCACTTTGTAAAAGACATTCGTAGCTTGGTCACTTTTGCTGCATTTATACATCTGTAGCACAGCTCAGTCTCTGTTTTAGCTTGAGAACATACACTGTTCTTATCTGTTTGCGTGGAATTGCTGCTGATACAGTTCACGTCAGCTGCTGTCCGTGTTGCTGTTGTAGAGTTCTCGGCTGCTTTATGGAGTTGTGCGGGCTGCTCAAGTTTGGGACGCAGCAGCTGTTCAAGTTGGCGCTCAAGCTGTTGTCGACTTCGGACAGAACTGCTGTAATTTGAGTGGATCACGGCCCGCTATTTTGGGGTGGATGGTTGCAGCTGCTGTCCTCGGTTAGGAACTCGGTTGCGAGCTGCTTGGTTGGATGCTGCTGGTCAAGTGAAGATAGCTGCTCGGACAAACGCTCTCGGTTTGCTTGGATGATGCAGCCGCTGGCATGCCCTACTCTGAAATGTTGGAATGCAACCCCTGCTTGCTTGCTTGGATTTGGAGTTCAACTTGATTGCTCAGTTCAACTGCTAGAAGTGCAAATACAGCTGCTGCTACTACACGGTTGGTCTTGTCACGGCATCAGAATGTGCAAGCAGTCCACGCACTTAGTGTCACTCAACGCGAGGAGATGCCATTGATTGAATGGAATTCTCGGCCAGATACTTTTGTTGCTTAATTGGAGTGCCGCAGCAGCTTGTAGGTGGGGTTGTGGTTTGGTTTTTGGAATGTTGCAACTGCTCAGCGACAATGTGTCGGGCTGCTGATCAGTTGCCACTGCTGTTCTCGAATCCTAAGCGTGTAAATTGCTACAGCTGATCTTGATGAGTTTGGAGAGCAGCTCCTGTTTTGAATTTGCTTCACAGCTGCTGTAATGAAAGAGTGATCTGGTGCAAATTCAACAAAGGAGCTGCTACTGTTATGCTCAAATTGAGAAAGAGCTTAGGTTCAGCTACTCAGATTTGCAAGTGTCATGGCTGGTGCTTGGTTGCACAAAGTCCAATCCAGCTGCTTTTCTCTTGGCTTGGTCATGGAGATCTCTAGCTGTTCTGTCTTTCATGTTAATGAGTGCGGCGTGTAGAGGATTAGCTTTGTTACACTTTGGTGGCCTGCTGTAAACTAGCATGTCCATTGAGGAAGTGACATGGCTACTTAGCTTGTTGCTTAGTAGCTCTGTTAGCTGATGCAAGTTGGTTTCAGCTTTCGTTGGTTGCTTCAATTGAGTACTCAAATCAACAGCTTAAGCACTCAGAGCTGCTGTTTGGTGTTGCTAAAATGATCCTCACAATTGCTATAATGCTTCGTTCCTATTAAGATGAGGAAATATAATCCAACTGTTATGCTATTACTCTATTTTGCACAAAAGAAAGCACATACATCTCCAAAAGTGATTGATTCTAAAAGAACATAGTGAACAAATGAATTCAAACATGTTGGTTTCCTTAATCTGAAAAATTATAGCATGTAAATAATACAAACATGACAACACTAGGAAATTCAATAGTTCAATGAACATTTAGGCCAAAATTACACACGTAATGCATTAACCATTTAAAGCCTAACTTATTGATCATTTGTCTTAATATGTACACAATTGATCCAAAACATGTTTTTATCAATTTTTAAGCAAAATTTACCAGAAAAGTACAAATTACATGTATGAACAAATGCTTTAATTGGGGATAAATATGCAAAATTTTGCACATTTATCAACTACTAGAGCAAGACATGCTCTGAAATGGTTGAATGACTATGTTCATAGTGTGTAGAGTTTTTGTTTACCTAATGCTAGTTCCTCTCATTCATTATTATATCTACTTTTTCAACCAAATGCTTTTCACAATTTACCTCTTGATTATAGTGCTTCCTTGGCAAATGTTTTGACTATTACTGAACTAACTTGGTATTCATATGCAACTAAACATAGAGAATGGATTGAGGCTTTGAATGCTGAGTTAGATGCTTTAGAGCTAAATAATACTTAGGATTTCACTATCTTACTTAAGGGAAAAAATGCTTTAGGATCTAAGTGGATATATAAGGTAAAATACAGGCTGAATGGCACTACTGATTACTATAAGGCTTGACTGGTTGTTAAAGGGTATATTCATGTAGAGGAGGAAGATTATACGAATACGTTTTCTTTAGTAGCCAAACTTGATACTGTTCACATTTTATTAGCAGCTGCGACAACTAAGCGTTGGCTTATTCTTCAAATTGACGTCAATAATGCCTTCTTTCATGGGCATATTGATAAAGAGATTTACATGCAACCCCCTCTTGGATCTAAAATAGCCAAACCAAATAAAGTTTGTCAGTTGAAGAGGTCCTTATATGGCTTGAGACAGGCTTCTTGCCAATGGAACATTGAAATTTCCAAGTTTCTTCTTGCTTAAGGTTTTGGGCAGTCTAAAAGAGATTACTCACTTTCTACCAAGACAAATAGGAATTCTTTTATTACAGTTTTATTGTATATTGATGACATATTTACTTTACATTCTAAATTCACCATCAAAGACATAGGTAGTACTCATTTTTTCTTAGGATTAGAGCTTTATCAGACAAAGATTGGTTACTCATTCATTAGTGAAAGTTTGTGCTTAATCTACTCTTGGACGCTAGATTAACTGCATCTAAACTGCTCTGCTTCTTTTAGGCACTAGACTTGATCATATTATAGGAGATTTGTTCCTTAATGCTACTATTTGTAGACAATTAGTTGGTAGGCTTCTCTATTTGACTTTGATACGACCTAATATATCCTTTGCTGTGCATCGTCTCAGCCAATTTATGTCTTCTCTTTATAAGCCTCATCTTCAAGTTTTTTTCATTTACTACGTTATTTGAAAGGCTCAATTTCTTTAGGACTTTTTTATCCTATTGATAGTTCATTTACTTTACTGAGGTACTCTGATTTAGATTAGGGTTCATTTCCAATTGATAAACATTCTGTCAGTAGGTATTGTGTGTTGCTTGGTAAGGCATTGATTTCTTGGAAAACAAAGAAACAAATGACAGTTTCAACATCTAGTGGCAAAGGTGAATATCGTTGTATGGCCTCTTCAACTAAGGAGTTACTTTGGGTGTCTTACATTCTTAAGGATTTGGGTATTGATGCTTCCCTGCCGATCACTTTGTGTTGTGATAATCGTGTTGCTAAACTCATTGCTTGTAATCCATGCTTACATAGCAAAACTAAGCATATAAATATTGATGTTCTCTTCACTAGAGAGCAAGTGGCAGTTAGTTTCCTTTGGATTATTCATGTTCCCCTTAGATTGTAGTTAGCGGATTTTCTTATTAAGCCTATTTCTTAGCACACTCTCAATTTCATTTTAGCTAAGTTGGGCATTCGGGAAGATCTAACTTTAGGGGGTGGGGTGGGGCAGGTTGATGTTTATGAATACCGTTCTCTACATTATTTAGCTAGCTATCAGTTTGCTGATGTATACTATTAGTGGAAGTTAGTCTGCTAAGCTATATAGATGATAGTTGTAGAATTGCTAAGTTGTATAGTTGGTTACTAAAACAGATCTTGTACATATACATGTTAGCAAATCTATTCAATACAATTTTCATTTCTATTACACATATACGGTTATTGCTGTTTCTATTGCAATTTTGAGTCTCTATGGAAGTTATACTACTAGTTATTGATTTTATAATCTAATTTACATAGATATTAAGATTAAACCAAAAAAAAATGTTTTATCCTTCTAAGAATCAATTAATTAATCAAAATTGGAATGTATGAAAATGTTTCTAACTTTTTTTTTTAAAAAATGAAAGTATACATTATTAATGAGATTTTATAGAATATAACTAGTTAACAATTTCTTTTCCAATACTTACTTTTTTTTTAAATCCAATTATATTATAATTGAAAAAAGAATTCAATTATTTTAATACATCATGCGGATCCATGAATGGCATATAAATATTACTAAAATTTTGACATGTGAATATTAATACTTTTTTAGAAAATATGTTCCTTTATTTTCAAGTATCTAAATATTATTGATATTTGCATACTTTTCATTCATTCATATGATGCATTACTACTATTAAATTATTTTTCGTTATAACTTAGGAAGTAGGATTCAAATGTTGGTTCATCTAATAGATAACAAGTGATGATACTATTAAATTATAACGGTCTCAACTCTATATACTTAGTTAAAAACCCTAAAAAATAGAAAGATTTTTGTGCTTTTATTAAGATTGATATGCACTTGAAAACAAATGTAAAAAAAAAAAAAAGATTTTTTTTCCTTGTAAGGATAAAATTTCTTTTATTAACATCTTAACAAATGCCCTAAATATTTATTCGCAATTCCCGTAAAATATTTATTCCCCTCAAAATACAAAGTGGAAAAAAAAAATATAGAAAACAACAATCTATCGCTTCTGACGTGAAAAATCCATAAAGAAAATGCATAATTAAAAGGTACATCTAGGATGTATATTTACAAACCGTGCTTTCACGTTTTGACGGTTATGAATGTGATATGATATTGATATGGGCATATTTATTTACAAGGGCGACGAAGCTAATGCCCAATAAGAGAAAGGAAATGAATGAGAATAAAACTTATAATTCAGTTTAAACATACATTTAATGGATAAAATATTGATGACGACCTTGACTTGGAGAGATCCAGTTGATTTATTAATCCACAAGATACTTGTAATGGTAGAGGAAACTTTCTTGTCTTTTTTTTTTTCTTTTTTTTTTCCCAGGGGTGTGTAGGAATAAATTAAATGATTGGACTGACTATTAGTTTATCACTATTACATAGTTTTGATTATAAAATTAATATGTCACAGGATCTTGGGTCGTATGGAGATTTTGGCTGATCGCTCATTTTAGTAGGCTTTCTTCCTTGTTTATATACGGTGATTTAAGGTATGGGCTCGCTACAGAGAGAACTCACATATCTCGCGCCTGAAAATTAGAGAAAATTTTGCAGGAAATTAGAGAGAGTTCTGCGTTCCCACAATTTTTTGAATAAATACACACACCTACAGCAGTTACACACAGCAGTTACAAGGAAATAACTGACACGACACTCAAGCTTAGGCATCCACTACTCACCACTTAATGACAAGTGACACTACCCCTTACATTTTTCTGACAGACACTCCAATAGCAAATACACACAACTACAATAATAACACGCCACCCACATTGAATAACACGGACCGTACTACAACACATTAACAGACTATAAAACATAAACATATTTTAACTGGCAAACTTCTTCCTCCTGCTATATACGCGCCGGGATGGGGCCATGACAGAATAATTATTAGTGAATAATTTATAATTTAGCATAAAAACTTTTACGATGTAGTGCGACACCATAACTTGTCAAAATTTAAGTGGCATGAAGGTACAGAGAAATTGGATCAATCCAACCGTTGGCACTTGGCACAGAGTGGATCTTGTCCGGGAGGCCTAAAGGGTCTGGGATACTTCCCACAAAACAGACAAGGGGAGTCACTACCGCCTAGAGTTTCTTTGTCTTTTGATGAATTGATTCTTGCTTCGAGCAGGAGGATATTGGTCTATCCAAAGGGAAACAACACAGATTATTTGTCGGTTTATTTGAATGTTCCAGATGCCGAAACATTGCCAACTGGATGGAGCAGAGAAGCTTAGTTTGGCTTGAGTGTGGTCAATCAGCACACAAGCTATCTTACAAGAACAAATTTTATTCTTATCAATTCTTGACCATGTCTGGACGTCCCAAATACAATGTCATCTCTTTATATTAATAGACTTAAAAATCAGGGCTTAGTTTCTAATTTGTTCTCATTGCTGCCACCACGCGCAAGTGCGGGTGCAACTTTATCCAATTCCGCAAAGTAGGAAGCAGGATAAAAAGGAAAACATATGGTAGCATTACACAAGTTCTCTAATTCTTGAATCTCAGAGGTAATGCCAAAGCTTGCACGTAAATAAAAGAAGGTCAAAACTAAAATGGATAGATGGATGCCAATCAAACATTAATGAATAGATGCAGGCTTACCATTACTAAGAGAAATGGTCTTTCTTTCCATCTACTTATAGTCGGAAATTAAAAAGAAGTACGAGGTTTTGAAACTTTACATATTACCTACTCATATGAAGATAATTAATTTAGCTTGGTTTGTTATAATAAGCGATTCTTTTAATTGGAGAAACTGAACCAAACTGACTAACAATTTGCAGAACCACAGAACAAACTAGATACCTATTAGGTTTTGTTAATTCAATTCTGTTCTGCTTGATTTTCTGATCATTTAGCCATTTACTCAACCCTTTCATTGGCTAGTAACAAACTTTGTCTAAAAAAGACCATGTGATCTTGTGAGAGAAGAGGAAATTCCTCATTCTATCCACACAACAAGATAGACATCTGATCTAGCTATTCAAATGAACAATCCATTATGATTGAAACAAGCAAAAAAAAGACATATATCAATGGAAACTTTAGTAACAACTATAAAATAAGATCATCTACAAAGATTTATCAGTTGATATTGAAGTGATCTATTAGCAAAATACACTTAGAGATATGTCCTTGCATAATTCACAGTGCAAATTGAAAAGCTTTTATTGCCTCTAAGAGAATGCTAGCATTGCAACCCTTTATTTACCCAAATTGTTTTTTCAAGTTGGCCCAAGCAGTAGTTGAGTGTGACATTCTTTCTTCAGCAATCCTCTTCTTTTCCTCAGAATCAACAACTTTCTTTTCCTGAATTTTGTAATTGGACTTTAATTCCTCTGAGACAGCCAACAAAGATTCCCAATCCGACATAAGTGTGGTTCTTCTAGTCTTTACTTCATCTAACCTCTTCTTCAACTCTTCCTCTTCCTTGGAGAGGTCACTAAGTGATTGCTTATATGAGAGGTGAGTCTCGTGATTCTTCTTCATTGTTGCTAACATTTGATCCCTCGATAACTTTTGTAACTCATAATCTGAATTGTCCTGCTCAAAAGTCAAGAAATCTGAAGTAAATTCATCAAAGTTGGCCCAAAATCCTATAACTGTTTTTTGCTGATCTGGTGTCAACCCGTCCTTGGCTAAGCTTAGTGTCAAAAGTGCTTCAGCAAGTCTTTCTTTCATGTTCAGCTTGAAGAGATCAGAAAGGCATTCCTTGAGGGACTTCTTCGCCTGTTCAACCTCTTCTAAGCCGGGAATTTTAGAATTCACATTTAGAAAATTCTCTGAGCTTGATCCTTGTTTGGTGGTGGAGATACTGCTGTCATTGATAAACTCCCCCAAACTTGCAAAAAAAGCATCAAATCTACTGGTTGATGCAGCATTCTGAAAATTTGTGGGAGTAGACATAGTAGGAGCTTGACGAGGTGTTGTGAGAATTGGAGGATAGACACTATATACTTCAACATTAGCTTCAATCACCACTGTATCATCCACAATAAACCCTCCTAATTTTTTGTAAAGTTCACTTAACTGAATGAACGATGTAAAACCCCAATCACTCTCTATAGAAGTGAACTTATGTCGTGTGTCTGTTTTTGGATAAGAACGGGAAACATTGTCAACACAATATAGGGGAAAAAATCCCTGCAAAGATAAAAAAAATAAAAAAAAAAAAAACAAAAATATATTGCCAATATATATGGACAAGACAATGGAAGATTGCCAGGGGATTTATACAAAATATAAATTGACTCTATCAAGATTTCAGCCAAATTACCAACAATAATACAAAGCCATACCTCCATCTTCAGGTTTGAATTTTACATGTAAATAAACTTTACATCAACATCTATATTATATTAGAAAGGATGGTCATATAAATTTTCTTCCTATGTTAAAATGTCAAGCATTTATACGGCAAACAAAAGGTCACTAAACGATTGAACACAGGTATTCATATTATATTTGGATTTCCTAAAGTATAGGTAGAACATCGGTATGATAAACAAAATGTATATCAAAGTCTCATTATCTATGAGACAATCCTTGAAACTAGGAAAACAAATTGGAGTCACCACAATTTACTGACTACTGTTATCTTTGTCCAACAACCTCTGCAATCTTGAGGCAAAATAGAACATTGAACATCTTTTACTGTTTACATCCTTTATAAACAAGAAAGCAAACTATAAAAGCAAAACAGAAGTAAAGCTTTCATGTTATTATGTTCAGCAAGGGTGAATATCATGTTGCCTGTTCTTTTAACCAAATGAAAGGACAAAGCACCATACAGAGAAAAATAAACCATAAAGACACCAAAAACAGGACAACACAAAAATATCTCAAATAATGATACATCGATAGCAGTGATGAGCAAAGTTTCAATCCAAATGATTGAATATTTGATTATTCTTTTGATAATTTTTCGATTCAATGCAACTCGCAAAACGTTTTATTAGCTGGAAGCTATTTGATTCAATGAAAGTTCAGACAATGTGAACCTCTAGCAGATAACTTCAAAATGAGGGATGATTAAAGAATTGATGAGAATACCCTTTGTTCTTGTAAGATAGCTTGTGTGCATGTTGACCACCCTCAAGCTAAACTTAGCTTCTCTGCTCCATCCAGTTGGCAATGTTTCGGCATCTGGAACATCCAAATAAACCGACAAATAATCTGTGTTGTTTCCCTTTGGATAGACCGATATCCTCCTGCTCAAAGCAAGAATCAATTCATCAAAAGACAAAGAAACTCTGCAGTGATCAAAACACAATAGAGGACATACGCATGTTCAATCACCGCAAACATCAAATCAAAACAGAAGTTTAATTACCATTTAGCACCGTTAGCAGTGAAAGTATCCGAGTAGCACTTCTTCTCTCTCAACTTAGTAAACCCAGTGATTGTCCATGTAAATTTGGTAGATGGATGAGCTTGGTCTCCCATAATCTAGCAGCTAAACATTTCAACAAGTCGTGAAATTAGGCTTTAACTCCAAGTACAACATCTACATCAACGACTAGCTAGATAGCTTCACAGGTGAAGATTCACTGAAAAAAAAAAAAAATAGACTTGTAACAAGAAAATAAAATACAACCGAAGACTCTGGTCAATGTTCACAGGAAAAAAAAAAAAAAAAAAAAACTGTAAATCATGCTTCAAGAACAGAGCTTTACTTGTCAAAAATGGCAAGCAAAATCACCAAGCTATATTACATTAACAAGTCAAGGATTAAGAGTAAGAGAGAGAAGGAAATACTAACTTGAACCGAACTTGAAAAAAAAAAGAAAAAAACCCAGAGTTATGGTATGGTACTGACTGATAATTGAAACTCGCGAGAAAAGAGAAGTCAAAGTTAGGGGATAAATTCTACCCTTTGGGTTTTGTGGAATTACACGTGAAAATTTAAAGTTAAAAGGAATAACGAACCAAAATGTTCCACGCGTAAAGTGGCTGACTTTGGAACTTTGTTAAAGCAAATAAACATTGAGGGCTTTATCTATAACTTGCAGGAGAAGGTAAAGACGTATCCTCATTAGGAAAATATTAATGGGCAGATATTGCGATCAAACAAAAGAAAAAAAATTAATCCTTTTATGAATCAACTAATTAATCAAAACTGGAAGGTATGAAAATGTTTCAACTTAAATTAAAAGAAAAAAATAAAAAAACTGTATATAATGAGCGAAATTTTATAAAATATGAGGATTACTTTGTCAATACTTATTTAAAAATCTAAAATGAAAAAGATTTTCGTTACTTAAAAAGGAAAAGTATTTTTCCCTCACTCCAAACATAGTATAAAAAGAAAAAAATAAGGGAAGCAACAATCCATCGCTTTCGATTGGAAAATCCATAAAGAAAATGCATTATTGAAAGGTACATCTAGGAAGAATATTTACAAACCTTGCTTTCACATTTTGATGGTTATGAATATGATATGATATTGACATGGGTATATTTATTTAAAAGGGGAACAAAGAAGAAAGGTAATTTGTTTTTTCCATTGCCCAATAAGAGAAAGGAATCAATGAGAATAAAACTTATAATTCAGTTTATACAAATATTTTAATGGATAAAATATTGATAACGACCTTGACTAGGAGAGATCCAATTGATTTATTAATCCACAAGAAACTTGTAATCATAGAGAAAAGTCTCTCTCTCTCTCTTTTTTAATCTGGGGTATTCAATTAACTTGATTAGTTGGTATCTTTGGCACCAAGGAGAAATAAATTAAATGACTGGAGGGACCATTAGTTTATCATTATCATATAATTTAATAAGTTTTTGATTAAGGTAAATTACAAATAACTGATCAATGTTTTCACCATTTTATAAAGACGTAACATGAGTTATTAATTTTAACAAATAACCGATCTGAGATTTATTTCGTTTTGTTCCATCCAAGCTGCCATTAAGAACATCATATGTTTGACACGTATACAACAGAAAAGGAAAAAACCCAAGCAAACTCCATCACCAAAGTCAAGTTTCGTCACTGCTTACACCATTATGCTCAAAACCGACATCATGATCAAAATCCCAAAACAGAAGTCGTTCAAAAAGCATTCCTAATCGACTACCATTACTAAGTCTAATTTTAATCAAAAAAAGAACAAAAGGTGATTACCATATTGAACATGATTCATCAATATATTGGCATGTTTATCATCAAATAAAAAAATAAAAAGAAAATTTGTTACTTTCTGCTTAATTTCCCTCTTGATGGCGTTAGGATTCTTTTTCCAATTAATTGCTTACATCTCATCGTTAAATGGAGACAAAAAATCTGATATGCAGCATTTTAGGGTTTTGACCAGTTTGGGATTTAAAGTATTTTCTATAGTGATTTCTTGCTCGATCCATGTAGAAATGAGATGAAGTCTATTTCAAGTTTCTCTTAGCAAAGAAACTGAGTTTAGGATGAAGTCTGTTTTTTTTTTTTTTTTAATTGTACATATGCCAAACGCATGATGTTACTAATGGTAGCTTGGATGGGGCAAAACAAAATAAATCTCAAGTCAGCTAATTGTTAAAAACAATAACTTAGGTTAGTTCATTATAAAATGGTGAAAACACATGTCAGTTATTTGTAGTTTACCATTTTGATTACACAATGAATAATTATTAGTGAATAGTTAATAATGTAGCATGAAAACTTTACAATGTAGTGCAACCATTATTTGTCAAAATCGAACTTACCGAGCAAATGCATCATCTATAATATTTAAGGCAAAACTTTCTTTTACCTACCAATTGGGGGTCTTTTTTAAATAGTTTAAAAATGTTATAACGGTTATACATTACAAAGGGTGTGAAAGAGAAAGAGATAATTGTCTTGCAGTTGTTGTGTAGGTTTAAAACTTCTAAATTTGGTTATTTTACATTCCATGAGTTGAAGGAGTCTTATCACCTATCAATCAACAATATTTGTGAAATCATGTAATTACATATAGTTGAAGAGCTAAATGAAAGTTGTTCTTTTTTATTCAGTTGTATTCAAATTAAGTTTCTCCATTTTAAGTATAATTTAGTTACACTAAAAATCGAAGTATAAACCAACGGTCTAATGGATAAATATTGAAATATTGGATTGCATTAGTTTGAAGTATTTTTCTATCTTTTGTAAAAATGAGATAAATAAGTGGGATCATATCTAATCAAATATTTTTCATTTGAATTTGAATAATTAAAAAATATTCGAATCTAATTTGATTTTATTAAATTAGATTTAAATTAATTCAGATCTAGTTTAATTATTAAATTATATACGATGGATAGGGTTAGATATGATTTGGTTTGGATTTATAAACATTCATGTCAAGATGAAAAGGGATTTTATTTTAGTTTGAATCAATCCTAATTTCAGCATCCATACTATTCATCGTACACGCTCGGAACACAGCAGACAATCAACCATTCCCTTTGCTCAAACACCATCGGCCATATACGTCCATTGCTGAACCAGAATCCTTACATGCTGAACATATGAACACTTTTCAGAAAATCAGATTCCACTTCACAGTCCCCTGCACGAATTCAGTCTTCAGCACGCCTACACAAATGAGATCCAAGCGACCCCACGCCAAACTCAAGTCTACGCTGCTGCAATTGCTGACTAAAAACAAGCATCACACAACAGCGGTGACAACGTCCCCTATACGACGCGGCCTGAAGTCCACGCAGCAGCCACGGTACAGATCACTGCACCTTATACAGTGCACAAGTTCCTTACCGACAGTCCACAACTACACAGCAATAGCAAGACAGTAGTAGTCCACGCCACTGCATATTATCTCTCTCGCTCATTGTCTTCTATAAGCTACAGCCAACTCTCAATGTCCACTCAGGCCATTTAGAACTATACAACAAACACACGTCTACTGTAACACCGTGCTTACACTCGCGATTTTTCAACAAAACACACTCATGCGACCCAGCTATCTACACTGCACTCTCGCTCACGACGCCGACTGGTCTGTAAGCTTATAATCCACACGCCAACGACACCGACTAGTCTGTAGGCTTATAATCCACACGCCGACGACGCCGACCAGTTTGCAAGCTTATAATCTACGCCAACTCGAATTAGCACCCAACGTCCACAATACGACAACCAATGGTGATCAGCAAAAAAACTCGATGATCTACATTACTAGTCTAAGGAACGTCAGAACAAGACACCACTCACCACCGTCTATGCTCAGACAAACCACACGCCTCACTGGTGGCTCACTGCAGAACAACAACTCCATTATACGTCTACAATACTGGCCACTGTCCTTCATCGCACAATCAAGTTTCTAGTTTCGATTTTTTTTAAATTGTTTAATTATTATTATTATTATTATTATTATTATTATTATTTAGATCTGTAGTTATTGAATATAATATATATGAATATGAATATATTAGTTTTAGGAAATTTTATTCTTAGTCTTTTATATATCGATAATTATTTAATAATAATAATATGTGTATAAATGTACATATATTGATTTAGGTTCTTTTTAAACATTAGTTTTCTTGACTAGATAAATTAAGTATTGATTTAAGTGAATGTATATTTTAGTTAGTTGAGGGATTTTTTTTTTTTTTAAGGATTATGTTTTGTTTAAGGATTTGTCATATAGAAAGTTGTTTTGTTTTAAAAAAAATTAATAAAAATCCTTTTAAAAATTTTTAAGACTTTTAGTGAATTTTTTTTTATAAAATAACAATACTCAAAAGTTAGGACATTTTAGATTTTTTTAAATAAACTTAATAAATTAAAAATGTAAACTCAAGCAGTTTTCAAAATTAAAACAAATCAACACATTAAAGATTTTCTGGAAAGAACTACAATCGTCGGATTCCGGCTAGTGGGTACGTAGGTACCTTTGAGGTGATGATAAAATATGTAGAAACTTAGGTTCTTTTTTTTTCTTTTGATTTTATTTATTTATTTATTCTTTAAATATTATAATTGGAAAAATAACCCTAATTTTGGTAAATAAATAGTAGTACTAGTTAGGGTTTAATAGGTTAACCCTCGAACTCGGAACCCTCTAGCTTTTTATTTAAATTGAAATCAAAGACCGATAGCCAAATCGTAATCAATCCACCCAATTGATTATCGTTTCTTTTTTTTTTTTTCTTAACTTCGGTCAGGTGGTGACTCCAAAAATTATTTTCAATAAAAAAACCAGAATTTCTCAATTTCTTTAGTCGAAGATTAATATTAAATGGGTTAAGATTTAGTATTAATCGAAAATGAGAAATCAATTTTAAATAAAAGAAATCTAAAAATCAAGCTTGATAGTGGCCTTACTCGATTAACTTGAATGTGAAAAGAAGACTTGAAAATAATGCTTTTGGGCCTATTTAGACTTTATTTGGGCTTCATTTGATTATTTTAGGCTTTAAGGAGACCTAGTTAGTCTTTGAGCCAAATAATAATAATAATAATGGGCCTTCTCTAGTTAATAAAAGCCTTAAACATACTTAAGGTCCATATCCAAGCCTATGAAGGCTAAAGGAAATGATAAGCTTTAATGATAAGGCTTAATTTTAGCCATTTATCTTAAAGCCTTTCGACAGACAAGATTAATCTCTATACTCTTTAAGTAAGAGTTTTTTTTTTTTTTCTCTTGTTTGGCTCATTCAAAACATTGGCAAGCTTAACATAAACATTAAAGCACTGCTGAAATCACTTTAGAGAAGATCAAATAAGCAATTTGATCAAGAATAATTTAAGAAGTTTGAGTCTGATCCACTGTTACATGCACGTATTCGAGATACTGAGTTTGCCAGTTCTTCTTCTTACGTCTCTTCTTAATGACGTCGCTCTATATGTCATTAACTCAAGAAGTCTCTTAGGTCGACTGACAAATTCGTTGCACATGATTAGTAAGCTATAGTAACTTTACTAGGGAAGAAGAGACTTAACGAAATAACATTAGCACGTAAGAAGAGCGGAAATGACAAGCATATTCAGGAACATGAGAACTAATACGAGAGGGTTGAGTAAACCCAAGTGACGTAAGATACCAATGCGCTAACGACTATGCAAGCATCTGGAATTGTATAAGTACTTGGAATCATATAAGCACTTAGAATCATACAAGCACTAGAAATTGTGTAACCGCTCACTACTAATGATTCACCTGTATTGCGTGCAATATAGAAAAATACCCATGTGATAAATTAGCTCTTTACTACTACTATGCAGTTCCTACCAAGCATGGTAGCTATAGCTGTTGCGAATACTGGTACATTACCTAGTATGGCTTTACTAGCGTCGACTATGGTGACTACCTCATCAACAAATGCTGCTGCATTACTTAGGGTAAGCCTATAGGCGCTTGCTACTATTGTTACACCTACTTGTGTGTCCTTTGAGATGGTTATACCTATACCAAGCATGCAAGTCCAAGGATCCATTCCTATTGCTATTTCCCTAGAAGATGCTTAATAACATAAAAAAAATTAACCTCACCCCTATAGAAGGTGAAGGAGGGTAATAAGAGGACCTTGCAAACCTATTGCAACACTTAAACCCAATGCATCAAACACCTACAATTGAAGAAACAAGGGTCAATCTTGGAGGATCCTCGTCTTCGAGGTACAACCTACAACCACTAACAACTAGCATGGTTGCACCCCGCAACCTTACACTAACACTCCAAGCAGTAATTAATCTTGCACTTGCTGGTTTATCCTATGTGATGAAGGAAGACATGAAGAGGTTTATGAGGCAGATGCAAGTAGCACCTTCTGCTAACGTGCTCAATTTGAAATTTCCATACTTGTAGAGGGTTGTAGATGACTCTTATTCGAAGGACTATACCAGTTCTAAGTTCAATAAATTTAATGGAAAGTAAGGAAGTACGAAAAAGCATCTTCTTAAGTTTGTTGAGACATTCAATGCCTATAATCTCGATGACAATCTAAAGTTGAAAGAGTTCTTAAAGTCACTCATCGAAAAGGCATACACGTGGTACATTAACCTACCTCCAGGCTCTATGGATTCATAGGGAACAATGTGTAGAATGACCCTTGAAAAATTCTTTGAAATTCAAGAATGAGTCACAATTACAAATATGGGATGCATCAGGCAATGTCCAAAAGAGGATCTTATGAATTTCATTGAGCATTTCAGGGAACGCTCCTTAGACATCCGAGACATATGTGATGAGAAAGAGCCAGTTAAGATCTATATTCAAGGTATGTTTACGGAATATACCATACATCTCATGAACTTATCCCTTAAGTCCTTCTCCACATTAGTAGAAAACATACAGAGAACTAATAACTCCATTACCAAGTAGAGAGGTAACCTTGGCAAGAAGCGGTCGCCATTTATGAGTGGCTCCCAAGGAGAAAGTTATAAGGGAAACAAAAAGATTAAGAGGGACAATGCTACCAAAGTTCTACCTTTTCCATGTCCAATAGGTAAAGTGCATGCCATCCTGGATTGATGGATCAAGGATGGGAATATCAAATTACTAAGGGTAAACAGAGAGCCCACTGCACAAGAGAAGAATGATCCTAAATATTGCTAGTATCATAGAGTTGTTAATCATGCCACCAAGGATTGTAGGAATCTGAAATTGATATTCCAAAAGAGAATATGAAGCGGCGAATTGGTTGTTGAAAATAATCACATTTGCATGATGGAGAATGAGAATAATGACAGTAAATAAACTTTTGTAAAAGTAATTTATTGAGTAAAAAAGGTAAAATCTACTCGTCATTCGTATTCATCCTCTAGAAGGAAGAAATGAATTCAACTTTATTTATGAAGTAATTTTTTTTTTCTTTCACCAATCTATTATGATTGTTTGCTTTTATCTTTTGACAATTGGCTTAAATAAAGGAAAAATCTATAAGCATCAGCTTACCCTTTAAAGCTAAGATAATTCCTTTATGTTGGCATAGCTAACATTATCGCCTCATTAGATGTAGCAAACATTGCCACTTGTTATCTCTTATTGATAGTCTTTACAAAACCAAAACTAGCGTAGCTAACATTGTCGCCTTATTAGTTGTAGCTTATATTGCCACATACTATCCCTTATTAGTAGTCTTTATAAAGCTAAAATTGGCATTGGTGTAGCTAACATTGTTGCCACAATCCTTAGATACACAAGTTTATTTAGGGTCACTATTTGGTGTTCCTTAATCATGAGATCGAAGTAATATCGGCTGTGATGGGTTGAAGCGATCTTGCAACAAGCTTGGCAGTCGTAACACCTTTCCATAGAGTTAACGCCGAAGTGACATTATCTATGAATGGTTGAAGCAATCAAATCATGTTAGTTATAGTCACTCAATAGAAGCATAGGCTCCTAAGTACATGGTAGGCACAATGCCCATTTTTGCGACATTGCTCATAAGATTGAAGTGATCTCAGCTGAAATGGTCAAAGTGATCCTGCAACAGGCTTGGCAGCCATAATGCCTTTCTGTAAATTCAAGGTTAAAGCGACCTCATCCATGAATGATTGAAGCAATCAAATTAGCATGGTCACTCAGTAGAAGCATATACTCTTAAGCACATAGCTGGCGTAGTGCCCATTTTTGCAACTTTATGCAATCATGGAGCTAAAGCGACCTCAGTTATGATGGAGTAGAACAATCCCATAATACACTTAGCTATTAGATGAGATCAATGCTATCTTGATCATGAAGGTTTAGAGTGAGCCCATGATAGGAAGCAATCTTGGCCCAATCATTTGATCAAAGCCATCTTAATCATTAAGGATTAAAACAAGCTTGCAAAAGTTGAAGCAGCTCATGATATACTCTACTTGATAATTCCTAAAGTACACAAGTAAGTGCAAAAGCATTCACATGATGGGATGACGCTTTAAATCATGAGTTGTTGCCTTATCATGCTATGACGTATCGTCAATTGGGGGACAAGAACGATTCTTGAACATGTGACTCCTTTCTTATTAATGATAGAGCAAATGAAAAGATTCTTAACTATTGAATGTATCCTTGATTGGATTTGGATTCCTATCAGCTACTTAAGGTAATACACCTTTAAGCATGATAAGTGACTTTCAAAGATGGAAATAATACTAAACTTGCTCTAATCCCTATTGTGAAGTCTAATGCTTTGCAACTGGATGATGTGTAACTTGTTTAGATATAGATTCTTTGGATGCATGACTTGCTACTTGACTATAAGGCAGTGACATTAAGAATCTACAACAACACCAGGATTAACTGCAAGCTCGTTGAGTGTCTAAATATCAGGAATCTACGGTAATGACAAGGTTAATTGATGGCTTGTATAATGTTGATGACAAGAATCCATGGTAACGCCAAGGTTAATCGAGGGCTTGTATTAATGATTGTATATAGGGAATCTAGGCTAAAACTTAAAGTTAATAGGGCTCGTTATATGTCAGGAATTTGTAATAACACCTAAGCTTAATTGCGGATCTATATCGACGTCTAGGTATTAAGAATGTAGGCCAACACCTAAAGTTATCCTCAAGTCCATTAAAATAATGAAGCTTAGTCTTCGAATGAGACAACATTAAGAATTTTCTTGTAAAAGAAAAAAAAATTATTAGTTAAAAAAATAGAGAGAGAGAGAGAGAGAGAGAGAGAGAGAGAGAGAGAGAGAGAGAAAATAAAGCACAATATCACATAATTTTAGTCTAGTACATATGAGCTAACTCACATCTATGTTATATCAAAGTCCAAAGATAATCTAAATAATTTAATTCTGGAAGAACTTGATTATGTTTAATATATGTACATCAGCAAAGCATAATGCCACTATAAAGAAGTCCACATGAAGCTTATGAGTCTAAGAAACATCTTTAGCCTATGATAGATCGACTTCTAAGAAAGTATGACCCAGTCGAGTTCACAATAAATGGAAATATCCATCAAACTTTACAACATTTGTTTTTCCCTACATGCCTCAAATTTGTGCACAATAGGGAGGACTTGTATGGAACAAAAGGAGGCCTATGGTGTTCATGAAAGATGCTAAGGAACGTTTGTTGATTTAAGATCCTAAACATCAAGGGAAATAAAATTTAAGGCTTGGTATTTATGGAATAAAAAAAGGGAAGGATGCTGTTGGTGTTTGATGTAATTCCAAATGCTAAAGTTATCCCATGCAATTGATATCAAGCAAGTGCACCTATCAGTTTTAATATAGCTGATGTGAGTCCGAGTCGATCCTTCAAAGACTTCGAGTACTAATATTAACCTTAGCTTTATTATCTAACCGGAAAATTATGATGAGTTGAATGAATAAAAAAATATTAAAATTAACAAACTAACCTAATTATGAGACTTGATTAAGTAATTTAGAAAGTGATAAAACTAAGAACGACTTCAAGAAGGTAATAACGTATTTAAGAATTATTTCCCCTAGTATTTAACATGCGATCGTTTAAAATATATCCAATTCAATTTCTATTATTCTTGATCGGAGGGATTCACAATTAAAGTTAACACATTTTTCAAGCCTATTAACCCTAATCCTAAATTATTTACCAGAATCTCTTCACTTAGTAATATAATTTAGAATCGCATTAATGTATAATGAATTCCCACACAAAAAACAACTTTCCGGAAGAAACATATATCTTATCTCTAAATATATATGTAATTCTCTCCAATTATGTCAAGATCTCATTATTCATGTGATTTCTCAATCATCATGCATAATATCATAGATTGATATTCTAGAAATATCAATTAACAATTAAATAATATAATTGAATCAAGAAAAAATAGAAACTTTAATGAAAATTGTCAATCAATCTAATAATCTTATGAAATCCTAGGTTCCATAATCCTAAATACACAAATCTTAAGCTATCATAATGAAACTAAAAACGAATTGCAACAAAATCAATAAATAAAACATGAAAAACCCCTTTTTTGATGATAAATCTTTTCAATCTTGAAGTTGAATGTTGCTTTTGCCTTTTTGTTCTCCTTCTCCTCAAGCCTTTTCTCTTTTGAATGTCCAATCATGTATGCGAAGCCCTAGTATGTCCTTTTATAATGTATTGAAAGGTTTCCGTTTTCGTCACCAGACACAGCCTGGGACACAGTCGTATCCCCAGGTTGTGTAACTTTCTAACCTCAGCATATTTTCCTGGATGGATACAGCCTGGAGATACAGCTGTATCCTAGACTGTGTAACTTCAAAACTTCATAACTCATTCATTTGAACTCCGAATTGAGTGAAACTTGATTCTTTTTCTTCGTTTTCGATCCAATAACGCATTCAAACCTTCAAATCAAAATTTTACTCAATTAAGTATCAATTTCTTTAAAGACAACCAAACATGTAAGGGAAATACTATAAAATCACCATATGAAATGTATTTAAAATAAGAGTTATCAGCAATCATTCTCAATGACAAACGGTTGATTAGAAGGGAAGAGTTTGCTTGTGGAAATAAGCTGTTGAAGCCATTATAAGAGTCACTTCACTTCTATCATGAGAGCACATAACATCCTATATAGAGCACATAATAAGTTGTTAACTATCTATGAGTGATAATAGATACAATTTTACATTTTTTAAGTTATAAGGTGATACAATTCCATGGATGAACACATGAACTTGATATTACATGTAACTAAAAGGGATAGGTCTAGGCTGTGAGGTGACTCGAAAAGTTAATGATAATCGAAGGTTGAGTAGAGGTTCCCATGCATCGATAATGGATATGATGCACTTACGCCTTATACAAGCTCGGGTCATACTTGATATGACATACAAGTGTGGCCGGAGGTTACTAGCCACTAAGTCATGCTCTAATGGCCTAGATAAGAGTAGTTTAAGAGTAAATAAAAGAAGAGTAAGTAGAAGGACACTTAGCTTAAGATGGAGTAAAAGTTCAGTGTATTCTCTCTATCATGCCTTTTCTAGCTATTATATTATGCGAGTGTTTATAGTATTCAGTTAGGGTAAGTCTTGAATTACAAAAAATTACAAAATTTGATCCCTACTTGTTAAGAAAAAGGAGAATAATTTACAGGGATAGCATGTAATCATGCAAAAAGAATATCCATTGTTAGAAAGTACAATATGGATGTAAAAAAGGATAGTGTGCACGCGTTTTACTTAGTTTGCGGTCCCAATAACACTGTAAGCTGAGCAAAGGTAGGCTTTTAATCAAGTCTGGTCAGCATTGGTAGTTCAACACTTTGATTGCTAGGGCTAGACAAGGGTTGGCTCAAGGATGACTCACATTTAGGTTGGCCTCGGATGATTGGCTCTTAACAATGGTCAGCTTGGGCTCAGCACTGTGGAGATGGCTGTTTTCTTGATTTAGAACTGGGATTGGGGTGTTGTGGAGGGGTTAGCTTCACATGTCGGCTGATCTCCTCGATAGCTTCCTAGATGATATGGAGAGTGAAGTAGCTCAGTAGATCAGATTGGGGTAAACACTGTTCCTCGACACTTAATTTATGTCGAATAGCTCAGTGAACCATCTGAAAAAGCCCTCAAGCTCGGGAGCGCATGACCGGTCTTTGATCCTTATCATTCCCTCCTAGTTGTTTAATATTTTGGATAAAATCTGGTTTAGCATTAGGTTGCTCGTCCTCGGGAGTGTAAGGTTAGAGATCAGCAATGCTGAAGGAGTCTGAATCTCGACATCCTTTAAGTAATT
Organism: Lumnitzera racemosa; assembly: GCA_024138005.1. NCBI lineage: Eukaryota > Viridiplantae > Streptophyta > Magnoliopsida > Myrtales > Combretaceae > Lumnitzera > Lumnitzera racemosa. The sequence goes on along the minus strand of JAMXBC010000004.1, from coordinate 77,565,179 downwards.
CAATCTTATAGGCATTAGGATTGATCTTTTGAAGCACTTTGAAAGGTCTATAGGCTCTAAGAGACAACTTGATTTTCCTTAAGTTTGGGAATCATTCCTTATTGAGATGTATTCAAACCAAATTACATCATTGAAACTCTCTCCTCCTCCTCCGTCCTTGAATTCACTTCTCGAGCTTAGTATTAGCTAGGCTTAATTACTCTATAACCTTCTGGTGCATGGCTTTAATGGCCTCAACTCTTTCTGTAGTTGGCTAGTTATCATCAAGCCTTGGTTAGGGAACTTGGTCAATCGGGAGCTCGAGGTTGAACCTATAAGCAACTTTGAATGGAGACATGTTTGTAACATTGTAGGCAATCCTATTATAGGTGAACTCGATGATTGATAAATACATATCCTAATCGATTATGTTTCATTTGACAGCAAATCGTAGCAAAGTTCCTATAGTTTTGTTGACAACCTTGGTTTGGGATAGCAGGACGTTAGCTTAATTCCCATTCAACTCCATAGCATCCTCTAAAAGTGGCTCATGAACTTGGGGTCTTAATCCGAAACAATGGTTCTAGGTACTTCATGAAGCTTGATTACCTCTTGTAAGAAAAAAAAAGAGATAGCTGAAGTATCATTAGTTTTGGAGCAGGGTACGAAATGCGCCATCTTGCTAAATCGATTTACAACCATTATGATGGAGTCTTTCCTATCACGCCCCGAAGTGGTTGAGTTGTAATAGTTCTGCTGTGCAAATCATTCTAAAATAGAAATTGACCATACAGTTGCTACCTTAGACCTGATTTACACAAGGCGTCAACAACTAACCCGCTTTAAAGTAAACAATTCATAATTTAAACATGACATTTACTTATGATTTTAAGAAAAATGTATATTTAAATTAAAATAATCTAAGTACATTTATAAGATTTAGCCACTTCATCATAATCTACTTGAGTAATTCTAAATTCAATACTAAGAGCTTTAAATATAAACCTAAACTTGAGAATGTATACAGTCTTCAATTTATATTTTCACTCCCTAGGATCCCGAAGTTATTAGCTCCAAGGTAATTGTAAGCCACTTCTTAGCTAACATTTGCAACAAAGACTATAAGAGTGTGAGCAACCATAGCTCAGTAAGTTGGGGACGGAGGACTTAAAACTATACCACTAACACAAATAAGGTTATCAGCCAATTTAGTTAGATGTAATACATGGACACACAAATGTTATCGCATGATGTTGTTCGGCCCATCATGAGATTAGAGAAATTGTGCCTGCTTTCTCTAATCTAGGTTGAGAAGTTACCGTTAATGCAATAATTCATGACTAAACCCAAGCTTGTGTAATGGAGACATCGCTCCTCCCGTGACTACCTTTGAACCATTGGCTTTACCTTTATTACGACCTCCTCACTTGTCACTTAGTTTGACTAAGAATGATGAAGGGACCCATTATGCCATTCGACGCTATCCCTTTAGAAGGGATTGATATTTGGCCGACGAATCCTAATATTCCACTAATAAGTTGCTATGTAAGTCCAGTTTATGGTTACAACCTATATATTTGTTAAGTCCAGTTTAAGGTGATCAATCATTTCATATAATACAAGCTAGAACAACAAATAGAATTATGGCATCACTCAAATTCAAGCATATGCACACAGCTATCTATCTAATAAACACAACTAAATATAATCTCAAGCCTCTAAAATATAGCTACGTATTAATCTCAACTTACTTGGACTCCTCGCTTGCTCACTCGAGGTCTAACTTGCTCAGGTCATTGTCGATCATCTCTATAATACAAACGTGGTTTCGGTTTTTCCATATAACTCTTATAGGCTGGTTTTATCCTATAACGCTTATTGTTATATTCGGTTTAGGGTTTAATATGTCCAATTATCTAGATTCTCAAATCTTTTACGATTATTCTAGATTTGAGGCTAGGTTTTAGTTCAGTATTCACATTGATTTTTAAAGTAAGTTCTAGTTTAGTTTTTAAGTATAGTTTTTTTATACGAACCCTAAAAACTCGTTTTAACCCATAATGTGAGATCAATCATATTATTTTCGGGTATACTAAATACCATAATTACCCTAGTTAGTATTTTATTCTATCTGATACACTTATATCCTTATTAGTATACTGAATTTACTCTCCATGTGAGAAACTTTTACATTTTTCATATAATTGCCTAAATTTAAGTTTTCTAACAGATTTATTATATATTCCTATTATTTGTATAATATCAATCTTTATTCTAATATTTTCCATTTATTATATTTCAATGATTGTATATTATGTATTATCATCTATTATGTACATGTTACACATCTAATATTTCTATCACTTTAATTACCATCTCCCAACATCAATTAACATTTCAAAATGTCTAAATTCATCCTAAACTAGATTTTACACCTAATTACCCTATTACTTATTTACTACATAATTGCCCTAATAATTGCATTTAATATCCTAAATGCTACAAGTATCATACTTTATCAGATTTTAACATCCTAAAACATATAATTATGTATTAAATAAGTAATTATCTATTTAATTACCTAATTAACCTAAAAATTACCCATTTTATGCCTCATTTTAAGCCCTAAAAATTATCTAAAATTTTCAAAAATTCATTTTGAAAAAAGGGCTTTGTGGCACTGTTCTATATCACCTAAGTAGTCTATAGAAAAATTTGGAGCTCAAAACTACACTCTTAAGTAGTCTACTAAAATATTTCAGAATAACACAATTTATAATTTTTTAAGAATATTTACTATTTTTATAAAATTATACAAAATCGGGCTAGAAATTGAACTCACCGGTTTGGGTAGCTTTGGCTACCGTCAGTTGCCATGGGTGTATCGGCCCACTTGGGCGTTGCCACTACTATGTGGTGGTGTTAGCAATCTATTCTCAGCTACTTATTGGGTCTGGGTTCTCCTTAGAAGCCCTAATTACACAAATTTTTGCTAAATTTTTGTAAAACCCTAATTTCCTCTCAATTTTGCTTCTCTTTAATTTTTTAAGGTTTCAAACTAATTAAATGAGCTTCTGAAAAATATAGGATATTTATAGAGCTTTAGGGAAATTATTATGTATTAAATTGATTTGACAATTGCTTTATCTCTTCTTCTTTTTTACTTTCTATTTGGCTAAATTTAATTGGTTGCTTTTATTTCTTCAATTCTAGATTGCCACACCTCAATTTTGGATTTTTCTTGATTTTTTCTTAATTAATTATGAATTTTCTTTAATTATTTAGCATTATTTTAGCACATTTCACGTATTTTAAGTAATTACACATATTTTTACCTACATGTAAATTCATATATAGTACAAATAAATATTCCTAAATGTTATTTAGGACATTCTATGATTTTTAGTGTACATATAATTTATCTCTAGCGATTCGTTAGTCATCAGAATGTATTTTATGCATTTTCGATAAATAATGAGTTATATACTTGAAATTTGAAAATTTTATATTCTTTTATTTTATTGCTTATTTTCTTAAATTTGAATTTACGATATCACTTTACTTTATTTAATAATTTAGGCTCTATCAGATCCTTTAATCAATTGCTCTAAATTCTATAAGCCAAACTTTGAGTAGTTGATTATAGGTCTTACACTTCCCTTGGGACGTCTTCGGTGATCTTAATATAAAGTCCATACTTAGCTCGAACCATGGTTTGGTTAGGATGAGCAAAGGTAGATAATGTCCTTGCTCAGCTTTACTCTTTGCCTTTCGGTAGGCCATACGCTTCTCCAACATAGACTATATATCTCTTATCATCCTTGGCTAAAAGAATCTTACAGATAGTACTTCATGGGTTCGATGCTAACTAAAGTGTCCTACTAATCCTCTTCTATGTGCCTCACGCATTAGCAATTCTCTTGTAGAACAAGTTAGGATACATGACCTTCTCTTCCTGAATAATTATCTGTCTTCCTTGTGATAGTCGCCCAATGTCCATCTTTCCTCACATCAGGCATAGATAGAACCAAAGTGTGGATCCTTAGTATACAAATTCTTTATGGTTGAAAAACCAAGTAGCCTTATTTACAGTTTGGTCAGGAGGGTATATCATCTCGATAAAGTGTTTGCAACTATGTTGTTCCCTACATTCTTATATTTTATGATATAAGAAAAACCCTCCATGAACTCGACCCATTTGGCTTACCTTTGAGATAACTTTAGTTGGCTCTTTAGATATCTTAAGGATTCATGATTAGTGTATATCACAAATTCTTTAGGCCGTAGATAGTATTGCCATACTATTAGGGCTTAGATCAAGGAGTAGAACTCCTTATCATAAATAGAATAGTTGAGTGTAGCTCCTTGAAGTTTCTTACTGAAATAAGCAATAAGTTAGCCTTCTTGTATCAGTACAGCACTTATGCCTAGTCTAGATATATCACACTCTGCTTTGAACACTTTGTCAAGCTTAATAGAGCTAAGATAGGGGTTGTAGTTAACCTCTCCTTCACTTCCTTAAAACTCCTCTACTCTTTCTTTCCCGATTTGAATTCAACACTCTTCTTTAACAGTTTGGTAAGTGGGGCAGCAATCGTACTGAAATTCTTTATAAATTTGTGATGGAGCGATGCTAAGCAGTGAAAACTTCTCACATCTGCAGAACAGGTCAACTTAGGCCATTCTATGATTGCTCTTACCTTCTCATCATCGACTTGGATGCTACCTCCACTCACAACAAACCCTAAGAAGATCACCTCGAATCGGTGAAAATCGCACTTCTTCAGATTGGCATAGAATTGTTCAGCTCGAAGTTTTGCGAAGACTCTTCGAAGATGCTCATGGTAAGTCTCTAAGTTAAGGCCGTAACTAGAATGTTGTCAAAATGAACTACGGCAAACTTTCCTATTAATTCTCAGAGCACATGATTCATTAGGCACATAAATGTGCTGGACGCATTAGACAGACCAAATAACATTATAAACCATTCATATAAACCATGTCGTGTCTTGAATGTGGTCTTCCACTCATCACCTTTCAGCTCGAAGTTTTGTAAAGACTCTTCAGAGATGCTCCTGGTGAGTCTCTAAGTTAAGGCTGTATATTAAAATGTCATCAAAATAAACTATGACGAACTTTCCTATTAATTCTTGGAGCATATGATTCATTAGGCAAATAAATGTGCTCGGCGCATTGGATAAACCAAATAGCATTACAAGCCATTCATATAAACCATGTTGTGTCTTGATTGAGGTCTTCTACTCATCACCTTAGCGCATTCGAATCTGATGGTATCTAGATTTAAGGTCGATCTTGGAAAACACTCTGCTCCGCTTAATTTGTCTAGCATGTCATTAAGCTTAGGTATGGGATACCTGTACTTGATAGTTATTCAATTGATCGTTCAGCTATCTACACACATCCTCTGAGAACCATCTTTCTTTGACACTAACAAGGCTAGAATGGCGCAGGAGCTAAGGGACTTACGCACATACCCCTTCTTCATTAGCTCATCTACTTACTTCTATAACTTAGTAGCTTGTCCAGGATTTAGCCTAAAGGCAGGCTTGTTCGAAAGTGTAGCTCCTAACTATAAGTCAATTGCATGTTCCACACCTCGGATGGGAAGCAGTCCTTCCAGTAACTCATGTGGGAACAGGTCGGTGAACTCTTGCAGTAATTTTTTCACCTCGGAGGAATGCTCCAACTCCTTAGACCTCATCTCTAGTATCCTTCAGACCAGCAGATAGGTCGATCCTTCGAGTTCTAATTCTCTCTTTATTTTGGCTCGAGACAATCCTAAAGCCTCTTTCCTTAAGATTCAGCTTAGTTAGGACTGCATGACCTTTACTTGCTTAGCCGTCATAGGACTTAATTTTATCCTCTTACCTTTATGCTCCATAGAACATTTATTCCTCTTTCCATCATATATAACTGCTCTGTCAAACATCAATGATTACCCAAGTAGAATGTACGATACACTCATGGGTAGTACATCACAGAGCACTTCGTCTCGATATTTGCCAATGTAGATTAGTTCAAACACTTGTTTATTCACCTGTAGAGCTCCTTTATCATTGAGCCAATGAAGCTTATACGTCTTTGGGTGGTGCTTGGTCGGCAATTTTAATTATTGGACTATAAGTGCAGAGGCTGCATTAGTACAGCTCCTATTATCAACGATCAGCACATATAGGAACTCATTCACCTTACATATAATATGGAAGAGATTTTCCCTCTGTTTTTCTTCGGGTACAGGATTGACACTCATCGTCCTTCTCAACATTAGAGTGGGCGGTATAAAGTTGCCTTCCTCACTATAGGTATCTTCCTCCTCGAACAGCTCAGTCTATCCGTCCTCTTTCAGCTCCTCTACATCTTCATCAATGTTGTCTACTTTGATAGTTGACATCTCACCTTGGATTACCATATTTCTTCTATTCGGACACTGAGCGGCCATGTGTCAAAAGCCTTGGCATTTGAAACATTTTATCTCACTCGTCTTCCTCCCTGAACTTTAGCTATTCTCAAACTTCCTCGAGGTTGCATTCTCCTCTACTCGAGTAGTCTGAGCAAGTTGGACATCAACAACCTTACTTGGTTTCGTTCACATGAGTTTGCTTGGAATAAGTCTGCTATTGCTAAGTCGGTTGACGGGTGGTTGGAACCTTCCTGTTTGACGCCTTTTTATTCTTTAGGTGGCTCAGATTACATCATCAAGCATTCTAATATTGAGGGTTCTAAGACATCCCTAATCTCATACTTCAACCCATTGATGAACTAAGATACAATTTGGTCATCTAGCTCTACAACTTCACATTGGATCATTAACATTTGGAATTCCTTAACATAAGTGTCTACACTTGATCCTCTTTATCTTAGCTCTTGCAGTCTTTTGAAGGAATCTTTCAAATAATAGCTTAGCACAAACCTTATTCGCATGACTTTCTTCATTTCATCCTAACTCATAATCTCTCATTCTCCTTCCCTTCTTCAAATGGCTTACAAGTTCTTCCACCATAAGATGACATAACCAGTAAACTCCAATACAGTAAGTCTGACCTTTGCATTGTCAAGTACATTGTGGTATTTAAATTGCTTCTCAATCCTATCCACCTAATTTAAGTAGTCTTCAGTATCACTACTCCTAGAAAAACTTAGAATACGTATCCTCAACCCTTCAACTTTAGGGGCTTATACATTTCTTTCTTTAGGCTTATAGTACTCTTTTACCTCATCGTTTCCTTTACCATCCTCCTCAATTTCTTCAAGGCTAGCCTTTGTCTAACATATTTACCCCTTCTTTCGGCTCGAGGAGGTTGAGCTAAGGCATTAACTCAGTCAAACTAACCATTGCCTCGCTCTTACTGCTTGTCTTCTAGTAGGGTTATTTCTAGCTGCTTGTCTATCTTTCTAGATAATGGTCACCAAACTAGCTACTAAGTTGATAAGCCTATCTAAATAATCACACACTAACTGAGGTGTGAAGCTTTCTTCTTGCTTTTGGCCATATCGAGTACCACTTTCTTGGTTTCCCAAAGTTCCTTGAATACTTGAATTCGACATTATATGTTGCCTTACAAAATTTATGCCTAAATTACCACTTGAATTTTCATCCGTGAACAACGACAGTAGATTAATAACCAATACTTCCAACATCATGACAGCTATACAACAAACAAATACTAAATCACACTTTGTTTTTGCATATCAAAAACAGGGAAAACAAAGCATAGAATTTTCCCTCCACTTGCCAAATACCAAACACCTACATGAATAGTAAAACTTTTAACACACAAAATAGTAACAAATTACTCAAAGAACACAATAATAGAATATAGTTTCAAATGTAGCTAGGCTTTGATACCAAGATAATATGAATTCTATGGATAAATATACGAACCTGATATTACGTGTAACAAAAGGGGGTAGGTCTAGGTTGTGAGATGGCTTGACAAGCTAATGATAGTCAAAGGTTGAGCAGGGGTTCTCATGCACCGGTGATGGATATGATGCACTAATGCCTCACACGAGTTCAGGTCATACTTAATATGATGTACAAGTATAGTTGAAGGTCACTTACCATTAGTCCATGCTCAAATAGGTTAGATAAGAGTAATTCAAGAGTAACCAAAAGGACACTTAGATTAAGAGGGAGTAAAAGTTCAGTGTATTCTATCTATCATGCCCCTTGCGACTATTACATTATGTGGGTATTTATAATACCTAATTAGGGTAAGTCCTAAATTATATAAAATTACAGAATTGGATCCTTACTTACTAAGAAAAAAGTGAATAATTTTTAGGGATAGCACATAATCTGTAGAAAGGACAATGCGAATGTTAGAAAGGACAGTGTACAGGTATTTTACTCAATCTACAGTCCTAATAACATTGTGAGTTGAGCAGGTGTGGGCCTTTAATAAGTTCTAATTGGCATCAGTAGTTCAGCACTCTGATTACTGGGGCTGGACAAGGGTTGGCTTAGGGACAACTCATATTCTAGTTGGCCTTAGATGGTCGGATCCTGACAATGGTCAGCTTGGCCTTGACACTATAGAGATGGCTGTTTTCCTGATTCGGTGTTAGGATTGCAGTGTTGTAGAGGGTCGGCTCTACATGTTGGTTGATCTCCTTAGTAGCTTTTTGGATGGTGTGGAGAACTAAGTAACTTGGCAGATTAGATTGGGATAAATACTGCTCCTTAGCGCTTAACTTACCTCAGACAGCTTGGTGAACCATCTGAAAAAGCCTTTGGGCTTAAGAGTGCGTAATCGATTCTTGATCCCTATCAAAACGCCATCAAACAAATCTAAGAAGTTGATAATGATAGTTATTGAATACCCTATACTTACATTGATGGGTGGAAATATATGAAGGCCTTTTTTGAAGAAATTAAATTAGGATATTTGAAAAAATAATAATAATAATAGACAAGTAAAATAAAGTCGATCAAGCATAATAAACAAGCTGAGTAGCATTGCTTAGTACAATATAAGGGTGCTTTTAGTAAATTAAAACCAAGATAAGGAAATTGATGAACATGTTGAGACTTGAACATGAAATATGGAGTTCATGGAAAATTTCATGGAATCATATAAGACCTTTGCCTCATAAGAGTTAAAAAAAGAAAAAAAAAAGAATAAGGAAATTTGCAAGTTAAGAGTTAAAATAAAGTACCTTATAATCTGAAGATTGTTGAACATAAGTTGAGGAAGATTCAAATGTGAACAAGGGTTGAAGTATGTTGCTGTCATGAGAAGAGAAGACCTTTGCTATTATTATTATGCTTGGTTTCATTGAGTTTTACCAACATAGGGCTACGATGAATTGAAAAAGGGAAGACAACTTGAAGATGATGACTTAAAGACAACAAATGAAGAATTTGATTAGTGATAAGATCAAGCTCCTTTTATTACCTATAAAAGGAGAATGCAAAAAAGAAGGCATGTATATCAAATTTGCATAGCGTGGTGAGGATTTAAGGAATTTAAAGCTCTACTAAGAATGAGATGGCCAAGTACGTCTAGGGAAGAAGGAAAAAAAAAAAACCCGATAAGGAAGGGAAGAACTTGGCTTCGGTGGATTATGCTACTATTGTCTATGACCTACCAAAGAAAAGAATTAGAGGACTTAGCATTAACCATAGCAATAGAGGGAAAGAAAAGAAAGGCTTAGGGGCTTACTTGTCCTTTGACGTACAATAAGCCGAGATGTGATAGGGGGAAAGCAAGGATATCATACGATATTTATAAGCTAATTACTAGAGATTTGGTTTTGAGATTCAATGAAGGTGAGTACATTTGATAAAGTTTGAGTTATCTTTGGATATGAAGATATAACAAAATTTAATCCATTAAAGAGGATTTGGAAAAGGAAGAGAAGATTCGAGAGCATAGATGGAATAATCTATTTAGTTATTGAAGATGTGTTGCGCGAAAACAAATAAGGATGGCGTTTGTTTGAGTCATGTTTCTCTGTCTATTAAAAAAAAACCATACCTTAACCTCTACACTACTTCTGCGTAACGCGACATAACTTTATTGCAATCTTTATAAGGGGGCAAATGCTGTCATTTTGTTTCACAACATTTCATAGCTCCGCTCTACTTCATGATAGCACTGCTTCGTTTATTGGTATGAATGATATATATATATATATATATATATAAGTATGTATATATGTATATATAACATGGTCGGATGGATATTATCGAAACTTTGGATTTCTATGAATGCTTCGATGGCTTTATTTTTCTACCAATGCTGGTAAAATGAGGAAGAAATAGTGAGAGGATTCAATTGTGTTAATTATATGCACCGGATGCAAATTAATATCATAGGAATAATAAATCATTAATGCGATATAAAAGCATATCAAAGTATATGTTCCATGGTAGCAAAAATGAATACTAACATATCATGCTTAACTCATCAGTGATCTAAAAGAAACGTTAATTTCATTGATATTGGAAGTGATCAAGCAAGCAAAATTTGCATTCAATATGTCTCTACAGCAGTTGGAGAAACAACTTCCAGAAATGCCCAAAGTCCCCTTGACTATATCTAAGAGACTTTTGATTAAGGGGCAAAATGTAGAGGATCATTTCGATAATTGAGCTTTTAACCCAATTTAATGCCATGAGCTAATATCTTGAGCTAGTGATAGAGTTTATGAAATCGGCCCAATTATGAATGTTTTAGGGAAATCTAGCTTGGTATGATTTAAACGGGGATCATTGGATTGGATGTTTTGTTCTTGGCCTTGCTCGATTATCTTATGTACAAAAAGAAGACTTTGAAACAGTGCTTTTGGGCTTATTTAGGATTTATTTGGGCTTTATTTGGTCATATTAGGCCTTAAGGAGACTCAATTAGTTTTTAAGCCAAATAATAATGATAATAGGTTTTCTCTAGTTAATAAAAGCCTTAAACATGTTTGAGGCCCATATTTAAGCCCATGAAGGCTAAAGGAAATTATAAGCTTTAATAATAAAGCTTAATCTCAACCGTTCATCTTAAAGTCATTTGACAGAAAAAATTAATCTCCACACTTCATAAATAGGAGGCTTCTTTCTCATTTGGCTTATTCAAAACATTGGAAAGCTTAAGACAAACATCAAAGCTCTGTTGAAATGACTTCAGAGAGGATCAAATAAGTAATTTAATTAAGAATGATCAAGAATGCCGAATCTAATTCACTGTCATACGTGTGCATTTGAGATACCGAGTTTGTCTATTCTTCTTCCCATGCCTCTTCCTAACGATGTCCCTCTATGTGTCATCAGCTTACGATGTCTCCTAAGTTTACTAGCACACCCGTTGCACGTAATCAGCTAACTATAGTAAGCCCACCACACAATAGGTTATATATATATATATATATATATATATGCATCGTGGGTACAGTATTGTTAGTATTATATTCATTGAAAAGCAAAAGGTACTTGATTGGTAAGGTTGCATTAAGAAGGCAAGGGCATGAAGCTACAAAGATATTAGATCAATCCAACCACTAGTAATTAGTGTCTAAATTATATATATTACACATTTCATAGATGCTACTGCAATGTTTCTCATTTAATTTTCTAATCGAGAGAATTATTGGTAGTTAGTTTATATTCACTTATTTCGAGTATCTTATGGATTATAGATTGTTAACCCCTCGAATTTAGAAAACATGGTAGTCTTAATGTATAGTTAACATCATAGGCAAGATTTAAAATAATACATCCTTCATCCTTCTTATCTTCTTTGTGTAAAAACTTTTATTACTTTAGATGTTTTAAATACATCTTGTCACTTTAGATTTTTTTTTTTTTTTATATAATTTCTAGGCCTTCTGGGACAAAATGGGCCTTGCTAGAAGGCCTAAAGGTTTAGGGATACTTCCTACAAATAAAAAAAGTGGGAGTCATTATGCTTGGGTGGTGTAGGGGTGGTGTCAAGCGTAACTAGTCTAATGCTTAAATTAGTAAGAGGGAGAAAGAAGCTTAAACTTAATAGAGAGAATGCAAGAGTGTATGGTTCTTTCTATTACATGGACTTAGATCATTGGCTCAAATTTTTTACTTCCCTTTTAGGGACTTAAATAAAAGTATTTATAGGACATTCCTTTGTCCATATGGCTTTGGAATTTGGTGAAATTGATAAGGCTACTTGATACTGATAAGGAAAATGATTGCTTTTGATTAGCGACTATCTCGTCCTTCTCACTATTGTATCGTATTGTACATTTGGGCCATGCTTAGTCGGTGCAACTATCTCATCAGTTCGAACAGCAATGTAGTACTATTTTGTCTCTTCTATACTTATTCAACACATGTCCATTGACATTGCCATAGTAGGCATATATTCCTTTTGTCTTTTCTTTCTTTTACCCCTTTGAGCATGATTCTAAAATGTACATTTTCACTAATCATGCATTTTATCCCTTTGTAATTTCCTTCGTGTATTACAACCCTAGAAACTTACCATATGTAATCCCACAGTTCTATTGGCTACACATATGTTATTGAATATTTTTTTCCATACTTTCTCTTTGTTCTTGTGAGAATCTTCTTTTAAATTCAAGCTTTACTTTTATCTATTTCTTTAATAAGGAATAGTGATGAGTGACTCTAATTTTTTCCATTTAGGTATCATATGGAGTGTTAGAATTAAGCCGTGTTATTCTTGCTAAGTACATGAGATCTTTATATGTAGCTCACAGATAGATAACCCATAGTAAAATTCTTACATATTCCCTTCGTTCCTTATTGGACTCTTCATTTTCCTTCACATGTATATTTTATTATCTTCATGTGTTCAACTTCGAGGCATATCATTTTTTGGCACCAGAGTGAAGGTTTGCAAGCAAGGAGGGGTTAGTAAGTATGTTGTGTTTATGGAGTATGGTTATGCTCACAATTGTAATAGTGTAGAGTTTAAATTTTATGTAGTTAAGTTATGTAGTTGTGTTTTCGTAGTAAGTTGTATAAGAAATTTTTTGCAAGCTTTTGATATTTATAATGTTGTTCTTGTGTTTGGAGGTACATGAAGTTGAGAATGTCGAACCCAAGCATACATAGAAGCGTTAGAGATATAGAGATTGATGCTTAAGGTTGCAGTAGGAATATTTTGCCGATCCCTAGATCAACAGATAAACAAATATGAGATTTAACCATTTGTTATGAACAACCTTATTACTTTAGTATAGGGGTTAGTTGAAGCCTAACCTGTAAATGCTATTCTAAGAGATGGCTAAGCCAATTTAGGTAATCAAAGGATACGATTAATTGGAGCTTAGAGGAACAATGCTATATAAAGAGCAACCTCAACTTGAAGAGGAGCTAAGTGTGATAGGAGACTTAGGAGAAGGATTAAGCTTGAGGATGTAGAAGAAAAGGATGATGATAATTTATACGAATTTGAAGAGCTAGGAGCTTAAGCTCACTAAGGCCTTAACAGTGTTGACATTGAGTTACTGTTTGGCGATGGTGATGTTGATAAAAAACTTGGAGTAGGAAGATAAATTCGAGAAGCTATTTGAATATTTTCTCATGAGGAGTTTGTGAAAGTGCGCTTGGTTGCACTAAAGTTCATAGCTGTACAGTCCAAAGATGGAAGAATTTGTAGATTACTGGGAGAAGAGATGGGGAATATGAGGTGCATGCATGGGTCAAGATGAAGAGACTTATGAGATGGAGATTCAGACTCAGTTATTATCTACAAGACACATTTAAGAAGATCTAAGACCTGAAACAAGGTAGAATGAGTATAGATGACTATGTTAAGGAGTTTCGAATACCTACGATTAGATGTGATGTAGAACCTAAAGCTCGAATTATTTTTAGATTCATTAAAGGTTTGAAATTTGAGATTAGAAATATTATGGAAGTACAACAGATTAAATCCTTAGATCAAGCCATCCAAGTTGCTTTGAAAGTTGAACAATAAAGATAAGCCATCCATTCCAAGCTCATTAGAGCAGCCTGATACTAATAAGTCAACCGGTTTACAAACAATATGAGACAACTTGAGAAATGCCTTGACGTAGACCCAAAACTACAAAAGTTAGGTGAGATAATAACCTTCAAGGAAAGATAAAGACTAATGAGCTTAAGTTGAAGAGAAAAATTGGACAGAGTTCAAGACATAAAACCGCTAAGATCAAATGCTTTACACGCTTTGGATTTTAGTACATGGCTATTCAATGCTTGAACAACCAAACTATGGTGTTAAAGAGAGAGGAGCTTATCATGGAAGTAGAAAGTGCAGACAAGGATGAACTCAAAGAGTAGATTATGAAGGAGGAGAAGTTAGAGGAGACAAGCTAGTAGGGAGAAGTTGAAGTGTTTGCTAATTAAGGAGAATTACTTAATCTAATGTTAGGGTAGACACTAAATACTGCACCAAGCTCAAACAAGGAACATTGCGAAAATCTATTTAGGGCCTGTATAATGAAGGGATGATTATGTTCACTTATTATAAATGGAAGGAGTTGCACCAATGTTATTACTATCATTTTGGTTTAACAATTGAAACTGACCACCTATAAACATTAAGGCCCTACAAATTGCACTAGTTGAATGAGACTCAACTTATGACCAAACATGTGAAGATACCTCTTGCCATTGAAGATAAGTATCAGCATAAGATATTTTGTTATGTCATTCATAAGTGTACCTCACCTATATTACTAGGACACCTATGGTTATTTGATGAAATAATCATTAATAATGGATACATGAATACATATGCCTTCATGAAGGATGGATAACTATAGCCTATGACACTTAGGTAAGTTAGTGAGACTTAGTTGCAACTCGCCCAAGCTAAAAAGAAGTCTATAATTCTACCCCAAGATGAACTAGTTCGGACCTTACAATCGAGCAAACCATTGTTCATGTTAATTTAAAGACTATTGGAAGTTACCTATATGGAGTCATTACCCAAGGAGATAAGACAATTGGTAGATGAGTTCAAAGATTTGTTCCTTGAGGAGCTACCTGAGGGTTTATCTCCATTAAAATTAATAAAATATTGCATCGATGTGCAGCCTAGTGCTAAATTGCCAAATAAGTAACCTTTGAGGTTAAGATATAAGTGGACGAGCTAGTAGAGCATGAATATGTAAGAGAGAACATGAGTACATGTACAGTACCCAAACTATTCATCCTAAAGAAGGATGGTTCATGATGCATGTACATTGATAACTGATCAATTAGTAGGATTAATATTAAGTATTAACACCCAATATCGAGGCTCAATGACATGATGGACGAGCTTCATGGTGCGGTGATCATTTCTAGGGTTAACTTGAAGAGTAGATACCATCATATATGTATAAGACTCAGAGATGAATGGAAGACCACATTTAATATGCCACATGGTTTATATAAGCGGACAATAATGTCCTTCAATTTAACTAACACATTGAGCATGTGTATAAGGTTGACAAACAGTGTGACAAGACTCTAATTAGAAAGATTGCTATCGTGTACTTTGACAACATTCTAGTCTACAATGCCAACCTAAATGACTACGTCAAGCATCTAAGGTTTGTATTTGACATACTCCAAGCTAAATAATTGTTTAGTAATATTAAGAAGTGATATTTTTAAGGTATGTAGTTTGAGTTGACAAAATGAAAATTAGAGCTATACTTGATTGACTAACCTTTAAGAGTGTAGCCAATTTGAGAAGCTTTCATGGTTTAGCTTCCTTTTAAAAGAGGTTCATTCGTAACTTTAGTACTGTCTCTTTAGCTTCATTTTCCCCCTTCTACATGTTTGTGTATAGCCATATAGATCAACATACCCAAGAACGTAGCATGTTGATGCCTGTATACCACATTGCCATTACCCAAACTCGACTTTCTTCTTCCTCTCAACATACAAATGAACCCACTTTGATCCTTCACCCTAACATCACCCCAAACAATAACTATAACCTTGAGATGATTCCCTTCAAACCACTCAACACTAGATACATACTTTACATCCCCTTTTGTAGCATTTGCCAAACTTCTGCTTTACTAAAATAAACTTAATATAACTAACAAAGAAAATAACAACTTACCCTATTTTGATGAGAACTGACTAGTACCATACGTGTGAAACACGACTTTAATCTACAAAATGCAAAACACCCCCAATACACAACCTTTCACTTTATATGTACTCATTCTGTGTCTCTTCTTCAAGAACTCATAAAAGAACCTAGTTTTAATCTCATAATAGGAGCAAGAACACAAAAAACCAACAAATAAAGAGCAAAATCAAATTACTTATCTTTAACTTGGTTGTTTGGTTAAGAGGAAGGAGATGGAACTGTCTAAAGATGGAGAAAAGTCATGAGACAAAGAGAGAGAAGACGTTGAAAATGTGATATTTTAGTAGGATGAGTAAGAGTTTTAAATAGGGAAAATTTCAAAATCACCCTTGGTCTTCAAAAGGATTTTCGAGCTTGCCACAAACTACAAAAAAGATTTTATAAAACTTATTTTATTTAGTTTTTGTAACACTTAGGCATTACAAATGCATGATAATCTAATACTTGAAAAGAAACAAACATATTACTAATAAGAAAAATGGTCCTCTTCCATTAAAGGATTGTTGGAATCACATAAGAAAAATAAGGTGTTGGAATAACATTAAATTGTACATATTAATGCAAAGATAATTGATTTAGATGGCCTGTTAATTTAAGCAATTTTTCAATTAGAAAGCTAAACAAATCAATTAAGAATTTTTAGAACTATAAGCTAACCTAAAATTTCATAAATTTCATGTGATTTAGTTAAATAAGTTCAATGTAGCTAAATTATCTAGGCTATTTCCTTAGCCTTACCATTAGCCATCATTGTAATCCATCTAAAATAGGGATATCTTTTTCTTCAATAGCTATTACATTATTATTTTTCCCAAAAATTTTCCATTTAATGATTTGGTATATTTGATCATAAGAAGTTTTTGGTATTTTCCATTCATCTATTGCCTTATTAAAATCTTTCAAATATATTTCATCTTTATTATTTAGCATAGATTCTTCTGATTGCTTAGAGGGAGCAAAGTTAGAAGAGAACATAGTTCTTTTAAGTAAATTCATATTTTAAAAAAAGACTAATTTATCTAATCTCATAAATCTAATTCACAGGACTAAATTAAATCTAATACTGTGATTTCTAATTTATGACCTCTTTGCTACTCTTAAACTAAATCGAGATATATGCCGAGCCTCAATAGGCTTATTACAATACTAAGATCTTTCCACAAAAGATTCGTCCTAAGTGATTAGCAAATATAAGGTTTATATCAACTAGCACCTAGGAAGAGATATGCTTAATAAGAGATACTTAATGAGAGAGTAAGTCAGTATAAGAGACTTTTAAGTTTACATAAAATATATATTAGCTAAATAAAACCTTTCTCTAAGTAAAGAATAGGCCCAAATTATATAAAAGAAAAATTCTATTGCATCTTCTAAGAATTAATTATATTCAATTAGATCGTCTTAGTTATTATCTTTAGTTTTTTGAGACATTAAACATTTATTATTATTTTATTGTTCTTAATAAATGGCCTTATGTATCTGAGAACTCGGGAAGCTTTCGAAATCTTTGACTGATCTTCTGATCGGTCTCAGTTTCCAGCTAATATACTGAAAAACCTTTTTTGATATTTTATTATTAGAATATTTCAAAAGATTTTATGATTTAATTATTATGGTCTAGAATATTTTCTACTCTCCTAAGTAACCAATATAATTTATAAAAATGTTCAAGAATAGTAATATAATCTTCTAAATAAGTATAGAACAATTTTATATCCTGTTTGTTTTTACAAAAAGGATTATAATCTATAGACATAAATATTATATGAGAACAATTAATACCAATTACTATTAATAAGTAAATTATAATACCACTCAAGAAATTTTATTGCACTATCTAAATAATTATAAGCATGAATATCAATAACATATTGTGACATAAATATGTAAGCAAAATATTATTAGAACTACTATAGGTGGCAGTGGCAAGACTAATGGGGCTTTATATAAATATGAAACCTCTAAAGGCAGTAATACTAGCCGATTAAGGGGTTTTGTTCAACTGATAATTAAATAGACAAATTAGATCTCGTGAAATTACACCTAAATTGATTGGAGATTCCTTACATGAGATATAATATAAAAGAAGAGATAATCAAACTGAAATTTTATTGATTGAAATTAATTTGTATAAAATATAAGAGCATATACAAATATTGGAAAGAGATATCGAAAATATTTGGATAATATTTGGAAATATTGAGAGGTAATAATATATTACCTCAAGAACAGAGAGAAGCAAACAATATGTTTCTGGGATAAGAGAGCGTTTGATTATTAAGAAGAACTGATTGTTGGAAGCAAGATCGGAAGTAGGAGAAGGTCCTGTATGAGAAGAAAAGGAAAATGAGTAAAGAAGAAGAGATGGTAGGGAGAGAAAGAAGAGAAAGAGGTTGAGTGTGTGTTTTCTAACCTACCTTAAATGATGAAAGAGGCTTGCTTTTATAATGGAGAATATTGACCAGTTACTGTTGTGAACAGTAACATGTTAGATGGTGGATGCTAACAATATTATGTACTATGGTACATGCATACAAATAAGTATTGTATTTCTATTGTATTTTACAATATAGAATTACAGTAAAAGATATTATTTACAATATTCAAAGATCTCCTAAATATATCCTATGGCAGTCATTTTCATTTGTATTCCCGCTGTAATGAGATGTTAAGTCCGATTCTGAACTTGATCCCTAGGTTGATTCGGTGTTATTTGCCAATGCCCTTTCCAGAATCTGCTTCATTTGGTCTGGAGAAGTTGCACTTGCTAGAGAAGAAATTAAAAATCTTCTATTGTGATATTGTAGGGTTGAGACCTTAGATAGTGGAATTGAGGAATTAGTTTTGATCTAATTTAAAATTGAATCCTTTTTTAGTCTATTCCAAATTTTGAAATTGTCCCACCATTTGACTTTATATATTTTGACTAAATTGGTTGTATCTGATGTCCAATTAGGTTTGTAATTGAACTGCCATGCCATGACCCAAGATACACCAATGTATACAAAATATAACATCTCCTTTTGAAAATTTTTCTCATGAGATGTTGGATTATATTCTTTCATGAAAGTGCTAAAATCATCCTTGGTATTTTCATAAATGATTTTAGGAATTGCACCAAATTGTTCCCACCAATGTGTAAACCAGTTGGGAAGGTCTGTAGAAGAACAATTATAAAAAAAATTAGCCATGTATGTGATCTTTTTGGATTCATTTGATAGAAAACATTCCACCAAGGTTGTTTATAATCATGATAATTATAAATGGCTCAATGACTTGACTGTGCAGAAAAAAGGGTCTATATTGAGCTTTATTGGGATTGTTGGATGAGTTTGCCATTCTTTCAGACTGATTACCCTTAAAATCTTAGTCATAGAATAGCTAATCATCCCTTTCTTTTAAAAAATGTTTAAATCTTATTCATCCAATTTTAGTTAAAACTTTTTCATAAAACTGGATTGGCTTGTAAACGTCATATGGTATATAATAAAATCTTTTGTAAAAATTTTCCTTGCAAATTCAAAGAGATCCTTTTCTGATAAGTTTTCTTCTATAGAGAAAACATATCTAGAAATAGGTTTTATAAAAAAATTTGATCTTTGATTTGCAGGTATTAATACAGAAGATGTTGAAGTTGTTACTTTAGTGAGTTGAATATTCTGATTTTTTCTCTGGGTTGTTATTCGTTGAGGAACTTCAGGTAACATTGGAATTTCATTTTTTTGATTGTAGAGCTATTGAAATTGCTCTATGCAATGCTGGGGTAACTTCCATATTGACTAATTTTGAGAGAGTATCATTGGGTTGGATATTTGAAATGGATTGATTTTTTAAAGATATTGGTTTCGAGATCCAAGAAGAGGATTCCTCTTTGATTGTTAAAAGAACGTTAGATGATTTACAAACATCTAACCATAATTTAATTTTGGTCAACTCTTTACTTGAGGTTGAAGGAATTTTCTTTTTTCCTTTATCCTTCTCTTTCTTAGGAGGCATCTCTTTAAAAGAATTCATGAGTAAGGAAATCAAGAAGAGAATTGTAGGATCTATTAATATGCTCTATTTCAAAATCAAATATAGAAAGAATGGACTGCCATCTGGCAAAAATTTGTTTAGATGTAATATTTTGAACATCTTTTAATAAAACATTTCTAATAGCTTTGCAATCAATACATAAAAGAAATTTCTGATTTAACAAATCTCTTTGGAATTTGGAAATTATTAAAACAATTACTAAAATTTCTTTTTTAATTGTGGAATGATTGCGTTGACAATCATTCCAATTTTTTGATAAAAATTGAACAACATATTTTTATTATTTTTTTTTATGATTTAGAATTCCTTCGAATCCTATATCAGAAGCATCAGTTTTTACCACTTTTGGTAAAGAAGAATTTGCAATGTGTAAACAAGGAATTTCTTTAATTTTTTATTTGATTAATTTGACTGTATTCGTATGTTCAATTGACCATTGAGGTGGGTTTTTCAATAATCTTTAGTATAATGGTTTACACATTATATTAAAATTTGAAAAAAAAAATCTATAACATAATTTAAGCTTTCTAAAAATCTTTGGAGTTGATTTTTTTCTTTGATTTCACTAGGAAACTTTTCTGTAAACTCTATGGATCTCTGAATAAGAATTATTGTTCCATTATGGATAATGAAACCTAAGAATCTAATCTTAATTTGGAAAGACTAATCTTAGAAGATGAAACAGCTAAGCCATTTTTTTTTTACTATATAAATGAAGATTTTTATATGTTTAAAATGTTAATCTATGTTAGATGAAAATATTAAAATATCATCTATATATATTATTATGACACTGGTAAAATTATTAAAAATTTTATTAATTATTCTTTAAATTCAGAAGGAGCATTTTTCAATCTAAATGGCATTACATTTCATTCAATTTAGGTTAATAAGAGAAGGAAAATTCCATATCTCATGCACACAACATGATTGCGTCCAAACTTGACTATTCATAATAATAATCCATTATGATTGAGATGGCAATGGGCATATACACACCAAAGGAAACTTTAATAACAATACATAAGGTAATGTAGAGAAATTTAGCAATTGACATTAAAGTGATTTATCAGCTAAAAAGCACTTAAAGATATGTCTATACATAATTCATAATGCAAGTTCAAAAGTTACCTCATGGTTTAGATGGTCTCCATGAGAATTGTAGCATTGCAACTCTCTAATCATCCATGTTTTTTTAAGTTAGCCCAAGTAATGGTTAAGCATGACATTCTTTCTTTAGTAGCCTCTTCTTTTCCTCTGCATCATCAGCTTTCTTTTCTTGAACTTTATAATTAGACTTTACTTCCTCTAAGATAGCCAATAAAGATTCCTAATCTAACATAACTATAGCTCTTTTGATCTCTACTTCCTCTAACCTTTTTTTCAACTCTTCATCTTCCTTCGAGAGCTCATTAAGTGATTGCTTATATGAGAGATAGGTCTCATGATTCTTCTTCATCGTTGCCACCATTTGATCCTTCAACAACTTTTGGTCTTACTCAAAAGTCGAGGAGTCCGAAGTGAAGTCATCAAAGTTAGCCCAGAATGTCACAATTGTTTTTTGTTGATTTCGTATCAACCAATCCTTGGTTGAGCTTAGAGTAAAAGTGCTTCAACAAGTCTTTCTTTCATGTTTAGCTTAGAGAGAATAGAAAGGCTAATAGGCCTACGGGAGGCCTAAAACACTCAATTTACTTGTGTCCATTGTTGAGACAAAATATCACACACCACACATGCTCTCTCCCATATTTGAAAAGGTAATCACCCTCTCTTTCTCTTCCTATTTGTCTCTCTTGAACTTTCTTGTTTTACTGTACTGGAAATTAGGGTTTCAAAAGGTATACTTTATACTACTCAAATATGAAATCTAATAACACATCTTTACGTATCTTGTTTAGATCTGTAAATTGGTATTGACAGTTTTCTATTTGATCAAGTTTTTCAAGATGATTTCGAATGGTTGGGGTTTGTAAGGGAAACTGATGCTTCGAGCAATCAATGGCTCCAAACAATTGCAAGAAGCAATTTTCTCAAAAGGAAACTCTGATGCTTTTTTTTTTTGTTTTTCGTTCTCTTTACTATTTATACCTATTTGTAATTTTTGATTTGTTATATCTACTAATGTGTAACCGATGTATAACAAACTCTAACTATTGAAGTGCGACTCCATTATACAACTATGTTACTCAGTATCTAACGTAGTCCGTAAATCTCATGTTCTTTCTAATAGTCCCTTTCGATTTTGTAGTCTCATACTGCTCCTTATTTGCTGTCATAACAAAGGCATTCCTTGAGGGACTTTTTATCCTGCTCTACCTCCTATAAGCTAGGGTTTTAGAATTCAAATCCAGAATATTCTTTGAACTTGATCCTTGTTCGATAGTGCGGATATTCTTATCAATGATAAACTCCCCCAAACTTGCGAAGAAAGCATCAAAATCTATGGTTCGACATGGTTGGTTGAACGTTTGTTGGAGCAAGCACAGCAGGAACTTGACCAAGTGTTTTTATAATTGGAGGATGGACACTATATACTTCAATATTAGCTTCAATTACCACTGTATTATCTACAAGAAGCCCCCCTGATTTCTTCTAAAGTTCGTATAACGGAATGAATGATGTGAATCCCCAATCACTCTCTCTCGAGGTGAACTTATGTTGTGTGTTAGTCAAAGGGTAAATAAAAAGGAATTGTAGTTAATACAACATAGAGGAAAAAGATCCTCGCAAAAATTAAAGAAAAAATGAACAAATAGTAATATATTGCTGAGACATGTAGATAAGACCATTACTTATTGCAGTGAACCTATGTAACTATCCATGAAAGGAAAAAAAAAAAAAAAAAAACTCGTATGCTCTATCTAGATTTTAGCCAAATTACCAATACCGATATAACCATTGTTCGAATCATCAAGTTCAATCATTTGGTTATTATAATTTTACGTTATTGGACTAGACAAAACATTTTATTCTCTAATTGGTTTGCATAATCAACTATGATACTAGATAAAAAGAAGTCCTAAATTACTTGGCAAAAGCTTAAAAATTTATACCATATATTTAATAATATAAAAATCTACTTTATATAGTACAAAATAAATATACCTTTAAAATTTCAAAAATAACATCATAACAAATTTCAAAATCACAATATTAAATTTTATCATAATTTGTATTATAAATAATTAACTGTTTTATTTTTATTTACTTTTCAATCACAAAATTCCATATTTAATAATGAGTACATCAAATGTAATATAATAGTGTTATACTGTACCATCGTGTACTTTTTATACTATATTTTCTAGTTTTTCTTGTCTTGTCCAGTTCCAGTAATCAAGCTTTACCTTACCGTGAATAAACATTGATGCACCAACATCCATATTGTATTAGAAAGGAATATCATAATCCAAGCATTCTGATTTGCTTCAGTGTTAGATGTCAAACACCGAACAGCACTTCCTTTGGAGACGGAATTTAGATGGGCGAGCGGCAAGTCCCTTGAACTTTAGCGACTTCCTTAATTAGCCTTATTACCTTTTCTTTTTTTTTTTTGATAAAATGAGATTTTTTTTCTTTTTTGGATTTTTCATAAAACCATAGTACCTCACTATTATAAATTTTAATGTACGATTCTATAAGTTTATAATTTTACTAGTTTTGTATAATATTCTACTGATTTTATACATAATAGTAGAATCATGATTTTAACGACTATTATTAATAATACAATATTAATAATACAATACTGGCTCAATTCATAAAACTTAAAAATATGATTACTTTGATGAAAACTTTGCTATTTTGTGCACTGTTTTCCCCAAAAATATTTTGTTAATAAGAAGGTATTAAGAAATGATTAACATGGAAGCTTAATTACCATTTAGCACCATCTACGGTGAAAGTGTCCGAGTAGCACTTCCTTCGTCTTATCTTACTAAAATTCGTGATTCTCCATGTAAAATTGATGGATAAGTTTGATCTCCCCGTTGTTTAGCAGCTGATCTCTTTTAACAAGTTTAAGATTGAGTTTAAAACTACTGTATAATCTTTTATTTAATACAAGTTCTGATATTTGAGAAACAAAAACATTGGACTAGCAGCATTGCATTAAGTAAGAGAACGAAAGAGATGCTGATTAACATGTACTTTACCTGGTATAACGAGTTAATTCTAATAATTCAAACTTAGTCAGGGAAAAGAGCTCAAAATTATGAGACAAAACTCTCTACTGTTTGGTTCTTGAGGAATTACCACGTGAAAATTTAAAGACGAAAGGGATGACAATTGACAAACCAAACTGTTCCACGCTTGAAGTCGTTGACTTTGAACTTGTTTAAGCAAATATAAGCACAACGGACTTTCATCCTCTCATGCTGACAGCTTGTCGCTTGAGCATTTCTCCCCTTGAAAATAATAAGGCCAAATGGCCATTGCTAGCAACGGCACATTTTCCGACCAAAATAAATTGAGCCATTGCAAGTATCAACGGCATTATGTTCGATAAAGTCAAACCTTCAAAAAAGGAATAAAAAAAATAAAAATTAAGGTCATGCAATGATGCTTGGCAGAGCACTCCATCATTCTATGAGAAACTTCGGTGGGTGCACTTTATCAACGGAATAGGTTACTTGACATATGTATTTGTGTATCAAGTACTCCTAATAAAAAATAGTCTCATAATATGAGGAAGCATGATTCTATTCAGTCAGTTTATCCCTTCTCATTGAATCAAATTTGATATAACAATTTAGTTATTTTTTGAAATCGAACCTAACCATACGATTCAATTGATAAAAAATTTGAATCTAATTAAAACCAATTCAATTCGTTTTGATTCATGATTCAAAATTTTTATATCAAAATTTTGTCTCAAATAATATATTTTTGTTTCTATTAAATTTTTATATATTTTTAGTTAATTTTTTATACATTTATCATGTATAATGATGCTTAACAAAAAGATGTACAAGATCTTAACAAATACAACTTGATTGGATGAGAATAAGAAACTCCATTCCAAGGTATAACAACAAGAAAGGAAAAATAAAGCTACTCGTTAAAAGTGATACGAAGAAGACAAAAGAGACACATTAAAGACTGAAAAAAAGATGAGAGACATAAATTTAAAAACATATAAAAAAATGATAATTTTAAATATGAAATTTTACATAGAACTTACTTAACTTAATTTTAATACTTGATCTAGAATTAATATAAAGAAGAAGATATGAAAATTTTAATGAAATCTATTAGGCCTACAAATGAATTGAGCCGAACATTTTATTGAGCCTACAATCGAGACTTGCGCTCGACTTATTTAGATAACAAATTTTATCTTAAGTTCAAGTTTAGTTCGTTTACTAATCAAACTTAAGCTTGAACTCGAGTCGAGTCGAGCCTAAAGAGAATTAATCTTAACCCTACTCATAAGTCTATGTATATAAAATGAAGAAATAAATAAATAAATAGATTATTAAATAGTGAATAAGGATTAAATTGATATATATCATACATTAACATATTATATATTTATATATACTATATAAATATTAGCTTTTATATTTTAATAATATATAATATATGTAATATTTATAATATATATAAAGCTCGTAAACTTGCTCATGAGTTTAAACAAGTTCGCTCATGAGCTTAAGTAAGTAGGCTTGTAAGTCTAAATTAGAGTTTAAACTCGACTTGTTTAGATAAATAAGCTTAATTTTGAGCTTAAGTTCAACGTATTTACTAATCAAACTTAAATCAAGCTCAAATAACTTGCAAATAGCTTAGCTCACTTGCAATCCTAAAATCTATAGAGATTGATAAAAAAAAATTAAAATAAGAAAATATAAAATAATTGCATGAATTTTCTTTCTTCAACCAAACCCATTCACTTTTTTGAACCAAACCACGAATCAAATCATTTATAAAAAAAAACTGATTTTTTTTGTTCTATTCACAATACAGTTGGTCGTTTTTTACCAAACCTTTCCAAGACTATCTCCAATGCGCTCTTTTGTGTATATTCTTAGGACGTGGTACCGCTGCTCTTAGTTGCAACAAAATTTCTTGGCAAAGCAACGTTGAAAAAGAAATATTATTTTATTTTGTTTTAGTTTTAGTCGATGAATCTGTTTATTATAACCCATAAAAAACTTAGAAAAAAAAATACTAGGGAACTTTTGTAAAAGTATATAGAGATAAAGTAGTTAGTTTCATAAAGAATGGAGTTTTTTAAGACGCCAATATAGTACTTAGGAATGCAGAATGAGTTATTACAAGATGAAGATGGTCTAAGAGAATGTGTTGCATAGGTTGCTTATCACACAATCCTATGTGTAGCACTACAATATGTAATGCTTCCGTGTTAAACACAATTTCTTATGTTTATTCGAAGTCCTTCGTAGAGAACCTTAAAAAGGTGACAATTTTCCTTTTCAAAATTTTTGTTATCATGTAGTTAAATTAACAGTAGAGTGGGACGAAAAAAATTTAAGAAGTTGTCAAGAAACTCATATAAAAAACAAAACCTTTGGAATAAAATTAAGAATTCCTCTTGCGAGTTAGTGCCCTAAGAACCGATGTGATATCTAAGGTTCCAAAATGGGGTGCTTAGCGTTTTACATGGTCTAAGAACATCTTTATTAGAGTTCCATGACACAGTAACCTAGGCTGAGGAACTTAAACCATCAAATTTGCTTCCTTAAGCATAATATTTAGATGGAGTTAGACTTAGGCATGGGTTAGAACTGATCTGGACTTGGACTTGGATTTGGACCCGGACCCAAACCCAAACCCAAACCCATTAGGTCACAAGTCCAAGAGTGAGGAATTGGAACTGGCCTGTGAGAGCCAATTCATAGGGTGGGTCCAAGGAACTGGTGGGTTATGGTCCAGTTCTTAGACCTGTAAATTGCTTATTTTTTTTTTTAATAAACATCAACATTAGCTATATACATATATATTTATTTATTAACAACGCAAAGTACATTACGAAAATAACAATTTATTTTACTCATTGATATTGCAAATTATATAATACATTGATATTACAAAAAAATAAAATGATATGTTACAATTTGGAAAATAACAAAAGTAATAAGGATTACAGTATCGTTAGACAAAACAAAAATGTAGGGAAAAAAATTTCACATTTTAAGGTTACCTTATAGGTATCTATGTATCCACTAGTTAGAATTGGACCCTCGTAGTTAGAATTTTTTTTTTAAAAAAAATAAATTTAATGCGTTCGTCAATTTTAATATAGGAAACATGTCTATGTTTACGTTATCAACTGGATTATTTATATTGGTAAAATATTCTAAAAGAATTTCTAAGTTTTTCTTTTTGTTTGACATTTTCAAAATGCTAAATGTGATATTCTAATTTTCAAAACAATCAATTTATTGATTTTATAATTATGAAGAAATTTTTGCTAAATGTCATAATTTTAAGAAATAAAACTTAAGGCAAATAATCATTTTCACCTTGCTAATGCTTTAGTGTAGATCTTATTGTGCTTCCACTTGATGGGTTGAAATCACTAAAGTATTCATCATCTTCGTTAGATGTCCTGTATGGATCCTATACTCGCTTTTCTACTTTTTCTCAATCTTTGACGTATGCAAGAGCTTCTATGATTACTATTAATAGTAATGCTCTACAATCATTTAAGATTAGTTTAGCCGTGCTAAAAGCTTGTTTAATAGAAATTGTTGATGCTGGAGCTACTGGGATATGTCTTGCCATTCGAGAAAGAATTGGAAATCTTTTTGCATGCCTTTTCCACCACTTGATGACATTGAAGTCTTGGATGTGAATGCTATCACCAAACTCCAAAGTTGTGCTAAGGTAGTTTTCAAGTTCCATTGAGACCCTACCAAAACCTCTTTTCCTTTTCAATCTTTATGATAGCAGACAATTTGCAATAGGTAAATTACTAACACTACCTGGCTAGGTAGTAGTGTAGGGCGATGGACTTACCGAAACTTGACTACAGTAAACATATGAAAAATGTTGAAACAACTCATGTAATACCTAGTTCATCATCAGTCAAATGACATTATCTACATAAATTGAGTAGGCATCTTATGTATCGAAGAACTTATCGACATACTGATAGTAAATATTTATATAATTAGAGAGACCATCAATTTTAGTACGAGGATCCAATATAGTGGTAAGGAGATAAATATTATGATTTCTCTATAATAAGTCAACTATTTAGAAGCCATATCATTAATAGGTTCCTATAAGAGTGGATCATAACGTGCATTTGTTAGAGTAGCTAATATGTTTACCACTTCCATAACAAACAAATTAGAGTTAGGCTTGTATGCTTGTGAAAATGTCTTAGTGCAATCATAAAAAATTTTTAATATAAAAAGTAACCTAGTGAAATGTTCCTAATCACTTGAGTGTAGTGGAACCTCTTGGATATGTTGCATAGCGAATCGATACAAATCATCTTTGAATGGGATAGTACTTTACTTGAGCTCATATGTTGAGTTCCACTTATGTTGTACATCTCTTTTGACTTTTTTTTTTTGGGTGTTTCCCAATACTTTTGTAAAATTTCATCCATTTCTTGTGAATCGTTGGTTTGGCTAAAATTTGATCAATTACTTGTTTGATAGGACACATTTTGAAGTCCAGACAAGACAAACCATCGTTCACACATAAGTTCAATATGTGACATGCACAATGAATGTGGAAGAATGTGCCCCCAAGTATGAGCTGGCATAATCTTTGTAGTTTCGGTAATGATGCCGTGTTGGCTGTAGCGTTATCAAAACCAATTGAGAATATTTTTTTTTCTCAGCTCATATTCTTCCAAAATAGTGCATAGAATGGCATAAATATTTTGGACCATGTGGCAGTCATTAAATTTTCATAACGCAAGTAACCTTTGTTGTAGTTGCTACTTTTTATCCACTTAGTGGCAAATAATCCCAATATTTGCATTTTAATTCAATCTATCCGTCCATATGTCCGTACAGATGGAAACATACACGTTAACAACGTTTAGCATAACTGCGAATTGTCACTTAGTAGTGTAGTAAAGTGAAATATTTGTTCTACGCAATGTTCGTGAAGAAAATGACCAAGCATTAGGATTTAAGTATTCTTGTCCATATGATACGAGAAATGGATTACTACCTACCTCAAAAGAGAGATACATACATATTCTCTAGGTTATACTTCGTCGGGTGTTTTCCCTACATATGCTTTCTCAATGTTCTATATCCATCACCAGTTTTCCATGCATAATGTTTATTATAATAATTACAAAATGCACAAATATTTCCATTTTCACCCATAACGTTGTGGAAATGTTTAGTAAATATATTTGATTTCAGTGGCCTTAGTGACTTACCGTTAGGTTCCCCTCCTGTACTAGGAGGGCCTTCCACCTCTTGCTTATGTTACTCCTCTTCCTCGACTGCATCCTCTTCATCTACATCCAAGTTATACATAGGCATCATTTGCTCAAACCTCGGTGAAGGACTTTGCATTACATCAATAGCTCGATCTTGTGTAAAGTCCTGGAAATCGTAATCTAGCTCCACGTTCTGCGAAGGGCATTGGATGATGCTTGTACCTTACTTTTGCCACTACTAGTGTTCTTAGCCATAATGCTGTGAAAAAACTAGTCATAATCTAAAAATACAAGTTGCTAAATTAAAAAAAAAAATTGATATGAATTTACGTATTTAAAATTAATATAAGCTGGGGATACGAAAGTAAATATATGTAGGCACTATTATATTATAATGAGAAATCAAACATATTAGATAGTAAAGTTGTGTTGTGTAAAATAGATAGCAGAAAAAATTACGCATTTAAGTTGAATGCAATTCTCCAATTTATAGGATCTTTATTTTCTAAACTCTAACGTTCACCTGCATACATTTAAATAACAACGTCAATTTTTTTGACAGCTTTTCAGACTTTATGTTTTCTTGGTTGACAGGCTTCTCAAAGCAATAATTTCCCATTTTGAAATTTAAATTTGCAATGCATCCTTCACGGTTTCTTGTCCATAATATCTTCTGCATGTATGTCCTTCATCTGTTTTGTTCAATTACATCATTACTTTTGAATTTTGCCTCATTTATTTCTCTATCTCTCCTCAATTATGGTCCACTTTCAATTTCAAAGTGTAAGTGCATTTACATAAAAGCAATAAGTAGGCCCTATGAATTTGCAACTTTAGTTTCAAAGTACAGGCATTGACTAAAGGTAATAAAAGTGCTCCATGTGATGTAAACGTGTAGATGAAGTAAAAGGTTTATGTGATGTGAATGTGAAGGCAAAAAAGTTATTTAAAGGAATAATGTATAATATAAGTTAAGCAATGATGTATCGGTTAGATAGTAATTTTGGGCAATATGGATAAGTTTTGTCACAACTCATTTAATTAATTAATTATTTTTTAATTTCTACACTTAGAAAAGTGAAAAATTTTGAAAAAAAAAAGGTCGCATGTTTCAACTTACTAGCTTGGGGCGTATCATACTCACTGGGTCATGATGGGTCTTCAATTTAGACCGGTCAACAGCCCGCTAACCCGTCAGTTCCTCATGATAGGTCTAACCTGTGAGACGGGTCCATGTCATGGACTCGTCAAGGTGGGTCCAATTCAAGTCATGATTCTAATCCAAACCATGCCTAGGTCTAGGTGGAGTTCCTCCGTAAAGGACCTTAAACATTTTTTTAGTTGTTTTATTTGTAAAAGTCTAATATGAGATCAATAAAATTTTGAAAAATCATTAATATAATTTTACTTTTTCAAACCATAATAAATAGATTTCCTTAAAATATATGCACCATGTGTAACTTTTGAAGGAATCCTCTACTACAGATACTCTAATAAACATAATGCGTATACTCCTTATGGGGATCCCGTCCGAAAAGGAATTGTTTTTCTTTCACATTTCTTAAAATTGATATACACTTTAGAGAACAATTAAGTGAAACAACGATAATTTTTTAACTAATATCTCAACAAACACCCACAAGATTTATTAATATTTTCCATAAAATACTGATTCCGATTGAAATACACTGAAGAAAAATGGTGATAAAACAAAAATCTTTCGCTTTCGACGTGGAAAATCCCCCAACCCCCCACCCCCCACCCACCGCCCCAACAACAGTTGAGAGGTACTTCTACGATGTATATGTACAAACCGTTTTTTCACATTTTGATAGTTATGATATTGATATTGACATATCTGTTTCCACGGGAGACAGCAAAAGGAAAGGGATTTTTTATGTTACCCAATCGGAGAAACGAAATCAATGACGATAAAACTTATATTCAGTTTAGACAAATGTTTTTTATGGGTAAAAATATTGATAAGGACCATTGACTTGGAGAGATGGACCTGCTTTATTAATCCACAAGGTACTTATCGTCGTAGAGAAAACCTTTCTATTTTTCCGGGGTATTTAATTAACTTGCTTGGTTAGTATCTTTGGCACCAACGAGGAATAAATTAAATTATTGCAGTGAGTATCAGTTTAGCATTATTATATGATTTAATAAGTTTGGACTGCACAACGGATAATTATTAATGAATAATCAATAATGTAGCATGAAAACATAGCAATGTAGTGGGACACCATTACTTAATCATAAGTTTTGATTACACAAGGGATAATTATTAATGAATAATCAATAATGTAGCATGAAAACTTAGCAATGTAGTGCGACACCATTACTTGTCGAAATTTAACTTACCAAGCAAATGCATGATAATTGAAAAGTAGCAAGATTTATTAAATTGAATAGAAAATTACACTATTAGTTCTCAAACTTTCATACCCTTTCTAATTGAGTCCTTGTACTTTTTTTTTTCCTATTTGAGACCTTCTTCTTTTCAGTTTTTGATAAATATAAATGTTTGTATCTTTTGTCATCTTTTCCGTCCAAGAAAGATGATGTGTCCTTTTTTTTTTTTTTGTTTTATTTTCCTGCTCCATTGCAAGCAAAATAATCAAACAAATCACCACCAAATGGGTAATATGCAACCTAACCCGATTGTGATACAGCATACCCAAAAAGAATTTTGAACCTACTCCTTATTATTAGAAAACAACTTTCCTATTATTAGAAAACAACTTTCCCAATTGACGACACCACCAAAAAAATGAAACCCTCCATCTGAAGTCTTACAAGAAACCCTAATCAATGAAGACAAAGTTAATGTTCACACCTTAATTCTAGACATAATTTGTAAGGATAAGAAACCGCAAAGGAAATATGAGAAAGTGGGGAAACCCTAGGAGAACAAAAGAAAAGAGACTAATATGAAACCTTAAGTCCAAATCCTATGGTCTATCTTTGATACACATCACTCGTGGTCCTCTTTTTGAATGAAGTGGATTGTTTTGATGTGTAGCTATCTGGACAAAGCTTTGATAGGTATAATTTATTTTTCATTTTATTTTCACTGTTTTCCCTAATGGAAGAATCTTTCTACTCTAGGCCACGTATAGTGAAGTGGGTTGTGTTTGTTTTGTTGTTTAATGTTATTTTAAACTTTGTGTTTGTTAACTATTTGAATAGCAATGAGAACACATGGCAACAAGTACATATCTCCACGAGGTTAAGGTCTTCCATGGTGGAAAATTAAACAGGCTTTCAACGCAACGCTACAAGGGAGGCACTTCAAATATTGTAAGTTTAGATCTTAGAAGAATTGCTATAGCTGACATGAAAAGACAGTTAGCTAACCACTATTTTCATTTTACTAGAGGTTGAGTAATGTGTTAGATGGGGAATTTTTGGAGTTACTGAATGATTCTCTTACTATCAATTGCATTTTCCATATTCTAAAGGGTAGAAATGAAGAGCTTTACATTAATGTGCAGCAAATAATAGATGACGAGCTCTTGGTGGATGTGGATGTTGGGGGAGTGGACTCATGGAATAACCGAGAGTATATCATTGATAGTTATGAGAATTTTTATCTTATAAACGATCACGAGTTTTTGAGTGACAATGATAATAAGGAGCTTGTGCAAGGGAGGAAAAAAGTGAATCCTTGACTCAACAAGGACGTGATAGGCAATTCAAAAGAGGATAGTGAAACTAAATACCTACTCAAAGATGAAGGTAGGAATAATGAAGACCTTGAAAGTAGTGAGATGAACTACTCTAATTCACAAGATAAATGTAGCTACGAGTGGTTCGAATGGGATGAAATTAGTGATTTGGGAAATTTGAGGACTAAGAGTAGGTATCCCATATATAACGACGATACATTAAAGCATAGTTTTTGTGTTGGAATGATTTTCAAATCGTTAAGGCAATTTAAAGTGGCTATTATGAGGTATTCTATTGTAGAGCACAAGTAAATCAAGTTTATCAAAAGTTGTCCAACAATTGTTAAGGCCCGATGCGAAGGGGAAGGTGGTTGCCTCTGGAAGTGTCGCTTACAAAGCTAAGGATAGTCAAGATGAAAGTGATGGGAAAACACATCAAGGAGTATGGAAGACTGTGGGATTATGCATATGAGTTGCATAATACCAATCCTGGCACCATAGTAAGATTAAATGTATAAAAGTTGAACTTGAATGCCCCTTCCTAGTTTAATCGATTTTATATGTGTATGGATGTGTATTGGGGGGGGGGGGGGGGGAAGGGGGATGGGTATGGGGTGGGGTTGATTAGTTGTTGTAGAGCTATAGCATTAGATGGATGTTTATTGAAGACTGTGTATAAAGGAGAGTTGTTGCATGCTATCAATAGGATGCAAATAACCAAATGTTCCCTATTGCATGGGCAATTGTAGCCGTAGAGACCGAGGACACATGGACTTAATTCCTTAGATTATTATGCAATGACTTAGGCATGGACCTTGGATTGGGTTAGATCATTATAAGTGATAAGCAAAAGGTATTTCCATATATTGTGCATTTATTTGCATATTGTTTCTACTAATATGTGTACTTTATAATTATATTTTCATTTTTTCCCTTTTTTTGTTTATAGGGGTTAGGGAAAGTTGTAAAGGAAGTTCTTATTGAAGCCAAGCATCGCATGTATGCTAGTCACATATATGCCAATTGGTCAAGGAAGTATAAGGGAAAGGGCTTACAAGTACGATTCTGAAAGATAGTGAAGAGCATAAATGCAATTGATACAACTACATACTTTAAGGAGTTAAAAGACATGAGTCTTGAGGGATATGATAGTTTACAATTGTTAGATCTTGAACATTGGTGTAGGAGTTACATTAGATTACATATGAAATGTGATATTATTGATAACAACCTATGTCAAACATTCAATAATACTATAGTGACCAAAAGTGATGTAGATTGTGACTAAGAACAGATAAGGTTAGTCATTGAATGGGTCCAAACTTATTGAAAGCTCAAAGAGGAAATGATGGGGAATGTGTGAAAGAACATATATGAATGAAAAGTAAGCAAAAACCCACGAACAGCTCCAATCGAATCTCCAATGACTTAAGGCACAATTCGATATGACATACGAATCGGTTTAGTGAAGTTACTCGTTATCTAGCTTTGCTTAAGGGTTATGATAAGAGTGATATAAATGTAAATAAAGTGATGTTTACAATAGACAAATTTTAAGCGTATTAATGATAATCAAATCTATCTGCGGCTACAAATATAAAGGTATTTATACCCATAAATTAGGGTAACTTAACCAAAAGAGAAAAGGAAAAAAGGGTATTTCCTAAGGAAGCAATATACAAGATGCAAGAGGTAAAAATGAATATTAAAAAAAAAAACAATCATTGGTATAACGGGTTTTCTACATGATTTTGTACACGTGGCAATGCTATATTAGTGATGCCATTAAAAGATGTGGAAAAAAAGTACAGTCAGCTTACTTGTTCGAATAAGGGTAGCTTAGTCAATCTGAAGTTTCTCTATCTTGGCTTCTCGATAAGGGAGATGCCGAGTCATTGGTTTGCTCGAGAGCAAGTGAGTAATCTATAACTCGGCATATTATAGAGAGATGGGTAGTCATTCGACTCAAGATAAAGAGTGACTCACTCAGTAAAGAAGTATTCGGCTTTTATAGGAGTGGGCTAAAGTAGGAGAATCTACTTTGCTAGGCTTTCCAATCTTCAAGCTTGGCCGTGGGTTAAAAGCCTAGTAGTCGGAATTCTATCATTTCCTCCGAGTTGATTTAGATTTGGGATCAAATCCTAATGGTCTTTGATCAGCTCTCCGTCGGTGTATATGGACTGAGATTAGCAATGTTGAGGGTGTCAAAAACCCCATAGTCTTCGAGAAACTCTGATCTATAGGTGTTATTATTGATCTTCTAAAGGATTCTAAAAGGTCCTTAAGCTCTTATAAATAATTTGTTCTTCCTCTCGCTCAAAAACCATCCCTTACTAAGGTATAGCTATACTAAGTCTCCTTGTTGGATTTGTTTAGCCATCTTACCTTTGGCCTTCTCTTGCATTCTTCTAATAGATTAGTTGATGTGTTGAGTGACTTTATCATAGATGTGCTAAAGGGATTGTACCCTAGCTCTTGTGTTAAGGTCCCCTTGTACGGGTAGAGGTTCAGGGGTGTAATTGAGGGGCAACTTAAGATTAAAATCATATACCACTTTGAAGGGAGTCTGCTTAGTGGTGTCATGCACTGTTCGGTTGTAAGCGAATTTGACCATTGGCAAGCAGACATCCCAATCAACCAAGTTGTTAGCTACTATAGCTTCGAGCAGTGATCTTAAAGTGCGATTAACCACCTTTGTTTGGTTGTTAGTTTGAGGTGTGACAGGAAGTGTTGGATAGTAGCTTGGTCCCTAATCGATGCCATAAAGTCCTCCAGAAATGGCTTAAGAACTTTAGGTCCTTATCGAAGACTACACTTCTTAGCACACCATATAACCGCACAATCTCCTGCAAGAAAAGAGTATTAATAGCCAGAGCATC
Source organism: Lumnitzera racemosa (assembly GCA_024138005.1). Lineage (NCBI taxonomy): Eukaryota > Viridiplantae > Streptophyta > Magnoliopsida > Myrtales > Combretaceae > Lumnitzera > Lumnitzera racemosa. The sequence goes on along the minus strand of JAMXBC010000004.1, from coordinate 77,529,139 downwards.
AATAACAAAAGCATCATTAGTTTTAGAGTAGGGCATAAAGTATGCCATCTTGCTGAACCTATCTATGAAAACCATTATAGAATCTTTACCTTGAGTAGTTCGCGGTAGTTCGGGAACAAAGTCCATGCTCAATTCAGTCCATGGCTTTATTGGAATAAGCAATAGCATTGCTTTTCCTTTCTTAGCTCGGTACTTAGCCCTTTTACATACGGCATAGCTTTCAATGACTCGGCACACATCTCGCATCATTCTCGACCAAAAGAATCGACCACTCAGCAATTCATACGTCCTTTTCTCCCTAAAACGTCTGGACAGTTCACTATTGTGGGCTTCCCTAATTAATATCTCCTACAGTGAACAAATTGGCACCCATAATTTCCCCCTTCAAAACAAGTAACTATCTTCTACATGGTACTTATCCACTGTTCTTCCATTGACACATCGCGCAAATATGGGTCTAAAGTGTGGATCTCCAGACTACTACTCTTTGATGTTAGCAAACCTAAATAATCTAGTTTGCAATTCACTCAGGAGTACATGTCTTCTCAAAAGAGCATATGCAACTATATTTCTCTTTTCTTGTTTGTATTTTATTACAAAATTAAATCCTTAAAGAAATTCAACCCATCTTACTTATTGCTTCGATAACTTAGTCTAACTTTGAAGGTACCTTAGTAACTCATGGTTAGTATATATGACAAATTCTCGCTGTAGTAAATATTGCTATCATACTTATAGTGCTTGGATCAACACCAAGAGTGCCTTATCATACATGGAGTAATTTAATTGTGGTCCTCTAAACTTCTCACTGTAGAAGGCAATTGGTCAACTTTTCTGTATTAGGACAACGCTTATTTTAATGCTTAATGTGTCGCATTCCAGCTTAAATATTTTCTCGAAATTAGGTAGAACTAACATTGGGGCGGAGGTCAATCTTTCTTTTATCTCGGTAAAGCTCTTCTCCTCCCTATCTCCCCATCAGAAGTCAGTGTTTTTCTTCATTAGCTCAATGAGTGGTGCGGCGAAAGTGATGAAATTCCTAATGACTTGTCTATAGAATGAAGTTAGTCCATGGAAACTTCTTACGTCAGCACAAGTAGTAGGAGTCAGCCACTCGACAATTGCTCGGATCCTCTCGTTGTCCAAGAATATCACTTCCTCTTAACAAAAGCAACATTTCTTCAAGTTACTGAATAATCTTTCGACATGAAGAATATCCAAAACTGCTCGAAGATGTTCACAGTGACTTCGCATAGTAGTACTATAAACTAGGATGTCGTTAAAGTACACCACAACACACTTTCCTATTAGATGTCTCAACACATAGCTCATTAGCCTCATGAAAGTGCTCGAGGCATTCGACAAGCCAAACGACATAACCATCCACTCATAAAGTTCATGTAAGGTTTTAAATGTAGTTTCCACTCATCTCTCGGTCTTATGTGAATCTGATAGTAGTTAGATTTCAGATCAATCTTATTGAAGATCTTGTCTCCACTCAGTTCATCCAGCATGTTCTCTAATCTAGGAATAGGATACCTGTATTTGATTGTGATCTTGTTCATAGTGTAACTATTTATACACATCCACTAGGTTCTATCCTTTTTGACACTAGAAGCGCTGGAACAACATAAAGACTAAGACTCTCCTTAACATATCTTCTCTCTAATAACTCATTGACTTGATGTTGGAGTTTAGAAGCCTATTCTGGATTTATTCGATAGGTAGGCTTATTTGGTAAGGCAATGCTAAGTATTAATTCAATGTAGTGTTCTATGCCTCATAGTGGGAGCAATCCCTCGGGTAACTCTTATGGGAACAGATCGGTATATTCGTCTAGTAACTCTTTGATTTTCTAAGGTAGTTTACCCAGCTCCTGCATTTCTAGTAGTCGCCTGACCAACATGATGGTTGGCTCATTATCATCGATGGCCTCTCGGAGCTCAGCTCTACTCATTACTAGAGCTTTCTTTGATCTACGAGCAAGCTTTGTTTGTAGTTTGTTGATTTCTCTTAGTAACATCTGGTTCATTATAGTCTTTTGACCATCCTTCTCGAACATATGCGTGTTATTGTAGCTATTATGGATAACTCTCCTATCAAACAACCACGGTCTACCTTGCAACATGTAGGAAGTGTACATAAGCAGTAGTATTTGTTGAGTGACATGTAGTGCTCTTTTCTAACTCAACCAATGCAACTTATACAGTCTTAGGTAAGCAACAGTTGACAACTTCAATTTTGAAATAAGATCAGCTGATGCCACATTGGTGCAACTTCTATTAGCTATGATAAGGGCATACAGTTGATCATTTACCTTACAAATAGTATGAAACAAATTCTATCTCTGCTCCTTCTCACATGAAGGTTGCATGTTCATTATGTGTTGAATAACTATGATCAACTGGTCCAAATCCTCAGCAAACAAATCCTCTTCAATCAGTTCTTTCTTGGTTAGGTTCCTCATTAGTACTTTCTACCTCTAGCTTCAGGACATCTCCCTTGATGACCATAGTCCAACGATTTGGGGTATTGAGTAGCCATATGTCCAAACCTTTGGCATTTGAAGCACTTGGTTTAGCTCATCTTCTTATTAAATCCTTGCCCCTTCTCATAAGTTTTGGTTGGTACATCATTGTCGAGTTGGCTTTTTTGGTTGGCTCAGGCATCCACTATTCGGGTCAACTCGGTACTTAACTGTGCTCGATGACTTCTCTGTCTGGGTTGGCTAGTCAACATTCTGGTAAGTACTCGGCTTCTTCTCTATCTCTTCACTCGTTGAACTATTTAGATGGGTTAATCCATTGTTGTGAATCGTTGGAGTTCTACAATGTTTCGGATATCACCTCTCAATCTCGTGATAAATCTAGAGATTGTTCGCGTTGGGGGTTCCTCCAATTCATATCGGATATTAAGCATTTGGAATTCTTGGACAGACTTGTTAACTAGTTGGCCTCCTTGTCTCAGCTCTTGACCTAAAGCCGAGTAAAAGTATCTTGTAGATAGGTTTCAGTACGAACCTGTATCTGACTATTCTCTTCATCTCGAGCAAAGTATTAATCTCTCGGTAGCCCTCTCCTTATAGCTTGGAAATTCTTCTACTACATGGCAGCATATTTGGAGAACTCAATAACAGTAGTTCTCACTTTTTCATAATCCTCATATTAATAATATTAAAAAACATGCTATATTCTCTCTTCCCATTCTAAATATTCATCAGCACTCCTATATCCATTGAAGCTCGAAATCCAAAACTTCATACGATCAGATGCTCTAGGGACTTTAGCTCTATCTTCTTCAAAATACTCTTCCTCATCCTCTTCATTTAGATCTCTCAAGTCTATCCTTCGTCTTACTCATTCGCTTATTACTTTACCTCGAACTTGTTGAGCTAGGTTCTAACTTCTGGTAAGTTAAGCAGCATTTAGGGTATTATGCGTGGCTTTAATAGGTTGGCAAGCCAATGTGTGAACAACTTGGGTTAAGTCTACTAAAAGATTAGCCACCTCATCAAGTCTCTCATTAGTGCTTCTCAAAGTTCCCTGAGACTATGGCCACGGTGAACAACTTCACTATTGTCATGTCCAATACCAACATTCACACTTGAGTCAGTCATTTTCTTTATAGATTTAAAGCTCAAACAAACACTTTCGCATACTAGAAAATTAACAGCTAGCAAACACAACAATTAAATAAACATAGTAACTTACTTTGTTTCATATACGCAAAATAGAATATAGACAGAACTTCAAAACAGGTTACAACTGAAGTGAAACCTCCACTTCGATACTAAGATGATGCGAACTGTGACTAAGAACATATAAGGCCAGTCGTTGAATGGATCTAAGCTTGCCGAAAGCTAGAAAAGGAAACGATGGGGAATGTGCGAAAGAACATATACTAATGAAAAGTAGGCAAAAACCTATGAACAGCTCTAGTGAATATGATACACCAATAGAACTTATGGTACAATTTGATATGATATATCAATCAGTCCGGTAAGATTACTCGCTACCTAGCCTTGCTCAAGGGTCAGGATAAGAGTGATATGAATGTAAATAAAGTAATGTTTACGGGAGACAAATGTTAAGTGTATTAATGATAATCAAATTTGTCTGTGGCTACAAATACAAAGGTATTGATACCCATAAGTCAATGTAACTTACTTAAAAGGGAAAAGACAAAAAGGGCATTTCCTAAGAAAGAAATGTACAAAATACAAAGGGGTAAAAATGAATATTTAAGGAAAACAATCATTAGCGTAACAGATTCTACACATGATTTTGTACACATAATGATGTTGTATTGGTGATGCCGTTGGACGATGCGCACAAAAAGTATGGTCAACTTACTTGTCTAAGCAAAGGTGGCTTAGTTGGTCTAAAGTCTTTCTATCTTAGCTTCTTGACAAGGGAGACGCTAAGTCATTGGTGGGCTTGGATGCGAATGAGTAATCTACAACTCAGCATACTATGGAGAGATAGGCAGTTATTCGACTCGGCATAAAGAGTGACTCGACAGAGAAGTAGTTGGCTTTGATAAGAGTCGATTGGAGTAAGAGAATCCACCTTGCCAGGCCTTCTAGTCCTTAGGCTCGACTGCTGGTCAAAAGCTTAGTAGCTAGATTCCTATAAAAAAGAAACATAGTTATTATATCACTACTAGAAGGGATTTGTGAGAAAGTCATGCAACACATGCGAAAGAATCATGAGAAAGCTTCAAAGTGGATAAAGAACATAAGTCTAAGGATTATGAAAAGATCAAGACCAGCAAAGGGATTGTCCTGTATTGCTGCATTATTTGGAATGGAAATGATGAATATGAAATCTTGTATGATACTGTCAAACATCGTATGTTGTTAGAGAAAAGAGAATGTTCTTGTAAAGCTAGCAACCGAGTGGCATTCCTTGTGCACATGTTATTTCAGTGATCTTGAGTAGGCGTTATGATCCAATCAAATATATAAATGCATGTTATCACAAGGAGAACTATTTAAAGGCATATGAGCATGTGATGTAGCCTACTTGGTAAAAATTTTTGGAAAAGAATCGACAATGAAGCTCCATAACCTCCAACTCCACCCAAAATGCTCGGTCGGCCTAAGAAAAAGATGAATTTCGAGCCTAGAGAAGCATTAATAGGACTACACATGATATGAGTGGGTGTAGCTATACATTGTCATCAATGCAAGCAAGTTAGCTATCATATATGAACATGTCCTAACCTAACCAATGTGAAGAAAAAAAAAAATCAAAAGCCAAGGTTGGTCCTGGACTAAGTGTATTGCTTCTACAAACGACTTTATTTGATCATTTCTAATAATTCTCCTGATATGTGTGTAAAAGAGTGAAAAGCATGCAAAGTCATCACGTGTTATGGGAACAAGATATAACCATCCCCAAACTCTACCTCTATAGTTATGTACATATATATGTTTCTTCTATTGTATTTTGAATTTATGATCAAGGCTTCATCCTTTATTAAAAAGATCAATTAGCATTTGGTTAGCTAAGGCTAGTATAAGTAAATGAAATTTATTATTGAAAGAAATAGTAGATTAAGAGATTCTATCTTGGTGATATTGTTGATTAAAAGTGCAGATGTATTTTTTTGCTTGTCTCTCTTGGATATTATGAGAATTGTATGACGGTTTTTCTTTTAGATAAATAATGAGAATTTGCATTAAGGGGTTACTAATTAAGATGATAGATTAAATGTTATTGCAGTACCCTACTAATTGGTATTTTTGGCTTGCCAATATGCATTTTTAACAAAGAGGATTGGTTTTACCTTAAAGCTACACATTGAATGCTAGAACTTACCATACTAAACTTGGAAGAGTGAAAAATTTCAATGAAACAAATATTTGCAAGTTTAATCACTAAAAATTGAAAATAACGGTCAAACAAAAATTTCATTTCAATAAGAATAAAACTTTCATACAACATGTGCACAGCTACATAATTTGATCAACCTGAATCTATTACTAACACTATACCATCATTCCACATTCTTTCTTAACTCATTTCCATTTACAAACTAAACAAATATCATCACAAAGATTATAAACCATGAAATTTGAAGTCTACGTTTTAGCATTGCGTTTGATTTTTTCTCATCACAAACTTTTGCATTCAAAACCCTCACTTCATGCCTCAGTTCTTCTAACTCTACAATGTTGTCAAAAGTTGTCAACTTACGATTCTAATTAGAATCGTTAGAGGGTCTGTAAAATTACAACATAAAATCAAGTTGTAGAAACGTAAGTTTCTATAATTTATGTAAAATAGTTTTAAAAATTATTGATATACTTACAGACTTGAAATACATGATGGAAATTGAAAAAATTGAAGAAATGAAGTTTCCTTTCTTTATAAAAATTCTTAATACATAATTTAACACGTATGAAAAAAGGAAAAATAGAGTTAAAACTAAACTTTTGTCCATTTTTTTTTAAAGAGCTGTAAATTAAAAAGAACCAAACATTTCAACTCATTTTAAGTTATTGACAGTATAAAATAAAGTATATAGTTTTTTTTTTTTGTAAACTTTATTATTGAAGTTAGAAACTTGGATAAAAACTATAAACATAAAATAAGAGATTGAAAAAGAAAGAAAGAGGTAAAAAATTGGAATATGATAGGATAGATGTTGTAATGTCTTAATAGTCAGTGGCTTGTAAAAGGCTAGTTGTATTTTTTTTCCTTTAATTTTTTAATACATTTAACTCAAATTTGTAGAATCGGTAAACTCGATAAAAAAAAGTAAGTTTCTATATAAAAAAAAAAAATTCTATACCCGAGTTAACTCAAAAGAACCACCTAAAATCGTATACTCGTAAAATCACATGGGTAAAGTTGTGATTTTGACAACTATAGTTGTCCCTATCAAGCAAATTGATGATAACTTCCTCTGTGTATTTTGAAAACTTTCAATCTACCCATTTGTGAAAATTGCATGCTCCATCTTTCTACAATTAGAAAGCCATGAACCCACTAATTAGATTCTGTCATGTCTATGATGTCGACTCAATTGCATCTATACCATAATAACATTTTATGCCACTAACTACACTTGAGGCCTTGTTTAAGCTCTTCTCTTCATCTTCTTTCCTCTAAGCATTTCACCAGCCTAATCTAGTAAGTGATGTCATTTTTCAAGTTTCCTTCCCCTTTTTCTTACGATTGTCTATTCCTTTTTTTAAGATTTTATAAGGGATTCTTGGTTTTTTTCTGGGATGAGGAATAGTGCGATTAGGGTTAGGAAAGGTTAATGGCCACTTCAATCGAGTTTGGAATGGGGAGTGTGATTAGGGTTCTACTTGCTATCCTCATTTGTGATTTTAACATTATATTGAATTAACATTAGGTTTGGGTCCAATTGTATTTTACCCATTTGGTAGTGATGTGTCTGATTATGTGGCTACAAGTGGAGCGAAAAAATTATAAAAAAAAAGGACACATCATCTTTCTTGGACAGAAAAGATGATAGAAGTAATGGACGTCTACACTTGTTAAAAATTGGAAAGAACAAGGAATCATATAGAAAGCAAAAGTATAAGGATTCAATTAGAAAAAGTGTGAAGTTCGAGGACTAAAAGTGTAGTTTTCCTAAACTTAATAAAGGTACGTTACAAAGGCAAGGGCATAAAGTTACGTAAGATTTAAAACCCTACATCCTCCATATCTTCTTTCTGTGAAAGCTTTCATCACCTTACATGTTTTAGAATAGGTCCAACAACATGTGAGCTATAAAATCAGGCAAGTAAATCCACTTACATAAACAAACCATGTCACACTACATGTAAGCCTAAGGTTACTACTAAATTCAACAATCAAACATCTACAATACACATATGGCTTCATTACAATTTAATGTGTTGGGTAGTATTGACAAACAACATTTCTAGTGGTCTAGGGCGAATACATGTTATCTATTTGTTATCTATAGACAAATTGTCATACTAGGTTCACCTGAATGAACCATCAATAGTCTATTTTGTTGCCTCCATTCGTAGCTATGTCCTATATTAGGATTGCAAACCACTAATAGCTTGTTCCAAGTCTCTTTACCCATTAGTCAAAGTTTTACAATATTAACAACATGATATTTGGAGTGATTATGGCCTTAGTGCTTAATTATTGACTACTTTACCTCAACCAGACATCCCAGAAAATTAATGGCTATGTTGGTTCATGTGTTTATCTAAAGTAGTTATCAATTTCAACGAAAACACAAATAGCAAAATAAGCAATTAAAGACAAATAGAAATTAATTGGTTTATCTATAACCAAAAGCAGCAACCAAATAAAGACATAAACATAGTGTAATCTTCACTTTCTCCTATTTGCCAATCGCTAATTCTCTTGGAGGCTTTCTTCAAAGATTAATAATAATAATAATAAATTATAGAGTACTTAACAAATCCTTTAGAAATGTATTAAAATTTTAAATTTATTTTTAACTAAACTTAATATTTCAAGTACGTTAATTGTGTTTAAAGATGAAAATAACTAGGTACAAAAGCAACAAGTTAAGACGAAATTAGGATGAAATAAATGGGACGAGATCAACTAAAATGAGAAGTGGTCAAACAAGGATGTATTAAGGTTAGTTATAGGTAGGAGTAGTCAATCAATAAGGGAGGATGTTGACAACTTGGTAGATGACAAACAACCATAAATTTAGGTAATGGACTACTGAAGTCTTGTTGGCTTAATTTTATTTGCTTCTTTTTCTTTTTCTTTCCCCCATGTTGCATCTAAGTTAGGATCTTGTGTGATATTTTCTAATTTTAGAAGGTCCTTTCTACAAATTTATGACTACAATTGATCAACTTTTGAGGGTTTCCAAGTGTCTCATAAGATTCAATTCTTAAGGCTAATGTAGAGATTATGGATTCTCTAAATCCTCTCAACTAGTACTCAAAAGGGCTAAAATTTGCTATAATAAGAATATTGGGCAAAGTTACTATTTGTTCGTATCACGCCCTCAAGTAACAGAATCGTAACAGTCTCGTAATGTAAAGCATTCTAAGATAGAAACTGACTATATAATCGCTATCTTAGACTTGATTTACACAAGATATCTACAACTAACCTACTTTAAAGTAAATAGTTCACCAATTAAGTATGTTAGTTACTTGTGAACTTAAGAAAGGTACATTCTTATATTGAAATAACCTAAGTATCTTTATAAGATTTAGCAACTTAATCCTAAACTACTTAAGTAATTTGTAAATTAATACTAAAAGCTTTAAAGAGTAATCTATACTTGAGTATGTATCTAGCCTTCAATTTATATTCGCATTCCCTATGATTCAGCAGTTGCTACCTTTGGAGTAGTTATATGGCCGCTTCCTAGCTAGCACCTACGGTAACGTCTATAAGAATATGAGCAACTACAACTCAATAAGTTGGGATGGAGACTTAAAATCATACAACAAACACAAATAGGGTTATCAACCAATTTATTAGGTACAATCCATGTTTAAGTAAATGCCATCACACAATGTTGTCTAGCCCGTTATGAGATTAGAAAAATTGCACCAATTTTAATCTTAATTGAGGAGTTTCCGTTAATGTAACAACTCATGAACAAACCTAGGTTTGTGTGATAGAGACATCGCTCTTTTCATGACTACTACCCTTACTACAATCTCTTCACCCATTACTTAGTTCGACTAAGGATGAAGAATAGACCAATTATGCTATCTAGCATTATCCCTTTCAAAGGAGTCCGTATTTGATCGAAAAATCCTAAGTTTTCCCTAATGGGTTGCTATGCATGTCCAATTTAAAATTTCAAGCCATATATTTAATTAGGACTAGTTTAAAGTATTTAATCATTTCACCAAATCGTATAAATACAAGCTAAGACAACAATCAGAATGATATCTTTAAACTAAAAAACAAGCACATGTACGTAGTTAATTATCTAACAAGCATAATCATGTACAATTTCAATCCTCTGAGTACTATAAATTAGTATTCTGAAATATAACAACATATTAATCTCAATTTACCTGGACTCTTTGCTTGCTCACTCAAGGTGCAAGTCGTATTAGTCACCGCTAATAATCCCTATAATACAAATGTTGGTTTAGTTTCCCATAACTATCAAATATATGTTTTGTTATATAATTTAGATTATGATTATCTTTAGTTTACAATCTTCTCACATTTAGTGATTTAGGTTTAAGTCTTTTAGAGTTACTTCCTTTGTTCTATTAGGTTTCGAATTTATTTTTTGTTTCGATTATGGTTTTGGCTTCTAAATTAAATTATGATCTAGGAATAATCTATATTTAACATGATCACTTATACATATGTATATATATATACATATGAACTTTAATTCATGGGTTTAAAGTTTGGGGTTATAATTTTATGCATTTTTCTAAATTGTATATCTCCTATAACTGAATTAATTTCTAATTCATTGTTTAGCATTTGATTATTTTTTTTTATGAACTCTAGGAATTCTTCTCAAACTAAAATGTGAGATTTATTTAATTATATTTAAGTGTCCTAAATTTACCTTTTAGCTCCTAATTAATATTTGTATACTACGTTTATAATTTAACTACCGAATTAACTCCTAATGTAAGAAAATTTTATATTTTTCATATAAACACCTAAATTTAAGTCTCCTACCAGATTTTATATATATTCTTATTATTATTATAATATCAATTTTAATATAATGTTTTCTTACTCATTTATTTCTTATATTTACGTATTATACATTATCACCTATTATGTTCATAATGTACATATTTGACATTCCCATCACCTCAAATATCATTCCTCAACATCAACTAACACCTCAAAATATCTAAATTCATCGCAAATTATATTTTACACCTAATTATCCTAAATTACAAAATTAACTTAAAATATACCAACTTTTACCTATTATATATATACTACATAATACACTAATAATTATATCTAACACCCTAAATACAACAAATAACATATTCTATTGGATTTCAACATCTTAAAATATATAATTATGTACTAAATCAGTAGTTATCTATTTAATTACCTAATTAACCCAAATTACTCGTTTTATGCATCATTTTAAGGCCTAAAAATTATTTAAAAATTTTGAAAATTAATTTTTGAAAAAGGGCTTGGTGATATTGTTCTATATCACCTAAATAGTTTACACAAAAATTTTGAATTTAAAATTATACTCCTAAGCCTATTTCTTTCTAATTTGAAATATACTCGGTTTTGCATGATTTCTTAAACACCATATATTTCTAGGTGTGATTATATCTAACCAATATTTTTTTTCCTAAATCTACATATAATGAAACATAATAATAATAATATTCATAATTTTCTAAATAAAATTAATAATTTTAATAAATTTCACAAAATTAGGTTGGAATTGCACTCACCTAACTGTTGGGATTCTGGCCACTAGCGGCGGCCCTAGGTATGTTAGCCAAGTTAGGCGGTGGTGGTGGACTTATATGGTGGTGGCCATTCATTTCTAGGTGGCCATTGAGTTTGGGTTTCCTTCTAAAGTTCTGATTATATAGATTTTTTATAATTTTTATAAAAACCCTAATTCCTTCTAAATTTTGGTGCTCTCTAATTTTCTAGGGTTTCAAAATGACCAAATGAGCCTATGTAAAAATTTGGCTATTTATAGAGGTTTTGGGGATTTTTTATGCATTAAATTGAGGTGATATGAGCTTTATTCTCTTCTAAAATTGCTTTTTGTTTGGCTTAATTGAATTGGTTGCTTTTATTTCTTAAATACCAAGCTGTCATGTCTTAATTCTAGAATTTTCCTCATTTTTCCTAGTCTTTCTTGATTTTTCCTTAATTATTTATGAAGTTTTTTTAATTAATTAGCATTATTTTAACATATTTCGCGTATTTTAAGTAATTACGCATATTTCTACCTACATATAAATTTATATATAGTACAAATAAATACTTATAAATATTATTTAAGTTACTTTATGATTTTTAGTATGCATATAATTTATTTGTAGTAACTCGTTAGTTATTAAAACTCGTTCTAAGCGTTTTCGATAAATAATGAATGATTTTCATAAAATTTAATATTATATTAATTAATCATTTTATTACTTATTTTCCTAAATTTAAACTTATGAGATCTCTTTTACTGATAATCCTAGGTTCATTGTAAAATTTGGGTTAAATCGGACAATTTACTTGATTGCCCTAAATTCTACAAACTGAACATTGAATACCTGATTGTGGGTCTTATAGTTTGGGCTTAACTCCTAAAATGGTGCATAATTGGGATGACTCGAGAGATTCGACTTACTTAGTGAACTCATAATAAAGATTGTTACATCAATTTGATTGTTTCCAACCTTTCTTAAATAGGCTCATATATTTATGAGGAAGGTTACTAACCTAAAGCCATACACCATCTTATCAATTAACCACTATAGTGATCCGATGGATGTCATTAAAGCCAATAATCTATAAATATTTAGTCATTCCTTATCTTTTGAGACAACTCTAAAGATCAAAGAAATGGTGCTCTATTATGAAATCTTTGCTCCATAGGATTAAATAAGTGGTTCATGTAAAGAATGATTTCAATCACTTAAGCTAAAAGGTCAACACCTAAGGTTTACTAGGTTTCCCTATCTATCACATATGAAGTTTAAGATTTCAAATGGCTAATTCCTCTTTCCTATCATTTTCTCCAAGTTATCCTACTAAGTATCATCTTCATATCACTTCTCTAAAGTCATGTATAGTATAGGGCTCACATGATACCTTTATGACTAATCCATTTAAGCAATTCCATTAGGAAAAAAAAAAAAGAAGAAATAAAGTAGTATTAGAGATATAGCACCTCTGAAGAAGAGAATGACTAACATATTTGACACTTCTTTCTACAAATAAGATGCTAATGTATTGAACCTACTAAGCTGAACCTATTCCTATTAATTGAGAATACTAGTCATGATACCACTTGAAGCTCCTCTAGACACCATATAAGAAATATAAGCCATATAAGAGAACATGGGGATCTTAAATTAAGGCCATCTTCTCTAATTTTACAATAGGGATGCTTCCACTACTCTTATGCAACAAATTACGACTTTGCTAAGTTCTACTATTATTGCTTCACAAGGTGCTATCCCCTTCAACTCAACCACTTTATCCCCTTACTTTGCACCTCCCAAGTAGGAGATGAGCAAACCCTTCCATCAAAAGCTACACATGAATAGCACCTAACTTCTAAAGTATAGAGTGTAAGTTGAGTCTAGCCCAATGGTTCTTCATCCTTACCTGTTCCCCTTTGTACTATGCTAAGTGGATTTACCTATTACCTAACCCTACCCCTACTCCATCAATTATACCTACTATGTCTACTCTAAGGACTTCCTTTATAACAAAGAAATATCTAGATGTTTACTTGAAGGAAATATAAGCTAAATCTTCCATGGGGGTACAAAAGCCAAAGCTCCCATATAATTAGCTTATTATTGTGAAGTCCTACCTAAAAACTATGTAAGTCCAAAATACATCTCGTTTGTTGGTATGGCCTATAAACTCACTCCTACAGTATGATGATATAGAGCTTGTCCCACTCACTAGAAGGTGATATGATCTTGAGGAAATATTTAGACCTATAGAATCCAAAATCAAAGACTTTGAAATTATTTAAAAAGAAATGTTGAAATGAGATTTCTTCTTTTCAAAGTAAATTCATACTAAACCAAAAGGCAATGTGAGATCATATTCATTCTTCTAACACAAAAAATCACCGTCTAAAGTATAGGATGGATATCTTTTAGTAATTGAGAGGCATCGGGATTAATAGAAAGCTATTTTTTTTTTTTTTTTACCTTATCACATACATAACCTTATTAAAGGGTTTCTTTTTTCTTTTTTTTTTTCCCGTTTTAGGTGGAGGGGTAGGGTTGATGTTATTTTAAGATTTTTGTGCATGATACTTGCCCTCCCCTGCTACATCCCCCCATAAAAGAAAAAAAAAAAAAGGCCATTCCTTCATGTTCTTCAAGTTTTTTCTTAAGAAGTTGTGCTTTAAGATGCATGAATTCATATCCAAGGAAATTTCGTTGTCATCTTAGTCATTTTGAAATTGTAGTATTTATGAATGTGTGTTAGGTTAGATAAACTTGATGATAAAAAATTTACGTTAAGGAATCTTTTTTATGAATTGGAGGGTTAGTCTTAATGCTACTTGTTATTTTATGCACATGACTTACTTCAGGAGAGTTAGACATCGTTAAGTATAGCTTGTATAATATAATTAGTCTCATGAAGTGCCTATATTAGTTTTGCAACCTAGGACACCATGTGAGTTAATAAAGAAGAAGGAAAAAAAAAAAAAAAGAAAGAAAAGGACCTAGGAGCTCATGCGATTTGTCATGAGAGCTTTTAGACTGTAACGTTGAGTTAATCCCCTAGCTTTAGGAGATTACTTGTTCATTAGTGGGCTTATTGTGAGATCCATGGCGAGAAGCTATGCATTGGGAAGAAATTGAGTTGTAAATTACTATCCTAAAGAATGGGATCCTTAGAGCTTTTGTTTCACTATGGTGGTGGCTTCGCCATTAATTTCTCCAATAATTTCATGCAATATGCTAAATCAAGCACCCTAAGCTTTGGCACTTCACTAATAAAAAGCTAAGTGTCATGCCCCAAACTTGAAGGGCCCACAATTGGCTGCTCCTACAAAGTACACAAGGCTCGATCCTATATTCTCTAGTATTATACAAACACATGCCATGCATATGTTGTACTAGATGCACAATTAAATTCTAATGTAACAAACAATCATAAATCACCTCACAGATTAATTTAATATATGTAATTAATATAAACTCAAAACATACATCATTCGGACCTATACCTATGGAGTTGATTTTGAAAGTGTGAATCTTTTAGCGTCTTTAGAAGATGAAACCCCCCTGTTTTTAGAAAAGTGCGATCCATAATGCTCCAAAGATATCGATTTCTAAAAGTGTGAACCTATAGTTCTCCTTGGAGACCATTTTTTTAAAGTGTAGATCCTATTGGATGCTAGGATATCAATTTTTAAAAGTGCAAAATGGGCTCCAACAGACTAATTTTTGAAAGTGTGAAGCAAATCCTAAGATATCAATTGGGGCGGGTTCTAGGAGACTAATTTATGAAAGTGTGGATCTGCAGCTATCCAAAGATATTTGCAAATAAACTTTTGTTCAAGCACACGCAACAATTTAATACCAATCTACGTCGATTTATATAGTCGACTTTAGTTTGTATAATCTTTTGTTCCTATAGTAAATTATTTAAATTCAACAAGACCGTTACGTAAGATGGAAGAAGAGCTAAGGAATGATCAAGGGATCATAATGGATGTGTAGTAGGAGGTTTCAACTAACCAATAGCGAAGAGTATCGCCATTAGAGTCTGAGCTATGGGTGACTGCACACAGCCTCAAGCTAGTAAGAAACAAACATCTTGATAAAATAATGATTGAAACCAATTCAATTCTAGCTATTGAATGGATATTTAAAGAACAGATTAATGAGAATGCATGTTCTACAGCTTTAGCTATTTGTAAGAAACTAGCAAGGGGATTTAACAACCTTCTGTTTTGCAGAATTCTCAGGGATGAGAACAAAGTAGTGGATCAACTGGCAAAAAAAAGGATTGGTAAGAGGAGAAACTTTGTTTATTGGGGAAATATCCCAAGCAATTTAGATAGGGAGATTTTAAAGACTGTAATGGATGAATGTAATTATGTTTGGAACTCAGAAAAATTGTAATTATATGTGGAATCCTAGCTAGTGTTAGGAAAGATTTCTTGTAAGTTTTTTGCTCAGTTAGTAATCGGAGAAGGAACTAATTACCGAAAAAAAATTATGTTTTTGATCCTACATTGTTTCTATTTGTTAGGTAACTCGATACTCTTCGTTGCAGGTACTCAGTTTTGCTTTTAGACTAACTTAAGGGTGGTCAACAGGGTTAAAGAGAAAAGGGTAGTCGGTAATTTTGGCATAGAGGCTGCCTAATCCATGTCAATCTTTAGTTTGTGAAGTTGAAACCTTAGATGAATGACTATTCTAACTAAAGTTTCTAGTTGCAAACTTGTTCCATTTACAGTAGGACAGTTGACCAAGTGCTTGTACTTATATGAGCAATAATTACATCATTTCTTTTCTTTTTCTGTATTTATTATCAAATTCATATGTTGGAGAAAAATCTACCATTAATCCTTTGTTTACCATCTTCCATGTGTAAACCTTCAACAGTCTATAGTGGCCCATAAGGGCTCATTAATCTAATTTGGGAAACGTTAGACATGAAAATAGAAATCATGGGTCTTTTGCTAAATGCTCCACCCCTGGAATTTGGCCAAAAACTTATCTTTGCATATCGGAAGATCAATATTTTGCATAGCACTTTATAATGATATATATAATGAAAGTTTGTAAATGTAACCATATGCATCTAGGGTTATTGCAACTATAAGCATCTGGAATATTTTTTGTATTTCTTTTGTTTGTTTTGATTTAACATTCCTCTTCTTTTCATGCTATCTATGCCATATAAGCATCTGGCACGTATTGTGTGCTTCAAACCCTTGCAAAGTGAATCACCCATGCCTGATGGCTTCCCATTACCTTGTTTTATGTTTTATGTAGGCAGTGCCTAATTGGCAATCCATATATTCTTGATTTGCATAATCTGCACTGGTGGGAATACAACTGGCTACATTCCCCATTCAAACCAAAGGACAGCATCAGGTAAGACATGGTTCGCTTAAATATTCTCTTTCCTTTTGTGTTAAGTTTGCTAGAGATTTCACCGGTAAATTTGACAAATTACAGCGAGTAGAATAAATGGTTTTAGCAGGACATGTCCAACTTTCTGAACGAAAAGCTGATATAGTTCCTTACATTGTCTCTGCAGTCATCTCTATTCTTGCTGCATTATCTCCATGGTGATGTCACTGTTCGGATTGCTGGAATAGTGTTGATTCAGTGTCTTCCGTTTAAAATTGATCATTCTTTTCTTCCCTCTGCATTAAAATTTAGGAATAATGGCATAGAGGCTGCCTCATCGAGAGAATTGGTCAGTTTCTATCACCCGATTCTGGCACTTCTGTTGTAGTTAATTTGACACGAGAAAGATATATCCATTGACATGATTGTAAGTAATTATGATTTCAACAATCTTTGATAGCTTATGTAGTCATCATGTTTACCAAACGATATATATTTCATGTGTTTTATGGACAAGCTCAACAGTTCTTTCTAATATGACAGTTGAAGAAACTATTGATTAGCACGGGCTATATACATTCACATATATTCGTGTAATCTCAAATGTTACTAAACCCAAACCTCCCCTCTAGATATATATTAGGCCAATATTGGCTGTGAAATATAGTTCTAATGTAAGTTTTCAAATCCCATTGATTTTTCTCCTCTCTCCAACATCCTTAAACACGGTGTTCCTAGGTTTTAAACTGTTTTCTATTTGCAGATTCATTTGTTACAGTTTCTCCCACACAAAAAACTCAGAAAGAATCAAAGCCATAGAATCATTATTAAGTTAGAAGCTCCATTAGTAGTTAATCTGCCCAAAGAGACAAAAAAACTCTGAAATAACCTATGTTTGAAGCATTCTGGAAACCAATTACCTACAAGATAGCAACACAAATCTTGTCTTCTCATATGAAATGGACATATTAGTTTGATTAACAGATTAACTCCTGAATGCAACTATCTTAATATAATCCCAAAGATCAGCCTACTCAAAATGATTTATACTTGGGAAAAGTTCCAACGATAAAAGAACTCAAGCATTGGCTAAGTAAACTAAAGTTACATTTGAGTCATCATTCTCCTTCTATATGACTTCTAAAACTGCATGCATTTCCCCAATTTTCTATGAATCAGCAATAAATAGTTCAGTTGAAAATACAATTACTGGTAAAAATATTACTAGCAAGCAACAAATACCCCCACAAAATATATATATACATACAAAGCTTTTCTGGAGGTGGCAATACATGAGAACACTAATAGTAATCACACCTGATTACATGTCACAGCTCACAAGGATCATATAACCAAATCAAACCAAAAGTAATGCAATAAAGGCATAATAAGAGAGATACTTGAGAAAACTACAGCTTATATCACATTAGATATTCATATTAGAGAATGTTCAAGAGACAACAACACTAAATGTATTTGTCAGCCAAAACACAGTTCGCAATTTGTCTACCTAACTTATAATGCAACTCCAAGAGGTTGATTTGGAAGAAGGCCAGTTGCCTCTTAGGCTGAGTATTGTCATCATTAAAAAGAACTGCAGCCTTATACGCTCTCGCTTACCCAGTTTCTTCAAGTCGTCCAATGCTGAAGCTGCACAAGATATCCTCTCTTTAGACACCCCCTTCTGTTCCTCAGCATCAATAAATTTTTTTCCTTGAGTTTTGTCCATGAACTTCACTCCCTCTGACATAGCCATTAAAGATTCCCAATCCGAGGTAAGTTTGATTCTTTTGCACTTTACTTCTTGTAACCTCTTATTGAACTCTTCCTCTTCCTTTAAGAGGTCAATGTGTGACTGCTTATAGGAGAGATGGGTCTTGTATTCCTTTTGAACATCTTAAACATTATATCCCTATACAGTTTTTGCAATCCATATTTGGAATCAGCTTGCTGAAAGGTTAAGAAATTTGAAGTGAAATCCTCAAAGTTGAGACAAAATGCTATAATTGCCTGATGTTGATCAAGTGATAAACCTTCCTTGGCTAAGGTTACAGTCAGCAATGCTTCAGCAAGTCGTTTTACTTCCTCAAAGCGGTTGCTTAGTGATTGGTTCAACTTAAAAAGATCATGAAGGCATTCCATAAGCAATTGCATAGCCTTGTCTACCTCTTCCAAGCTTGAAGATTTAGAATTCAAAGTCAGAATGATGAAACCAAAATAATAAGAGGAAAAAAAAAAAAAAAGGATTTCTTGGCTGCGATTAAATATATGGATGAAAACCGGTGATAAGACATAATCAACTATCAAAAGAAACAATCTGCCAAAAGGAAATAATCTGCCATAAACTAACCCCTGACAGGCGAAGTAATCCATAATACAAATAATTCAATTCTAAAATTATTAAAATTTTCAAGGTTATACTTTTTCTTTTTTTTTTTTTTTTTTGTTAATTTGGTCAGAACTCATCTCTAACTTAAGTTTCTGATCTATTTAGATTTTGATGACACAGTATTGATTTTAAGATTTTGATTCGAATAAAAGTAAGCTAATAGGATGTGATCAAACTAAGCTGAACTCAAGGCCAACAGAAAAACATGTTAAGTGCTTTTTTTTTTTTATTTAAATTTCCATAAGAATAATAGAATGCGAAAAAGGCCAGAATCTGGTACTGAATAGACTCTTTACATGTCCTCCTTTTCCAACTTTGTCTAAGAGTTGAAATGAACTTTTATCCAAAACAGAAGGTATTGAATTCAGCAGAAAGTTCGAAACTGGGGCAAACAAATGAAATGTCGAAATACCTTTTAAAGTCTAGAAATAGTTATATTGTTGATTGACCACAGTCAAGCAAAACATAGCTTCCCTGCTCCAACCGGTTGGCAATGATGCAGACTCTGCAACATTCAAGTATACAGACAAATGTCTGGTGTTGTTTCCCTTTGGATAAACCAATATCGTCCTGCTTAGAAGTCAAACCAACCCAATCCATGACAAGGAAACCAACAAATGATCAACATGAGATACAAATGCAACAGCTAGTCAATAATTGTGATCATCAAACTTCAGTTCCATTACCACTTAGCACCAGCCACGATAAATATATCTGAGTAGCACGCCACCTGTGTCAGCTTTGTAAAGCCTGTGATTCTCCATGTAAATTATTTAGATGGATCAATTTGGTTTCCCATAGACTAGGTTAAGTTTTAATTAGGCTATGGAGCCATTTATCAGACATAGTGTCATTAATTGACAAACAGTGGTGTTTACACATTTTCCTGCATCTATGTTTCATTAGAAATATAAAATATTTCTTTATTTAGATTCTTAGCTAGTGCCTAAGCACTCTTTAATGGACCAATGTACAAAACTTTGATGAATGTGATCTAGAATGATAAATGGAGTGTTTCCGGAAGTATGTTTCAAACAGAATGTTAAGAGGACAAAAGAAAAGTAAGTAGATCAGGGATCTACCTATTTAACAAATCCTTTATTAGATTTGTATCATACAAGAAAGCGGTCTCACGTACAGTCTCGGTTACCCTCAATTTCTTATGTGTCACATCTCAGTGAAGAGTATTTGTTAAAAATAAATAAGCCCTTATCTATTTCTCCATCAAGAGATGAGAAAAGACAATTTATTTTAGCGTAACGTTAGGGTGTTATAATATGATCTGAAATAATGTCGTTTCTCTCTGTTAGCTTTGGTATTTCATATCATTTTCTGAAAATCTTTCCACTGCTATAATCCTCGTGTCTTATCCTTTAATCTTGCTTTACAATAATTCAAATGTATAACCGTTTCAACTATGTATGCATAGAAAAGTAAGAATTTTCTCTAATTAACTTTCGGGTGACTTTTTTGGGGGAAAAAAAAAAGATGGATGACTCTAGACCGTTAACATTTTCCAAGTTATATCAGCGAATATATTACAACGAAATCTATAATAAAAGAATTTCATAAATGTTCAAAACTTCAGCTTCTAAACCTTCTCACAAAACATAATAGCAGCTAATTTACTGGTTAAAAGGTCACGGTGCAATAATTCATAATATTTGGGAAAACAAAATAGCTTAGGCGCTATACAATAATTACATTTATAGAAGTGGACGAGGCGTAACCGCGTAAGTATAAAGAGTGAGAGAAACACAAACCTCGACTGGAGAAGTGATTTATGTTTATTCTCTGGTTATTCTTATTTCAAAGCAGAGAGAGCAGGAGATTACTGGCTCATATTATACAACCACCGGGAGAAAAGAGATGTTTTCTTTTGCCACGTTGATTATACTAGTGAAATACACACGAGCTTTACGAGTGTATAAGAAAATAATGCAATGGTTATAGTAGTTATGGGTACATAAAAAGATGGAGGAAAAAGTAGTGGAAATATGAGAATGAATCTCAAAATGGAAAGTAGCGGCGATGTAGATAGCATAATAGTTATGGGTACATCAATAGGGCTTAAGCTTAGGGCATAATTACAAGATCAAATGGCCAATTACACCCTCACTCAAAGAAATTTATAATGCTCTAATTGAGGAATTTGATCCCTATGAGAGACAAAACTCCCATTCCTGGATTTGGAATTGTCCCTTCCCACCAAAAGTTAATTTGCTCCTCTCAAGGTTACTGCATTCAGCCCTACCTACCTTTCATGAACATAGAAGGAGGAACATCATTAACTCAAGTAATTGCCCAAGATGTAATAAATCTACAAGAAACCTTGCTGCATGCAATAAAAAATAATATTCAAATTTGGCAAGTGGAATCAAGCTCAGATATTAACAACTATGAGGATTTAGTGGCCTAGATTAAGATAAATACTTGATTAAGACAAGTGATATCATAAACACTCATCCTCCCGATCAATTCCTCTTTCTCCTTTAGAGACATTGGTTTTATAGGAATCACATGCTACATATTCTCTCTCCTTCTTTTGCAAACCTATTGCACTCTATTTGTGCCTTGGCACATGAGCAACGGGCATATACGAAGAGGAAAAGGAAAACCTGTGTGTATGAAATTGTTAATCTAGATGTGGTAAGTCTAGAAGAAACCTTATTGCATGCTATAAAAGATATTGTTCAAATTTGGCAAGTGGAATCAAGCTTAAATATTAATAACTATGAGGATTTAGTAGCCTGGATTAAGACATACTGGGATTAGGACAAGTGATATCGCAAACACTCATCTTTCCAATCAATTCATCTTTCTCCTTTGGAGACTTTAATTGAATCACATGCTACATAATCTCTCTCCCTCTTCCGCAAACCTATTTCACTCTATTCGTGCCTAAGCACATGAGCAATGGGCATATATGAAGAGGAAAAGGAAATACTTTGCTTGTGAAATTGTTAATCTAGATGTGGTAAGTCTAGAAGAAACATTATTACATGTTATAAATAATATTATTAAAATTTGGCAAGTGGAATCAAGCTTAAATATTAACAACTATGAGGATTTAGTAGCAAGGATTAAGACAAATACCTGGATTGGGTATAAGCCCTAAAGTCAAGCCAAGTAACCGTAGGATTGAACTTAGAATCCAAGATTTAGGGCGATCGGTTAAAGGATCCGATCAAACCCAAATTATAAACTATTGAGAGAAATATTAGTAAAACTGACCCCGTAAACTTGAATTTAAGAAAATAAGTAATAAAATAGGAGACTATAAAATTTTCAAATTTTAAGCACAATAAGTATTAATTATCGAAAATGCGAAAAGTGTAATGAAATAACTAATAAATTACTAGAGATAGATTATATGTATACTAAAAATTTTAGAATGACCAGAATAATAATTAGGAATGTTCATGTGTACCCCATATGTATTTACGTATAGATAAAAATACGCGTAATTACCTAAATTGGCCAAAAACTAAGCAAATATTTAAAGAAAATTATAAAATAATTATAGAAAAATCAGAAGATGATAAGCTTAATCAAGATTAGGTCGTGGCAGTTCTAGATCAGAAAAAGAAAAATCAACCAATAAAATTTGGATAACCTAAAAGCCAAAAATCAAGGAATTTAGACAAAGTCTTGTCAAATTAATGCATATTAATTACTAAAATTGTCTATAAATAGGGAAAAATTTTCAGAAGTCATTTGGTCAGTTTAGAATCTGAGAAAAATTGGAACACTAAAAAATCGAGAGAAAATAAAAAAAAAAAACTGTACAAATTAGGCAAGTAAACCAAACCCACCACCCATCACTCACCACCACCTAGGACTAAACCATCACCACCACCCTGCACTAGAACCACCGCCTGGACCGGCCGACAACCTTGGACCGGGCTTGGACGGGCAGAAATCTTTGAACCAGTTAGTCATTTATTTATCCCGATTTTGAATAAATTTGTAAAATTAATTATTTTACCCAGAAAATTATGAAACTTACTATTCTAAGGTTTTATTGTATGTAGATTTAGGGAAAAATATTTATTTAGTTTAATTATGTCTGAAAATATAAGGTCCCTAACAAATTGTTCAAAACCGAGCATGACTAAACCAAAAAATAAATAAGCTTAGGAATTTAGTTTGGAGTTCAAATTTTTTCTATAAGATGCTCATATGATGTAGAACAGTGCTATGAAGCCATTTTTTTAAAATAAATTTTTGAAATTTTTAAGTTAATTTTTAGCCCTAAAATGACGGAAAAATTGGGTCATTTGGGATTAATTAGGTAATTAAGATGTTAATTACTGATTTAGATCTTAATTAGATGTTTAGGGATGTTAATCTTTGATGAGAAACCCTAATCCTAGCCTTTAGAGAATTACGTATGGTTAATTAGGGAAATTAGGTAAATAATATAAGAAATTAGTAATATGTGAAATTGTAAATTAATGAATATAAAAAAATAAAGTTATTTATATAATATTATAATAGAAATCAGAAAAATAATAAATCTGAAAATGACATTTAATCTTAAGAAAAAGTCTCAAAATGTAAGATTTTTACACATCGGGAATAAATCCGATACCGCAATTAGGGTTAGCATGTACTCAATAGTTTAGAATACCAAATTACGACCTAATAGGATATTTGGACACTCGAGCTTAATGTGACTAATTTCACATTAGGATTCGAGCATATTTAAGACTTAGAAATCAAAGTTTAAAATCTTACTTAAGATTTGAATACCGAAATGGAGTACAACGAACATTAGGACGTAATGGGCGTACACGGAAAAAAAAATGAATTAAAATATAACTTAGAATATGAAACCGTAAATTTTGAGTACTAAAAAGACTTATTTGTATTATAGGACGCCTAGAGACAAAATCAGCTTGCGATCGAGGGATCGAGCGATCGAGGGATCGAGCGATCGAGCAAATCCAAGTAAGTTGAGTTATTGGTTATTGTAATAGAGTACTAGTTTTGTAGTACTCAGAGACTTAGGCTTGCATATGATTGTGATTGTAAATAGTTTACGCATGTGTTTGATGTATCTGAATTCGTGCTGAATTTGTATTGTAAGTGATTTTGTGATTGATTGAATTGGTATGAAATTGTTTGAATACCCTAAATGGAATTTAATATTAGTCGACCCCAAATAATTGATAATGTCATGCATTGCAACCCGTTAGGGGATTATAGGATTCTCCAACCAAAAACCGACCCCTTCGAAAGGGATAGTGCAGGATTGCAAAATGGTCCCTTCTTCATCCTTAGTCGAACTAAGTGATAGGAGAGGAGGTCACGATGAGGGTGAAGTCAATGGTTCGAAGGTAGTCGCGGGAGGAGCGAGGTCTCCATTGTACAAGCCTGGGTTTGGTTGTGAGCTGCTGCATAACATGGAAACTCCTCAACCCGGATTGGAGTGGGTGAAATTTCTCTGATTTCACAACGGATCGGACTACGTTGTGCGATGAAACTTGATTGTTGCATTGCATAAAAATAATTGTTTGATAACCTTGTTTGTGCTTGTATGCATTCGTGAGTCTCCAATTCAACTTACTAAGCTGTAGTTGTTCATACCCTTATAGATCCTTTTGCAGGTTCTGATTTCTAAACACTCAAAGCACTATGCCACCCTACAATTACCTAGAGGTTAGTCTGTTGGAAGCCAGGGGTGTGAGGATCAAGTTACTTAGTATAGTGTGTAACTAGAGTGACCATGTAGTTAGGAATGAGAGACTGGTAGTTATTCTGTAATCTAGTAAACTGTTATGTTATGTAAAACTTCCTGGGAAGCTTTGTAGACTTATATATATATATATATATATATAATATTGTACATGTTATTAGAAATTTGAACTATTTATCATATTCGTAGTTTAATTGTTCATCGGACTGTTTACTTTAAAGCGAGGAGTCATCGACACCTTGTGTAGGTCATGTCTATAGTAGGCACTGTGAGGCTAGTTACTATCATAGAATGGTTTACACGGTGGGACTGTTGCGACTCTGCAACTTCGGGGCGTAACAGTTTTCAGTTGGTATCAAAGCGTAGTTTTAGTAAACTCGCTTTGAAGCGTCATATTTTAAAAAGAAATAGATATTATAAGAGTAATGAGAGTGGGTAATATTAAGTAGGCGCTCAAAGATTGTATAATATAAGTAGCCATATTCTATAACATAGAAGATATTAATTGGTTTAAATATAATTACAGGGTCGAAGGGGATAATTAATACATAGTTGGATACAGTTTGGATGGAATGGAGACATATCCCCTATTGATTATAGGATTAGATTACAGCGATTATTGATGGAATTAGCTAATTGGAACATCTTTAGGACAGTTAATAAGATCATTGATAAGTTTCATGATCAAATGTGCTATAGCTGGAAGGATGAGTGGGCATGGATGGAGATGAGTTTAAGACCTCAGTATAATAGATATACTGCTATACCAACTTTTGAGTAGAGGTCGTTGGAGATGGAAGGAATTATAACTTTGATGATGCCCTTACGATATTTTCCCGTTAGGTTAGAGGATGGGAGAACATACCCAGCTGATATTGCATACATCCCTGCTGACATTCCATATATTCCCAGACAGTACCCACTAGGAATTATTGATTGGTTTCCTCAGTTTCTAGAGCCTGTTGGGGATAGTGTAGAAATACCATTGAACCCTAGTCTTGAACCTGAACCTGAAATACCAAGACCACCACCAAAAAACCCACCTCTAGTTGAACCCCAAGAGGATGGAGTTCATATAGAGGATGACCTTAAAGAGGACCCAGAAGAAGAAGAAGATCCAGAAGAAGACCCTGAGGAGGAGCAAGAGAACGAGGATGAACCTGGTGTAGACCTACATGCCTTAATCATGCAGGTGATTGCAGACACCGGGATAGCTGGGATAGGAGCCGATAACCCAGTTGATTCAGATGATGATGATGATGTGTAGGAGGTGATTGTGATCCTTGAGACTCCAAAGATAGTATATATAGACTCTACATCAGAGAGTGAGCATGAGGATCATTTGGTAGGAGGCCATATGAGTCATGATCCCTTTGATGGAGTAGCTGTTACAGATTCAGAGGAGGACTAGTTTAGTTAGATGACTGACTTGTTTGGTT